>CM053785.1:649319960-650519960 GCA_028749045.1 Cupressus sempervirens
AACATACTAGATTTAAAGCTTTCAAAATTTTGTCAAATAAAATAGAAGATGTTGTGCAGTCCACAACAAAGACATGGAAGAATATTTTTGACATCAAGGAAGAAGGAGATTTTCTAGAGATTTAGACAATTGAGGGCTCTAATGCTGAGAATATTGTAGCAGAAGTCATGATATCGCCTCCCTCCACTCCACATAAGGCATCAATTGTGCAACAATCAATTGAGTTGAACCTAGTTCAACCTAGCAGTGAAGTGAAGATTGTCACACCTTCACTGAGTTTTGTCACAAAGGAAACTAAGCATCAAACTCTCTCCATCTCAACCAAGTAGTACTAGCAAGAATAACAAGGGATCCCGTTGACAAAAGATAATCTATCATTCCTTCTTCAGTAGCCAAAAGCAAGGGAAAAAAGAACATAGTTGATGGCATTGATCTTGATGAGGAGATTTTTATTCCAAATTGGGACCAATTGAATCTATCAGTTGAGGAAATGGACATTTTGGGAGAGCTATGGAAGAAAAGGGAAAAGCAAAGAATGCTAAGAGATGAGAGAGATAAGAGCAAGTCTTGGAAGACATCAAAGAAATATTCATTGATGCTCTATTTATAGAGGTAAATAAAAATTTCCCATCATTGATCAATTAATTGGTATTGTACACAAGTTCAATGAGGACCCTAATGGTCAGGAAAAATTTCCCATAAAAGTTGAGAGAAAGTGGTAGAACACGTAGCACAAAAGATAGAAATTGATCAAGTGGAACTGTCTACTTTGATATCTATATTAGAAACTATTGTAAATAATGTTGTATCTTTGTTTGTATAATTGAGTGATTCCACTAATTTTACTAAGGAAATAAAAGAAAAACTGGCCAAGATTGACAAGGACTTGCAAGAGAGTACAAATTAGTTGGAACTTAATCCAAGCTTCAGTTCAATCATTTTTCAAAATCTAGATTCTTAACAGATCTATAGGCAAAATTGCAAGGGAAGAGGCTAGAATAAGGGCAACATTGATTGACATTCAAGGTATGTTACTTCCCCACATTTACGTTATGGAGAAAATGATGGATCATGCAAGGAATTTATTCAAAGACACAAATATGTTAGTTGTGAATCATATGTATGAGTTATCAGCAAAGATTTAGATTGATATACATATTTTGAAGGTACTGCAAGATAATTGGGATAAGATTTTATCTATGGTTTTGAAGGTACACCATGATTTTATTTCTCATTTTGGAATAACCTTGTAAATATTTTGACATTTGTAAAAAAAAAAGGGGGAAAGAAAGTGTACAAAGGGGAAAGAATATAGAGGAAGTATATGTACATATTTTTATACATGTAAGGAGAAAACATGTACAACAACAAGAAATATATGTATAAAGAAAAAAAGAATTTTTTTTTTTGAAAAACCAAAAACAATTTTTTTAGTTCCTATCGAGTTGCAAAGTCTTCAATAAAAATTGAGCTACTAGATCAAGCATAGTCAAAAGGGGAGATATACTAAAGAAGTTTGTGATAAGTGTTTTTGTCACTAATTCCAAAGGGGGAGATTGTTAATCTTGTGACAAGTTATATTATCAATTAGTGTCAAAACACTTAGTCATAACGAAAAGATAGTTTCGACCAAGTCACTAGTATGTAATGTTAACTGAGCTCATAGAGGATCCAAGAAAACAAGTTAACCTTACAAAAAGTTTAAGTGTCAACTGCATTACAATAGTGACCGAGTTGACAGTTCACACTGAGCTCTATTGTCAACTGAGTTGATTATGTCTATCAAGCTCCAATGTGAACCGAGTTAGCAAAGAAGTCTTGTTCTAAGGTAATAATCAAGATGGAAGAATAGTGAAAATTGAGTTAGAAGCATCTACTGAGCGATCAATGTGAATCAAACACCTAATATCTACCGAGTACTAGAGTTAGCCAAGGAGATAGTGGTGACTAAGTGTTTCCAATATCGCTTGAGTATGACATTGACTCGAGTTATTGCATTAAGCCAACTTGGTGATTGTTTTTGGAACTATTCATATTGTAGCCAACCTATGTAACAACTAATTGGATGGATATAAGTATGAGATATTTTGTCTATCCAAAGTGAATTATTCATTGTATCATCATTCAAGCATTAGCAAATATGGAAGGTCATATTGTCTAGAAGGCTACAAGATTCACAAGGAAAGGAAGAGACTCATCTATCAAAGTTAGGCGATCAGTTTACTTCAAAGGATCTTCATAAAAAATCATAGTTACATTTCAAAGATCAATCTGCTAATTCATCCTAATAGGTGTATCAGTCTGAAATCCTTTAACAGGGTCGACCTAATAGTCCTTGCAAAAATTCTTAACAATGTACATACTTAATTGTATTGTATAAATCTTTTCACAAGGTGGACCTAATAGTCCTTATTAATCCTAATAGGGTAAGATCACTAGAAGTGATAATTTGTAAGCCTTAATCGACCAACTTTATTACTGTAGTAGTGAAGCATTGTGGGTGTCATCCCCACCCCAATTTTACCTTCTAGTTGGAGGGTTTTTGGGTTACCAAATATTGTGTTATGGTGTTGTTACTTTAATGCTTTAATTTCTCATCCATGCAAGTAGACTAGACAAATATAATAAAGTGTTTCAAGTGCAGAAGTCTAAGTGGTTCCTGATTCACACCCCCTCTCAGTCACCTAGTTTTATTACATTTCCAAAACACACACACATATGTATGTATATATATACACACATACATACATACATGTATGTATGTATACATACACACACACACACATATACATACATACATACATACATACATACATACATACATACATACATACATACATACATACATACATACATACATACATACATACATATATATATATATATATATATATATATATATATATATATATATATATATATATATATTGTTGCAAATATAAGAGGAGTAACTAAGAGGGAGGGGTGAATTAGTTACCACTAAAAAAATTCAAAATCTCTTAGATGTCAATACAAACTTCTTAATAATTCAAATCCTTGCACAACTCGGTTACAACTAGATATTCATTATAACCTGGTTAACAAAATAATCTTAAGATATTAATGTGTATTAACCTTTAGTAACTTAGTTGCAGAAAGATAAAGTAGTAAGAAAATAACATGAACACATGAGACACCAAAATTTAACTTGAAAACCCAATTTGAAAAAACCACCAATGCAACTAGTTACAACTTTTCACTCTTTTGAAGTGAGCTTTGTTAGGAGCCAACCCTATTAAAGGTTACAAAACACATTGTTAGGTGTGATCCTAGTAAAGGATTTGAATCACCTTGTTAGGAGTGGCTCTATTAGAGGTCTTAATACACTTCAATATAGAAATGTCACCTTGTTAGATGATTTGCAAAATGATTTTTAAGTCAACTCTATTAAGAGATTTCTTCACTGCTACAATTATTAGAGAGTAACAATGATTGACTTTATTAATGAAGCAACTAATTTGTAGAGTCATATCATTGTTCTAGATTATCCTCTAGATCCTCCCTGATCAAAATAATCTTTGCATCTCTTTATATGTTCTTCTCTTAATCATATATCCTTCCTTATTCACATCTAATCTTCTTCCACTTCTATATTCTAATCTACAACTTGACCTTTCATGTATATGAAACCCAATGTCAAATTGGCTTGAATACCTTTACAAATAAAAATTTAACATCCACTAAATTAGTTTACATAAATAATAATAATAAAAAAACTATTCTATTGTAGGTCGGCTGATATTGAAACTAGGTCACTCGTCTACCACTAAGTTCCTTGGTAACCAACATGACTCAGCTTACACTAAACCCCTTTGGTAATTGACCTGACTCAGTTAACACTTAAATCCTTCAATGAATGACCTAGCTTGGTTTGCATTTGATCACTGAACTTGGCTTCTTTTGAAGTTCTGCTTGGCTGATACTGGAGTCTTCTGAGCTTGGTTACTACTGACAGTGCTCAATTATAGTGTAACATCAATGACAATATACAATTGAATAATTATTTTCAGCAATCTCCCTCTTTGGAATTGATGGAAACACAATATGTCATAAGAAAATAAAACTTAGAGAAATGAAATTGATTTATCAGATTCTATAATATCTTCAGTTTCATTTTGATTTGTAATCCATGAGAACTTGCTCTAAGATTCTCCCTCTGGCATCTTAACTTCAGACTCCATCTACTCAAGTTCTCCCTCTTTTCTTTTGATATGAACATGAAATATTCAATCTCTCCCTCTTTGACATCATATGCCAAAGACTTGATAGAATGAGTTTATAATATACCTTATGTTTTGATTCATATGCAATGAGCTTTGAATTTTTTGCATCAACTTGGTAGATCTTCAATGTAGTTTGGTTGATGCATCACTAATCTGTACTCTAGAAAGCTTGAGATAGGGGAATGGCCCCTTCAAGTCTAGAAATAGGAGCAAATGTTTCTCCATAGAATATACCTTCTTCTCTAGCATAACCTTTACACACTAGCCTTGCCTTATTACTTGATACTTAACCATTTTTCATTCAATTTGTTTCTAAATACCCACTTTGTTCCAATTACATTTTTTCCCTTGGGTCTAGGAACAAGAGTCCAGGTATTGTTCTTTTCAATTTACTCAATCTCTTCATTCATTGCCTCTAGAATAATCATCAACAAAAAAATGAAATATTTATCTCCACTATAGCTTTTTATGCCTATTGGTCCAAAAAGATCCATATGAACTAGTTCCAAGACTTCTTCAATATTGTAATTCTTACTTTTGAAGCTAATTTTACCCTTCTTTTCAATCTTACATTGTTTGCATATGGTCATTTCAAGTTTCTTTGAATTTGGAATACCTCTTACTACAAATTTAACATTTCCACCATTATAGTGCTCCAAGTGTTCAAACTTAGTATTGTCACCAATCATGTGATGAGAACATCTACTATCTATTATCCATGTGTCATTCTTTCTAACATGAGAAATACATTTCATAGTTTTGGTTATCCTCATCATCTAATTCATCTTTAATAGAAATATTTACCATTTCATCTTCACCATCATTGTCAAATTTTTTAGCAATATAACAAGATTTCTTACCTTTGTCTTTGTAGTCTTTGTAGCTCTTGAAATCTTTCTTTCCTTTATTGAATTTCTCGTCATCTTTTCTTTCCTTATTTGGTCACCTTGCAATATGTTCCCAAATTCTTTAGAAGAGAAACAAATCAGTAGAAATTTGCCTTTATAATTACCTTTTCCTCTTGGTAACATTCTTGCAAGTAGGGCTTCAATAACTTCAAGGTCATTATCTGATTCTTCTTCTTCACTGCCAAACTATTTTCCTTTTGAGTTTCCTTCCTTTCTACTAAGAGTTAGTTTGTTTTTTAATGATGATTCTATGTTATGAGATCGAGGAAGATAGTTATCAAAGTTATCCAACTCAAAATTTGTTAACCTTCCCATTAACACATCCAAAGTTATATCATTTTTGGGATCACATCTCATCTCTTGAGTAGCTAAAACCCCAATTGCATAAATAGGAAGAAGAATTCTTTATAGCTTTTTGACTATTGTCACATCATCAATTTTTCCTCCTATAAAACTGATTGCACTCACACTTGCTTTGATTCTTTCACTATATTTGGCAATGTTTTTATCTTCTTTCATTCTCATCTAATCAAATTGGCCTCTTAGAATTTTTGCTTTGGCTCTTCCCACATTGTCATATCCTCCATAGGTCTTTTGTAGCTTGTTACACATTTCATGAGTGGTAGGAAAATCTTTGACTTCATCAAATTTGGAATAATTGAGAGTAGAAGCAATGTCAATCATCATTGTGTTGTGATTCTTTTTATCGACCATTTGATCCATAGTCAAAGGATCAAGATGTGATACATACCGGTTCTCCAAGAAGCTTAGGCCTATATCTCCAATGGTTTCCAAATGCAACTTCATGAGTTCCTTCCATCTTTGAAGTTGTCTCTTTTGAACTTAGGAATCTCTCTTCTACAAGACATCTTGATATTTAGCTTAGGTCCTTGAAACCTTTTCTATAATCACTAACAACTATGATACTGATTGTTGGAAATATAAGAGGAGTAGCTGAGAGGGGAGGGGCGAATTAGTTACCACTAAAACAATTCCAAATCCCTTAGATGTTAATAAAAACTTCTCAATAACTCAAATCCTTGCACAACTTGGTTATAACTAGATATTCACTATAACCTAGTTAACAAAGAAATATTAAGAGATTAATGTGTATTAACCTTTAGTAACTTAGTTGCATAAAGATAAAGTAGTAAGAAAATAACATGAACACATGAGACACCAAGATTTAACATGGAAACCCAATTTGGAAAAATCACTAATGCAACTACTTACAACTTTTCACTCTTTTGAAGTGAGCCCTATTAGGAGCCAACCCTGTTAAAAGATACAAAACACATTGTTAGGTGCGATCCTATTAAAGGATTCAAATTGACCTATTAGGAGTGGCCTTGTTAGAGGTCTTATGATACAGGAGCATCTTGGGTTACCTTATATCCTATAATTTTTCTCACTTTGATAGTTTAGACCAAGTTCTTTCTAGACCTTGTCGAGCTCTTTAGTATGAACCAAGTTGTTCCATTGGTGACTGAGTTCCATAAGTATGAACTAAGTTGTTCTAGTACTATCTGAGTATTTCTTCATTCACTAAGTGAACTTGTGTTGTTGATGCTTGGGTCCTTTGAGTGAGTTTTTTGTGTTTTTAGTTCTTAGTTGTAGCTAACTCTTGGGTTTAATTTAGAATATGAATTTAATGATAGGATGTTTCCTAGGGTTGAGTGTTGACCATTTTGAGGTTGACATTTCTTTGATGTAATGTTCTAGAATATTATGTAAGCTATTTTGGAAATTCTTTAATTTAATGTTCTAGAATATTTTGAAAGTTGATTTGGCAAGTATAAGTAGAGGTATTTGGTTTAGTTTAGGAGAGAACTTAGAGGACTAGGAGTTAGAGTAGATGTTGCAGGTTTCAAGCTAAATATAGAACTTAGGGTTATATTTTGTATCTGGCCGTAACCTGGAAGGCCTTACATTTGGACATGTTTATTGAAAATTTGATGAATCAATAAAAGTATTTTTTCTCTCTCCTTAGTGTTGTTTTCTGTGTTTTTCTTCCATTGTGTTTACTCAGAGAGGTGGTTAGAAAGTTGGGTGTGCCTTTGGCCCTAGTTGTTCATCCCTCCTTGCACCAGGTGGTATCAAAACTTGAGGTTCATCCTTGTGAATATTGGATCATGTAGAACCCTAAGTTGATTTGGTTGATTTGAGGATTTTACCTATAACTTGTAGAGGGTTATGATCTTGTAGGAACCTTATTATAAAGATGGTTGGAGGTAGAGGAAATACTGGCAATTCCATATTGGATACATTGAGACAAATTGTAGCTAGATTAGATGTTGTAGAGACAATCCAAAAGAGAGGAGCACATCTTGATGATGTAAGTGATGATGAAGCTATAACATCAATCCAGATCCTGAAGAAGATCAAGTTGAGGAAAGATTGTCGAGAGTATTTTTTTGGGTACATTCAAAGCCTGTTGTAGAAGTTGTTCCTTATGATAAAAAAGTGGACACTAATACTATGTTAGATTGGATCTCTAATATGGAGAATTTATTTGAGTTTGAAAACACTCTTGATAATAGAAAGGTGAAAGTTGCAGTTACTAGGTTGAAAGGTCATGCCTTACTATGGTGGGAGCATTTGCAAACTGATAAAAAAAGGAGAGGAAAGGATAAGATCAAGACTTGGCTGAAAATGGTGAACAAGGTAAAAATAAAGGTTCCTTCATGCTGATTACCAAGTTAGCTTGTTGAGGAAAATGCAAAATTTGAGACAAAGGGACATGAATGTGAAGGAGTATACTGAGAAATTCTATAGATTGGACATCAAATTTGGACATGTGGATGATGATGTTGAGAAAGTTACAAGATACCTAAATGGATTGAGATTTGGAATTCAAGATGAAATAAGTTTTGTGAAATTGGAAAGTGTGGAGGAAGCATATCAATATGCCTTGAAAGATGAGGAGATCTTGACGAAGAAGCATGAATAGAGACAAAGAGGTAGAGGTGTAAGATTCCAGAGAGGGAGAGGTAGATTTGACAATATTGTACAAGATAAGTGCAAATTTGAATGGAATAATGATGACAAAGGAAAGACTGAGTGGAAAGGTGGTAGTTCTTACCATGGAGGTACTAGTTTTTACCGAGGAAGAAGTAATTCCTATTCTAGAGGTGGTTTTCATGGTAATTGTTTTAGGTGTGGCAAAGAAGGGTATAGATACTTTGAGTGTAGATCCTCTAAGAATGAACTATAAAAATTTGGTATAGCTCAAATACCATGTAAGAATTTTCCTTGGGGAAAAATCACCCAAGACCAAGAAGCTCAAAAACTAGCACAATATGGAACAATAAAGTATGATTAGAATAATAATATGAAAATGAATTGATGTCTAAATCTTTGGATATCAAATCATTCAATAATTGATAATTGATTAATATTCAAGTACACTAGAAGTGCCTGTATATAATGGCCTCTAGAATGAGTAGGAGTTAGCAATATGATAAGCCTCACAACTAAGCACATGTCCACCAAGAGTGTATTATCCTCCATTAAGCATAGAAGTTAGTGTGATGATGAGAGGATAAGCTTACAAAAGAGTGTCATGTAAAATAATGTTGTAGACACCATGTGCTTAATTAAGAGTGTGAACAACTATGGGTTCTATATGACAACTCAGTTAATTATGCAAACTTCAGTGTTGTAGACACCATGTGCTAAAATAGTGATGCTAACTATTGTGTTGTCAATATGATAACTCATATGAGTACACAAAATCCTAGGTGTCTAACCTAATAAATAATAAAATAATGCATTTATCCTAAGTAAACTTAAGTAAAGCATAAATAATAATTATTTACACTAACACCCCCCCCTTAAGTGCAACTTAGGAGAACACACTTAAGCTCACAAAAGCTATGATGAAATGCAATATGGGTTCTAGCTACTAGGCCATGTTAGGTACCCATGTAAAAATGCAATGAAATCTCTCTAAAAATAGAGAAAGAGGAAAAACCTCATGGGAAAAACCCTCCTCCAAAAAGAGAGATAAGTACAATAAAGAAATATGCATGAATGGATGGAGTAACCAAGACCCCCCCCCATTATGAAATTCATCATGCATATACAATAGAGAATCCCTCCATGAAATCAACCCCCCCTAGTGAAGGCTTTCTTGATGATGACTACTTGAAGACAAAAGAGAGTCCAATACCTACATATAATATTTTTCCCTTTAGGAAGAAGAAACACCAAGTAGAGGTGTAAATATGCTTCCCACAATGGATAGGAAGATGGAAGAGTGATCTAGATGTAGTATGCTATGGATGCTACCTCTAAAGTCAGCTCATATGTTGACAAGTCCTTGATGAATGTAGATGTCATGAACCAAGCTAGTGGATGCAAAAAAGAAGGTGGAAAACAAGGTAACATGCCCATGTATGAAGCTAAATCGACCTCCAAAGACAATGAAGAATCTTGATAGGAAGATGTAAGAAGAGAAGCAATGTCACCTCCCCTCAATGATGTATGCACACCTAAGATAGAAGCTCCTTGATGACTGAAGAAGTTGCACCATGAAAGCTGAATGATGTTCCTCCTTATAGGAAGAAATGGTGCCATAGGTGTAGTAGAGAATGCTCCCCAAAAAGTAGAAAGAATCCTCAAAAAATATGATATCTGAGGAAACTAGAATACAGTCTCCAAAGACTAATATGACTCCTCTGAGTGAAAGAGTCCTTCTCCAACTACTGTAAAGAAGTGTCCACAAGTATGTCAGTCTTGAAAGAAAGCTCAAGTGGTTGAGAGTTAGAGTTTTCCCTCGCAACAAGTGAAGAAGAAATATCCTCAACAAAGAGAAGATAGATGTCATCAATGATATCTCCCCTATCTTCAATGCAAGACTCCACAAATAGCCTTGCAAAGTGTGGAAGGAGTCATCCCATGAAGCTAAAGTAGGAAGACATGGTATATCCTGCTACACTAAATCAGGAGCATTTGTGGCTGGAATTGGATTAGTAGAAGCAACAGGATCATTAGGATGTGTGAAGGTACCAAAATTGGAGTGATTGGAGGTAGGATGTCCTCTAGAAATGAAGGAACTATAGGATCTCCATATGCTATCCAAAGAGCCATCCAAATGTCATAAGGATTATTGAACTTGTCAATGATTTTAAAGCACTCAACATTGAAACTAAAATAAATGAGGTCCTTAATTATTTTTATAGGTATATGATGATCAAAGGGTAGTTCTTTGGAACATAGATAAGGAAATACTTACTTATGCTCTCTTCTTAGATGATCAGTTATCAAGGTACTCCATTTCTGATAGTTTCTCTTTATCAACCTAGGTCTTATACCAAACTGACATGCGAAACAAAACTCCATGAGATCAATAAATGTATGTACCCCCCAAAATGAAAAAATAATCAATGAACCCCCCTTAATGCATGATTTTGCACTTTATACTTAGTGCAATTACAATAGCCGCTTGCCAATTTTGGCCTTAGTAGACTTTTAATTTTTCTATTTACAACCTCTGCTTAAAGTTTAAATCTAGAAATTCATAATGTAGCTTAGAAATAGAACAATTTTGAAGCAATACAATGCAAAGAAAGAACCTATTTCTAAAAGTGATATTTCTATCCACACAAGCCTATAATTTGATTGTAGTTCTAGAAAGTAGACGAAAAATTATTCACTTTAAAATTTTTTTTTTTGATTATGTGTCCATATGAACCTGCACTAAGAATTTGAAGTTGCAAAAATCGAGATTTGTGACTTCTAGAAAAATTTAGGAATAGAGATATCAAACTTCCTACACCAACGTGTACATCATGAAATTCTACCCCAAAACAAAAAATTCTACCCCAAAACAAAAAAATTGCTTGAAAAAAGGACTTTGTATGAGGGAAATATTATTGTTTGAAAATTACCTCTACAATTATTTTTCCTAAATCACCATCATCACACCTCCAAAAATCAATTGACTCTAGATTTCACCTTAGATGTCTAATTTTGATAAAACAAAAGTCAAATTGGGGTTTTTTTCACCTTTTGAATATGATGCCAATATTTGATTTGCACCAACAAGCACCAATCTTGTCTTGCAAAAAATCTCTCCTCTATAGGCTTGATGGCTAAAAAAAATTTGAACAAAATACATAGATCTAGAAAATAAGGTAGATAAATTATAAAGAATAAAATAATAAAATATGCAGATCTAAAAATTAAATTAAATGATCTAAAATGATCATACCAAATTTGCAAATCAAGCCTTCGAGTTCTGGTTTGCAAAAAAAATTTGCCTGAATTTTGACTATGGCCTAGAGTAGGCAAATTTAGGGTCAAAATTTATCAAATCAATGCCTCGGATGCAATGGTGAGGTCCGCTTTAGCTCTAGATGCTCCCAATAGTTACAGATACTCTAGATTTGAATCGAGGTGTCCTTAGAGAGGTGAAGCAAGAATAGTCTCCAATGACTATGAAATGATGCTCCTATGGCTCTAATACCATGTAAGAATTTGGTATAGCTCTTTTACCATGTAAGAATTTTCCTTAGTGAAAAATCACCCAAGACCAAGAAGCTCAACAACTAGCACAATATGGACCAATAAAGTATGATCAGAATAACAATATGAAAATGAATTGATGCTTGAATCTTTAGATATTAGATCATACAATAATTGATAATTGATTGATATTCAAGTACACTAGAAGTGCCTATATATAAAAGTCTCTAGAATGACTAGGAGTTAACAATATGATAAGCTTCACAACTAAGCACATGTCCACCAAGAATGGATTATCCTTCATTAAGCATAAGAGTTAGTGTGATGATGAGAGGATAAACCTACAAAGGTGTGTCACATAAAATTATGTTGTAGACACCATGTGCTTAATTAAGAGTGTGAACAACTATTCTGTCAACATGACAACTCATATGAGTACGTAAACTCCTAGGTGTCTGATGTAGGAGCATCTAGAGGTATAAGGGCAATCTTGTGTCACCCAAAAAATGTACTTAGACTTAGTTTTTGTTTCATTTGTTTTCATTTTTGGACACCGATTTGGGTCAAATAAAGGTTCCAACTCTCACAGTTCCACTATCAGTGTGCTAGAAAATCTCAAAAAAATAGGAGTATGTAATTGGGCCATCATTTTGGTAAACTAGAAGGTGTGAATTGGCCAGATGAATGTAATTGTGATTTAGAGCATTCCAGAAAAAGAATCATGTCAAAAGGCCCCACGGTTTGAAAGTTATTACAATTTTTTGGGTTTTGGAGACCTCCTAAGAATTCTTCAAAGTTAGGTTAGGGGAATTAAATGACCTTGAAAAGGGCCACAAAATGGGGGAAAAGCTAAGCTTGTCCATAGGGCTATAGAGCACTTTGAGAGCTTTCCAGAAATGTAAACAGTTTGTCAATCGAAGCTACAGTTGAAAAGTTATGCCTCCCAGAAGTTTGATTACCATTTTTGGATTCTTCTAGATTTGCGCCAACTTCTAACGCAGCTTTTGGAGCCTTCTATTTGGTCAGTGGATGCCTACTAGCACTTTCTAGAATGTATTCCTAGCCCTTAACCCTCCGAGGTCTATTTAAGGAGATTCTTGGCATTGTAAAAGGTAGTTCGAAGTGGAGTTTGAGAGGAGGTACTGAAAGGAGAAATTATCTCCACATTTATGCTATTGTAAGCCCTTAGGGCATGTTTTGAAGTTTATTTTCTTTGTATTGAATGTACTAGCTAAATTTTTAGTTAATACAATTTCCCTTTTTTGTTGTGTCCATTCTGTTCTTGGGTGGTGTTCCCAATCAAGTGGTATCAGAGAGAGTTTTCCTGAGTGTGTAGACAGAGCATCGACTGCGAGGCAATTTGCACCAAGACTGTGTGGTTGTGGATTCGAGTTAGAAGATGCCTCCATGAAGAGAGTGTGGCAGAAGGGCCAGAGCTATTAATCCTGAGGAGGTTAGATCCTTCCAAAGGTAGGTATAGGCATTGCAAGAGGAGCTCTGTAGAGGAGCAAATGTTTCCGCAGGTGACGACAGTGAGGATGACAATGAAGAAGAAAAAATTAGACCAGAAGGGGAATTTGATGGGGAAGTTCTAAATCATGCAGAGGAAAGGCTTTTTAGGGCCATTACTAAGTTTGGGAAAAGACCTACAATTGAAGTGGATCTATTTTCAAGAAATTTGAAACCAGATAAGTTGATCGATTGGATCAATGAACTGGAAGAATACTTTGAGTATGAGGATATCAGGGACCCAGATAGGGTTAAGTTTGCAAAGGCCAAACTGAAAGGCCATGCCAAAATCTGGTGGCAAGAGGTTCAATTGAAAAGAAATAGAAGAGGAAAGCAGAAGATCACAAGATGGGATCGCATGGTGGACAAATTGAAGAAGCAGTTCATTCCTGTGGACTACGAGCTTGATTTGTTTAAGAAGATGCATGGGTTAAAGCAAGTAGGAAGATTAGTCCAAGAATATACAGAGGAATTTTATCGACTCTTGATTAGAGCGGGGCATGTAAAAGAAAATAAGGAGAAGGTTGCTCGTTATATCAGTGGGTTGCGACCTAGCATCTAGGAGGAATTAAGTGTGGTAAGAATGACTAGCATTGAAGAGGCATACCACTTTTCCCTACGAGTTGAAGAGAAGCTGAATAAAAGATTTGAAGGAAGACAAAGAGGGCGTGGTCAAGGAGGAAGGGGAAGTGGTAGATCATCTGGAGGCCACAATGAAACCCAAAAGAAAAATGAAGATGTGGGTACTAGCAGGAACCAGAGGAATGAGGGTTTCAACCACTCTCATGATCAAGACTTTGGAAATCAGAGAGGAAGAGGTAGAGGACGTGGACAAGGAAGAGGATGTTTTCATGGTACCTATTTCCATTGCAATGAAGAAGGTCATCGTGCCTTTGAATGCCTTTAATGACAAGGAAGGATAAATAGGAGAGCTGAGGGCCAAGCTAGGGTTGCTCATGTGGATGAGGATGCACAATCATCACATTCAGAGGATGTAGAAAGAGGAGAGACCTTGGTAAATGAAAGAGTCCTACTAAGTGGTGATATTGAAATGGGGCAATGGAAGAGTTTGTTTCATACTAGATGCAAGTGTGAGGATAAATGTTGTGACATGATCATTGATGGTGGTAGCACTGATAACTTGGTATCAGAAGAGATGATCTCTAAGCTAAAGCTCAAAAGGGAGAAACATCCCCAGCCCTATCAGATTGCTTGGGTAAAAGATGATCATAAGGTCTTGGTAAGTGAACAATGTTTAGTGAAATTCAAAATTGAGAGTTACCAAGATGAAGTTCTCTGTGATGTTATTCTGATGGATGTTTGCCATCTATTATTGGGTAGACCATGGTAGTTTGATAGAAATGCAGTACATGATGGCATGCAAACACATACTCTTTGACAAAGGATGGCGTTTTCCACAAATTGAAGCCCATGAAAAAGGAAAGTGAAAAGGTATGTAGCAGTGCTAGGATTTGTCTTGTTGATGGAAGAAAGTTTTTAGATGGCATGAAACATCAGCATATGTGCTATGCTTTGATTCTTAGGAAAGATAAAGAAGGTAGTAGTGAAATACCACTTGAAGTTTCAAATTTACTAGGGAAATTTGGAGATATTATCTCTGATAATGTTCCAGATGGATTGCCACTAGTAAGGAAAATCAGTCATCAGATAGATCTGATTCAAGGAGTTAGTTTTCCTAACAAGGCTGCTCATAGGATGACTCCTACTGAAACAGAGGAGCTAAATAGATAGGTTTAGGAGCTATTGAGGAAGGGCTTGATCTGAGAGAGCCTGAGTCCATGTTAAGTACCTACAGTACTTGCACCAAAGAAGAATGGAGAGTGGAGGATGTGTACAAATTCTTGAGCTATGAATAGGATAACCATCAAGTACCAGTTTCCTTTGCCAACGATGGATGATCTTATGGATTGCTTGAGTGGAGCTCAGTACTTCACAAAGATAGATCTCAAGAGTAGCTATCCTCAGATACGAATTCAAGAAGGAGATGAGTGGAAAATAGCCTTCAAGACCAAGGAGGGTCTTTATGAGTGGTTAGTCATGTCCTTTGGATTGATGAACATCCCAAGCACCTTCATGCGGCTCATGAATGAGGTACTTAAGATGTTCTTGGGAAAATTTGTTATTATCTATTTGGATGATATTTTAATTTTCAGCAAGACTTTGGAAGAACATTTACTGCATATTTGTAGTGTCCTTGAAAGGCTAAGGGAAGAGAAACTGTTAATTAATCTGAAGAAGTGTATCTTTGCCAAAAGGGAGTTAATCTATTTGGGGTTTGTTATATCACTCGAATGTCTCAAAATGGATCTAGAGAAGGTAAAAACCATCTTGGAATGGCCTACTCCAAGGTCTGCTACTGAGGTAAGATCATTTCATGGACTGGTTAGTTTTTACAGGAAGTTTATTAAGAATTTCAGTGGCATATGTGCACCCCTAACTGATACAATAAGAGGGGATAGAAAAGAGTTCAAATGGACTGCAGTAGTTGTGAGAAGTTTTGACTTGTTGAAGAAGAAGGTAACATAACAACTTGTGTTGGCACTTCTAGATTTTAGAATGGTTTTTCAGGTGGATTGTGATGCCAGTGGTAGTGTTGTTGGGGATGTATTAAGCCAAGAAGGTAAGCCTATTGAATATTTTAGTGAAAAATTTGAATGATGCAAAGAAGAAGTATTTTGTTTATGATCAAGAGTTCTATGCAATAGTTCAGGCCATAAAGAAATGGAGGCATTATTTATTGCCAAAGAAATTTATTTTGTATAATAATCATCAGGTATTACACTACCTAAATAGCCAAGGTAAATTGAATCAGAGGCATATGAAGTGGGTAGAGTTCTTGCAAAGTTATACATTTGTGTTGAAGCATAGAAATGGAAAATCTAACAAGGTTGTAGATGCACTAAGTAGGAGATAGTTGTTGCTTACAGTAATGCAGGTTGAAGTAGTTGGGTTTGATGAACTCAAGAATTTGTACCCTGAGGATCCTGATTTTGCTGAAGCATGAAAAGCTTGTAAAGAACCTGTTGCTGTAGATAGAACCAACTGGTTAAACTATTTGATTCAGGATGGCATGTTGTTCAAGGGTAGTCAATTGTGCATTCCAAAGAGTTCCATGAGGGAAAATCTGATTAAGGAGAAACACAGTGGAGGGATGGCAAGACATTTTGGTTGAGATAAGACCATTTCCATTCTTAGAGAACATTATTTTTGGCCTTAAATTTCATAGGATGTGAAGAAGTTTGTACAGAGTTGTCAGGTTTGTCAAGTTGCCAAGGGGTTTAGTCACAATACTGGCCTATATCAGCCATTGCCTATTCCATCAAGGCAATGTGAGGACATAATTATGGATTTTGTTCTTGGATTGCCAAGGACACAAAGGGGTAATGACTTAGTATTCGTGGTGGTTGATAGGTTCTTCAAAATGGCACATTTCATTCAATGCAGCAAAACTCATGATGCTATCCATATTGTAGACTTGTTTTTCAAAGAGGTGGTAAGACTACATGGTTTTCCAAGGAGTATAGTTTTTGACAGAGATACTAAATTTGTTGAGTATTTTTGGAGGACATTGTGGAAAAAGTTGAGAACAGACTTGAAATTCAATTCCACGCATCACCCAAAAATTGACAGCCAAACAAAAGTGGTAAATAGAAGTCTGGGCAATTTGCTGAGATGTCTAGTTGGGGATAAGCCCAAGGGATGAGATTTGATTCTACCACAAGTAGAGTTTTATGACAATAAATCTATAAATAGGAGTACTAGAAAATCACCATTCCAACTTGTCTATGAGAATAGCCCAAGGATTGCACCAGAATTGAGGAAGATAGAGCAAGGGGAGAGGACAAGTGTTGAAGTGAAAGAATTTGTTGAACATATCAAGCGTCTACATGAGGAGGTTCAGGCACACATTACCAAGATGAATCAGGAATATAAAGCTAGGGCTGATCAAAGGAGAAGACATAAGGAATTCCAAGTAGGGGATCTAGTCATGGTGCACTTACGAAAAGAAAGATTTCTAGTCGTTACTTACAACAAGCTAAAAATGAAGAAATTTGGCCGTTGCAAAATTTTGAAGAAACATGACTCAGGAAATGCATATGAGGTGGAGCTACCAGATGGTATTCACATTTCTCCCATTTTCAACATTGCAGATTTAACAGAGTATCATGATGATGGTGCAGATGAGGAGCTGGTGTTAGAGCCATGTCCAGTTCTTGCTTCTAAGAAGGAGGAGATAGAAGACATTCTAGATCATCGTGTGGGTAGGAGTACCAGAAACAGGCAGTATGAAGAGTATTTGTTCAAATGGAAAGGATAACCGATCGAGGACTCAACTTGGATTTCAGCAGCTGAGGTTTCCCATTTGGGATTTCCTCTACCATTCATAAAGTGACAGGGTCACTTTTCAATCTACCCTGGGTGTCTAATGCAGGAGCATCTAGAGGTATAAGGGCAATCTTGTGTCACCCAAAAAATGTACTTAGACTTAGTTTTTGTTTCATGTGTTTTCATTTTTGGACACCCATTTGGGTCAAATAAAGGTTCCAACTCTCATAGTTCCATTATCAGTGTGCTAGAAAATCTCGAAAAAATAGGAGTATGTAATTGGGCCTTCATTTTGGTAAACTAGAAGGTGTAAATTGGCCAAATGAATGTAATTGTGATTTAGAGCATTCCAGAAAAAGAACTAGGTCAAAAGGCCCCACGGTTTGAAAGTTATTGCAGTTTTTTGAGTTTTGGGGACCTCCTAAGAATGCTTCAAAGTCAAGTTAGGGGCATTAAATGACCTCAAAAAGGGCCAAAAAATAGGGGATGAGCTAAGCTAGTCCATAGGGCTATAGAGTGCTTCGAGAGCTTTCCAAAAATTTAAACGGTTTGTTAATCGAAGCTACGGTTCAAAAGTTATGCCTCCTAAAAGTTCGGTTACCGTTTCTGGATTCTTCTAGATTTGCGCCAACTTATAACGTAGCTTCTGGAGCCTTCTATTTGGTCGGTGGATGCCTACTAGCAATTTATAGAATGTATTCCTAGTCTTTAACCCTCTGAGGTCTATTTAAGGAGATTCCTGGCATTGTAAAAGGCAATTCGGAGTGGAGTTTGAGAGGAGGTACTAAAAGGAGAAATTATCTCCACATTTATGCTATTGTAAGCCCTTAGGGCATGTTTTGAAGTTTATTTTCTTAGTACTAAATGTACTAGCTTATTTTTTAGTTAATACAATTTCTCTTTTCTGTTGTGTCCATTCTGTTCTTGGGTGGTGTCCCCATCAAGTGGTATCAGAGTGGGTTTTCCTGAGTGTGTAGATAGAGCACCGACTGTGAGGCAGTTTGCACCAGGACTGTGTGGTTGTGGATTCAAGTTAGAAGATGCCTCCATGAAGAGAGTGTGGCAGAAGGGCCAGAGCTATTAATCCTGAGGAGGTTAGAGCCCTCCAAAGGCAGGTACAATCATTGCAAGAGGAGCTCCATAGAGGAGCAAGTGTTGCCGCAGGTGACAATAGTGACGATGACAACAAAGAAGAAGAAATGGGACCAGAAGGGGAATTTGACAGGGAAGTTCTGAATCACGCAGAGGAAAGGCTTTTTAGGGCCATTACTAAGTTTGGGAAAAGACCTACAATTGAAGTGGGTCTATTTTCAAGAAATCTACAACTAGATGAGTTGATCAATTGGATCAATTAACTGGAAGAATACTTTGAGTATGAGGATATCAGGGACCCAGATAGGGTTAAGTTTGCAAAGGCCAAACTAAAAGGCCATGCCAAAATCTGGTGGTAAGAGGTTCAATTGGAAAGAAACAGAAGAGGAAAGGAGAAGATCACAAGATGGGATTGCATGGTGGACAAATTGAAGAAGCAGTTCATTCCTGTGGACTACGAGCTTGATTTGTTTAAGAAGATGCATGGGTTAAAGCAAGCAAGAAGATCAATCCAAGAATATACAAAGGAATTTTATAGACTCTTGATTAGAGCGGGGCATGCAGAAGCAAATAAGGAGAAGGTTGCTCATTATATCAATGGGTTGCGACCTAGCATCTAGGAGGAATTAAGTGTGGTAAGTGTTAGAATCTGAAAAGATTAATAACCCAGAAAACTAGTGCAAAGAGTAAATATCTAAACTATGAATGCAAATGATACAAAATCAAAATAAAATCATAGAGTTAGTCTCCAAGAGAGTAATGCAAATGCTGGAAGCAAAATAGCATTAAGAGGATGCAAAAATACGAGATACAAATACAAGCCAGGTAGCATGCTTATATAGGCTAGGAAGAGGGAGGAGGTGGCAACACCAACCAATGAGGAGCAACCATCTACCGGACTAAAGATAGCAAAGTATCTTCCCAAGATAGCTAATTGATGCTCACATGTAGGAAGGTGACACCTCACAACCCTTCACCTAATAAGACATGCTTTATTAACCTAAGCGAGATTATTAAAAGTGTAGGAAAAACCTAGCAAAATAAGAAAAATAAAAAACTACACTAACACCCCCCCATAAGCGAAGCTTAGGTGGATGTAGAAATGGGTCCCGGCAAGTCAAGCCTGATGAGGTACCCATGTACATAAAGTTCCCCCAAAAGAGAGAGAAAAGAGACTCCCCAAAGAAAATTAGGACTCCAAGTGAGAGGAAGTGGCCCCCCCAAAAGATGAAGCATCCCACACCTCCAGCAAAGCTTGCAAATTTTGTCCGGCTGATCCACTTACATCGAACAAGTCTTCTTCCCTTAGAAAAAAGGGACAAGATCCCAAGTGTGGTTCCTCATCAAGGAACTATACTCTTCCTGCATAGTTGTATCCCACTCAAAAATACCAAAAGCCTCATGAAAGGACTGTGGATTTGAGGTAGTAACAATGAAGATATGTAGAGCATCTTGGAATTGTAAACGAGACTGCTTGGTGTCTAATGGATCCCCAACCCAATCACCTGCAAACTGCAAGGTCTGTCTAGCCCAAAGTGGACCAGAAGATGGAGAATCTAGAGGAGAATAATCAACCTGTGAATGATGACTAGGAGAGGAAGGAGGTGAGTCCTCTGAATCACTCTCTCTGCATCAAAAGTGGAGGTAGAAGACTGCTCAAGTGAATCTAACCCATCAGAAGATCTATCATGTATTCCAAGTGACTCCAATGTCAAAGTAGAAGGCAACCCTGTGACCATGCTCTGCTGGTTAAGCTGATGCAAGTAGTCGAAGTTAAGATGGCCAAACCGCTCATGCCATAATCTGTTCACATCATTAGAGGGAGTGAGTGAAATAGTCAAAGGAGGATCAGGAACAAAGTGAGAAAACATATAGATTCGTGACTGATGATCTGCTCTCCCAACTACAACTGTAGAATCATTGTGAACCTCACATATCTCCACTGAACTAGGAGTGAACTCAACCTGCTTGCCTAAACTTGTGTGAGTGATCTAGTATACCGATAGGAGATTAGTTGACATTGAGGGTACACAAGAAACATCATGGAATGTCCCATGCCCCACATCAACAGACCCTCTCCCACACACCTCAACAGGAGTGTTATCACCCATCAACATAGAAGGCATAGTACATGGCTCTAAGGATGCAATTTCTTCCTTAGATGAAGCCATGTGGTGTGAAGTACCCGAATCAAGAACCCAAGTGGATGGTGAGGAAGCAACTGCAAAAAGAGCCTTGCCATTTCCTTTCCCCTTGCTATTTTCTTTTTCTTTGTTAGACCCTTCAGTAGAACTTTATTTGATAGACTCAGGAACACTGATATTATTCTTCTCAAGAATGTATGTCAAGTGATCAAGTTGTTTCTGCAAACATTTATGTTCATCATGACCAGGTCTTTTACAATAAGCACATTTGACCTTTTCTTTCTTAGGCTTATCACCCTTGAAAGATGGTGTATCAATAGTTGCTTTTGAAAAAATCGGCATCTGATCCTTCTTCTCCTTGCTATTCTTTTGTTTCTTGTCCTTACTATTGTTGTTACTACTTTGTCCTTGTTGTTCTTTTGTGCCTTGGTTGGCAGCCAAGGCATGTGACTTAGAGGACTTAAGAATGCCCATCTGGATTAGCTTGTCCTGTTCTCGAGTGAGATTGACAGAAAAATCATCTAAAGATGGCATGGTGAATTGAGTACCAAGTGCACCCTTAGTAGCATAGAAGGTAGAGAAAAACACAGAATATTCTAAACTTAGCTTAGAGAGAATACTAAGAATTAGTTGTTCATCTTTCTTTTCAATTCCACATTGTTTTAACTGCAGCCTTAATGATTTCAATTTGGTGAAGAAATCTTGGATTGTGTTGAAATTGCCTGGACTCAAACTTATTAATTCATTTTCCAACATATGACCCCTCATTGAATCTTGTGTGCCAAATAGTGTTTCTAGCTTTGTCCATACTTCATTTGGTGTATCCAAAGACTCAATGTGAAATAGCAAGTCAGGAGAAACAGACAAACACAATGTTCCAAATGCCTCATCACATTTGTTAAACCACTTAGGCTTATCTTCATCTTTAGCAGGTTCAGTTTCAAGTCCCATAGTTATCCTATTTAATCCAGCTTTCCTTAAGTGAATTTTCATGTGTGATTTCCACTCAAAATAATTGTATGGAGTTAGGATGGGCATATTTGTTTGATCCATGATGAAGAAATGCTAGAAAGAAAAGAACCTAGCCACGACAATGCCCCACCCTTTTTACTCAATCAAAGAACCCCCCCCCCCCCAAAGAAATATGATTTGGCACTTTATTTTAGTGCATTTACAACTACCACTAGAAAGAGATACTTAGTGGTCTTGATTTCAATGCATTACAAACCCTCATGAAGAGCATATGCTAAAAGTGAAACTTGGGCATAATAATCAAGGAAACAAACAGCACCACTGCGATCTACTCAAAAAATTATGCACTTTTAAAAAATGAATCAGCTCGATACGAGGTCGTATGAGAAAGTTATGATCCTTCGAAATTTTCAAAACGAGAACTGTGCACAGTCACGGCTAAGAATCTGCAATTTCTGAAGAATTCATGCATGAAAATCAAAAAATAACTCCACTAGTGGATAGAGCACAAAAAAAAGCCAAGTTCATAATAAGAATCATCAAAATTGGAGTCCGTATGAGCAAGAACAAGACATTTGAAAACTGCATTCAAATCTGCGACTGCCAACGGAGAGGGGTATGGCTGTAGCTTTGCATGCTCAATTCTAAAAAATATATAGCTTGCATGCAAAATCTAAAAGATACCCAGATGGTTTTTTGGGGCTGCAAACAAAACCCAAAAATCATTTTTCTTGCTGATGTACATAAGATGTTGCTGTAGTGTAAATCAAACGCCTTTAACAGTAAAAAATGGCTCCAAAAATCAAAAAACGACCCCAGCAACCAAAATATGACATGCAAATGCTGGATCAACTTCTTAAGTCCATCAATGGCATGCTAGAACCTGCAAAACTGATTGAAAACTCCAAATATGCAAGTTGGTTGTCAGATTTGAGATTGAAACCCCAGAGAAAAACTGTTTTTGTCAAAACTTTTCTGATTCTCAGGATCATCCAAAGATGCAAGAGAAGAGCATACTTCATTTTTCAAAAAACTACAATAAAGTTTATTAGCCCCCTCTGAATCTCTCAAATAAGGAAACTAAAATCTACTCTTGCACGTAGAAAAGCTCTGATACCATGTTATAATGTGAAAAGATTAATAACCCAGAAAACTAGTGCAAAGAGTAAATATCTAAACTATGAATGCAAATGATACAAAATCAAAATAACATCATAGAGTTAGTCTCCAAGAGAGTAATGCAAATGCTGGAAGCAAAATAGCATTAAGAGGATGCAAAAATACGAGATACAAATACAAGCCAGGTAGCATGCTTATATAGGCTAGGAAGAGGGAGGAGGTGGCAACACCAACCAATGAGGAGCAACCATCTACTGAACTAAAGATAGCAAGTATCTTCCCAAGATAGCTAATTGATGCTCATATGTAGGAAGGTGACACCTCACAACCATTCACCTAATAAGACATGCTTTATTAACCTAAGCGAGATTATTAAAAGTGTAGGAAAAACCTAGCAAAATAAGAAAAATAAAAAACTACACTAACAGTAAGAATGACCAGTGTTGAAGAGGCATACCAGTTTTCCCTACGAGTTGAAGAGAAGCTGAATAAAAAGTTTGAAGGAAGACAAAGAGGGCATGGTGAAGGAGGAAGGGGAAGTGGTAGATCATCTGGAGGTCGCAATGAAAGCCAAAAGAAAAATGAAGATGTGGGTACTAGCAGGAACCAGAGAAATGAGGGTTTCAACTGCTCCCATGATCAAGACTTTAGAAATCAGAGAGGAAGAGGTAGAGGATGTGGACAAGGAAGAGGAGGCTTCCGTGGTACCTATTTCCATTGCAATGAAGAAGGTCATCATGCCTTTGAATGCCCTCAACGACAAAGAAGGACAGATAGGAGAGTTGAGGGCCAAGCTAGGGTTGCTCATGTGGATAAGGATGCACAATCATCACATTCAGAGGATGCAAAAAGAGGAGAGACCTTGGTAAATGAAAGAGTCCTACTAAGTGGTGAGATTGAACCAGGACAACAGAGGAGTTTGTTCTATACCAGATGCAAGTGTGAGGATAAATGTTGTGACGTGATCATTGATGGTGGTAGCACTGATAACTTGGTATCAGAAGAGATGGTCTCTAAGCTAAAGCTCAAGAGGGAGAAACATCCCAAGCCCTATCAGATTGCTCGGGTAAATGATGATCATAAGGTCTTGGTAAGTGAACAATGTTTAGTGAAATTCAAAATTGGGAGTTACCATGATGAGGTTCTCTGTGATGTTATTTCGATGGATGTTTGCCATCTATTGTTGGGTAGACCATGGCAGTTTGATAGACATGCAGTACATGATGGGCATGCAAACACATACTCTCTGACAAAGGATGGAGTTCGCCACAAATTGAAGCCCATGAAAAAGGAAGGTGAAAAGGTATGTAGTAGTGCTAGGATTTGTCTTGTTGATGGAAGGAATTTTTTAGATGGCATGAAACATTAGCATATGTGCTATGCTTTGATTCCTAGGAAAGATAAAGAAGGTAGTAGTGAAATACCACTTGAAGTTTCAGATTTACTAGGGGAATTTGGAGATATTATCTCTGATAATGTTCTAGATGGATTTCTACCAGTAAGGTAAATCAGTCATTAGATAGATCTGATTCCAAGAGCTAGTTTGCCTAACAAGGCTGCTCACAAGATGACTCCTACTAAAACAGAGGAGCTAAATAGACTGGTTCAGGAGCTGTTGAGAAAGGGCTTGATTCGAGCGAGCCCGAGTCCATGTGTAGTACCTGCAATACTCACACCAAAGAAGGATGGAGAGTGGAGGATGTGTACAGATTCTCAAGCTATAAATAGGATAACCATCAAGTACTGGTTTCCTTTTCCAAGTAAGGATGATCTTATGGACTACTTGAGTGAAGCTCAATACTTCACAAAGATAGATCTCAAGAGTGGCTATCATCAGATACATATTCGAGAAGGAGATGAGTGGAAAAAAACATTCATGACTAAGGAGGGTCTTTATGTGTGGTTAGTCATGCCCTTTGGATTGAGGAACGCCCCAAGCACCTTCATGTGGCTCATGAATGAGGTACTTAAGAAGTTCTTGGAAAAATTTGTTATTGTCTATTTGGATGATATTTTAATTTTCAGCAAGACTTTGGAAGAACATTTAATGCATATTCGTAGTGTCCTTGAAAGGCTAAGGGAAGAGAAACTGTTAATTAATCTAAAGAAGTGTATCTTTGCAGAAAGGGAGTTAGTCTATTTGGGGTTTGTTATATCACCTGAGGGTCTCAAAATGGATCCAAAGAAGGTAAAAGCCATCTTGGAATGGCCTACTCCAAGGTTTGCTACTGAGGTAAGATCATTTCATGGTCTAGTTAGTTTTTATAGGAAGTTTATTAAGAATTTTAGTGGCATATGTGCACCCCTAACTAATACAATAAGAGGGGATAGAAAAGAGTTCAAATGGACTGCAACAGCTGCGAGAAGTTTTGAATTGCTGAAGAAGAAGGTAACAGAACAACCTATGTTGGTACTTCCAGATTTTAGAAAGGTTTTTCAGGTGGATTGTGATGCTAGTGGCAGCACTATTGGGGCTGTATTAAGCCAAGAAAGTAAGCCTATTGCATATTTTAGTGAAAAATTGAATGATGCAAAGAAGAAGTATTTTGTTTATGATCAAGAGTTCTATGCAATAGTTCAGGCTTTAAAGAAATGGAGGCATTATTTATTTCCAATGGAATTTGTTTTGTATACTGATCATCAAGCATTACAGTACCTAAATAGCCAAGGTAAATTGAATTAGAGGCATATGAAGTGGGTAGAGTTCTTATAGAGTTATACATTTGTGTTGAAGCATAGAAGTGGAAAATCTAACAGGGTTGCAGATGCACTAAGTAGGAGACAGTTGTTGCTTACAGTAATGCAGGTTGAAGTAGTTGGGTTTGATGAACTCAAGAATTTGTACCCTGAGGATCCTGATTTTGCTGAAGCATGGAAAGCTTGTAAAGAACCTGTTGCTGTAGATAGAACCAACTGGTTAGACTATTTGATTCAGGATGGCATGTTGTTCAAGGGTAGTAAATTGTGCATTCCAAGGAGTTCCATGAGGAAAAATCTGATTAAGGAGAAACACAGTGGAGGGATGGTAGGACATTTTGGTCAAGATAAGACCATTGCCATTCTTAGATAACATTATTTTTGGCCTCAAATTTCATAGGATGTGAAGAAGTTTGTACAGAGTTGCCAGCTTTGTCAAGTTGCCAAGGGGTTTAGTCACAATACTAGCCTATATCAGCCATTGCCTGTTCCATCAAGGCCATGTGAGGACATAAGTATGGATTTTGTTCTTGGATTTCCAAGGACACAAAGGGGTAATGACTTAGTATTCATGGTGGTTGATAGGTTCTCCAAAATGGCACATTTCATTCCATGCCACAAAACTTATGATGTTGTCCATATTGTAGACTTGTTTTTCAAAGAGGTGGTAAGACTACATGGTCTTCCAAGGAGTATAGTTTTTGACAGAGATACTAAATTTGTGGGGTATTTCTGGAGGACATTGTGGAAAAAGTTGAGAATAGACTTGAAATTCAGTTCCACGCATCACCCAAAAACTGACGGCCAAATAGAAGTGGTAAACAGAAGTTTGGAGAATTTGTTGAGATGTTTAGTTGGGGATAAGCCCAAGGGATGGGATTTGATTCTACCACAAGTAGAGTTTTCTTACAATAACTCTATAAATAGGAGTACTGAAAAATCACCATTCCAAATTGTATATGTGAATAGCCCAAGGACTGCACCAGAATTGAGGAAGATAGAGCAAGGGGAGAGGACAAGTGCTGAAGCGAAAGAATTTGCTGAACATATCAAGTGTCTACATGAGGAGGTTCAGGCACACATTACCAAGATGAATCAAGAGTATAAAGCTAGAGCTGATCAAAGGAGAAGACATAAGGAATTTCAAGTAGGGGATCTAGTCATGGTGCACTTACGAAAAGAAAGATTTCCAGCCGGTACTTACAACAAGCTGAAAATGAAGAAATTTGGCCCCTGCAAAATTTTGAAGAAACATGACTCAGGAAATGCATATGAGGTGGAGCTGCCAGATGGTATTCACATTTCTCCCATTTTCAACATTGCAGATTTAACAGAGTATCATGATGATGGTGCAGATGAGGAGCTAGTGTTAGAGCCATGTCCGATTCCTGCTTCTAAGAAGGAGGAGATAGAAGAAATTCTAGATCATTGTGTGGGTAGGAGTACCAGAAACAGGCAGTATGAAGAGTATTTGGTCAAATGGAAAGGACGACCGATCGAGGACTCAACTTGGATTTCAGCAGCCGAGGTTTCCCATTTGGGATTTCCTCTACCATTCATAAAGTGACATTGTCAGTTTTCAATATACCCTAGGTGTCTGATGCAGGAGCATCCAGGTATAAGGGCAATCCCGTGTCACCCAAAAAATGTACTTAGACTTAGTTTCTGTTTCATGTGTTTTCATTTTTGGACATCCATTTGGGTCAAATAAAGGTTCCAACTCTCACATTTCCACTATCAGCGTGCTCGAAAATCTTGAAAAAATAGGAGTATGTAATTGGGCTATCATTTTGGTAAACTAGAAGGTGTGAATTGGCCAGATGAATGTAATTATGATTTAGAGCATTCCAAAAAAAGAATCAGGTCAAAAGGCCCCACGGTTTGAAAGTTATTGCAGTTTTTCAAGTTTTGGAGACCTCCTAAGAATGCTTCAAAGTCAGGTTAGGGGCATTAATTGACCTTGAAAAGGGCTGAAAAATGGGAGACAAGTGAAGTTAGTCCATAGGGCTATAGAGTGCTTTGAGAGCTTTCCAAAAATGTAAACGGTTCGTCAATCGAAGCTACGGTTCAAAAGTTATGCCTCCCGAAAGTTCAGTTACCATTTCTAGATTCTTCTAGATTTGCACCGAGTTCTAACGCAGCTTCTGGAGCCTTCTATTTGGTTGATAGATGCCTACTAGCACTTTCTAGAATGTATTCCTAGTCCTTAACCCTCCGGGGTCTATTTAACGAGATTCCTGGTATTGTAAACGACAGTTCGAAGTGGAGTTTGAAAGGAGGTACTGAAAGGAGAAATTATCTCCACATTTATGCTATTATATGCCCTTAGGGCATGTTTTGAAGTTTATTTTCTCTGTACTGAATGCACTAGCTTATTTTTCAGTTAATACAATTTCCCTTTTCTGTTGTGTCCATTCTGTTCTTGGGTGGTGTCCCCATCAGTGTCTAACCTAATAAATAATAAAATAATGCATTTATCCTAAGTAAACTTAAGTAAATCATAAATAATAATTATTTACACTAATATGAACAAGGTAAAAAAAATGTTATGATTCAAGGAGACATTGAGGGCTCACTGAGTGGACCTGAGGCTAGACAAAATCTAATGGCAAGATAAACCTTATGTAATAAGGGAAGTGATGAGGAACCTATTCTAGGGAGAAGTCTTTTTAAAACCAGATGTAAGATGGCTGGAAAATGCTACATGGTGATCATTGGCAGTGGAAGTTCAACAAATTTGGCATCAAAAGAAATAGTTACAAAGTTGGATTTGTAGCGGTTGAAGCATCCTAAACCCTATCATGTTTCATGGATCAAGGATGAGCATAAGATATTGGTAAGTGAAAAATGTATTGTGAAGTTCAAGATTGGGCATTATTTTGATAAAGTTCTCTATGATATTATGCCTATGGATTGTTGTCATATTCTATTGGGTAAACCTTGGCAGTATGATAGATATGCTATACATAATGGAAGATTGAATCAATATACTCTTTAGGTTTATGGGAGAAAGAAAATGTTATTGCCTTTTATTGAAAGTCTAGATGAGGTTAATTTTACTATTGTGAGAATTTTCATGGTTAATGGAAAGTAATTTGAAAAAGACATTAAGAGGAATCAAGTGTTTTTTTCCATAATTCCTAGGAGAGTGATTTGTGCTAGTAGCAATCGAGTGACTAAAAATAGTGGTAACCAAGTACCATGTAGTGGTGAGAGAGTAATAGATGGTGGAAACTGAGAGACATAAGAAGCTGGCAGTATTGACCGAGTACTAGAATAAATTGCCAATTTGTTGAATGAGTATAAAGATATTATTGCAAAAGATATAGACCTAATGGTTTACCACTAGTAAGGAGTATAATTCATTGTATGGACCTGATTCCTGGAGCTATTTTACCAAAAAAAGCACCTTATAGATTGACACTTATAGAGAATGTAGAACTTAATAGACAAGAACATGATTTGTTGCAAAAAATGTTTGATCAAATAAATTTTGAGTCTATGCGTTGTACCTTTTGAATTAGCACCTAAGAAGAATGGAGAATGGAGAATGGAGAATGTGTATTGATTCCAGAGCTATTAACGAGATCATAGTGAAATATAGGTTTACTATGCTGAGGATGGATGAAATAATGGATTGTTTGAGTAGAGAAAAGTATTTTACCAAGATTGATTTGAAGAGTGGTTATCATCATATCAGAATCAAAGAATGTGATGAATGGAAGACTACTTTCAAGAAAAAATATGGTTTGTATGAATGGTTGGTAATGCCTTTTGGTTTGACTAATGCACCTAATACTTTGATGAGGTTGAGGAATGAATTTCTCAAGATATTTTTGGGTAAGTTTTTTATTATTTATTTGGATGATATTCAGATATTTAGTAAGAATAAGGAAGAACATCTTGAGCATGTTAGACAAGTATTACATAGATTGAAGGATGATAAGTTGATGATTAACATGAAAAAGTGTTCCTTTATGCAAGAGGAGATTGTGTATTTGGGATTTTTGATTTCAGCTAATGATTTGATTATTGATCTTGAGAAGGTTAAAGCAATTTTAGAATGGCCTGCACCTAAGAATTTGGGTGAGGTAAGATCATTTCATTGTTTGGCTAGTTTCCATAGGAAATTTATAAAGAATTCTAGTTCTATTTGTAATGCTATGACTGAGACAATGAGAGTAGATAAAAAGGGTTTCAAGTGGACACATGGAGCTTATAAGAGTTTTGAGACTTTAAAGAAAAAGGTTGTTGAGTTACTTGTTTTGGCCTTGCCTGATTTCAATAAGGTATTTCAAGTTTGATGCGATGCAAATGACATTGTAATAGGATTTGTATTGAGTGAAGAAGGTAAACATGTTGGTTTCTTTAGTGAGAAGTTGAATGATGCTTAAAATAAGTATTATCTGTATGCTTAAGAGTTTTATTTTATTGTTCAAGCCTTGAAGAAGTGGAGACATTATTTAATTCCTAAGGAGTTTTTGTTGTATACTAATTATAAAGCTTTACAGTACTTGAGAAGTCAATATAAATTGAATCAAAGATATATGAAGTGGGTTGAGTATTTGCAGAGTTTCACATTTGTGATTAATCATAAAAGTGGAGTTACTAATCGAGTTGTTGATGCATTAAGTAGAAGACGTTCTTTATTGATTGAGATGAAGGTTGAAGTTCTTGGTTTTGATGATATGAAAGAGTTGTATGATACTGACCCTAGTTTTTTTGAGGCATGGAGAGAGTGTAGAGTACCAAATCTACCAGACCACATGAGTGAGTATGATGAGTATTTCATTCAATAAGGCATGGTATTCAAAGGAATTTAGTTATGTACACCAAGTAGTTCTATCAAAGTTTATTTGATTAAGGAAAATCATTATGGTGGATTGGCTGGACATTTTGGAATTGATAAGACATTGAGTTTGTTGAGGGATAAGTATTATTGGTCACATATGTATAAGGATATTGAAAATTTTGTAAGGAGTTGTGGATTTTTTCAAGTTGCAAAAGGAGTAAGTCAAAATACTGGTTTGTATACACCTATTTCCATTCCTGAGAAATCTTGGAGTGACATTAGTGTGGATTTTGTTCTTGGATTACCTAAGACAATAAAGGGGTATGATTGCATAATTTTTTGCTGTGGATAGATTTTCTAAAATGGCTCATTTCATACCATGTAAGAAGGCATCAAATGCTGAACATGTTGCTGAAATTTTCTTCAAAGAGATTGTTAGATTGCATGGATTACCAAGAAGTATTATTTCTGATAGAGATAGTTAGCTTGTTGGTTATTTTTGGAAGAATTTGTGGAAGAAGATGGGTACTAAGTTGAGATTTAATTCTACATTCCATCCATAGATAGATGGACAAACAAAGGTTGTGAATATAAGCTTGGGTAATATTTTGAGATGTTTAGTTGGAGATAAACCAAGTAATGGGGAGCTAGTATTGGCACAAGATAAATTTTCATATAAAAATTCTATGAATAGGAGTATGAGGAAAAAACCTTTTGAGATTGTTACTGGAATAAAATGTAGAGAAATATCAGATTTGAGGGATGTTCCTGTGAAGAAAAGAGAAGCGTTGTAGTGGAAGAATTTTCTATTTTTATGGAGTCTTTGCATAAGGAATTGGAGTTAAGGTTGGAACAAAGTAATTAAAAGTATAAGGATAATGCTAATAAGTCTATAAGACATCATGTTTTTGAAGTTGGCGATGAGGTGATGGTTCATTTGAAGAAAAGTAGATTTCCTAATGGATTAGAGAATTGGTAAGAGCACAAGAGGAAAAGATAACTATGAGTTGAAGACACTACATGGAATAATAGAGCACAAGAGGAAATGGAATTGGTAGGAGCATAAGAGTAATAGACTAGTTGAAGACACTACATGGATTTCTAAATCTGAGTTGGATTCAGATCAAGTTGTGACACTTTCATGATTCAAGAGAATCATTTCTTCAACCCTAATTGTCTGATGTAGGAGCATCTTGAGTTGCCTTATATCCTAAACTTTTGTTCATTTTGATAGTTTAGACCAGGTTCTTTTCAAACCTTTCCAAGCTCTTTAGTTCAAATTGAGTTGTTCCTTTGGTGACCAAGTTCCATCAGTATGAACCAAGCCGTTTCAATGTTGAGCAAACATTTCTTCATTCACTAAGTGAACCTGTGTTAATGATGCTTGGGTCCTTCTTTAACCGAGTTATTTGTGTGTTTAGTTCTAAATTGGAGTTGAATCTTGTGTTTAATATAGATCATGAATTTAATTATTCTCATTTTGAGGTTGACCTTTCTTTGATGTAATGTTCTAGAACATTTGGTAAGTTGTTTTGGAAAGTATAAGTAGAGGTATTTGGTTTAGTTTAGGAGAGAACTTAGAGGACTAGGAGTCAGAGAAGATATTGCAAATTTCAAGTTGAATATAGAACTTAGGGTTATATTTTATATCTGGCTATAACCCAAAAGGTTGTATAGCTACATATGTCTACTAAACATCTGATGAATCAATAAAAGTATTTGCTCTCTCTCTCTCTCTCTCTCTCTCTCTCTCTCTCTCTCTCTCTCTCTCTCTCTCTCTCTCTCTCTCCCTCCCTCCCTCCCTCCCTCTCTTCCTCCTTAGTGTTATTTTCTATGTTTTTCTTCCATTGTTTTTACTCAGTGAGGTGGTTGGATAGTTGTGTGTGCCTTTGGCCCTAGTTGTTCATCCCTCCTTGCACCATCTTAAGACACTTCAATCTAGAAATTCCACCTTGTTAGAGGATTTGCAAAATGACAGTTAAGCTAACTCTATTAAGATATTTCTTCATCGTTACAATTGTTAGAGAGTAACAATGATTGAGCTAATTAATGAAGCAACTGATTTTTAGATTCAAATCATTGTTCTACCTTATCCTCTAGATCCTCCCTAATCAAAATAATCTTTGCATCTCTTTGGATGTTCTTCTCTTAATCGGATATCCTTCTTAATTCACATCTTATCTTCTTCCACTTCTTCCATAATTTAATCCACAACTTGACCTTTCATATAACCCAATGTTAAGTCAGCTTGAATACCTTTACATATAAAAAATTAACATCCACTAAGTCAGCTTACATAAACAAAATAATAAACAAAATTATTCTACTATAGGTTGGCTAATACTAAAACTGGGTCACTCAATTACCATTGAGCTCCTTGGTAACTAACCTAACTTGGCTAGATTAACACTTGAATCCTTTAATGACCAACCTAGCTCAATTTCCACTTGATCACTAAACTTGGCTTCTTCTAAACTTGTTCTTGGCTAATGCTGAAGTCTTCTGATCTCAGTTAATACTGGTAGCAATCGGTAAGAGTGTAACATCAATAACAATATATATATGTATATATATATATATGTATGTATGTATGTATGTATGTATGTATGTATGTATGTATGTATGTATGAATGTATGTATGTATGTATCCATCAAATCCACATGGATTAAATCATGTCCACATACCCACATAAAAAATCAATAAATTCATTTAAACTTTAAGGATTTCTCTACATGTGAGGCAAATGAATACCTTATTAAAATTACAAGGGTGTGTGTCTCATACATGATTTTCTAGTTGTCCTCGGCATGTGAATTTTTGTGCCTTAATTTTATTTTTGTGCATTGTTCTTTCTTTTCTAGTTATTTTTTTCTGTCCATACTTGTGTGTGCTTGCAGTTTGTTCTTAGTGGCATATAGGGTTTGATTCCTATTTTTTTGGCCCATGGTAGAATATATTTACAATAGAATTGGATGATTATCCCCACAATAATATGGGAAACAAGGGTGTCTTGAACATAGGAAATGAATCCAAGGATAAAGAGAATATCATGGTGGTGGAGAACATGACTTTGACAAGAGATAACAAGAGTGAATCTAACACATTAAAGCCCTCATAAAAGTTGGTAGTTGCAAAAAATATTGCCACAAAAGTTACACCTTTGAAAATCTTCAATGGGCACAACAAAAAATATTTCCCAACCCTTTAAAATATGCAAAAAATACTTTTTTAACGATAGCAATGCTAACCCTATTTCTTCTTCTAATTTAAAAAAAAAAGAAAAAAAAAAAGAAACATAATAATAAGATAGATAATTCTAAGATCAATGATAATTATGAAATCTATGGAAAATTAACTACTTGTTATAGCCATTTGTTTGATGAACATGTTGAGGTTATTCTTGCCAAGAGCTATCTTCAAACCTATAAAACTCAAATTAATTATTGCCAAATTGTTAACATAACAACCAAACAAGTATTAAGGATGCAAAATTGCCTATGAGAAAGTAGTCCCAATAGATTACTCTAGATAATTTGATAAATAAAATTAAGGAGTATAGGAGGCACATGCAACCTCTTGTCAATCAGAATTCTACCACACTTGAGAACCAAACACCCTCAATTGAGGATGGTTGGAAAGAGAAAGAACCTATTGAAGGTAGTATTGATACTAAGGAGAGTTTGGAAGGAGAATTTACTGAAGCTCTAATTAAGGCTACTTTAAAAAAGAGGCACATGCAACCTCTTGTCAATCAGAATTCTACCACACTTGAGAACCAAACACCCTCAATTGAGGATGGTTGGAAAGAGAAAGAACCTATTGAAGGTAGTATTGATACTAAGGAGAGTTTGGAAGGAGAATTTACTGAAGCTCTAATTAAGGCTACTTTAAAAAAGATAAAGTTCACATATAGAAACTGAATTCCTAAAGTTAATGGAAAAGGTAATAATTAGAATTCTCACTTTGATATTCCAAAGTGCTTTAAGAGACCGAGAAAAGTCAAGGACACCCAAAAAAATTAATTTAATATGCTCATTATGTTGAGTATCCATAGTTGGAATGTTTGGGAGCTTGAAATGCTTGAAAGAAAGTATTTAGTTAGAAAGTAGTGTGATAGAATTAACCATAAGGACACTTTGAAATTTGTTTAGGATAAGGAAACCTGCTATGACACAAACCACCATAAAGGTAAGGGTGGTGTTCTCTTGCTTATTTTCCCTCATTGGACTAAGAAAATTATTGGGGAAGGTTTGTCTCCCTATCAAAGAGCACATTGGATTATTATCAAACTTAAGGATAATTACTTGGAGGGACAATGAGTACTACTTTTGGGCTCGTTTTAAAAGAAGAATTAGGCTAATTGATCCTATGAAAAATAAGAAGAATATCAAAAAATAAATTTGGTTCACCTAGTGCATTAATTAGATGGGTAGATAGAGAGTATATTGCAAAATGGATAGAGTGTATCTAGATCATTAGCTCTTATTTCTATTAAAAATGGTAATAGTTTTCTTGATACTGTGACCCCTATGAGTATCTCTGATCACTTACCCATTTATATATCTATTAAACTTGAGAAATGTCTTGAGGGACCTCTAGCACTCAAATATCCATCCCATTTAAGCTGACTATATAAATTTTTCTAGACTAGGAGGTCAATGACTCTACTAGAATGATGACCTGCTTGCCTAGATTTTGTAACAAGGGGTGTAACCCACCAGAGAATCAGAAGCACCTACTGGAGGTTTGGATAAATATGTTCTAGATAGTTAGAAGGAAGAAAACTAGTGATAGAAGGGCCAAAGAATCTAACTGGTAGAATGAGCTCAACTCTATAAAAAAAGAGTTCATGCATGAGAGGATTCAAAACAAGGAGTTAGAGGATAAATGATTAAGACTAAATTTGAATGCAAAAATATTTAAAAATACATTATCAATGGGTATCAAATTAGGGCCAAGATGAATTGGTTAAAATATGGGGATAGGGTATCAATGATAATGCATATGTTCTAGGTGCATTTCATAGACTTAAAAATATATTTTTGATTTTGAACATGAAAATACAAATGCATGGTCATGATCCAAAGGAAAGCTTTTGAGGAAGATTCCAATTTTCTTAATAGTAGAGTCCAAATTGGTGAAATAGAAGAAGCTATTAGAGCTATGGAAAATGGATAATCTTCATGGATGGAAGAGATTCCCATTGAATTTTATAAGAAAAATATTGAATGGATTAACACTAATATTTTAACCTATATGAGCATTTTTTTTATTAGAAGCTCCTTGGGGGAGAATGTTAACAAGCCTATATTATCAAACTATTACCTAAGGATGGAGACAAAACTTAGGTCAAAAATTGGAGATGTATTAATATCCTTAATATGTCCTCTAAAATTATTGGTTAAGTATTCACTAGAAGGATGGTAGATATTGTTGGTGAAATTATTTCTATTAATCACACTATGTTCATCAGAGATAGATACATTTTGGAAAACCTCATTGCTAGTTGGGAGGCTTTGCATTGATCCAAGCACAATGAAAAACATATGAGATTGGTGCTTTGGATTTTTAAAAGGCATATGATAGGATTGAGTGACCCTTTTTCCTTGAAGTGCTCAAAATATTTGGTTTCTACCCTTACTTCTATAAATTTATCTCTATAATTTGTAAGGACTCCATAGTAATTGATGTTAATGGATTAATTTCTAAAACTATTCCACTAAGGAGGTTAATTACATAGGGATGTCCTATTTCTCCTTCTCTTTTTGTTATTGATTTTGATGTCTCATTCTATATATTGAGATGAAATGATCTGAGCCCCCAAGTTAAAGGTATATTACTTCCTAATAATGAATATCTAATCAACTAGTAGTTTGCCAATGACACCTCTATGTTCCTTTAGCTATCACAAGATAATTTTAAGAATATTTTGGAAAATATCAAGTTTTTTCTATCCCTTGGGGCTAAGGTGGTCCCTAGTAAATCATTAGTACTGGGATGGGTTGATAACCCTCTATACTAGCTCCTCAGCATGGGTTGGAATTGGCATGGGTTAGAATTGGCATGGGCCAAAAGATATTGTTTGATACTTAGGGATCCCCTTTTTTGTTGATCCTTCTACCAAAGATATGTGGCAGTGGATCTTTTCTAAAGTTGATATTAAAAAACATATTAGATGGTGGACCCATATGTTGTTCCTTGCTGGAAGGTTTCAAGTTGTGAATAAGGTAGTCTCTTCTCATGTTATTTACTATGTATCTATTTGTCTATTTTCTAATTACCGAATTAACAATCTAGAGAACATTTCAAGATAATTCTTTTTGCCAACTGGCCTAGGTAATTAGAGTAGGCACTATGTAAAATGGATTTGGTGTTGTATGCATAAATTTATGGGAGATATGGGTCTTAAAGATCTAAGGGTTCATGGGTTAGCATTGGTATCTAAATTGATCCTTAAATATATTAATGGGAATTCTCCTTGGAAAGTTCAGGTTGAGAATAATAATTTTAGATTTGGTATTAAAAGAGGGAAAAATTAGGATGATGTCCCCATCATTGATATTATTCTTGGAAAGTTTGATCTGAAAATGTTTGGATCTAAAATATTTTCCTCAATCTAGAAGGCCTAGACTCAAATGCTGGAACTTCTCTATTCAAAAAGAGGTTGTGAGTGGTCCTCCATCCTACTTATCAATGTGGTGGGAATTTTATCCCATTGGAAAACCTTTTCCAATTTCTCAATGTTATTCTACAAAGGCTTGGAGTGTAAAGGGGATTAACATAATCAATGATACTATGGTTAATGACAATTTGGAAAATTTAGAGCATCTTAAGGAAAAATTGACTTACCATCCTCTTAGTAAAAATATTTACTCTAATATCAAAGGCTATTGGTCCTTTCTTTCTTGGGAAAATATTTTATTCCAATGAGTTTATCATGCATCTTAAATGGAATAATGACACACCTTTTCTCAAGGTTTCTACTAAATAGATTTATAACATGCTTAAATCTATTGATTCTATATTTAAGTGGATTAACCATTGCTAGAATTTTAGGTACTCTAACTCTACTTGAAAAGTATTGATTAATCAATCTTTTCATTACCTCATAGAACCAAAAGTGGCCCTATTTATATGGATCATTATTGATGCAAGAACATCATGTTCATCATGTTATTGCACTGATTCTATTGGTTGCTACCGAGTTATAGACATTGTTGAGTGCCAATAATTATTTAGTATTGACCAAGTTCAAGTTTTATGGCATCATGTTAACATACTAGTTAGTGTGTTATCCCATTTATTCTACTAGTATCAAGTGATATTTCAAGTGCCAAGTTGGTTGGTTGCAATGTTTTCCAAGTTGCAATGTTGGCCGAGTTATCCAGTATTGGTTGAGTGTTCCTATTGGTGTCAAGTGTTCCTATATGTGCTGAGTGCTAGTATTTGTCTCAGTCCTTCTTTGACTGAGTTGTCTATGTCTAGTTCCAATTTGGGTTGACCTTGCACTTATTTAATTTCATGATTGGTATTTAATATTTGTTAAGAGTCAACTTGTGGCTTGGTTATGCATTTAATGTAAGGGTTTATTTAGTTGGTAATTTGTAATAGGCCAACTTATGGCCATGCAAGTATTTAAAGGGGTCTTGGGTAGAGTCTTAGGCATTATTATTCAAGCATGGAGAAGTCATTTTTGTTTAGGGAGTCTTAGCATGGAGTAGCCCTAAGATAGAAGTCTGCACTTGAGTTTGAAGATCTATTTTTCTTTAGAAAGATGTATTCTTCTTTGTAATGGTTGTAACCTAGAAGGCCATAAACTAGACATGTTGGATGTAAACTCCTTGATTTGAATATATGGAATATTGTCTCTCTAGATCTAAATGTTTTTCCTCTTGTTCATTTTCCACTGTGTATTTGTTTGCTAGTTTGTGGATCACCTCATTTTGGGGTACATCCAGATTTGTGCTAAATCACTTATGCTGATTTTTTTTTTGTTGATCTAAGTCTTTTCTCTGATAGTATGGATTCATTGGTGTTCATTGTGTATCATTTCCATGAGAACTTTGAACATCTTTTTCTTCAATGTACATTTTTTCTTGTATCTATTTTATCTTTCTTAGCCATCCCATAGTATGGAATGTCGGGCCTTGTCTTTCTTCACATGAAATTGCTATTGGTTTTGTTGAGCCTTTGATTTGTACATGATTTTTTTATTTTCCCCACTTTTAAAATCTTGTGGGTTATCTAGAGATTGAGGAATAATGATTTTTTTAATCACAAGAAGAGGTTTCTTAATGGGTTTAATTTTAAACTCATTCATTCCAATATAATGTCAAAGGTGGCTGGAATAATAATAAGTTCAAGAGACAAGTTTATGACACTAGTTAAGGAAGGAGCCAAGATTATTTACAAGGAAGGCATCATATCCTCTTGCTACTTTCATACCTATGAAGATACCCTTAATCAGATTGAGATGTAAAATCTTTAGAAGTTTTTGAATGATATCAAGGAAACAAATAATGCTACCAAAATTGCCACCAACACTGACAAGTGAAAACTCCCAAACAACACTAGTGGTAAAAAATAGTTATAATGAACACAATGTTGATTGGTAGTCATATTTTAATTTTAATTTTGTTGTCTTTGATATGTATCCACATTTTGTATGTAAAAAGAAGGTTTCTATTTTGTATCTGGTAGCACCAAGAAAACTCTATATTTTATATGGTCAGAGAGTATATGATATTATCATTCACTTTGGTATTTAAATCCAAACTTTGATTTTAGTTTTATAAAATACTTTAATAATTTTATTAAAAAAAATCAACAAAGTTATTAAAAAAACAAATTCATCAAGATATAAGATAGTCATGCACTAATCATGCACATGCATATATATATGTATATTTAATGAAGTCATTGAACCATAAAAGTCACATGGAATCATACATACATACATACATGTATGCATGCATACGTGTATACATACATACATACATACATACTTTATGATATCATTTCTATAGCATTGTTGTCATGGCTTCACTAGGTTCTTAGCTCATCCATCAATATCGACCACTTCATATAATTTTAGGTTCATTTCATAGAATTTCATTAGAATTTATAATTCTCCAACACTTTGAAGAATTTTGAAAAAGGAAGTTGGTTCAAATATGTGAGATCACAAATTCAGGAACTCAAAGCTAGGAGGACAATATAGGGACCTTTCATTTAGTAAGTTGAGGTTAAAATCTCATTTTTTATTTATTTTATTTGATTTTCTTAATTGGTTATGTTTAATTGAGAATTGATTCATTTAATAATAGTCTATTCTACATTTAACTCTAGTTTTTCATTAAAAAAGTATGAGAAGACATGTTGGGTTGGTGTGTGGAAAAAATGAGGGACCCTAAATCTAGGCAATATCACTTTCTTGGAACATTTGATACAATTGAAGAGGTTGATAATTATTGTGGTGAAGTAGCCAAGAACTTTAAAAAAATCAAAGAAAGAACAAATTTCTACTCTATGGATTCATACCTATGCAATTTTTTCACATAGAATGTTTTTTCCTTGTGCACAATAATCTATAGTTCCAAAGTACACCCACATTTGACTAGTTGTATAGGTCTATGATGTTAATATGTATTTTATTTTAACATTGATACCTATCCTATCTCTACCAAAGCTATTAGTAATTGTGATTCATTTTATCAAATATATACAAGTTTAAATTCAACATGATACCAACATATTAGAATTCAACATAATTATTTGTGAGGTAGTTTAATTTTATACTATTATATGTTATATACCAATATAGCATATGCAATTTACACCTTAACAGTTTTTTGTATAAAATGTTACTAAAATATCCTTCAAAAAAGATATGTAAATATGCCACAAAATATATCATGGCTACCTCTGCTCTACTATTACAAGGAGATACTATGAACTTTACCTTTTAGTGAAGATATATAATTGACACAAGTATGGAGAAATTGTTCCAAGGAAACATTCCCCAACACCCTAATAAAGTTACAAATGGAAGCCAATTGCAAATATGAAAGTTTTTTTTAAATATTTATTCCAATGTAGGCCTATTGATATAATCTTCTTACAACATGTCAGGCATAAGACCTACCTAGTTGCATCCATTAAAAAAAAATTATAAAGAGAAAGCTTAGAAGATCACACCTTTTAATTCAATCTTCAATCTATCTTCCAATTCTTCTAAGAACTATCTAGCTTTAATCCCACATTTCAAATATATAGCCTTTGAGACCAAAAACCCTCTGATAGGTGCAATTTATTAAAAATATATAGGTCCTTCCCCAAAGAGAAATCAATGACCACATAACTAAGAAAATTATCATCTATGAACATAAGGAAAGGCCCACACATGATCCAAGAAGAGGTCCTGAAAGTCATGGGGCACTATTTAATCATACAAACCTCACTGAAGCAAATTACTAAACACTACTTGGTATGCTAGCCAAGAAAAAATCTTGAGAAAATATAGAGAATAACTTTCCAGAAAGATGAAATTAAGTTTCATGAACACAAGACAAGGATCTATGATATGTCTACATTAAAAAACCAAATGTACATAAAGAAAGAACATGAAAAACAAAGGATATTGCTCAAACAAGAAACTATAACATAAATAAAGGAAATATTTTTTGTTGCTGATGCAAGATTTCCTAGAATCCAAGATACTCATGCATAGACACCTAGGGTAAATAATTAATGATGTCCACATTAGCAATTTTTGATGCTCTGAGAAAAATCATAAAGGTCAACTTACCTCTAGAAATCTATGAATTGTCTTCAACTAGCTTAATTTGTCACTAAACTAGATATTCCTTGAAGTCTTTTCCTCTGGTGCTCTTGCTCACTGTGGTATCCAAAATTCATTCAATTCCTTTTGTCTTCTTCTTAGGATAATCCATATTATCAAATATTTATTCATAAAATTCAAAGTATTCATAGATTTTTGCAATATTGAATATCGGTGAAATGCCCATGTCCTTAGGTAACTGAACTTCAAAAACATTTCTACTATCACACTTTTTCAAGATCTTACAAGGCCCCAAATTTATCATCTTCAACTTGTTGTATGTACCAACTAAATTTGTTTTCTTCTTAAAATTTACTGCAACTTCATCTCTAACTCCAAAGTTTTTATGTATTCTCTTTTTATCTACTCTTCCCTTATATCCTTGATTATTGCTCTCTAAGTTATTCTTCGCCTCCTTACATAAAGTCTTCATAAAGTTCAAATACTCTTAAAATTCAACATTTTTCTTCATTTTAATGTTCAATCTCCTCAACTTGGTAGTGTCTCTATTGTGTATGTCATTTACTATCTCAAAAGGTGTCTTTTTACTACTTTTGTTCACTAAATTATCATATGTAAACTCTACTTCTGCCAAAATCAAGTCATAATTAGTAGGTTTAACTTCAATCAAACATCTCAATAAGTTACCTAAACTTTGATTCATAACCTCATTTTCTCCATCTATATATGGATGAAATGTAGAACTAAACTTAAGCTCATTATTCAACTTATTCAAAGTGTCCTCCAAAAGTAATCAGTAAACTTAGTATCTCTATTTGAAACAATAGTCTTTTGAAATCCATGTAATATAATAATCTCCCTAAAGAATAGGTATGCTATGTCTAGCAACAAATGTCTTCTTACAAGTCATGAAGTGTGTCACTTTAAAAAAATGATCAGCTACCATAGAAATAGAATCATCACCTCTCTAATTTGTAGGTGTAAACCAATAAAAAAATCCTATTAGAAAGTAGGACAGGGTTGTTACTGCACCAAAAGATCAACCTGTTAATGCTTGACACAACCAATAGTCTTATAGAACCACAAGAGGTGGTTAAGCCATGTCATGAATCTTGTGAGGGACACTGGCCCACTGCCAACAATCCCCCTCTTAGCGTCACTCGTCGTGGCTTGCAAGATTCAAACTTGTGACCAAGCTCTGATACCAATTATTAGAAAGGATATTGTTGTCATTGCACCAAAAGTTTGACCTCTTAATGCCCAATACAACCAATAGTCTTATAGAACCACAGGAGGTGGTTAAGCTATGTTGTGAACCTTGTGAGGGACGTTGGCCCACTGCCAATAAATTTGTATAGATATCTTCCCAAGGTTAACTAGGAAAAGATAAAGTGTATACAAACTCACACTCTAACTAGTCCCTTTAGCTACTTGGGTAAAAGCACAAATCTGTGTCACATTTTAGGACCTCTAAACATATTTTCGTCAAATCTCATTTCTTTACCAAAACTCAATTTTTTTCAAAAACTAAAAATACCCTTTTAAAGATCTTGGATTCAATACCATCATGATATAAAATTCATAGTGTTTTGATTAGTTATAGTATTTATAATTTCAAAATATTATAAGTAGACATTTTAACATTTAAGAAGATGCTACCTCAAAAAAGGAAAAAATATAGTAAATCATAAATAATAAATTATATTATATTTAACACTAGAGGAGAGAGTCATCTTCAATAATATGTATTTTTTTTCAAAAAGGTCAAGATTTGATAGGGAAGTTTTGAAGGAAGAAAATGATTGTTGATTTTTGACAAGGTTGACCTCGAGTACTTATAACAAAGAAAACATACATCAAAAACCAATATTTCTTCTTCTTTTTTCCCACTGGCTATATATGTCACCTATAACATATTTTTAAATTAGGGGAAAAAATATCATTTGTATATACTTTTGATAGGAACTACACCCTATATTTTTTGCAGTTAAAAAATGAATTCAAAATTTAAAAATAATAATAAATTCTTTCTAAAAAATTAATAAATTTATAGGCATAAAATCTATCCAATTTTACACATTTAATTTTTTTAAATCATCTTGAAATTTTAAACACCAATGCCACTTTTATGTCATTTAAATTCAATAGCTAGAGTTTTGTGGTCCTTTTTTCTTTATAAAATGTGACATGGGTTTATGCTTTTACCCACTTGATGAATTCCACAACTCTTTACCAATGTTTGAACATCCTTATATGTCTATGACCAAAAGTATGTTTTAGAGATCAAATTTACCATTTTATCAATTCCAAGATGTCTTGCAAGTCCTCTACTATGTTTTTCATTAATGATGTTATCTCACATAGATCCTCTAGGTATGCACAACTAAATTTATCTAAAAAACATATATTCATAAATAAAATAGTCTATCTACACATTCTTTTCGTCTGTTGTAAATCTCTTACAATTTTTCCAAGGGCCTAAAAAATTGGGGTCATTCTCATACAAGTTATTTAAACCATCAAAACTAAGCACTTCAACCCCATATTTGTCAAAAATCTTCCTATTTGTATTCTTCTTAATGCATATTCTACCTTATTTTATTTCTCACTTCTATGTTTCAAAACAAAAGAGAACTTTTACATGTATTCAACCCATTTCATGTGTCTTTGGTGTAACTTGTTCTGACTTCCCAAATAATGTAGGGCCTTATGGTTAGTGTAGAACAAAAATTCCTTAGGCATCAAGTAATGTCTCCACTTCTTCAAGGCTTGAATATGGAATAGAATTTATAATCATAGATTGAATATTTCTTCTTAGCATTATTTAAATTCTCACTATAGAAAGCTATAGGCTTACCTTCTTGACTCAAAAAAACTCCTATTGCATTCTCACTAGCATTATAGTCAACTTGAAAAACTTTAGTAAAATCAAACGAGCCAAGCACAAGTAATTCTACAACCTTTCATTGAAATATTTCAAATATTTTTTTCATACCATGTGTCTATTTTAATTTCTTTTTATCTCCTCTCGTAGCCTCTAACATAGCATTACATACCAACTAGAAATTTCTTATAAACTTTCTATAGAAACTTTGCAACCCATGGAAAGATCTAACCCCTGCAACACTATCAAGTGTAGGCCACTCAAGAATAGATTTTACCTTCTCAGGATCTATTTTAAGTCCATAAAATCAATCACAACACCAAGATACATGTTCCTCTCTTTCACAAAAGAATATTTCTTCAAATTGATCAACAATTGTTCTTCCTAAAGTCTCTATAATACTTGTCTTATATGCATTAGGTGTTAGATTGTGGTGACTGATCAGGAAAGTACTGTACATACTTCATAAATAGTGGGGTTCGGGGCATCGGCCCGAAATTTTTTTTTTTTGGAAGTAGCCGACATGGTAGCTGACATATTATGGCCGACATATGGCCGACATGTTATAACCCTAAAGTGGTTTAATACTTGTATAAAAAGGGCTTAGGGTTGGGTATTTTATATGCGTGGTGATACGAAATTGGTTCTTGCGGCGGTATTGAGCTGTAAGGGATTACGGATTGTAATCAGGTTGTAATCACTGGATTGTAATAAGATCGGACTTGCTATTTGGTGGACGTAGCCCAAGGATTGGGTGAACCACGTTAAATCTTGGTGCCTTGTGTTCATTTCTGTGTGTTCTATTATTTTTGTTATTGGTTATATTTGCATGTAGTTTTTTATTTCTGTCCGTGGTTTATCCTAACATTAGGTGTTCTTCTTTAATCTTACTAAATATCAAAATGTTATCAAGATACACAATCATAATTTTTTCCAAGAATTTATTCAAGACCTTATTCATCAATCTCATGAAATTACTAGGTGCATTACTTAAACCAAAATGCATAATCAACCACCCATACAAATCTTCACATGTCTTAAAAGAAGTCTTCGATTCATCTCCTTCTCTAATTTAGATATAATGATATCCACTTTTGAAATCAGTCTTTATAAAATAGCTTTCTCCACTCAAACAATTCATAATGTCATCCATCCTAGGCAAAGTAAACCTATAATTTACTATTATGCTCAAAATCATGAGTAACCCCCACCACTTTTTTTATGGTTATAAATTTAGTATCCATTCCTCACTCCCCATTCTTTTTAGGTAAAAATATTGTAGGTACTACATAAGGACTCAAACTTTCTCCACTCAAATTTTTTTGAAGTAACTCTTGCACTTATCTATTTGACTATTGATTCTCTATAGGTGTTATTATATGTGGTGCTTTGTTAGGAAAACTAGCTCTATGTATCAAATTCATCCAATGACTAATACTTTGGGTAGGGGGAAAACCATCATGCACATTATTTGAAATGATATCTTAAAATTTTGCTAGTAAAGTTTCAATTTCAAGTGCATGCTCAAGTTCATCCTATTTCTCTATCTTTTGAGGGATCAAAACAAAGGAAACATTCTATTTCTCTATGTCTATTACAAACTAATTTCCTTCAACCAAACATACTTTAACAATTGTACAATAATTTTCCTTAGGTTTCTTTATCAAATGAAATAAGACTTGTCTCTCACCATTAGCCCAAATAGTATACTTACTCATTCTACCATTATGTAAAGATTGTTTATCATACTATCAAGGCCTACCCAAAATAATATGACAACAATCTATAAGCACGATATCATACAAGACTTCATCATATCACGAGTAGATTATAGGTCAAATTTCAACCTAAATATTTAACCAACTCAAGTAGAGAGTTCTTCAATACCTTTTTTCTTTTTTTTTTAATGCCCAAGTTGGTTGAAATTTTGACCAACTTAGGGTTTCCCAAGTTGGTCAAAATTTCAACCAACTCAAGTTCATAATCAAAAAACAAAAAATTGTAATTCATTATTTCTTAGATTTCACGACATTTTTTTTTGGCAACAAAATTTGGGCTATCACAGTCACATATCTCAATCATACACATTGTTACCAAGAGTTTGAGATATCACAGTCACATATCTACTTCGGATTGGGATTGGTTTAAAGCTTACAACATGGATGCATATCATTAGGAGACTCGTCATAATCCTACAACTCTTCTCGTATTGATTGTAACAACATATTAATGAATTGTTGATCTTTTATTTATGCTCTCAATTTTGTGTTTATCTCTATGTTTTTGTGTTATTCAGTCCTTGGAAAATTTCAAATAGAAGTAGCTCTTGGAGCTTCACATTGACTACTATCCTTCTCTAACTAGTTTAGTTTTTTCATTTTCTCTCTTTTGGAGGGGGTTCTTATCCCATGTGATTTTCTACCTTTCTCCTCTTGTAAAAGATTGTATGTTTGTCCATGGGTACCTCATTAGGCCTTGCAGTTGAGACCCATCCATGCATCCATCATTAGGGTTCTGAAATATCCACACTAATACCTACCCTAAAATTATTTAAACAAATTTCTAATTTCTACCTTAGATTTCTACTCAAAACCCTAAATTTTGATTTTATTTTTTTTGCACACATGAGGTATTTTATGGCGAGATGATTGTAGGAGCTATTAGACATTAGGTTTTGAATGGATCTTGTACTAAATGATAGGCCTAGCTGGGGATTTTATCATTTATCTACCTTTTAGTGAGGATCGAAGAAAAGTCAGCTACTAAAGAATTGAAAATCATCATTGAGAGTGCCGGCAAAGGTATTTCTTTCACTTTCTTTTGTTTCTCAAATTTCCAAATTTTGTTTATAGTAGTTTCCAGTATTATGATCTTCTCTTGCATAACCCTTTCTTCATTTTGATTATAGAAATGTTTGTGGCAAAAATGCTAACATGGCTGACCACAAGAATGTTCTGGTATACATTGACTGGTTTGGCAGTGATTAATTTATTCTAACAAATATTCTATCAGGTCATGTGAAATTTTTTAATATCAATGTTTTAGATAACATTCAATGATTATTAATTTTTCTGATTCAAAATGAAATTGCATCGGTGTTTTGAACTATGGGAGTGTTTCTTTGTTGAGGTGGGTTGAATAGAGTGTGAGCCCCATAGGGAACTTGTGAAGGAAGTTTTGTTATCTAAATATATGGTAAATGGTTTTGTGAACTATGTGAGTGTTTCTCTATTGAGATGGGTTGAATAGACTATGAATCCCATAGGGCACTTCTGAAGGAAGTTTGTTATCTAAATATATGGTTAATGGTTTTGAGGTTTGTACATGAGATCATTTAGGAAAACTAGCCTAGCTCCATTCATTAATTTGGTTCATCTTATGATTACTAATTTACCCCTATGAAATGAATGAACTCCAACACCTAAGATCCTATATATTTCAAACATATTAAACTCTTCGAAAGTGAAAATAGGTTATTCTATTAAGAACTAGTGAAAAAAAATAAGAACAAGGAACTAAAAATACTAGAAAAGAAGTCTTAAAAAGACTAAACTGCAAGTCAACTTACTATATGTGAAAGTTGAAAATCATCAAAGACATTCAACATTGTCCTACCCTTCTCTTGGTAACTTTAAATTTTTTAGTATTGGTTCATAGTATGGAGTTGTTAAACTTTTATTTTCAAATATCTTATCTATTTTAGGTGTTTCTTCCTTAAACATGGAAAAAGTAAAATTTCATTCAAACCATTTTTTAGAAAAGATGTGGAATTTCAATGCAAGTTTTATAATCCCTATTCTCCACATAGATTGGGGTCTTCTCTACCTCTTTCACTGATCCAATCTTCAAATGGCCTTTTCCTTTACTCATGTCATCAACATTTACAATCACAGTGCTGACTGTCTACTCCATGTTTCCTTCATGTTGTAGGGAATTTACTGCCTCGTCATGTTCTAACTCTCCTTTTGTGTCCTCTTCACCATTACTATCCTCTATTTTAGATATTTGTTTTCCCCTTGGCTTTGTTATTTGGTCTATCTCAATGACCATTCCTTTTCCATCTTCTTGATCATCTACCTTAATAGGTTCCTCAACATCTTTATCTTATTTACTATCCAATTTCTATCCAACTTCTTCCTCTGCCTATTGCCTTATTAATACCTCTAGTATTCTTCCTCTTTCTTCATTCTATTTATAAAGATCATAAATCTCACTCAACTCATACATTGAGAAAATACAATCTAATCTTCAGTTGAGTCCATATAATTGATTTTTTTTTTCAAGTTTCATTTAACTAGTAAAAAAAAGTTATTACATTTTATCTTTTGTGTTTGTATTGCACTTTGATGATGTGGGTTGAGGTTAATGGTAGTAATGTAGCCCCTATTTACAAGTTCTTGAAATCAATCAAAGGTGGATTTTTTGGTGATAGCATAAAATTGAACTTCACTAAGCTTTTTGTTGACAACAATGGAAATGTAGTTGATATGCACCCACAACATCTTTGCTGAAGATTGAGGTACTTGAAAATCATATTTTGTTATTTTGTCAATTTTTCCTATGAAAATTGCACTTACAATATTTTCAAACTGGATTTATTTATTTGATGACACATCTTATAGGAATTATGGCTAATATATGTAACCTTATGTTTGCAAGAAGATATCAAATTTTTTTTGAGTGTTGCTTAATGCATTGAGAAACTATGTTATAGCTATTCTTCTTGTTTACACTAAATGTAAGAAGCTATAATTTAACTAAGACATGGTTCTATTATGCCCATACAAGAAAAAATGGATTAGTAGTTGCCATTCATAGTACATAATAATATTTTTCAATAATTGGTGAGTGCTCATGGCTCAATTTTTGAGTGTCATTGTTTGATACAAGTGTCTAGTTTAGGTTTGTCATGGTTTAGGTTTAGGATTTCCATAATGCAAATTAAGCTATTCATGAATATAGATAAGCTAGTCATGGCTATAGATTCTCATGGTGTTGCATAATTAATGAATCTATTCTCATCAAAGAATTAGAAGAAAGAAAACCCAAGTTATTTTTCTTAAATGCCTAATGAATCTTGTTTATAATAGTTCTAAATCCACTATAGTCTATCGTTGTATTTTCTTTTGTATATTTTACATAACAAGTCTTATACCATTAGTTCTTTTGTCCAACTTACCAAGAATGGTCACTTCATAATTACTTCAATTTTCTCAATGATATGCTTAACTTTATTTTTATAGATATGCTAAATAGTGCCATTATTATTCAATCTATGGTCTTGTTACTTGCAAGTATGGCTTCCCATTGTATATATAAATTAGGTGGGGTTGTACCAAATCTAGACTTATTTGTTGATCACTTCTTCATCAACCTGTAGTCACTGTATTCTAGGTTCTCAATTCTTTTCCTTGTTCTAAAAATGAAATATTTTATTTAAGATTCCTTATAAGTTTAAGATAGAGCAACATATTCTAGACATCAACTTCCCCCTATTTCACTTGCTTTTGAAAACTAGTCTTCAAGTCCTTGTATCATTTTTGGTTGGGTTGTATGTAGTAGTGAGTAGATATTTGATGTGTATATGAACAAGAGTAAAATAATAGTAAATAAGTTATTTTTTCCTAAAATTTATGTCTCCCACAATTTACGTCTATGTTTTAACAAATCAAATAAGGGATGACACAACTAGATTAGGGAAAAGGTGCTTTATGATGGATTTTGAATTGGATATGGAAGTTATAGTCATAGGCTACATTATCATCAGTTGGTAAACTATGATAAAAAAAAAACATACAATTTGGAGATGCAAGTACAAAAATTGTTGAGGAATAGTTTGTGCTATATCATCATTCTCCACAAAAAACTAATGAAGAAATTAAAACTTAAAAAGTCAACATGATTGGAGGAAATTGACCACCTCTACTCAAAGTTGCTCCACATGAACCAATATTTTTCATCTTTACACAAGGTTTACCTTGCCTTGGTGACATAAATACCATACTTTGACTATTCAACATACCAATTTCCAAAAATGATGCATTTATCCAATTCATAAACTTTAACCTCATTGTTTTCACTTCATTTTTCTACACTTCAATTATGTTTATTGTCCATGGATAACTCATTTCCTCTACATTAAGAGAATCCAATTCTATACTATATGTGGTCTTGCATTGACCCATCACCATCTTCTTGTCATCATGAACCTCTTCTACAACTTCATTCCTCTGATTGCTTGTCAAAATAGTACTTGTTGTCTGCACTTATTTTCCCACCAAAAATTTCTTTATTGATTCAAATTTTGTACATCACAATACCAACAACCTTCCTAGGTTGAAGAAAATTCAATTTATAGACCAAGCCTCTTGGCCTTACATATTCACCTCTAGTTATTTGATCAAAACACAATTGTGATTGTTGACCTTCCAAATTTGCAAGAAAAGTTGGACAACAACTTTTTGACAATTTTTGCAACTTTTCATTATTTCCAAAAAAATGTCTTCAAATGCATACCAAACTTGATAAATAATGTAAGAACTCTAAAAAAATATAAAATTGATGATTTTTGGCAAACTCATAGCGTTGACCAACGTTGAATTACCTACAACTTACCCATAGGCCTTATTACAAAATACAAGAAATTTTCCTAAAATGCATTCTAGGATGCTTGAGATTGAGTTATTGTCATGTGTCAAATTGGACACTTATTAATCACCTAATCTATCCAAAATTTGATGTTTGACCATCTTGTTTAGGAACTTGGGCCCCTACACCACTGCCCCACTTTAGCTTTTTGTACATTGAACATATAAGAATTCTAATTTTTTGAAAATTTTAACAATTTTGAGTTTATTGAAACATTGTCCAACTCTTATGCTTCTCCATCTTACATTTTTAGAAATTATTTCTTTTTGTTTCTATGATTGGATTTTGGGAGGTGATACTTGTAATGAAATCTTTGGCTTCTTCTAACTTTTGTCCTTGCTTCCTTGCCAATTTCCTTAATGATAAATCTTTAACCATAAATAATGAAATTTTATGTAAGTGTACAACTTTTATTGATTATAATATAGGTGAATTTGAGTGAGGTGACCAAATTTTTCTTTCAAAATTATATGTGTAGATATAAACATTAAGTACAACATGCCCAATATTTTTGTAGATATACACATTAATTAGACCAAATTTTTCTTTCAAAACCATATGTGTAGATATAATCGTTAAGTAAAACATGTCCAATATTTTTGTAGATATAGACATTAATTACACTAAATTTTTCTTTCAAAACCATATGTGCAGATAAAAAAATTAAGTACAACATGTCCAATAATTTTGTAGATGTATTTTCCTATGAAGAAAGACCATTGTAATCACCTAAAAATGGTTATCTAGACTATTAGCCCCCTTCTCAGCATTTTGGCTAAATTAATTTAATCATTTATTTAGACCAAATTGCTAATAATTAATTTATTTGATTATAATCTATAGTTTGACTATGCTATCCTAAGTTCATTATTTGATTAAAAGAACATGTCCCCTTTTAATTAAATAAAACACCCCATTCTTATAACCCATTTAAAGTGCACACATAAAGTCTTTTTTCTATTTTACAATTAAAAGAAAAGGCTTTGTGACTTTTGTCTTATATGACAAGTCAACTTATATTCTATTGGTTGACTTGTGTGTGCACATGGATCACTCCTCTTTTCAAATTCCACCGTTGATCATCTACCATCCATACATCTTTAAAAGGGAGAGAGCTTTCTCCCTCAATCCATCCTAATTTTGAATATTGTTATGCTGCAAGTTTTCTAACAGGTTTCTTTGGAGCTTTGTGGAGAACTTCTATTTCTTATCTACATTCTCTCATCCATGACATCATGGAATTCTAGCTTAGCTTAGCTTTCATTTTTACATGTAGCTTAATCTCACATAGCTTAATAATGGTATTGTAACACTCTCATACATATTTTAGCATAGCTCCACTTTGCATCTCATTCTAGCTTAATTTTCATTTGCATTGCATTCTTGAGGAACTCCTTGGGACATTTGCATTCTTGCATCTTGTCTTTGGAACCTCTCATTGCATGGTTTACTAGCAAGAAGAGTATCTCTAAGGCTCATCTGAGAGCTTTTTTATTCTTGAAATATACTTTGTTGCACTCCATGGATAAGGAGCTCTAAGCCGGCATCCAAGCATTCCGAACTCATGGAATCATTTGGATAGAAGGGTTTAGAGTGGGACACTTTCGAGTGTACATTTTTGGCGCCCACCGTGTGGCTTGAATCAAGTTTCTAGCTCCATTTGCTTTTATTTTTCATCTCTAATTTTTTATAGCAGCATATTGAATCTAATCAAATGCTTTTGTAGAATTATCACTTTGGTTTTAAGGCCAACCCATAAGTAAATTGGTTTGAAGGCCAAAAACTTAGTTCGTTTAAAGATTTGATCATATCTTTTAAACCGCTTGGAGTTTGGTTCTAAATTTTTTTTTTTAGGTTGGGTATATGCTCAAAATGTCTCAGTTCGATTTTCAGAGCATTTTGACATGATTTTCGGGAGTTATGAGTTTTTCTTTTTTTTTTCATAAAAAGCCATTTCTAATCTCAAATCAACGAATTTTTTTTAAAAACTTACATTTTCAGAAAGGTTTTTCAATTATAATGGGGGTTTTTTCTTTTTGTTTTGAATTTTGAGGTCGTATTAAAGATCAAAAACTTGATTTGATAAATTTGGCCTGTTTTGACAAAATTGATCTCTAGAGCGCAAATGAAGATATTTTTTAAAATTTCTTGCATTTTTGGAAAGCTCTTTGATTTTTAATAGGGGTCTCTTCTTTTCATTTTCATTTTTGGATACAAAATCATAGTAAACAAGTCCAATCTTGTTGACTAGGTCAAAATCAAAGAGTAAAAATGAGAGCATTTGTGATTAACTTGCACTTTCTTTGCATGCACTTGGTTGGAAGATAAATTGGATTTTTGAGACAACTCACCACTTTTTATTGTAGATTTTTATGTTATTTCATACTAACTTTTGGTGCTAACAAGTTGTGATTACAGGTTGCCATTCTTATGAAAAAAAATTGAAACATTGCATAAAAAGAACGCGTGTCAAAGCTTCAAATGCGCAAGGGCTACAAACATTGTTTGCAGGGCTGCCCAAAGCATAAAAACCCAAAATTTCTTTCTTTTTTGTTTTCATGTGTGGCATTTACTAATTTTTTATTTTTCATAGGCACATAAAACTTGTGATTGGAGTCTTTTGGTAATAGGAGAGTATGCTCTTCACCCTTGTGGTGAATCAGAAATCTTGACTTGCCATTTGGTTTCAAAAGCAAGGGGTAATTGAATCTTCTTGGCGTGTTTGGGAGAAAATGATTGGAATAGGAGAGTATGCTCTTCACCCTTGTGGTGAACCAGAAATCTTGACTTCCAAAATTTGATCCACTTTGTGTAGTTAGAATCCTTTAGAGGGCCTGCTCTCGGACAACCTGAGAGGAATGACCCAAGTGGGGACAAGTAAATTACCCGGCTCTTCCAACCCACTATAAACTCAAGGCTATCAAGGACACAAAACCTTGGTAGACGTAGTGTTTATCTTTTCCTAGTGTGATCGCTTATGGGATTTCGACCATAGGGAGATCACTAGGCAAGAATGCTTAAGGTACTCTTGTGGTCACAAGATCAGTTAATCATTGCAAGGTGAGGTGTCCCATAATTGGGAGCAAGAGGAACACTATGAATGAAAGCTCTATCTAAACACCCTAAGTTAGTAACTACCCTTTTTAGCCGCTCAACTTCTTGGTGCAAGGACCGATCCTAGTGGATTACTCGGATCACCCTAAGATTTACACTCACCATCTATGTTCCCTTGGTTATGCTTATGGCATTTCTATGAGAAAGCCAATATCTCTTGTGGGCAACCACTTGGTGTGAGGCAAAGGAGCATCAAGCGTTGGCCAAGTTGTTGAGTAATGAACCATGACTTCTAGGTAGATATTGCTTGATGTGTTCTTGAATGTGCTAGACCTATGAAAATCTTTTGAACATACACATGATGATATTTATATGGATTTTTTTTAAGACCTCACATATGCTTGTATCATGCAAGGTTGCTTTGTCCCTTGCTTGATTGGTTGAAGAATACTCCATGTGTCACTATCTTGCTTGGAAAGAAATTGCTTTTGAACATCAAACTTGCTATGCTATCAACTATTGTCAAACTTTGTCAACGAAGTCAAAACATCAAATGCAAACATTTTCTTGTGTTTCTTGCTAAGGGGAGTCTCATCATTTGATTTTTATTTTCTATGTCTCTAGTTCTTGAACATGCTTAAAGTGGCTCTTTGGTCTTAGTGCTCTTGGTCTTTTTGTCTTCATGGTCTATGTCTGCTTGCTAGTTATCCTTTTGCTGAAATGGTTGCCTTGATTTCTTGACTACACTCTTGGGTTGGAGAGTTGTTCACTTGTCACCCTGCTTGCTCTATCTATTTGGCTATTTGGGCATCTTGCCTAGCTATTGACTTGAGTCATTCATGTTGTAAGTTTCTTGGACATATTGTTTGACAAGTCGCTTTAATCTCCCTCTACTATCTTGGCAAGTGAACACTCTATCTCCTATAGTTTCAACATCAATTTATCTTCTAGGCTCTTTTATGCTTGGCTTTGCATCTAAAACTATGGGATCTAAACCTTGTGCTACCAAACTTCAACCAAATCTAGATGATCATGATATCCTCCATGTCACTAAAGAGTTTCAAGATCTATATGCACAATAAAAAGAACTAGAAGAGACAAATGATCTTTCTTACCTTCATCTCTCTAAGTGCATGATAGAAATGAAGTCTAAACTTGAGAAAAGGTTAGAGGAGAAGATTGCATCATTACATGAATCTTCCTTAAGTTCTTTACATGCATGTGAGTCACCTTCTTTAAGGTCATCCTCTTCTTTTAGGTCTACATGCTCTACTTCAAGACATCAAATGTCTTCATCTTCTAGATCTAAAGACCTCCTTAGAGAACAAGCAAGTGATACCTCCTTTGAGCCTATGCTAAAATTTCATGATGGACCTATATTTTACCAAGATAATGATGAAGACATGGATGCATACCATTCACTTGAGAAACAACAAAAGGACTCTAAACATACTTCTAATAGAACTTTTGCTCCCTTGGAAGATTCTTATGATGACACTTTGCAAAAACTTCTTGTCAATAAGATCATCATGTTACCTAAGTCTAGCTCATATGGAAACCCATTCTTGGATATCTATTGTGCTTATCATCAACATAATGAGCATAGTACTTCAGATTGCATTGAGCTAAAACATAAAATCCAAGATCTTATTGATAATGGAATTATTGGAACCTCTAGTGACTCATGTGTTTAGGATACTTCTCTTGAGCAAGATTATGTTGATGAACCTATGTCTAGTAGTGGCTCCATTACATCTTCCACTTCTTCCAACACTCATGCATCTCCCAACACTTCGAAGCTTTCCAACATGCCTCCATCAAATAAAGAACCTAATGCTTTCCACATTGACTACACATATCCTCAAAGGCTACCTCTAAAAGAAACTCAAGCTAACCTTCACTTGGCTGCAAACCTTTTCCATGCTACTAATCCTAAACATCCTCAACCTTAATGCAATACTATGCCTAATCCAAGCACTAATCCATTCAATCTTCATTCTCCCTTGTCCTTAGAAGTGGCTCCATGTCAAGAGGGCTCTCAAAATGAAAAAGCTATAAATGTCAAGAAAGATCAAGATCAAGCACCCTTTCATCTCTTTCAAGATTTTTCCCCTCCATATCCTATACCTTGTCCACCTCCTAATTATGATGAAGATACCACTTCCATTATCTCCCTCGACCTTACTAAAAATTATGAGAAAAGTTCTCTTCATATGCTATCCAAAGCTACTTGTCAAAATCAAAGCATCCCCTCATGTTCTACTTCTCCACATCCACTTCAAAATTGTGCTCAAGATTCAAGTGCTTCTATTAAAAATGTTGTTCCTATCAAAGGTACTTATGAGTCTATTGATGGCTTTGACCATGTTGCTCATTTTAAAGATGTTGATATCCCTTCCCACTATCCCTTTGCATCATCTAAGTCTATCCTTGGTCCTTATCCATCAAAGCTAAAGCCTTCAAACCTTCCATCTATATTGGGACCTTATGTTCCGTCATCTCCTACATTTTCCACTCCTAGCTTTCCCATCATACCTCAAGATCAACAAAGACACTCATCCTTGATGACTCTTCACCCATCTATACATCTAAACTAGTCATATCATCATTATTCATCCACAAATCCCAAGTCCTTTGGAAGTGAGAATAAACATAAGAATCCATTGAAAAATGAAGATCACTATGTCCCATCTAATCGACATGTGAATACTAAGAAGGAGAATGCACAAAAGAGACCGCAAAGGTCCACTGTTAAGAGAGCTAAATCAAAGAAAATGTGGGTTCCTAAATCCATCATTGAAGAAATGCAATCTCAAGCACCCAAAGAACGAGGAAAATCTAAAGCTATATGGATTCCCAAGTCTCTTTTAAAAGACTTGAAGATTGAAAATATTTCAAAGTTTACATTCAAGCTTCCAAAGGCTTCCATTCCATCTTCTTCCAAAAATCTTCCTAAAAATATTTCAAAGCCTTCCACTCGACTTTTTTCCAAATCTCTTCTACCAGCTCATACATCTAAATCTCAAGCTATTTCATCCATGATTCCTCCATCATTCCAATACCCTTCAAGGTGTGTGTCAATTTTGATCTTGTATAATATTTCAACTACCCTCATGAAATCCTCTAAAGCTTACACTAACTTTCTATACATGAACTATTATCTTCCATATACTCTTCCTACTACCATTTCTCTTTCATCACCCTATCAACATCTTTGAGCATACCTTTCTATGGTCTTGGCTTATCATGGCTTATCTTTCCTATAGGAGCACTATCTAAATTCAAAAAGCTTGAGCTCTTTCTAAAAATGAAAAAAATGAAAAAAATTTAAAAAAATGAAAAATGAAAAAATAAAAGTGAAAATGTGCCTTGGTGAAAACCACGTCTTGTGGCACCTTGGTAGCAAAATTAAAGAGAAATAAATTTATCCTATGGTAAAACTACTTCTTGTGGCACCTTAGATAAGAAACATGATGAAAACCTGGCAAATAGGCATCATGCGTAATTCTTCCATCATACATCTATCCCTTCTTCTCTCTTTGATCTTGACAATGTTGAGCTATCTTTGCATATTGGCTATCTTATCTACCATATTTTCTATTGTTCTCTCCCATTCACTCATAGCCTCTATCTTGAGCTTTATTTTTATTGCTCTATCCCATTACTATACTATCTAGTTGACCCCTTGGTTTTGATCATAATAAATGAAACATGGTTCTCATAGGTCTCTTGACATGGCTACTCTCTTGGATTGCATGCTTTCATGCTATCTCTCTCATTGGCTTCCATTGCTTATCCTACATGTTATCTTATTCATTGGCTTCCATTGCTTATCTTATATGCTATCACACTTGTTAGCTTCATTGCTTATCCAGCATGCTATCTTTCTCATTACTTCCATTGCTTATCAAAAATATGCTTCATATGACTATTTCACCTCTTTCCCTAGCTTGGGTACTCTTGAGGAGTCAATCCTTGAGGATCACTTTCACTTGCTTCATACTCTTTTTTCATCCATCTTTGCTTATCCACTAGCTCATTTCTCCATCATATACTATACCTTGCTAGACATTGGGAGAAAATGATGTGATCTTGCTTGAGAACTAGTGGGATCTAAAACCTTCTAAAAAAATCTAAAAAATCATATATGATGCTGAAAAAAATCTAAAAATCAAAAAATGTCCTAAAAAAATGATCATCTTAGTGAAAACCTAGCAATAGGAACTTTGATGTATCACCAAAAAAATTCAAAAATAAAAAAAAATACAAAAAATTTGAAAAAAGTCCTAAAAAAATCTGTCAAGTGGTGAAAACCTAGAAACAGGTGCTACTTGATACCCTTGCACCTATGTCTATCAATCTCAATCATCCACTTCGCTACTCATTTCCTAGCTTGGAATTGTTTCTTGTCCTCATCTTGGGGGCATAGTTACTTAGCCTATTGAGGTATTCTTGCACATTAGGGTTTCTTCGACAACTCACAACATAGTGTTTCTCAACACTTCCCCCACCTTGACATCAAGTGTTTTTCAACACTTTTCAGATAGTTTACCTATGGTCTTCGATGTCGTGATATTTCTCACTATTAGAATCAAGTCTTGAAGAAATGGCCAAGTGACTTACACACACACACTTTAACACTTAAACGACTAAGCTATGCTAACCTTTATCTACTTTGTGTGCTATCTATGATGATTTGTTTTCCATATGTTCCCTCCCTAATAGTCTTTCGAGGATGTCATTGACTAGAAGACTGGGGGCATGGGACATACTTTCTTGATTTCTGCTTATGGGTATACTTTGTTTGTCTATAGTGTTGTAAGCATTTATGCTTGTCCTATCCAACACGTTGACTTATAAATGTATCATCCTTGACTGTTTTGCAAGATCGCACTCAGGGTTTATCCTGACGCTTATGCCTTGATATAGGTGTAATCTTGCTAAATTAAACTTAGGGAATCTAATCGTGTAGTTATCTTGACTTCCATGTCTCTGATGCTTAGATTAGATTTCCACATACCTATCTAATATCAATCATATTCATATCCTCATAGTTATACTAGTGATGGTTGTATGATCTCATGATGTCCCTAAATAAATGCTCAATGATAAAATTAAGAGTCTAAATGTTATGCACTTCTTGCTAGTAAACCACTTTGCATATTAGCTTGCATTTTAGGTTCATTTTCTAGCTTAGTCTTGCATTCTTGCATATGGGGAGAGCTCTCTCTTCATCTTTTTGTGGACATATCAGCTAACTCCTTTCATATATTTCTTTACTTCTTCTTGTTCATGTCTTTTCACCTTCTTAATCTTTCGCTTCATCTCTTTTCTATCTTGTCATCACATTATATAAACTTTTGACCTCTTAAATAATTTTGATGTCCTAGATTCATTTTTGGGATCGAAATCCAAATTCGAGTTCATCTTGATGGTCAAAATTGTCTTTTAAAATTCTACTTTCTTCTAAGTAGTTAGCTGACCTTTTGAGGTCTAATCTCTAAATCATCACTGGGGCATCTTCATTTCTTCATGTCTTCATCATTTCCATACTTCATATCTACTTAAATTCACTATTTCATGTCTAAAATCACCTTTCTACTCATTTTGACCTTATTTTTATGCTATATCCTTCAAGGTCAACTCTAGTCAAACTGGGGCATTTTATCAATTTTTTTATATAGTCATTCTTGGATTCTAATCATCTATCTGTCATCTTGGACATTGCTATATTCTAATTTTCTCATTTCTAGCCAATTTTTGCACCCCCTTACCTCATTTCAATTTCGATCTCAAGGGGGCAGAAATACTCTATCACTGCTTAGGAGCATTTGTTTGATCTTCTCACTTGCTCTCACTCTATCCTCTTTTATACGTGTTAGTATTCTTCTTGAATTCTGACATCATATCTTCCTAGTGTTCAGTACTATTGCTATCAGGCTATGCATTCAGGACTTGCTATCTATTTCTGCATTTCATTCTTTGAAATCAGATATCTATATCTATCACTGCCTACTTGGCTTTCTAATTTCTTTGACTTAATGTGTTCCCAGATTGATCATGCATTAGTCAAAGAGGGGCAAATGTAATCACCTAAAAATGGTCATCTAGACTATTAGCCCCCTTCTCAACATTTTGGCTAAATTAATTTAATCATTTATTTAGACCAAATTGCTAATAATCAATTTATTTGATTATAATCTATAGTTTGACTATGCTATCCTAAGTTCATTATTTTATTAAAAGAACATGTCCCCTTTTAATTAAATAAAACACCCCATTCTTCTAACCCACTTAAAGTGCACACATAAAGTCCTTTTTCTATTTTACAATTAAAAGAAAAGGCTTTGTGACTTTTGTCTTATATGACAAGTCAACTTATATTCTATTGGTTGACTTGTGTGTGCACATGGATCACTCCTCTTTTCAAATTCCACCGTTGATCATCCACCATCTTCATCTTGATCTCTACCATCCATACATCTTTAAAAGGGAGAGAGCTTTCCCCCTCAATCCATCCTCATTTTGAATATTGTTATGCTGCAAGTTTTCTAACAGGTTTCTTTGGAGCTTTGTGGAGAACTTCTATTTCTTGTCTACATTCTCTCATACCATAGCATTTTAGCTTAGATTCATGTTGCATGTTAGTTTAGCTTCTATTTTGCAATAATCTATCTCACATAGCTTAATATTTGGATTGTAACATTCTCATCCATGCTTAGAATAGCTGCACTTTTCATATTCATTCTAGTTTAATCTTTAGTTGCATTGCATTCTTGAGGAACTCTTTGAGACATTTGCATTCTTGCATCTTGTCTTTGGAACCTCCCATTGCATGGTTTACTAGCAAGAAGAGTATCTCTAAGGCTCATCTAAGAGCCTTCTTATTCTTGAAATATACTCTCTTGCACTCCATGGATAGGGAGCTCTGAGCCGGCATCTAAGCATTCTGAACTCATGGAATCGTTTGGATAGAAGGGTTTAGAGTGGGACACTTTCGAGTGTACAACCATGCTTGGTGAACCTAGAACAAAATAACGAGATAATTGCTATATTGTGGTATGAGTTCTAAAGAAAATTTGATAAATGTAATTATCCTTGAAAAAAGTTGAAAGGCTTAAAGAATCAAAGATTTCTAATCACAATAGCCCAAAGTCATTATAGGCAACATGATCACGTTGAAGGGGGCCATGATTTTCATCAATTGGTGAGTATGCATTTACAATAGGAGGAACATGGAGGTGTGAATATCCAAGATGAGGATAAAACTCCCATGAAAGAAGATGACAATGTGCTAGAGGACATGATTGAAAAAGATGGTATTGGCGTAACTGATGAAGATGCTCACGATGATGGTATTAGGGTATCTGATAATGATGATGAAGATGGTCTTGATATACCTATCCTTGAGAAGTCACATGAGCCCCTATACAAGGGCTCCCAAACAATTCTTCTCTCTGCTATAATGCCATTGGTGAACTTGAAGGTTATGAATGGTTTATCGAATGTCATAATGTCACATATGCTAAGGTATGCCATATTTGTCATCTTCAATATTAGCATACCATTACTATTCATTATATGAACAATTCATAGTTGTTGTTTTAGGTTGATAGGTGAGTTTTTGTTACCACCATCAAACATTCTACCTCATTCATACCAAGAATTATCTATCATTATGAATCAAGTTGGGATGAAGTATCAAACAATACATGCATGTCCCAATGATCACATTCTATATCATAAACAACATGAATTTGAAATAGAATGCCCTGATTGTAATATTAATAGATATCAGTAAGATCAAATAACAAAAAATGTACCTCAAAAGGTTCATCAATACATTCTCATTATTCAACATCTTGAACAATTATTCAAGTGCACTAGCTTGACACAATTTATGGATTACCATGCATGCAATAGAATTCAAGATGATATTATGTGAATGCCTATAGATGGTTCTAAATTTAAAGAGATAGAAAAAAAGACCACACTTTAAAGAAGAACCTCATAATCTCAATTTTTCATTGGTAGCAGACGATGTCAATTCATTTGGAGATATGAGATCTGTTTATTCAATGTGGCCTATTTTTGTTATTGACAATAACATTCCTCCTTGGATGTCCATAAAGAGGGAGCACATAATATTTTTCATGATTGTACCAGATATTTTTCATTTAATATTTATCTAAATTAATTTATAAACAATGCATGAAAATGGTCAGAATAATTATTTAATATATATGTTCATTCAATTACTAGGTAAGTACCAAGTTAAAGATATGAACATGTATATTGAACCCCTTATTGATGAGTTGTTGAAGTTATAGAATGGGTTCACTATGTATGACATCTCTAGACCAATAGGACAAAGACAATTTCAATTCCATGCAATACTTGTATGGACAATATATGATGCCCTTGGGCTAACTCATTTTTGTAGTATGTTATATTGTTTAAGGTCACATATTATTAGTCTATTATAGTGTTTATACATAATTTTTGTATGCTTAAGTTGCACATGATAATTGTACATGATCTTTTAGGTCTTCAAACAAAGGGAAAATTTGCATGTCCAATTTGTGGTTCAAAGATGAAATCTAGTCATTCAAAAAGTTTAGGAAAGAAGGTGTTTTATGAGTTTAGGCACTTTCTCCATAATAATCATAAGTATCAAATTATTAAAAAATATATTTTTAATAGGAAAGAAGAGAAAAAATCAAGGCCACAAAGAATGAAACCTAATCTATGGAAGTTGGAATATGATTGACTAACTCATTGAGGTAATGTCAAGTTTGTGGTCCGAAGTTTGAAATTTATATTTTGATATTGTCTTTTATTTAGTAATGATGTAAGTGATGCTCGTGAAGATCATCAAGGCATTAACAACCAACTTCCTAGAGGACTACAAATTTATCCTACTCAATTTAGTAGGTTACCATACTACAAGGATCTTCCAATCATGCATTTGTTTGATGCTATGCATATTGGAAAGAATGTAACATAGACACTATGAAAAATATTGGATGGAAGGCGTGATAGAGAAAAACTTGTCAAAATTTGTAATGACATTCATGAATCCAATCATGCACTAAAATATTTCATTGAATCAAATAACAACAGATACTACATAAATATGAGTGCCCTTCCTTGGTTATTAATGGAGCAAAATAAATGATGCATTAAAAGAAGTCACTAAAAAATAAAATTTTCCATGAGATTTGCTACAAATATAAGCAACCATGTACCAAATAAAGGTGATTTTGGGCTAAGGTTGAAAACACATGATTGACATACCTTCATCAAGGTAAGTCATGTTCTCTATTTACAATATATTCGTAAAATTGCATGTACTACCTATTGTATTATTTTATAATATATTGAAATGATCATTTTTTAATGATTGCAGTATGTACTATCTCTGTCTCTCTCATACCAATTTGACAACAGTATTAAAAAATTTATATATTATCCTAAAAAATACATGAGGTTAGAAGTGTTATTTCTTAAATTTGTTGCACATATATTATATTTATGACTTTTTAAAATTTCTATGTAATGTATTGTATATTTTTATTTGAAATCTTGTTTATACATTTTTGCATGTTGAATTTCTTTTAGGTGGTTATCATATAAAGAAATTGATAAAAAAGATATAAAATATTGGAAGAGAAAAATTTCACAGCTTATGTGTGAAATGCAAAAGTGTCTACTTTCAACTTTTTTCAATGCTCAAAAATACTACCTTATACATCAAGTTGAGGAGATTGAATTGTGTGGACCTGTACAAACTAGGTCAATGTGGATGGTTAAGAGGCACTTTAAATTTATGAGGGGCTTCCTTAGAAAAATAGCAGATCCTGGGGGTTTTATTGTAGAGGGATATATGGTATACCAGACCATGGTGTACATTAGTGAATATCTTCCGATGTTTGTGAAAAATGTTCATGTAGATCGCATTTCAGATCCCAACTCTACTAACATATTCAAAGGGGAGTACTTGACAGAAAAAAATATATTTAAGAGTGTGAGAGGTAATTATAAGATGTTTTTATAGTTAATTAATTCTTATCCATCATCAATAAAGGTTATTTCTAACTGGTCTAGTTATTTTCTTTATAGTTGGTCATGAGTGGGATGCACTATATTTGTATATTGTAAACAATCTTGATTGGATGACTGTATGGATTCGATAGTCTCAAGAAAATGGTCACTCATTAACATGGGATAGTGTTGCATCATTGGTTAAAGAAGCTCATCGTAATAGAGATCCCAATGTTATGCCAATTGTTCTTAATATAGCATATGGCTTAAGAGATAGAAAGGTACACAGAAGATTACTAATCATGACCCATAAGTTTAATATCAACTCACAAATTGATGCAAATAATCTTGACATGTTTGAATAATTGCAGATCAAACATCACAAAGCTATGTACTACCATGACCATAAATTTTTCATAAAAAAGTTAGACAAAATGAAGAAAACTTATGATTTTGGGATAAGTGTAGTCTTTACGCTAACCATTATTTCATCTAGAAATGACATACATCCTCAACACTCTAAAAATAAATACCATTTTGGATGATATATTTGAGTGCAACTTTAATTCATTCAAATTAGTTCTATTTTTTTCAAATGGTGCAGGCTACAGCTAAATCAAAATGATCCTGATAGGATTGTTATTGAATATGATAGTGGATTTACTATGACTAATACAAGGTCAATTGAGCCAATTGGAGATAAGTTTTATGTTCTTCCAAGCCAATGTGAGAAAGTGTTTTACTATGGTATTCCACATAAACTGGGTTGGTCATTTGTTGTTAGACATAATCCAAGAGGAAGGCCCACAAATTATAATGTGATAGAAGAAGGAGATACTAAAGAATTAGAAGATGAAGTAAATGATGATAATAAATGACTGTTACACAATGATGAAGAAGAAGAAGATGATGATTTTGGTGATGCTAACAATGATGGTGATGATGATGATAATGATGATCATAATCATGTTGATGAAGATGGTGATGATCAAGGTGATGATGATAGTCATGATAATGGTGATGAAGATGATAATGATGGCAATAAAAATGGTGGTGGGGATGACGATGATCAAAGTGACAAGTATGATGATGGTGATGATGATGATGACATGGATGAAGATGATCAATGAAATGTCTTTCAACATATGATCAATGTCAAGTATGATGGGATCATGATTTATTTATAAAAATTTGTTTAACTTGTATGTTTTTATAATTAAGTTATTATGTGTTGAACTTTATTATCATGGAGTATATACAATGATATTACATAGCTACCACACATAAAATAGAGGTAAGGAATTTAAAAATACAATGATTTTAATGAATGCATCATGTAATTTTTGTCTTCTATGTAATTTGTAGTATATTGATGGAAGGCCAAAAGTAATAGGAAATATTGCATGATTTATAAATAGTTCTCAACCTATGTCAACTAATAAGTGGTCAAATTCTATATTTAAGGCATGCAAGGGAAATCATGCTTTTGTATGTGCAATAAAATCAATAAGTGCAGGGAAGAGCTTTTGATAGATTACAATTTGAATTGTGTAGATACAAAAAAATTCCTTATGATGGTATAAATTTAAACCAATTGCTTCCAATTAATATTGACTCCAATATACAATCTACTTTTTTATTAATAATTCTATTTGGTAAGTCTATTACTTTCATTTCATTGCTGATTGCTAAGAATTACTAATCTTTTCTATTGGAATACTTTAGAATAACTTGTGGGGGTGGGGTGAATCATTTATCCAAGGTCTAGATGTATAAATCAAACTTTTCTTAGCTTAGTGAACTCATAAAAAATGTATACTCATGCATGCATCTTTAAGATTATGCAATTACTCAAAACTTGTAGGTTACAAACAAATCAACTTGTAGAAATGTAAACATGAAACATAATATATTCATCAGCACACTTGACACAACAATTTATGTGGAAATCCAATTTGCAAAAATCCACCAGTAACATACTACTCTTTTTTTCAATCTTATGAAGTGATGCCCTGTGAAAGGCCAACCCTGTTAAAGGTTACAATACACACTGTTAAATGTGACCCTATTAAAGGATTTCAATCACCCTATTTGGAGTGAGCCTTATTAGAGGACTTTAGACCATTCACTTGGAATGTCACATAGTTAAAGGATTTACAAATTACTATTAGGTCAACCTTAATCCAAAGGATTTACCCTAGACTGGTACAATTGTTAGAGAGTAACAATAAGGCTTGATCTGATACAACTTACAACTTCATTTACAGATTACATATCATTGTTCAGTCCTCCATTTTTCTTGGCCTTCATACATTACAACTCTAGTAGCTTGTTCAACCTTCAAGCATTCATATTCTTAAGATTTCTTTCTTAGCATGCCAATGCAATATCCTCTTAGGTCACTTGATGAAGTAGAGCCTTTGATTGCTTGTCTTCCTTAGGTTCTTGCATATGACTCTCTTGCCTCATCACCAACCATTCCTTTAAATAGGAAATTAAGATATTTTGCCGCTCATTTTCCATCATCCAATTTAGGGTTAGAATGGATTAGGTAGGATACAATTTATCTACCCTACATTCCATCTCTCTTCTAGAAACTTCTCTTAGAATCCTCTTTGAATTTGCCAAAAAAATGGTTTACCTTAAATTTTGTACTACTAGCTCATCATCCTTATCTTCCACATGGTTCACACAATCCAAAAAAAAAAACTTATCAACTCAAATCCATCAAATCCATGATCTTTTAAATAATGCAGCAACTTGGCACATAGTATGTTGCTTGGCATCCACTATGAAATTACTCAACACTAACTAAAGTTTATTGGTGCTCGGTATCAACTAAACTTTACTTGGCATCCACTATGAAATTACTCAACACTAACTAAAGTTTATTGGTGCTTGGTATCAACTAAACTTTACTTGGCATCCACTATTTTTCTCGGCATACACTAGAATGAATTTTTTCTTGGCTTCAACTAACTTTTTTCTCAGCTTGCACTGAATTTTGTCAGTACCTACTATCCACTCGATCAAGCTTGTTAGACAATCTTTGTGTAACTTGTTCTTCTAAATTTTCTTAGTGTAACTAGCCTTTGTAACCTTAAGTAGATTATCAATGCATCATGTCATCACTATCTTAACTAATCCTTGTACTTCATTACATAATCATAACTCAATCTTTTCTCTTGGTGCTATTTTTACATCTTTGATCAAATCCTCTTCATAAGTCAAATAAGTGATAGTACTTAAATATTATAAGCAGTTATCTCACTAGCAAATAGCAGGTTTGACATCGATGACAAAACAATGATTAAAGCATACTTGTATGTTCTCAACACTCTTCCTTTACAATCTCCCTTTTTGATTGTCTTCTTTAATCTATTTTCAACAATTTCCCTCTTTGGCATTGATGGAAAACCAACTGATCAACCAAATCAACCAAATGGTAAACACCTTGTTCGACCAAATTGACTTGGTTAAAATAGTAAGACAATACCAATATCAAAAAGAAAATAATTTCTTGTATTGAAATCTCTCCCTTTATCAATACATTCCATCTTCTAAATAGGTTACAAAATTCTTTCTTATAACTCCCTCTGATTATGATGTATCTCCCTCTTACTAGGTAGATGTTAGGATTTCTCCCTCTTTCATGCATTTGTCTCTATCTCCTTCATCATACAATTTTTGCTTTGATCAACAATATCATTAATTAACTCCTTCTAACACTCTCCATCTCTTTGATAAAAATCTCTTGATGTTTCCCTCTAATGATGATCAATTTAATACTCTTTCTCCCTCTTTGACAACAATGCCAAAGACATATGCCAAAAACTTGTCATCTTAAGCATGCAGATATAGGCTTTTTTAGTTTCTTTAGTTTCTCCCTCTGTCACCTTGCTTGTGACTATTTTAAAATTTTAGTTTTTTGATTACTTTAGGGAGTTCCTAAAGTAAGATCCTCTTCATTAATTTGTAGCATATGGAAATCATCTTGTTTGATGCAAGGCACTCTTTTTGTTACTTAGTTAGCCTTTGATAGGGATATCACCCCTTGTTTACCTCTTAGATACTAATGAGCATCCTTAGGTAATGCTTTTGTGAAGATATCAACAATTTGTTCTTTTGTGATAACATATTCTATCTTCACCTCTTTATCTTGAACTAGTTCTCTCAAGTAATGATACTTGATTGCAATGTACTCAGTCTTTGTGTGTATCACTAGATTCTTTGATATATGGATAACACTTGTATTATCATAATACAGTATCGCTGGTTCTATGATTTTTTCCTTCATTCTTTTGAGTAGTTGTTTGATCCATATAATGTTTGTGCAATTTAAAATAGCAACAACATATTTAGCTTTAGTAGTAGATTTTGAGGTAAAATTTTGTTTCTTGCTAGTCCATGTAATTAGCCTCTTGCTTAAGAAAAATGCTTATCTTCTAGTGTTTTTTTTGTCATTAATGTTTCTAGCCCAATCAACATCAATGTAGGCTCTCAATTCAAATTTATCATTCTTCTTGTAGTATAGACCAAACTCTTATGTTCCTTTCAGATATCTCATTATTCTCTTTATGACCATTAAATGATTCTCCCTGGGATTTGCAGAGAGTCTTGCAACTATCCCTATAGATAATGCAATATTAGGTCTGCTATGTACTAGATATTGCAACTTTCCAATCATAGATCTGTACAATGTTTGATTCACCTAAACTAAATCATCATTCTTGGACAACTTAAGTCCTATCACCATAGGTGTACCTATTAGTTGTGAATCCTCCAATCCAAAAGTTTTCAATATTTCCTTGACATATTTTGACCGAGTGATGTATATACCATATTTCATCTAATATACTTGTAAACCCACAAAGAACTTGATTTCTCCAAACATAGACATTTCAAATTCTAACTTTATCTTATTTGCAAAGTCTTTACATAAAACATATTGACCTCCAAATATAATATCATCAACAAAAAATTGAGTAAGAAAATACCTTTTCCTTTTTCTGTCTTTATGAATAGATTGTTGTTATCATCAGTCCTTTCACATCCAATTTTCACAAGATACCTATGAAGTCTCTCATATCATGCTCTTGGTGCTTGTTTCAAACCATATAAAGCCTATATCAACAAATCCTTCTAGATGTTCTATGTAAAATTCTTCCTCTACTATGCCATTTAGAAATGTAGATTTAACATCCATTTGATAGAATTTGAATCTTTTGTATGCAGAATAAGAAATTAGAGTTCTTACTCCTTCTAATAAAAAAACAAGGAAAAATGTCTCTCCATAGTCAATTCCTTCTTCTTGTGCATATCCCTTGCATACTAGTCTTGCTTTGTTCCTTGTGACTTCACCATTTTCATCTAGTTTATTTCTGAATACCCAGTTGGTGCCAATCACATTTTTGCCTTCTAGTCTAGGAACTAGACTCCATGTTTTTTTTTCTTAATTTGTTCAATCTCTTTTTCCATGGCTTTGTTTCAATCTATATCTTCTAATGCATCTCTCACTAATTTAGGTTCCTTTATGCTTAGCAAACATGTATCATTTGTATCATTTCTCAATCTATTTCTTGCCATTGGTCTAGCATCTTTATCTCCAATGATTTGAGCTACAAGATGATTTCTTTTGACATATTTGGACAATCTTGGTTCAACACTTGTTTCTTTATTTTTTCTTTCAATATCAAAATCACTGTGTGCATCTCTGTCAAGTAGTTCAGTATCTCTTTTATGTACATTGATCTTAGAATCAAAATGTGCATTGACTTCATTATGTAACTTAATATCTGAATGTGGCTTGGTTCTTGAATGTAACTTGACATTCATGGGGTGTGACTCGACAGTCATTGAAACTTGTTGTTAGTTTGTGGCTTGATTTGCAGTATTTTTTTCAGGAGACATTCCTTCATAAAAGTATACAAATTATTTGTATTCTTCTAGTCCTTTCATAGGTTCAGCCTCATACACTTTTGTATATTCATCAAAATTATCATTTGCACTTTTCACAAATTTTTTAGTGTTAGTATTCAAACACTTATAAGACTTACTTCTTGTGGAATAGCTTAGGAATATACCTTCTTCACTTTTTGCATCAAGTTTTCCATTCCTAAATTTTTTAAGAATGTAACATTTTCTTCCAAATACTTTAAAATATTTTACATTGGGTGAGTATCCATACCATAATTCAAAAGGTATTGAATGAGTACCTTTCTTGACTTGTGCACGGTTCAAGGTATAGACAACTATACTTACAACTTCTCTTCACTATTTCAAAGCAACATTCTTTTCCATCATGAGTGTTCTAGCATAGTCCATTGTAGACCTATTTTTTCTTTTAGCAATTCCATTTTGTGGAGGGGTTCTAGGTGTAGATGTCTATCTTTTGATTCCTCTATCATTGCAGAACATTTCAAATCCATTTAATGTGAATTCTCCTCCTCTATTAGATCTCAAACACTTCAGACTTTTACCTGTTTCCTTTTCAACTCTTACCAAGTACCATTTAAACATTTGAAAAGTATATTTCTATTTTAGAAACATATATTTCATCATTCTAGAATAATCATCAACAAACAACATAATGTACTTATCTCCTTTGTAGCTTTGCACATTAATTGATCCATACAAGTCAATATGAACAATTTCTAGTATTTCTTTAGAGGTGTAAGTTTTGCTCTTGAAACTTGACTTTGTCATTTTTCCTAATTGACATTGTTTGCACAATGTATTGTTAGGCTTCTTCAACTTGAAAAAACCTCTAACTTTCTTCATGTTACTAATACTAACCAAGTTATCAAAGTTAACATGACATAATCTCTTGTGCCATAGCTACACATCATCAAATTTTACAACAAGACAAGTGGCATCCTCTATATCAAAATAGAATAGATTACTTCTAGTTTGATCACCCTTTCCAAACAATTTCTCATTAGTGTCATATATCTTAGCAATCTTGTTTTCAAACTCAACCTTACATCCCAAATTATTCAGTTGTGACACACTCAACAAGTTATAGTTAAGTCCTTCAATATAGTAAGCATTGTCACATAAAATCTTATTTGTGAGTTTGATAGAACCTTTTCCTTTCATCAAACATGGTGCATCATTACCAAATCTTACACTACTTCCATCATAACAATTCAAGGTAAAGAACTTACTTTTGTCTTCAGTAATGTGATGTGAACATCCACTGTCAATGATCCATCTATGATTCTTGTTTACACAAGTTACAAGTGTAGTTTTCTAATCTTCATTAGATTCATCCTTCATTGCAACATATACTACTTCATCATCATGTTCATCAAATGTTTCCTCTTCAGCAATGTAACATGATTTTTTTCATTTTTTTTTGTAATTCTTGTTATCTTCATCTTTTCTACTTTTGTATTTTTCACCGCCTCTATAGTTCTTCTTCTCTAGACATCTAGCAGCAATATGACCAACCTCATTGCAATTGAAACAAATAATAGGTAACTTAACTTTGAACTTGCCTTTACCTTTGTGGAATCTTCTTGACAATAGTGCTTCAAGTTGTTCAACATGTTCCTCATCTATATCACTGTCATTGGACACATGCTTCTTCTTTTTCTTTTTCTTCTACTCATCAAGTTCCTTCAATGACACTTTGGCTTTGAAAATAGATTCAAAACTCTTAGGTTTGTAATTATCAAAGGTAGATAACTCAAAAGTAGTGAGTCTACCTACTACTCCTTCAAGTGAAAGATCATTCCCTAGTATACATCTTAGTTCTTGAATTTTAGAGACTCTAAAATAGGTAGCAGTGTTCTTAAGATTTTACTTAACACAATATCATCATTTAATTTTCCATTAGCTCCTCTTATTGCATTAACTACTTTTATCCTTGCAACATATTGAACAATATTTTCACATTCTTCCATTCTCATTTCATCAAACTCACCACTAAGACTTTTAGATTTGGCTCTTAGAACATTTGCATCACCTCCATAGATAGTAGCTAGGGCATCCCACATTTTCTTTCCACTATCAAGACCTTTGATATCATCAAATTCAACATAACTTAGGGTAGAGGCAATCTCCAACATTGCTTGGTTGTGTTCCTTTTTCTTTCTCATATCCTCAGCAATTGGAGCTCTAGTAGGGTCAACATGCTCAATGGTAATGGTAGATTGTGCATGATCTCCAAGTCCTCTAAGGTGTAACTTAATCAAAATTTTCCATGTAGGAAAGTTATCTCTATTAAGCTTTGGTACTTCTCCTTTTGACATCTTGATATTTGTGCTTCTACTACCTTCAAACTAGTCTTCTTTAAGAAAATGGATCTAATGCCAATTATTGGAATACTTTAGAATAATTGGAGGGGGGGTGAATCAGTTATCCAAGGTCCAGATGTATAAATAAAAATTTTCTCAACTTAGTGAACCCATAAAATATTTATACTCATGCATGCATCTTTAAGATTATGCAATTAGTTAAAACTTGCAAGTTACTATCAAATCAACTTGTAGAAATGTAAACATGAAACATAACAGATTCATCAACACACTTGACACAATGATTTACGTGGAATCCCACTTTGGGAAAAACCACCAATAACATGCTACTCCTTTTTCACTCTTCTGAAGTGATGCCTATGAAAGGCCAACCTTGTTAAAGGTTACAATACAAACTGTTAAATGTGAACTTGCTAAAGGATTTCAATCACTCTATTAGGAGTGAGCCTTGTTAGAGGACTTTAGACCATTCACTTGGAATGTCACCTGATTAAAGGATTTACAAATGACTATTAGGTCAACCTTAATCCAAAGTGTTTACCCTAGACTGATACAATTGTTAGAGAGTAATAGTAAGGCTTAATCTAATACAACTTACAACTTCATTTGTAGATTAGATATCACTATTCAGCCCTCCATTCTACTTGGCCTTCATACATTTTTGCTTTGATAGCTTGTTCAACCTTCAAGCGTTCATATCCTTAAGCCTTCTTTCTTAGCATGTCAATTTAGTCCTCTCTTAGGTCACTTGATGAAGTAGAGCCTTTGACTCCTTGTCTTCCTTAGGTTCTCACATATGACTCTCTTGCCTCATGACCAATTGTTCTTATAATAGGAAATTAAGATATTTTTTTGATCATTTTCCATTGTCCAATTTAGGACTAGAATGGATTAGGTAGGATACAATGTATCTACCCCACATTCCATCTCTCTTCTAAAAACTTCTCCTAGAATCCTCTTTGAATTTTTTGAAAAAATGGTTTACCTTGAATTATATACTACCAACTCATCATCCTTATCTTTCATTTAGTTCACACAATCCAAGAAAACAAACTTGTCAGCTCATATCCATTGAATGCACAATCTTTTAAATAATGTAGTAGCTTGGCATTATCTTGTTTCTAATGCTCAACACATATTGTGTTGCTTAGCATCCACTATGAAATTACTCAGCACTAACTAAAGTTTACTGGTGCTCGACATCAACTAAACTTTACTTGGCATCGACTATTCTGATTGACATACACTAGAATAAACTTTTACTTGGATTCAACTAACTTTGTACTCAGGTTACACTAACTTTTCTTAGCACCTACTATCCACTTGGTCAAGCTTAGTAGACAATCTTTTCATAACTTATGCTTCTAAACATTCTTAGTGTAACTAGCCTTTGTAACCTTAAGTAGATTATCAATACCTCATGTTGATGCAGGAGCATCCAGAGGTATAAGGGCAATCCTGTGTCACCCAAAAAAATGTACTTAGACTTAGTTTCTATTTTATGTCTTTACATTTTTGGATACCCATTTGGCTCAAATAAAGGTTCCAACTCTCATAGTTCAACTATCAGTGCATTTGAAAATCTCAAAAAAATAGGAGCATGCAATTTGACCATCATTTTGGTGACTTAGAAGGTACAACTTGGCCAGATGAATGTAATTGAGATTTAGAGCATTCCAGAAAAAGAATCAGGTCAAAAGGCCCCACGGTTTGAAAGTTATTGCAGTTTTTCGGGTTTTGGAGACCTCCTAAAAATGCTTCAAAGTCAAGTTTGGGGCATTAAATGACCTTGAAAAGGGTCAAAAAATGGGGGATGAGCAAAGCTTTTCCATAGGGCTATAGAGCGCTTCGAGAGCTTTCCGAAAATGTAAACGTTTTGTCAATCGGAGTTACGGTTCAAAAGTTATGCCTCCCGAAAGTTCGGCTACCGTTTCTGGATTCTTCTAGAATTGCACCGACTTCTAACGCAGCTTCCGGAACCTTCTATTTTGTCGGTGGATGCCTACTAGCACTTTCTAGAATGTACTCCTAGTCCTTAACCCTCCGGCGTCTATTTAAGGAGATTTTTGGCATTGTAAAAGGCAGTTCGGGGTGGAGTTTGAGAGGAGGTGCTAAAAGGAGAAATATTCTCCAGAGTTATGCTATTGTAAGCCCGTAGGGCATGTTTTGAAGTTTATTTTCTCTGCACTGTTTGTACTAGCTTATTTTCTCAGTCAATATAATTCCCCTTTTCTATTGTGTCCATTCTGTTGTTGGGTTGTGTCCCCATCAACTGGTATCAGAGCGGGTTTTCCTGAGTGTGTAGACAGAGCGCCGACTATGAGGCAGTTTGCACCAGGACTGTGTGGTTGTGGGTTTGAGTTAGAAGATGCCTCCACGAAGAGAGCGTGGCGAAAGGCCCAGAGCTATTGATCCTAAGGAGGTTAGAGCCCTCCAGAGACAGGTACAAGCATTACAAGAGGAGCTTCGTAGAGGAGCAAATATTGCCGCAGATGACAATAGTGAGGATGACAATGAAGAGGAAGTAATGGAAGTCGACGGGGAAGTTCTGAATCCTGTAGAGGAAAGGCTTTTTAGGGCCATTACTAGGTTTGGGAAAAGACCTACAATTGAAGTGGGTATATTTTTGGGAAATTTGAAACCAGATGAGTTGATCGACTGGATCAATGAACTGGATGAATACTTTGAGTATGAGGATATAAGGGACCCAGATAGGGTTAAGTTTGCAAAGGCCAAACTAAAAGGCCATGCCAAAATCTAGTGGCAAGAGGTTCAACTAGAAAGACTTAGAAGAGGAAAGGAGAAGATCACAAGATGGGATCGCATGGTGGACAAATTGAAGAAGCAGTTCATTCCTGTGGACTACGAGCTTGATCTGTTTAAGAAGATGCATGGGTTAAAGCAAGCAGGAAGATCAGTCCAAGAATATATAGAGGAGTTTTATCGACTCCTGATTAGAGCGGGGCATGCAGAAGCAAATAAGGAGAAGGTTTCTCGTTATATCAGTGGGTTACAACCTAGCATCCAGGAGGAATTAAGTCTGGTAAGAATGACCAGCGTTGAAGAAGCATACCAGTTTGCCCTACAAGTTGAAGAGAAGATGAGTAAAAGGTTTGAAGGAAGAAAAAGAGGGCGCGGTCAAGGAGGAAGGGGAAGCGGTAGATCATCTGGAGGCCATAATGAAACTCAAAAGAAAAATGAAGATGAGGGTACTAGCAGGAACCAGAGGAATGAGGGTTTCAACCGCTCCCATGATCAAGACTTTGGAAATCAAAGAGGAAGAGGTAAAGGACATGGGCAAGGAAGAGGAGGCTTCCGTGGTACCTGTTTCCATTGCAATGAAGAAGGTCATTGTGCCTTTGAATGCCCTCAATGACAAGGAAGGACAGATAGGAGAGCTGAGGGCCAAGCTAGGGTTGCTCATGTGGATGAGGATGCACAATCATCACATTCAGAGGATGCAGAAAGAGGAGAGACCTTGGTAAATGAAAGAGTCCTACTAACTGGTGAAAATGAACCAGAACAACGAAGGAGTTTGTTCCGTACCAGATGCAAGTGTGAGGATAAATGTTGTGATGTGATCATTGATGGTGGTAGCACTGATAACTTGGTATCAGAAGAGATGGTCTCTAAGCTGAAGCTCAAGAGGGAGAAACATCCCCAGCCCTATCGGATTTCTTGGGTAAAAGATGATCATAAGGTCCTGGTAAGTGAACAATGTTTAGTAAAATTCAAAATTGGTAGTTACCATGATGAAGTCCTCTGTGATGTTATTTCGATGGATGTTTGCGATCTATTGTTGGGTAGACCATGGCAGTTTGATAGACATGCAATACATGATGGACATGCAAACACATACTCTCTGACAAAGGATGGAGTTCACCACAAATTGAAGCCCATGAAAAAGGAAGGTGAAAAGGTATGTAGCAGTGCTAGGATTTGTCTTGTTGATGGAAGGAAGTTTTTAGATGGCATGAAACATCAGCGTATGTGCTATGCTTTGATTCCTAGGAAAGATAAAGAAGGTAGTAGTGAAATACCATTTGAAGTTTCAGATTTACTAGGAGAATTTGGAGATATTATCTTTGATAATGTTCCAGATGGATTGCCACCAGTAAGGCAAATCAGTCATCAAATAGATCTGATTCCAGGAGCTAGTTTGCCTAACAAGGCTGCTCACAGGATGACTCCTACTGAAATAGAGGAGCTAAATAGAAAGGTTCAGGAGCTGTTGAGGAAGGGCTTGATTCGAGAGAGCCTGAGTCCATGTGCAGTACCTGCAGTACTTGCACCAAAGAAGGATGGAGAGTGGAGGATGTGTATAGATTCCCGAGCTATAAATAGGATAACCATCAAGTACCAATTTCCTTTGCCAAGGATGGATGATCTTATGGACTGCTTGAGTGGAGCTGAGTACTTCACAAAGATAGATCTGAAGAGTGGCTATCATCAGATACGGATTCGAGAAGGATATGAGTGGAAAACAGCCTTCAAGACCAAGGAGGGTCTTTATGAGTGGTTAGTCATGCCCTTTGGATTGACGAACGCCCCAAGCACCTTCATGCGGCTCATGAATGAGGTACTTAAGAAGTTCTTGGGAAAATTTGTTATTGTCTATTTGGATGATATTTTAATTTTCAGCAAGACTTTGGAAGAACATTTACTGCATATTCGTAGTGTCCTTGAAAGGCTAAGGGAAGAGAAACTGTTAATTAATCTAAAGAAGTGTGTCTTTGCAAAAAGGGAGTTAGTCTATTTGGGATTTGTTATATCACCAGAAGGTCTCAAAATGGATCCAGAGAAGGTAAAAGCCATCTTGGAATGGCCTACTCCAAGGTCTGCTACTGAGGTAAGATCATTTCATGGTCTGGTTAGTTTTTACAGGAAGTTTATTAAGAATTTCAGTGGCATATGTGCACCCCTAACTGATACAATAAGAGGGGATAGAAAAGAGTTCAAATGGACTGCAACAGCTACGAGAAGTTTTGAATTGCTGAAGAAGAAGGTGACTGAACAGCCTGTGTTGGCACTTCCAAATTTTAGAAAAGTATTCCAGGTGGATTGTGATGCTAGTGGTAGTGCTATTGGGGCTGTATTAAGACAAGAAGGTAAGCCTATTGCATATTTTAGTGAAAAATTGAATGATGCAAAGAAGAAGTATTTTGTTTATGATCAAGAGTTCTATGCAATAGTTCAAGCCTTAAAGAAATGGAGGCATTATTTATTGCCAAAGGAATTTGTTTTGTATACTGATCATCAGGCATTACAGTACCTAAATAGCCAAGGTAAATTGAATCAAAGGCATATGAAGTGGGTAGAATTCTTGCAGAGTTATACATTTGTGTTGAAGCATAGAAGTGGAAAATCTAACAGGGCTGCAGATGCATTAAGTAGGAGACAGTTGTTGCTTACAAAAATGCAGGTTGAAGTAGTTGGGTTTGATGAACTCAAGAATTTGTACCCCAAGGATCCTGATTTTGCTGAAGCATGGAAAGCTTGTAAAGAACCTGTGGCTGTAGATAGAACCAAGTGGTTAGACTATTTGATTCAGGATGGCATGTTGTTCAAAGGTAGTCAATTATGCATTCCAAGGAGTTCCATGAGGGAAAATCTGATTAAGGAGAAACACAGTGGAGGAATGGCAGGACATTTTGGTCGGGATAAGACCATTTCCATTCTTAGAGAACATTATTTTTGGCCTCAAATTACACAGGATGTGAAGAAGTTTGTACAGAGTTGCCAGGTTTGTCAAGTTGCCAAGGGGTTTAGTCAAAATACTGGCCTATATCAGCCATTGCCTGTTCCATCAAGGCCATGGGAGGACATAAGTATGGATTTTGTTCTTGGATTTCCAAGGACACAAAGGGGTAATGACTCAGTATTCGTGGTGGTTGATAGGTTCTCCAAAATAGCACATTTCATTCCATGCCACAAAACTCATGATGCTGTCCATATTGCAGACTTGTTTTTCAAAGAGGTGGTAAGACTACATGGTCTTCCAAGGAGTATAGTTTCTGACAGAGATACTAAATTTGTGGGATATTTCTGGAGGACATTATGGAAGAAGTTGAGAACAGACTTGAAATTCAGTTCCATGCATCACCCACAGACTGATGGCCAATCAGAGGTGGTAAATAGAAGTCTGGGCAATTTTCTGAGATGTTTAGTTGGAGATAAGCCCAAGGGATGGGATTTGATTCTACCACAGGCAGGGTTTGCTTATAATAACTCTATAAATAGGAGTACTGGAAAATCACCATTTCAAATTGTATATGGAAATAGCCCAAGGACTGCACCAAAATTGAGGAAGATAGAACAAGGGGAGAGAACAAGTGTTGAAGCTGAGCAATTTGCTGAACACATCAAGCATCTACATGAGGAGGTTCAAGCACACATTATCAAGATGAATCAAGAGTATAAAGCTAGGGCTGATGCAAGGAGAAGACATAAGGAATTCCAAGTAGGGGATCTTGTCATGGTGCACTTATGAAAAGAAAGATTTCCAGTTGGTACTTACAACAAGTTGAAAATGAAGAAATTTGGCCCCTGCAAAATTTTGAAGAAACATAACTCAGGAAATGCATATGAGGTGGAGCTGCCAGATGGTATTCACATTTCTCCCATTTTCAACATTACAGATTTGACAGAGTATCATGATGATGGTGCTGATGAGGAGCTGGTTTTAGAGCCATGTCTAATTCCTGCTTCTAAGAAGGAGGAGATAGAAGACATTCTAGATCATCGTGTGGGTAGGAGTACCAGAAACAGACAGTATGAAGAGTATTTGGTCAAATGGAAAGGACGGCCAATCGAGGACTCAACTTGGATTTCAGCATCTGAGGTTTCCCATTTGGGATTTCCTCTACCATCCATAAAGTGACAGGGTCACTTTTCAATCTACCCTGGGTGTCTGATGCAAGAGCATCCAGAGGTATAAGGGCAATCCTGTGTCACCCAAAAAAATGTACTTAGACTTAGTTTCTATTTTATGTCTTTACATTTTTGGATACCCATTTGGCCCAAATAAAGGTTCCAACTCTCATAGTTCAACTATCAGTGCATTTGAAAATCCTGAAAAAATAGGAGCATGCAATTTGACCATCATTTTGGTGACTTAGAAGGTACGACTTGGCTAGATGAATGTAATTGAGATTTAGAGCAGTCCAGAAAAAGAATCAAGTCAAAAGGCCCCACGGTTTGAAATTTATTGCAGTTTTTCGGGTTTTGGAGACCTCCTAAGAATGCTTCAAAGTCAAGTTTGGGGCATTAAATGACCTTGAAAAGGGTCAAAAAATGGGGGACGAGCAAAGCTGGTCCATAGGGCTATAGAGCGCTTCGAGAGCTTTCCGAAAATGTAAACGGTTAGTCAATCGGAGTTACGGTTCAAAAGTTATGCCTCCCGGAAGTTCGGCTACCATTTCTGGATTCTTCTAGAATTGCACCGACTTCTAACGCAGCTTTCAGAACCTTCTATTTTGTCGGTGGATGCCTACTAGCACTTTCTAGAATGTACTCCTAGTCCTTAACCCTCTGGGGTCTATTTAAGGAGATTTTTGGCATTGTAAAAGGCAGTTCGGGGTGGAGTTTGAGAGGAGGTGCTAAAAGGAGAAATATTCTCCAGAGTTATGCTATTGTAAGCCCGCAGGGCATGTTTTGAAGTTTATTTTCTCTGCACTGTTTGTACTAGCTTATTTTCTCAGTCAATATAATTCCCCTTTTCTATTGTGTCCATTCTATTGTTGGGTTGTGTCCCCATCACATGTTATCACTGCCTTAACTAATCCTTGTACTTCATTACATAGTCATAACTCAACCTTTCCTCTAGGTGTTATTGTTACATCTTTGATCAAATATGCTTCATTAGTCAAATAAGTCATAGTACTTGAAGATTATAAGTAGTTGTCTCACCAGAAAATAACAAGTTTGACATCAGTGAAAAAATAATGATCGAAGCATACTTGTATGTTGTCAACACTCTTCCTTTACAATCTCCCTCTTTGATTGGCTTCTTCAATCTATTTTTAACAATTCATAGGGTGACATGGATACACCACAATACACAAGCAGGGATGTACCATCTCACACACATTCTTCAGTGAAGGTAAACCTTAATTATTGTAATTGTACAAATTATATATAAACAAATGTCATACTATTATGTTCTTTCATTTATGGCTTTGGAGTTATTTTGATGGAATTTTACTAATATTGATGTCACAACTTGATACTTATTGATAGTGAAAAGAAAAAATGATAGCAGATCAAATGTGATCTAAAATACACTCATCATTTCTAGATAACATTGCCTATAGTACTGACCCCATATTCATGGCCCATCAACTCATACAAAAATACAGTGATAGAATTCTTAACACTATCCTCGAGAGACACATAATTGAGGAGACAGAGGCATTGAAAGAAGAATTAATACTTAGAGTCTATTCTTTGAAGGTAAGCTATAAGTAATCTTAAGCAATAATAGAAGTTCAATAGATGTTTATATTTTATACTATCTTATGAATCATGATCTAAAATATTATGTGTTCTTCTATAAGATTTTGTAACACCTATGAGAATATGTGTTCAACATGGTGAGGGTTCTAGCACACAACCTTCATGTAAGTAACACTTTCTCTTTACAACATTATTGAAAATTACAATATTATAACACCGTTGATTTTATTTAAGGTAGATTCAGTTATGACTAAGCACTATTCTATACTTGGGTCTCTATTTGAACTAGTTAGATATATGCCAACTCGGTATATATATTTAATCCATATATTTAGCATTACTAAAAATTATAGTTTTATTACACTTTCTCTTTAATTAATAATTTTTCGTATTCCTATGAGACAAAATAATGCACTAGTTGTCACATTGTGAAATAATATGAGCAATAATAGAAGATTGTGGCGCTACTAGTGCAATATTGTTTGTTTTCATCAACATTATAACACTTAACTTTAATTTTCAGTTGCTTCTAGCTAGTATCCCATTTGATCTTTATCCATTGAAAATGTCTTTGCTAACAACATATTCTTTAGTTCATGATGAAGTGTGGATGCCTCCTTCGATCATTGCTCTGATATTTCTGAGTGCATTACCAACAACAAGGAGCTTGCAAACATCTTTGAATATGCTAAGTACAAATGGTAAAATCCTATTTTTCTATATTTTGTAATGTGCTAGTCATGCATTTTTTTTTGGTGGTGTTGCTAAACATGAATATATGTATGTATTTTGTCTATCTCTGTCAAATGAATACATAAGACTAGTGCCTTAATCAATGGATTCTTTATTAGATTTCTAACAATCCGTCATAATGCTTATGTAACCCGCTAAGAAAAAATAATAAATCCCTTTAAGACAAATTTTTGTTAGTTTAATGAAGTATGAATTGCTTGAAATGCTTAGGAAAACTTCAATATCACATCTTATTGATTTTAACTCTCCTCAAGAGGCCAATAAGACAATGATGCAGATTAACCAATTAACACAACACTATTGTTCTTCAAAACTGAGATTCCTTATTGCATACATTCAATTTGACTATCAATTAAAATCTAGAGTGAACAAAAAAAATCATCTTCCTCTAATATATAATGTAAAAAAAAATTTCCTCAATATTATATTTGCTCATAATGACCTTGAGGAGCTCCATATTCAAGAATACATTCACCACTATCAATTTTCCCAAATTCATTTCTCAAGGATGACATATGGGTGCCTTATGGTTTCTTCTCACATAAAGATATAAAAACATCTCATAGCCTCTAGTCCAAGTCTAAACATCTCCAACCTCACTATACTTGTCTTCCACCTTGTCTAGAGAAGCAAATTTGCCTCTTCTGGATTTGGGGCTTGCAAATTCCATTTGTTCAATGATATCCTCATTCAATTTTTGTGGCGGCACCTCATCATCATCTTTCTACATTTTTCATCCTTCACCTTCTTCACCTTCTCTACTTTCCTTTTTTGAATAGAACCAGAGCTCTCCATGGCTATTCCTAATACTTTTCCAAATACAAAGCTTTTGCGAAGACTAAACAAAAATGTTAACTTTACTGGCTCACTTATGAGAATTTGTAACCATAACACTATAATGATTACCCTTTTATTACAAAATAGGTTACATTCATGCATTTACTTTCCACACAAATCAAAACATAAAGCCATTTTTTTTAATCATTGTAGCAGATAAACTGGTTGTCATAGGTGATTTTGTGCACTCATTTCTATGCCTGATAAAATATATTCAAACATTTATTGTTATAACTATTAGCAATATGAACATATGAGTCTCTTGATCACCATCATCAAATTCCTCCAATAGCGAACTATTTTCAACTCTGTGCCCATTGTTATAATAACAATGATAACACCATCATCCATTGCTATAGTGAAAACCCCTCAATTGTGCTCCCTGGTACAATTTTTTTCTATTAGGTATGGAAATTTTAAATCTTTGTTTTTTAATCTAGCATAAAGAATAGTTGTAACATATGTCAATATTCTACAACTCATCTTTGATCATTATATCTCCATTACACCAAGTGCAATTAGAGATCATACTTACTTTATCGGCATAACATACATCAATAACTACTTAATAATATAGCCTTTCATCACCATATCCTTTAGTGATCACAAAGCCCCTATTGCTGATCATTGAAGCCTTTTTTCAATACCTCAATCACCGATGATCACTATAAAGTATAGCAATAACCTTGCTTTATCACTAGTCACTATGTCTAAAAGCTTATTTTCTCGATTAGCGATGATCATCACAAGCTATAATGATGACTTCATCTCATTGCTGACCACCCATGCCACTCCTCTATTACTTTGATTAGTGATGATCACCATAGGATTTAGCAATATCCAAACATTTATCGCTGATCACCAAAATATTTTGCACTCTCACTGCTTAGCAATAGATTATAATCACTATAACATACAACAACACCGAAAGACTTATCACTCTTTGGTATATCAAAATGGCAACTTCTCTACTAAGTAATCAAACACATCATTATAAAGTATAGTGATAACTCTATCACTCATCTCTATGTCTTCTTTGAACCTTCTTTGCCCAGCAATGGACCCAATCACTATTTCCTATAGCAACACCATGTTGGAGTTCAAACTGTTGAAACTCAATCATTATAATGTATCCCAAAATCTAATTTCTTATCACTATAGCTATAGTGATAACCTTAAAAATACTGACATCTCCATGAATTTGAATGGAATCACAACCTTGATTGATCAATTGATAATGGCACATGATGAGAGAACCCTAGAAGCAACAAGTTCCTTTGTTTTGAGCAATAAATAGTCAGTTTATGTCAAAACACAAATAGATGCAGTAAGTGATTCTTTATTTTATTCATAAAAGTTTTTAGAACATACAAGAAATAATTAATGAAAGCAAGCAAGAAGGTGAACACATATTTTTAAAATATTGGGTTCCACCACATGGATTTTATACTCATGGACCTATTTTATGCACTAATAGATAGACCTTCAGTTGATAGAACAATAGATAATAATACTACTAAAGTTGAACCATTTCCTGGAGTAGCATGTGTGACTAGTACTAGTTCATTTGCAGAGACATTGTTGTTGAACAAGAAAATTATGTTTCTATTAAAATTGTGAAAGCTTCTAGGTGCTTTAAAATTATTATTATTTACAATGTAATTATAGTTTACTTATATATAACTCATGTTGGTTCGATAATCCCATGGTGTTTTTGTAGGAAATGATGTATTCTTTGATCATCTTTTTTATATGACATTGAAGCTATTTGGACCCACCATATGTAAAAGGTACGTAGTTTCATATCATTGCTATGATATTTTTCTTTTCTCCATTTATTGTACTATATTAAATTTATTGATCTAACAATTTTATTTTTTTTAAAGGTTGAATGAATAGGGTCCTAAATTAAAAAATCATCTCATTCCATCTTTTGAGGACCTTTTCGAAAAAAAAAACATTTTTGACTCTACCCTACTTCTCAAAAGAGCATCCAAACATATGAAGACTGTGAGGGACCAATATAGAAGGGGTCTAAAGAATAACCTAGAGTATGATCATCCTCCTATGATTCCACCAATGGAGTGGAATGAAATATTAGAAGATGCAAAAGAGATAAGGCTACGTGATAAAGGAAATGAACCATAAAAGGGAAAAATAATATATGTCATGATAGTATTAAGTTGGATGTAATCATGCACTAATTAGTGATCTTTGTAAATATATAATCTAACATGTTTCAAACTTTTTATAAACTACAAGACACATCAAATACTACAAAAACAAGACTACAAAAGGTTGGCCAACACAAACTTGGCTCTTTGGCTATATGAATCTTCAGTCTCAACTTGTAAGTAGAAACAATAGAATTTCATATAGCTTTTTAATATAATGTTGCAAAAAAATTTGTTTAATAAAATGATACATGAAAAACTAACGATATTAAGAAAAAAAAACATGGCACAAAATTCAATGTAGCGCATGGATGAAGATATCAAAATTTTCTTGAAGGAAGGCTATAAAGTCATGGTTGCACACCTATGCCAAGAATCTGAAAGCCATACCCAAGAATCTAGTGCACCAAATGAGACACGTGTAAATTGGTCAAATCAAAAGTAAATCAAATTGAATAGTTGAGAAATTTATTTTTTGGTGTTAGTTTCCAACATAAATTGGCTGCATAACAATGCACATAACATTTCACTGCAACCTTCATATCCTATCACAGAACCTATGTGTGATGAAGGCCATGATGTGCATCATAGTTGTGGAGGTATTAATTTTCTATTGGAAATTAATTATGTAATTATGAATATAATTTAACATATTCAATTGCAAGTTGATGTGTAACCTTTTTTTGAATATTTTAGAGCATGTTGAACATCACGGTGAAGGAGTGGAGCATGTTCCAAGTGTTCAGCATGTTGAGGTGGTGGTGGATCAAAATTTTATTGTACATGATGTGGCATTGTTAGGTAATAAAAATTCATGTTATGTTCTGTAACAGTTAAAAAAGGAAAAGAGTATGCCAATTTAACTCATTTACTTGTTATTGCAATAGAGCTCCATTTAGTGCAGCATCCTCCTACTTCTCAAAATAGGAGGCATCATAATTTGACATTACATGTAGCATAAGAGGAGGAGAATGAGGAAGATATTGATGCTCCTATCATCCTTTACCTTAAGAAAGCTAAGAAAAACAAAAAGAAGAAATGATTTTTTTAAAATGCTCTTTGATAAACCTTGTTTGATAAACTTTGTTGGATAGTGAAAGAATGTTATTTTAAGTAATTATCTATGAATAGTGTGTATTAATATTGATTTTTATGTCATTTTAATGAATATTTTTATGTGTTAATGAAGTATTGATTAGTATTTTGTATTAATGATTTTATATCATAATAATGGATGTTATGTGATTATATTGCTTGAATGTTATAGTTCATAAATTGATGAATGAATGAATGAAGTATGTAATTAGATGATAATGGGGAATTTAGATTGATGTTAGGGGAAGGGGGGGTGAGACCAGATGAGCTTTCACCTTTACATGGTTGGCCTTGTTAAGTAGAGAATATTGGAGTATTCTCGAAACCAAGTGAAGCTCAAACTAACATACCAAGGATATATTCCTAACTAGCTAGTAGTTTCTTTTCATTGAGATAGAGTTTTGTGTCCATTCCTTTATCAATAACTACTTTTTTAGGTTCCTCAATTTCCTACTATATTATTTCTTTTGCTTCAAAACTATTACCAAAGTGATTCTTGTTCCAAAGTAGCAATTTATTCTTGATCATCTTTAGCTTAGTTACCAAGCAATATAATATTAATCCTGATACCTCTACTTCCTTTAACTATTGTTCTATTGTATTCATTAGGTTTTCATCCCTCAGAAAATTCTACAAGGTGTTCTATTGTATTCATTAGGTTTTGTTCTAGTAGCAAAGTTTGCACAATGTTTTATTGTATTCATTAGTTTTTTTTAAACTGTCACATTGTTGATATTATTTGTCTTTGCAAGTTCCAAGACATCAAAAGAACAAGCTTATGGTGTCGTAGATTTGTGCCTTGAACTAGCACCATCAAGTTTCTTAGTGCACTATCCAAATTGGTTAAAAGAAGTAGCAGCTATGATTTTGTCTAAATTTTTGATTCTTCCAAGGGTTTTTAAGATTAACTTGTCCTAAATGCACAACTATATGCTATCATTGCATGGCCTACATTGTGATATTTTATTGCTATTTGTGAACATGGTATTAGGTTACTATGTTCATTTTATCTTTTTTTATCTTTTGGACATTTCTTTACCACTGCTACTTTTAATTGATTAAATATTGTAGACATGGAAATTAAACCAAAAGGCTCTAAAAATTGCTACCAAAATATCATGGCCATTTTTCAATCATCTTTCCAGTACCTTGGATCTAAATGGAGGTGCTCATAGTAAGGTGTACCTATATCTTAGGTATACATCAAAATTGTCTTAATGTTTTGAGACTTGAATTTGTACAAAAAATTATCACATGCAATTCCATATATGTTTTGGTGTTATTACTGGAAATTATCTTGGTATCTATTTATAATTGGAAGTTTGTATATTAATAATGATATGCAAATGAATACGTATTTCTTATTAGACTTAATTGGAATGAATGGCAAGAATCATATCTTTTGAGCCAATGTAACATAGAAAATTTCTCAAAAATGTCCTTTGACTTTGATGGCTTCATGAATTGATGGATCATTAAGGAATTCCCTACTACCACCATTGTGAAGGAAGAGAAAGTAATGTCATCCCTATCTTTGAAGATGCTTACAATACTGCATGGGCATTGAAATTCTAAAAAATAGCATCCTGACACTTAAGGATGAGTGAAGTGATGATTTTAATCCTAATGAAAATAGTCAACCAAGGTATATGCAAGCTTTAACTAAAGTAAGCCATAGAAACATTTTCACCTTTTGCATTTCTCCTAATAATATGGCTAGATATCCTTCTCTTTTAAAACATTGAAGTTAGCAACAAATTTCCACTTTGTAACATGTAGGGCATCAAGGAAGGGTGGTATAATGGTGGAAGTATAGCTTTTGTTTTTATTCTTGTAATTTTTTTCACAGGTAAGATTTCATTCTGCATATTGTAGCTTTATCTTTTGCTGGAAATATTTGGAATGCTCTTTGCTCATCTGTGTTCTTGCTACTTTTTGTATGTAGAAAATCTTTCTCAAAAAACCAAGATCTTGTGAATTGATTTAGAAGTCAAAATTGATGTCTAAGATTTTATATAAGGTGCAGACAAATTTTTGTTACCTAAAACTATATTTCTTCTTTAACATAGTTTTTTTTCTAACATTATCTCTAATTACTTTATGTTATGTGGAAAACCATTTTCAAGAACTAGTATTCACATGAGAATTTCTTTTTTTGAGTATTGTGTTATATTTTACAAACTATTATGTGCCTTGTCTTTTTTGTTTGTAGTAATTAATGACTATTGATAGTCTCTATAGTTCCAAAATCTGAATGAAGAAAAAAGGAACATTCAACTGCATGTATATATCTTGTTGCTATTTTCCTCAATCTTGTATTTCACCAATAGACAAGTTTTTTGTCTTTTTTTCTTCTGTTGTCAATTGCTTTGATTTGACAGTATTTTGCATTACATGTTTAGTTATCTGAGGGGGGAGAAGATTTGAAGTTTCCATTTTTTATCTTCTTGTTGATGATTTTCTACCTTTAAATATTGGTGATTAGGTATATATGTAAACTACCTAACATTATTTTCCTATACATTCTTTTATTAGTCTATTTTGGAAATGAATTATTCCTTTCTTAAAAATTTATCATTTCTTTTCAGGTCCCTATAGATGGCATTCTAATTGAAGGTCATTCCTTGTCAATTGATTAATCTAGCATGATTAGGGAAAACAAATTTGTATGCAAATCTCTCTTATGTTGTGTCAATGGCATGTTTTTAATGTGATAGATATCTTATAAGTTTCTAATACCAATTGTTAGGATATTATCATCAACTTAACTCCCTATTTTGGTTGTAGGTTCACAAAGATTTTAAAAAACCAATTTTGATGTCTGGATGTAACATGGCAGATGGCTATGGAACAACACTAGTAAGTATTTATCTGAAAGAAACAGTGTTATGCTTTCTGATTGATTTTAATCAATTGACATATTTTGTTGTCTTATCATAGGTTACTAAAGTAGGATTAAATATTGAGTGGGGTGTTTTAATGCTGAGTATATTAGAGGACAATGGGGAAGAAACTCCACTATAGGTTTTGTTTTGGACCCTTCCCAATGTATCAAATTATCCATTATGTCTATTCATTTCTATTAATTTCACACTCAAAATTTAAACACACAAAAATTGTTCATGTTACATTAGGTTCACCTGAATGGTGTTGCCACTTTTATTGGCAAGGTTGGACTCATAGTTGTAATTTTTGTATTAATCGTCCTTTTCATAAGGTAAGTCAAAGTACCTTAAAGTGTTCTGTTATAAATTATTTGTCTTTGTCACTTTCATTCATTTCATATATTGACCATGTTCTATTTCTTCAGGTTCTTTATTGGACATACAGAAGATATTGTAGGAACTAGCAAGTTTAAGGTAGGCAAGACAAAGTTTGAAGATGCAATGAATGGGGTTGTTGAGATATTTGCAATTGGGGTGAGGCAACATTTTATAATTTCAAAGTAACTTTTTCATTTTATATTTGATTGGAATAATTCACATTAAGGACTCTAGGTTCTTCTGTGATAAATGTTGATTTCCATGGCTTGTTAATCTTATTCAAAAGTTATAATATTTTAGGTTGCCAAGATTCAAGCTAAGGCAAGAATGTAAGAAGTAGAGTTAGATAGAGAAAGATTACAACTTGAGGCTAGTGAAATGAGTGAAAGGTTTTAGAATCTTCAAAAAGATCATGACAACATAGAAGCCAAAATAAAATTTTTAGTAAAAGAACTAAAGTTGGTAGGAAAGTCTCAATTATAACTCAAATGTGAATTATACAATGCAATAAATACAAAACTAGAATTAGAGGTATTTTGGCAAGCCATTTATGTTTCTTAATTCAAGTGAAATTATTTGTTTTTTTTCTCACAAATTAGTAGGGTTATAACTTGTAACTTATGGTTTGACAAAGTAATTTGTACATGTAGAGTAAGCAAAATGGGGATTGGGTGAAATGAGAAAAGAGCCAAGAGTCAGGCCATGATGAATGATAAGCTAGGTATTTGTAGAAATTCTTTCCACCTATTTTTGGGTTTAAATTAGGATGTGTCCCTCCTATTTAGCTATCAAAAACATATAGGTTATGTATCCTTAATTTAGATATCATGAACATCCAGGATGAATGTTTGCAATTCAAGAACTGATGAATAAGGTCATTATGTCAATAGGCTACATGAAGTTGAATAATAGGAGAGAAAAAACCTCTACTTCCAATTCTCATTAACCATTTCCATTAATTGGGAATTTTTATTTCTTTTGTCTTTTAGACTACATATGTCTAAGCTTTTGATTGCAGTCAACATCTTTTGGTTAGAAGTTAAGCTTATGTGCACTACTTCATAGGTTGGGGATCTAATAGGTGGGAGCCAAAGGGAGGAGTGATTGGAAGTTATCAAGAAAAGGTATGTGGTGCAATGGGTTGTCTTTTTTCATTCTTTGTAAAAAAATCATTTGAAAAATACTCTTTTCTGCATAACTTGTTTTTGATGTATGGTTGTAGTGTTGAAAATGATTGAAAAGATCATGAATGAAGGATAATGGAACTGGTAAAGAATATTTTCAATCATTGTTTTGTCATTGATGTCAAACTTGCTACTTATAGGAATGACAATTATTTTAGTGATCCAAATACTATTAATTGGTTGATTGACAAGGAGGTGGCAATCAATAAGATGTAACTAGAGTACCTAGAGAAAGGTTGAAGTTATGATGTTGAAATAAAGTATAAGGATCAGCTAACCCATTGATGAAATAATGTGTTGATAACATACTCTAAGAGGATGGACACTGTGAGATATATCAAAGATGTAAGGATTAACTAAGTTCATTAGAAAGAACCGAGCAAGCTAGTTAGAGCCGAATAGATTCTCAGTTGAAGCTTAGCAAGTTCAACTTTAGTATAAGCTGAGTGATTACTCAGATGCCGAGTAACACAGAATCCTTCAGGTACCGAGTAGCAAAAAAAGATAATGGATGTCGAGTAAGTTTTCAAGTGCCAAGCAAAGACAACATGCTTCAAGTGTTGAGCACTAGTAAATAACATTAAGAAGCCGAGTAACAAAGAAGGTGTTGAGCATCAATAAACCAATAATGTTGAGTTGCTGCATTATTTGTTAAAATAAGATTTTCTAGATCAGCAGCAATAAGGTTGTTACATCAAATTTTGTGAAGTAGTTGGAAGTTATGAATGATGAGTAGATGTCATAGAGTTCTATGTAATCCATGCAAACCAATCCAAGGCTAATGCTAATGGATTCATCATGAAGTTTCTAGAAGAAAAAATTTGGAGGGAAAATAATACCATTTTCTCAAGAGAAAATTAAGATTTGAGCGAGAAATCAAGAACAAAACTTCCTTATAAGGAGTTACAGGTCGGAGATCAAGTGTGCATGCAAGAAGAGGGAATTGCTCATAAGTGTGATCATGCGAAGAAGCCTAGAGGAGTAAGAACAAAGCATCAAGACTCTGAGTTGATCGAGTGACCAGAGATTGCATTGGCATAATGAGTGGAAGAACTCAACGAGATAGATCTTGAAGGGTGAATAAGCTGTCAGCACTGCAAGGAAGAGAAGCCAAGTAAAGAAAGGAACTAAAGAGTGATCTAAAATCTGCACAGTGAGGGTTGCAAATCTATATTAGGTCAAAACCTTTCTAATACTTTCTTACCATTGTATTAGATAGTGAAACCCTACATTGCTAGGTTAGCTTAACAGCTAGGTGGATAAGCCTCAGAAAAAGAATAGAAGAACCGCAGGAGAAGGACAAAGAGATCCTCAAGAGAAGGATAAAGAGATCCTTAAGAGAAAGATAAGAGATCCTTAGGAGGGGGATAGGAGATCCTTACAGAGGGATGAAAGATTCTTTTTTGAAGGTGACTACAAATCCCATAAAACTTGGGTGAGCCTAAAAGCTCTATGTAAATCCTTTAACAGGGTGACATTCCAAGTTGAATGTTCTTAAATCCTTTAACAAGGTCACATTTAACAATGTGTTGTAGCCTTTAATAGTGTAGGCCTTTAACAGGGTAGACCATCATAAGTGGTTGAAATCAATTGTGCAGTTATTTTGTGGGTATCATCCCAACTCCAGTTTTACCCTCTTATTCTTGGAGGGTTTCTGGGTTATCAAATCCTTAGTATTATGGTGTGATGCATGATTACTTTTCATGGTTATTTAATGTTTAATTGCATGCATGATAATTTCAGTTATGTGCCATTAAGGATTTGTAGAAAAAGTTGAATTGGACACCATTGGACCTTGAATAACTGACTCACCCCCCCCTCTCAATTATTCTAAATAATTCTAACAATTGGTATCAAAGCAAAACAAGGGACACAAATGAATATCAAATCTCAGGAGATCAAGATCAAAGAAATTAGATTAAGCACTTGTATTTAGCAATTAAGGATTGTAAGCTATCAGGTTTATTATACCTAATACTCTTTAGCCATTGTATTAGAAAGGAAACCCTATGTTGATAGGTAACAGGGTAACACTTCATGTAAAGTGTTTGTAAATCCTTTAACTAGGTCACTATTGACACAGTATAAAGCCTTTAACAGGGCAGGCCTTTAATAGGGTAAACCATCAGAAGTAGTTGAAATCAATTGCTATAGTAATTTTGTGGGTATCATCCCCACCCAAGTTTTACCTTCTTATTCTTGGAGGGTTTCTAGGTCACCAAAATCTCAAGTGTTATGTGGTGATACATGCTTGTTTCACATGATTGTTTAATTTTTATATGCATGCATGACAATTTGACTTATATGTTATTAAGGGTATACAAGTTGTTAAAAGACCAGTACTTCTGATTCACACCCCCCCCCCCCCCCCCTCTCAGAAGATTTCTTCCCATTTAGACATTGTATGGTTGTAGCATTGTTGAAGAGCTTCCTTAAGTTAGAAATCATGAGCAGTATCTTAATCTAAGATAGATATATTTACTTAGTTATTGTAATGCCCCACCAAGGGATCCAAAGAATTAACCTAAAGTTTCACTAAGTTTGGTAGCATTTTTTTTTTAAAACATGAAAGTAAATACCACTTACAACTTATACATAATAACGGAAGCAATAACAAAAGTACAAGTGAAAGTAAACATAGCATACATAACTAGTTACATTCTTCATGAATCCCTCAACGTGAACCACATCTAAATTAACTATTAATCTAACATCGCATCCTCATGAAATGATAATGATACATCCAATGTATTTAAACAATATACAAGTGTCCTTTTTGAATTACACCTCTGATTGCTCAATCATCCACTATACATGTCACAGGGTATGAAAGGCATAAAAGAATATACATATGTGAAATAAAGTATATCATCATTCTATTCTAATCCATGATACAATGTAAACACATGTCATACATGAAACATCATCATATAAGATATAGACATCCATCATAAAAGATCAAACATAATAAACTAAGTACATAGTTCCTCCCAACCGTAAATAGCATCATTAGACCATCGTGGGTCCTAGCCATCCCTCCATGTGTAACATTCCAAAATTTACCAAAGAGATCATTAGTATTAACATAGTAGGAATGTCACACCTAAACATACTACATCATATACAAAAAGCAATCTGACATGCAAATATAAGCATAAGATAACATCATCTAACATATGCTAATCAACAATGAAAGGATACATATCCACCATCATACTCCAAGAATGCATCAGCTACGGTGTCTCAAACAGATCTCAAATGATAAGAGTGATAAAGCACTACCACCCGACCATGTGGAACCTAAGTGGTCCACTCCCACCATGCTAAGGAGATAATCTCAAGTCCCAAATAGGCTATCCAAATCACATAGCATAAATCTCTATAAGTCCAGGAATCCTAAAAGTATACTAACGCAAAGGTTTCAATCACAAATCTGACATCTAATCCCAGAGGCACACAATGACATGTAGGAAACCTACTCTGTAAGCGGGCAAGTGTCATCACATTAATCATGTAGAAGTTACCTTGGCAATTAGCTTAAGACTCTGAGGTCTCTACTGATCCTTATGTGGCCACTAGTATCCTCTCATACTAATAAGGCATACTATGGAATGCAAGGTCCCAACCAAGCGTTCTCTCTACTCCCATCCTAGTCTGTACTAGCACTTGAGGCATGGATAAGAATAAAACAATTATCTTTTTAGGTTCATTTAGTTAGTATTAGGTGTGAATGTTTTCACTTATTAAGAAAACTTACAATGAGTTACCCTGGCAGCCTCTTAGGACCCCGACCCCCATTGCAAGCCACTTCCCGTCACTACAAGTAGATAACCTACCCTAAGCTCATGGAATCATAAGTCTCAAAATCACAAAAGATTATCCACAATATAAACATCAAATCTCCATGAGTCAACTGAAAAGCATAATAGATAATCATGACCACAATAGTTCTCTATTGGCAACTAAAGGTATCCCAGATAATCAAAAGTATCCATTGGTTCTCAATAACCAAAATATATCTCAAAATCATATTGATCGAAGAATCCAAAATGGTTGAGTCAAAACATGTCACAACATGACATCATAAATCAACATTTCAGTCCCATCATGGTGACTAGAAAATAATCCAAGGATAACTTATCAATGGCTCAAAAATGGTTAAATCAAGTGTTTCAGACACATATAACTCAGCTTCACTCAAGAAGACTGAAAAGCATTAATCAATCAGTAATTACAAACATCTCATAGAGCATACCATCACATAACCATGGTTGGGTTTATAAAGATCAAAAATATGACATCATCATGACATCACAATCATAACCCTCAAGCCTCTGGTAGACGTCCTATAATTGGTCAACACTAGTCAACCCAAAAACCCAAAACAAATAGCATAGAGAGTACACAATGCAAGCACATGTTTTGGTTTGCTAAAATTACATAGGAAAATAAAGTGTGGAGGTCTCAGTTTTCGTTTCCAAATTTAGATAGAGAAACATTTTGTACATTTTTCCTAACCCATGTATTCTTGATAGATGAAATTTTTCCCCAAAATCGTGAAATCAATATTCCAAGATGTTTTCTAAGAGTATATAGTATATAATATTTGAAAAAGACCTCCATCGTGTTCCATTAAAACATGACGAAAACAAATGCAATTCATCCACATTTATCTATTCTTCGTTACCCAACCGATTAAATTAGATTTATATTATTAAATAAAAAGATTAATTATTAAAAAGGATAATCTATTAATTTAATATTTTATAATACATAATAAAAAGATTTAATTATTAAATAAAGAATCTATTAATACAATTTTATTTATATTATATTTTAATTAATATTATATAACACTTAATATTATATAATATTAATATCTAATAATATACATATTAATCATTAATTAAAAATTATTAATAATCATTAACCAAAATTCATTTAAACCTGATTTATTAAAAATAAGATTTGGGATGCATAACATTGCGTATATTTGAAAAGGTCGCCGGCTTTACGGTGGAGCCGTGTGGCCCTGCCTGCTGTCGTAGGGCCTGTAACGGCAGTTGCAGTACCTGGGACCGCAGGCACGGAAGCCGCAGTCAGGCAAGGGGTATGGGCTTCGCCCTCCCTTGCTCAATGAAATTTTTTTTAATAATGTTTTCATAAAAAATGTTTTCTTCACCACATGCAATACAAGATTTTTAATAAAGTTCTCACTGCAATTTGACATTTGATTTCTCAATGAATATATATATATATATATATATATATATATATATATATATATATATATATATATATATATATATATATATATATATATATATATATATATATATATATATATATATATATATATATATATATATATATATATATATATATATATATATATATATATATATATATATATATATATATATATATATATATATATATATATATATATATATATATAAATGTATATATGTATATATACATGCAAAATTTATTATGCACAATAGCATAAACATATATACATATATGTATATATATAAATGTGTATATATATATATATGTATGTATGTATGTATGTATGTATGTATGTATGTATGTATGTATGTATGCAAATCTGAAAAATATAAACATGTATATCTCAACACAATTTTAAAGACTTCCAATTTTAAGAATTTTCATTATAACACATTTGTTCCCAATAATTCTTCTACTAGGTTTGATTGTAAATCTTAACCCTAGCCCCATCATTTTCTCCCATCTATGCATATAAAAATTTCTTATATAGAATTTAACCACCCATAACAAAAGCATGCAAACAAGATATGCAAAATCCTCAGAAAGTATTCAGAAGACACGAAGAAGACAGGAATACAAGAAGCGAAAATAACATAAGTAAAATCACAAGAGTCTACCTGGATTCTGATGCTAATTCACTTCTCCTCAGAAACTACAGAGCAAGCTCCTTCCTTCTCCCACATTCTCAAGTCCTCCAAAAATGCTCTCCAAAATGCTCTCCCTAAGCTTCTAAGAGTGCCTCCTTATAAAAAACTCTCAGGAAGCACCTAGAATGTCTCTAGAAACAACCAGAAAGTGTTGACAACTAAGCATGAGTCTATTCCAACCTTCTAGATGAGTCATAAGGTTGTAGAAACCATGTGCTTAATTGGTGCACTAACTCCTGTGTTGTCTACATGACAACTCCTGAGAATTCACAAACCCCTAAATATTAAAATAATGCACATTAATTAATTTAATATTCACTTTACTCTTTTCAATTTAATTTATTAATTTTTAAATCTTATGCACTCACTTTAATAAATCCACTTGTTTTATCTTAATATATTTATTTTTTAATCACATGCACACATCATGCAACTTATAATCTTTTCCACTTTTACATTTCTTTTCGAAATTTAATTGCTAAAATATTTATTAACTTAAATAAATATTATCACATTCCAACTTTCAACTTCTAACTTTTATCTTCGAATTTAATTATTTTATTTAATTAATTTCCTAATTAATTAAATAAAATAAGTATTAAAATACCATATTAATCTTCCATTAAATTAAACCATTAATTAAATCTTTTAATTCGACTTAATTAATAGAAAATACACTAAAGACTCATGAAATAAAATACGAAAAACCCACTATAGTAAAACACATACAAAATCAAACCAAAAGGGTTAATATCACGAATTAAATCATCTGACGCATTCAAAGGGTACTCAACTCAAATACTTGTCCTAATTTCCAATTAGGACAAATGGCTTAAAAGGTTGGGATTTGGACTTGAGAATGTATCTCCCATCTCTTATCATTGAGATAATGTGATAGGGTACACTCATCTTGTTAATTCAGGGAAGTCAATGCCCGGTACCTACAACCTGCATAAAACCCATGCATGTACATACGATATATATAATGCTAAGCTAAATAGGCAATGGCAAGAAGTGGTGCATCATGTAGATCCCAACTAGTAGGTGAATACGACTCCCTTCCTTAACTACATCAAAAATGCCATACAATAAGAACAAACACGCACACCATACACATGCAAGTATGGGGCAAGTATCTATAATAAAACACATGTGATAATAAACCATCTAACTAATCATCATCAATAACTGAAAGCAATGTAATGATCATCATGCATACATGAAATGTAGAGTCTAATTAATCTTGTCATATATCAACTAAATCCATAACATAATGTCTGATAGTCTCGAAACAATGCTACTAATCCATCAACATAAAACTAGTCTAACATAGTCTGATAATAATAGCAACAATGTGTCCAGAAAAATGTAAATGAGGGTAGGCACTACAGTTATTAGAAAAAAAATTCATATTCCATAAACCAATGGAAGATGATAGTTGGACTTCTTTTTTAGTCTATATGATACTTTTATAAAGATAATTACATAGACTTGATTGGAGACTAGGTAATTACAAAAAGAAATGTTTCATTATTATCTCTAATTGTGACTTGATCTAAAACTTTTCACTTGTTATTAAAATACCATGTTATAGTATATTGTGTAAACTAATTTGTATGATGTGAGAATCTTGATTGCTAGAGATATAGAGGATTATAGATAAATTAAATTCAAAATATGAAATTTGTTCAATTATCTTCCAATACTAAAGATACTTAGATGTCTAAAAATCCCAAGGCACAATTTTTGTTGATGTGATTATATGAGTGTTGTAACCCAATTTACATTCAATAGCATTCACAAATAAAAGTATAGGTTTGAGATTAAGCTAACAATGACATGGCCTCTTATTGTGGCAGGAGTTGCTACAATTGTGGAAATTGGAGGAGATTATTTCCCAAGTGATTGAGGAGTCTTTTGTGTATCATGGGTGTGCTAATATTGGGGATTATATTCCCTAGTTTAAGTGGCTTGATTTGCAAGGGTATGAGAGGTAAATGATCAAGATATAATCACATTTGGACTTGTACATGTAGAAAATATTGTAGAACCATGTGAATATTCTTATTAACAAAGCTCTATGGTGAGTAGATTATTTTATGAATATGATATCAAGCATGGTGGGTACCCTCTATTTTTTATGTGGATTCAATAATATTTGTTCTAGTTTACCTTTGACATATTCTACTCATCCAATGTCCAATCTTAATTCTAAATATGTATCAATGGTATTCATAGTAAGTTCATTTTTGAATACATTGAATTTGTTTTAAATTCTCTGGTTTATATAATCACCTTCACACTTGATTTCATGCAAAGAATAAGAGAGGGGTTTAAGGAATTCTCTATCTATATTCAACTACTTACTACACAATCAAAGTTTCCATAGAAAATAAGTACAAGCTTCCTATGGCATCTAATAAAAATGTTTTGGATAGTTGTGGCTTTTGTTATGCTCTTTCACATTAATGGTTGTTGGTGTTGTGGAGGCCATGAAAGAGATTCCCTTTTGCATTTCAAGGTGTTTTTTTATGATACTTCCCATCAAAATTTGAAATTATGGCATGGTTTCAACTGTTGTGAGTGGAATGGAATCCAATACCATCCTCATACACACCATGTTATTCACCTTGATCTCTATTGTTCAAAGGATGCTCTTAATGATGGTATATCTCTATCTAATCTAACTGAGGATGTTCTTTCACCATTGTTCAATTTGGAACACTTGGAGCACCTCAATCTTAGCTTTAATGACTTATCTAGAGTTCCCATCGCTACTGGATTTCCCAAGCTTAAGAGTTTGTCCTACTTGGACTTACAACATGATGGATTTAGTGTAGATGTTTTTGATAAGGTAAACAGGTTTTAAGGGGTCCTGAAACCCATAAGTTTAACAACAAGAAAGGCTGAAAATAAGAGAAAAAATGCCCAGCCAAAACATAATCCTTACGGCTGAAAATAAGCCCAAAGGCCCAGCCCGAAACAACTGCCCACAAAAAAGGCCAGAGAACCAACCAGAAAAACAGAGACCAGACAAAAAGCCAAAGCCAGGAGAAACAAAAACCAAAGGACAAAGACCCAACCTAGCAGACTACTTCTCCATCTTGAGCATGGTCTGGGCAGCTTCGACGCACTCTTGTTGCTCTTCTTCCTTATGATCCTGGGCGTTCATCAAATCCTGCTCCATAGTGCTGTCCTTGGCTTTATCCACATCCAGCCTATCTTTGTCTTTGTTCTGTTTATCATCTTCCTCCATCTGGTTCCTGTCTTTGAGATTTTCCAAGAGAGAGAGGATGTTGTCATTGATCGAAGCGAGGAGGGAGATCATTTGACTTGCCAGGTTGTGATTGTAGTTCTCAATATTTTTTACTCTCCTCTCCATCAGAGTCTCCCAGCTGTTCCGGTCGCCTTGGCTTTCTGCACCTGTCTTGCTCTTGATTTTTTCCATTTGGGAAACCCTATCTCTGACATCCTCAAGCTCATGGAAAAGCCATTTAATAGATCTGAAGTTGTCAATCATGCTATTGTGGGCATTGTTCAACAGATTCATGCCCGTTTCTCTTGCATTATCAGAAATAGCCACCATAGCTGGGTCAATTAGCTCATTGAGTCTAGGCTTCTCGAGGTCGTCCACCAGGAGTTGGGGGTTCATCGCCTCTTTGTAGATTCCCATAGTGGCCGTTCTCACATTGAAGTTCTTCCAAGCCTTCCTTCTGTTATTAACTTGCACTTCCCCCTCAATCTGTCCAGAGTTATCATTTTCCTCCAAAGGAGACTGAGGATGTATAGGGGAGAGGGGAATGGGCAGAGAATCCTTTCCCTGACTACTGGAGCACTCCATGCTCTCTCCCTCCCTCTTCTATCTTTTTCTCAGTTTCTCCTCATCCAGCTCCTCCTTCTAAACCTTGTCAGAATCATCAGTATCCATTTCCTCCTCCACCTCAGCAGAGCCAGTTTTAGCTGGGGTATGACCTCTAGGGCTCTTTCTGTTGGGTAATTTGATAGAGGGGTAATCCTTCTTATGGCTTTTAGTCTTCTTACCTGAATGCTCAAAAACCTCATCAGAGCTGATGCTCTCGACATCGTCAGAATCTGAGGAAAAACTGGAGCAGCTCTTGTCAACATCCGCCCCCTGGATAGGGTTTTTGCTAATGGTTTGAGCATGGAAATGCTCATGAATCAGAAGCAGAAGACCCTCATGCAGTGTCGGGTTGACGGTAGCTTTCTTTTTAAAACTAGAAATGGCCTTGTTCATCGAGTTAAAAAGATAATACGGGAAGGAGATCTTACTACCATGGCGAAAATGATTCAGAATCACAAAATGGTGAGTCCTAACCCTATCAAACCTGGGATCTAGGGTTATATATTCAATGACAACGTAGAGAACATACCTCCAGAGCTTCTTTATAGTATCCGTTACAAAAAATGTCTCTTTCTTGCCCAGCTTGTTCAGCTCTTCAGTGTTTTTCACAAAATCCTTGATTGCATTAGAAGACATCTTCTTGTCTCTGAAGAATTTATGCCCCTCCATCGGAATCCCCGTGACTTCAGCAACCACATCCTCAGTAATTTGAAAGTAGACCCCGTTCACCTTAACCTTACCATTATTCCATGAATTCACCATGCTGTTAGTGATCTCAGGATCCGAGCCATGAAGTTTCTCGAAGAAATTAGTAACCCCACCCTTTTCCAGCTCTCTCCAAACTTTGGCCTTGTTCTTCCACTTCTGAACTTCCCCCATCGGCTCCTTTCTGCTCCTCTCACCCGTCATGTTTACCTAATCAACTTCCACAATTCTCATGAACTCTGATCTATGCAAGTTATTTGCATTCAAAAAAATGGTGATGTTTCTTTTATGATACCCGTGAGTATACCCCTTTCTAAAAATAATGGTATCGTCCTTTCGAACATGTCGAAAAGTCAGAGGAAACCCCTTTTGCTGGTGCAAATCACGATGCCAATAATGGCATTTACCATTTATTAAGCAATCTTTATTATCCATAATTGCATTGGATTTGAACTGTCCTTCCCAAGATTTTATCTTGGTCGATGAGCAACTTTGCCTCTGCCAGAAAATCTTTTCCGGCATGCCAGGACAGATTATTGGTGGCGTTAACCCCTTTATTAGCAAACCAATCAGTGACTGGGTTTGCCTCTATGTAAACATGAGTGACGTGGACCTTATCGAACTTTGTGAGAGTGGCGCAAGTCTCAGCAATTATGTTTGCAATCGTCCACGAGGGAGGGGAAATACCATTAATGGTATTAATAATGTTTTTGGAGTCCCCCTCAAGCCAGAGTTTAGTAATCCCAGCTTCAAAAGCCAACTTGACCACCTTACTCGCAGCTCTTGCTTCAGCCAGATGAATAGTCTGGATTCCCAGCGGGGAAGCAAAGGAAGCTATTCCCTCCCCATAGCTATTTCTTATGATTCCACCGCAACTTGAAGGGCTTGGGTTACCCTTAGAAGCCCCATCAAAGTTGGCTTTTGACCAACCATCTAGGGGGAGAAGCCAGCTAGCATCCTGCCTTTTGAGGTTCCTGTCTTTTTCTTTAGCTATCTTTCTGTCCCCTTCTTCTTCTTCTTCCTCCTTCAGCACTTGGAGATTTTTCTTTATATTCTTCGAGACCTTCCTACCAAGGATTATAGCCGGCTCCTCTCTGTCTCTAAATATTCTATTATTCCTTTCCTTCCAAATTCCCCAGCAAAAATGGGGTAAAATCCAGTCCGAGTGATCCTGCCGAAGAGCAATCTTACAAAGACTTTTCCACTGATGGAAAAAATCCATGAGATTATCCGGTTTGCACCAGAGGGTTTCATTATCATGTGTGATGACATTCCACACCTCCCTGGCATAGTCACATAAGATGAAAATGTGATTTCCGGTCTCAGCCTGATTCTTACACAAGGGACATCTACTGGGCATAACATGTCCTCGCTTCATGAGATTGTCATGAGTAAGGATTTTGTTCTGAAGAGCCAGCCAGTAAAAAATGTTGATCTTTGGAGTGAGACCCGGAATCCAAGCCTCCACCCAAGGGGCCTTCTCTTTTAAGCTCCAAAGGGAATTATAGCCTGAGGCAACAGAGTATCTTCCATTGGGATTATCCCTCCAGACCAGCTCATCCCCCAAATTGATAGGAATCATGGAATTGAGCATTAGCATTATAGGAGTCAAGTCCTCAGAGATGAGGGATAGGTCACTCCATTCCTGGCCATTCCAATAATCACAAACTTTGGACCCAATTTGATCAGTACAAGCTTGCATCCATCTCTCAAAAATAGGGTTATTGATAAGTGGATCTTGGGAAAGCCATCTATCCGACCAGAATTGGATATCCTTCCCATTTCCCAATTTCCATGATATCCTGGCCTTAGCCAGGTCCCTGGCTTTCATGATCCCATTCCAAATGTTCGATCCTTTTGGGATATCTTCATTAAAAAGGGTGAAAAGAAGAGTGGGTCTTCTAAGGTACTTGTTTACCAGGGTGTCCCTCCATTCACCAGTGCTACTGAAGATCTGCCATATTTGTTTAGCTAGGAGAGCCTTATTGAGGTGAGTGATCTTTCTAATGCCCAGACCTCCGTACCTCATAGGGAGGAAAACCTTCTCCCAACCAACAAGAGGATATCTTTTCTTCCCTTCATTACCATTCCAAAGGAAGTCTCTCTGGATTTTCTCCATTCTCTCAGCTATTTTCCCCGAAATTCCAAAGAGGCTCAGGGCATAGATTGGCAGATTTTGAAGAGAAGATTTGACTAAGAGGCATTTCCCCGCTTGACTAAGAGAGGCCCCTTTCCAACCAGCCATCTTCTTGTTGAATCTATCCAAAATACCATTCCAAAAAGACTCCGGGGGTGAGGATCCCAAAGGAAGACCAAGATAGGTAGAGGGGAAAGAGCCTACCCCACAACCCAGAATCCTAGCGATTTTTCTTTGTCTAAACTCAGAGGTGTTGATGAAAAAGAGCGAGCTTTTGTTCCAATTAATCAGCTGACCCGTCCCACTGGAGTAAGTATCAAGAATCTTCTTCAGGGCTCTGGCCTCTTTGACAGAAGCTTCCCCCCCCAAGATAGTATCATCAACAAATTGCTGATGAGTGAAGGGAACACAATTAGAGGAGGGAAGGATCCCTTTGATACAAGCCTCATGCTTTCTACAGTCTATAATCCTTCCTAAGAATTCAGCTAAAATGATGAACAAAATGGGTGAAAGGGGGTCTCCTTGTCTGAGGCCTCTGGAAGGTTTGAAAAAATTAGAAGGGACTCCATTAACCAGAACAGCCAAGGAGGAGGTGGACACCAATTGAGAGATAATTTTGCAAACTTTACTATCAAAGCCAAAAGTCGAGAGGACCTTCCCAAGGAGAGACCAGTCCACCCTGTCATAAACTTTAGAAAGATCCAGTTTGAGAAACATACCTTCCCATTTGGGTGCCTCAAGAGAGTGGACGACTTCGTGCACCATCTGGACAGAATCCAAAATTTGTCTCCTTGGAACAAAACCCGATTGATGCTGCGAGATTATCATGGGCAATATCTTGAGCATTCTTAAAGTGAGAACTTTAGAGATGATCTTGTAGAGAGAGTTGCACAGACTAATAGGTCTAAAGTTGTCCAACGAGTCCGCCCTAGGGGATTTAGGAATGAGAACCACAAAAGTCGAGTTTAGCTCCTTGAGAATAGATTTGGCTCCAAAGAATTCCTGGACAGCTGAACAACCTCTCCCATGATCACCGGCCAGAACCTTTGGAAGAAAAAAGTGGGAAAACCATCCGAGCCTAGAGCCTTGTCAGCAGGCAGAGAAAAGAGAGCCTCTCTAACTTCCGAAGCATTAGGAATAGCACAGAGTTGTTTATTATGGATAGGTTGAATGAGCTGAGGGATACAGTGCAACAAATCCTCCTGGTCCAAATTGGAAAGCATTGGGTCCTCAGAGAGAAGGCTAGAGAAAAAGGAAACAGCTTCTTCCGAGATGGCAGATTCTTCAGTTAACAGCTCCTGCCCCTTTCTGATACCATAGATCTTGTTACTAGCACGGTGCTTGAGGGTGGTTAGGTGAAAAAACTTAGTGTTCTGATCTCCTTCCTTTAGCCAGGTGATCCTCGATCTTTTCCTCCAAAATTTTTCTTCCTTATTAATAATGTTATGAATTTCAGACAAGGTCTTGAGCTCCGAAACCTTGTTGGTCTCAGTGTAACCTTCCTTCTGAATGCAATCTTGGATAATAGTTAGATTATCAAATAACTCTTTCTTTTCATGGAAGATGTGACCAAAATCAGACTTGTTCCAAATTTTAATCATCCTCTTCACATTGCTAAGTTTTTTGGTGACTCTGAACATGGCTGAGCCCTCCACCTCTATCCCCCACCATTTCTTGATATTATCCAGGAGGGCAGGGTGAGAGGTCCACATTTTCTCAAACCTGAAAGGATGGTATCTCCTGTGTACCAGAGGGGAAACTAAAAGAGAAATGGAAGAGTGATCCGAACCAATTCTGGGAAGTAGAGATAGTCTGCAGCTGAAGGATTGAAGCCAGTCCGAAGATATAAGAGCTCTATCTAGCCTAACCTAAATGCAATCATGGCCTTTTCTCTTGTTTGACCAGGTAAAGGATCTGCCCTTAAGCTCTATGTCCATGAGGGCCAAATTATTAATGAAGTTAGAAAGATCCTGTTTACTTTCCCAATCCGAGGGCATACCTCCCTTTTTCTCTTTATCTTCTAGCGGTGTGTTAAAGTCTCCCATGATTATACCTTTCTTAATGTCACAATCTTGCACCATATTACCAACTTTGGTCCAGAAGTTTTTTCTATCTCTCTTATTATTGGGGGCATAAATATTCACTAAAAACCAGGAATCATTGGTGTGCAAATGTTGAACTCTGCAGAAAAGAATGTTATCTTCATCATACTCAGCTACTATATTGAAATACTTATCATTGAAAAGTAACAGCAGTCCTCCAGACGCTCCTTCAGAGTTAGAGGCTATGCCCTTCATGCTATTGTTGAACTTAATATTTTCCATCCTTTCCTTCTTCATTTTAGTTTCCTGGATTAGAAACACATTAGGCCTTTGGTCCCTTATCATATTTCTAATAACTTCTTGCTTGTGGATTCCATTGAGTCCATGAATATTCCAAGATAAGATCTTCATGATTTAACTACTGAACATGCTTCCTGGATGGTGCGCTGCGTACCATCCTTAATGTTTCTTCTGGCTTCCTCTTTCCTGATTTCATTCTTGTTTTTCCTTCCCACTAGGTTAGATTTGTGGCCAAGATTAGCCTTGGCCATGCTTCTAGTAGAAGGGGGAGATACCAGAGAAGGGTCCCTGCTATTCTTCTTCTTTCTACTCCTGACTTCCGTCCAGGGATTCTCTTCTCCCTCTAGTCCTTTGTCCAGCCAAGCATCAATTCTCGCCAAATCTTCCATTGTCGATGCAGACAGCCTCTCTATGATTCTATTTACTATTGAAGGGGGGGAAAACACACCGGGTTAGGGTCCTGGGACATGGGTTCCCCCTCCTTTAGTTCTTCCATGGAGTTCGGGACAAAGGATAGTTTCAAGTCATCCTCCTGAGAATCCAGAGGGGGAAGAGTCATATTTTCACCTGTCTCCTCAGGTTTCTTCTCAGATTCCTTCACATTGGGGAGAGGTGTTGAATCATCTTTCACTCCTTTCTCTTCTCCCCCTCCTACGTTTCCAGTTGCCCGAGGAGGCCCTGATTCCTCTTGGGGCACATTAGGATCAGTATTTGTTTTTCCTTTTGCCTCTCCATTTACCTTGACTTGCGATGCTTTTTTCCTCCATTCTTTTTTGGGATCTAGAGAATCTTTTATCCCCCCTTGTGGACAAGCCTTTCCCACCGTACTCTTCCCTTTGAAAAGTGGGCATGATCCAGCCTTGTTGCCAGCCTTCTTACAATGGAAACAAGCAAAAGGCACACTTTCATAGTCAATCTTTTGAGATCTGTTTCCCATACGAGATTGTAGTTCTAAAGCTTGAGGCATGTCCTGGCCTTCGATGACTCCTACACAGATTCTTGCGTAGTTCAATCTTTTCTTAGCTGTTGTGATAGGGTCAATGGAGAGGAGCTCTCCAAAGGTCCTGGCTATGCCATCAAAGACATCCTCATGCCAATATTCCAAAGGAAGTTCCAGAAGTCTTAACCAAACTGGAACCTGAGATTGGAAATCATTGTTCAAATCCAAGTTGGATGTCCATTTTTGCAATATTAGGTTGGATCTGCCCAAAGACCAGTTCCCAGCACATAGTATACGAGAAAAATCTTCCGAGCAAGAGAACTCGAAAGACATGAAGCCTTTGGCCATAGCAGTCACATCTACATGCCCTTTAAGGTCCCATTTTCTCCTGGTAAATGTCCTCACTACATCAATATTAGGTCTTGGCCCTACAAATTTTCCTACCAGAGTGTTCGCCATGCTTAGGATATTGTGGTCAATAATTTCCCTAGGGATTTCCAGAGCAAAAATACCTTTCTCCTTATCATATTTGTCAATGACTTTTGGGAAAGACAATTTACCTGATGGTTTTATCCCGAATAGATTCGACCAGCATCCCCATGCCCCAGACGGCCCACTACCCACATGGGGGGGAGGGAGAATCTTCTCACCTGGATGGGGCATCAAAACCCATGGGTCCCCATCCTTTGAGGCATCCTCATCTTTCCCCTCCGTTTCCTGCCCTGCGCTTGCTGCATGCCCTCCTGCAGACGTGGTCTCCTGTCTCCCGCCTTTCTCCAGATTTGAAACAACGTGATTTGAATTGCAGTTCCCGCCCACTCCATCCCTCTCTCTCACCGTGCCCATTCTCGTGAAAAAATTTTATTTAGTGTAGATGTTCCTATTGACATATCCAACTTGTTTCTTTCCACTATTGACAAATCCACTTCAGTCAAGATAATCTCCCTTAAATCTCTCATGTTTCTCCTCAATGTTTGCATGTCCACCCATCTCAACCCAAGCCTAGAGAGGTGCAAGTACTACAAAGTAGATGTTCCCCATGTCTGTAAGAACATCTTCAATAAACCCAGCCTATGCTAAGTCCAAGCAGTGCAAACTTTTGAGCTTGGGGAATCTAGTATGGATGGGAACTCCAGAGAAGCATTGAAGCTAAGATCAAGGTGATCCAGATTGAACAATGGTGAAAGAACATCCCTATTTTGATTAGACAAAGACATACCATCATCAAGAGAATCCAATTTTATTTTATTTTAAAACAAGCTAGGTCAGTCAAAAATTTGATTAATGCTAGTATGAATTGATCTCAATTTTGACCAACCCATCGACAAAGATGTTTTCATGGGATTGGCATCCTAATCAGTGAAGGATTAGAAATGGTCAAATTTTTTACTATACTTGGTCAAATTTTCAACAAACCCATCCACCAATGTTCTTAGTGGCAAGTAGGACATTTTGATCAACATGTGCATCGATATTTTGATGTTCAGTAGACTTGGTCAAAATTTAGACAACAAAAATAGATACAAAACTATTGGTCAAAAATTCAAACAATATGAGTAAAAAAATTGACCAATTTTGGTCAAAAAATGAGTCAAAATGTACTAGTGTATCACTTTCCAGTTTAAAACTCACAAGACATTGTTCATTCACCATTAATTAATGTTCATCCTTGATCCTAGAAATATGATAATTTTTGATATGTTTTCCAATTGTAACTTTGAAACCAATTCCTCATATGTTAGATTATCACAACTACCACTATCAATGATCATTTTACAATATTACCCTACAATTTTAAACCTAGTCTTGAAAACACTTTTCCTCAAAATAGGTTTATTCTTCAACTCTTCATCATCCAAGATTATTATGATCATTAAATTCTCTCTGCACTCAAACTCATTAGTTGAATCCATTGTTTCTTCCTAAACTAAAGCATTTTTTCTACTTCGTCTTTTCTTCTTACTAGAAAAGGGACATTAAAAATCTCCATGACCTTCTTTAGCATATTTAAGATGACTTCTTTTTAACCAAGATCTATCTTCTCTTTTACCATTATTGTTGTTCATAGAGAAACTTGTATTATTACCCCTAGTGTAATTACCTCTTTCTTTGTCAATGATATCCTCTTTCCATTCTATTTTTCCTATGTATTGTGTTGCATTGTCTAAACTGCTACTTTCACCTTAAGTTCTACCTTTTCTTCTTTGAAATATTTCTCCTCTTCCTCTTTGTTGTTAATGTTTCATTTCCAACTCTTAGGCATGGCATGATTCTTCCATACTTTCCATCTTTACAAAACTGATTTCATCTTGAATTGAAGTCCTCAACTCATTTAAGTATCTATAATCTTTCTCAACTTCATTATCAATATGTCTAGATCCAATGCCCAATTTACAGAACTATTCAGTGTAATATTTCATAGTCATGTCCTTTTTCCTTAGGTTTTGTATCTTTCTCAACAAGTTCACCTAATAATCAATAGGAAGAAATTTTATTTACAACTTACCAACCATTTTAACCACAGTTCAAATCGAGCGTCGAAGACACAGTTCAAACCGAGTGTCGAAGACATAGTTCAAACCGAGCGTCGAAGACACAGTTCAAACCAAGTGTCGAAGACACAGTTCAAACTGAGCGTCAAAGATATAGTTCAAACCGAGTAAAGTTACACTTAGTGTTAACCGAGTGGAGTGTTAACTAAGTAAAGATAGAAGCAATGTTAATCGAGTAAAGATGGACGCAGTGTTAATTGAGTGAAGATGTACTTAGTGTTAACTGAGTAAAGATGGACTCAGTATTGACCGAGTGAAGAAGGACTAAGTGTTAACCGAGCTCAGTCAGTTAACAAAGAAATTAGTTTTTATTGAGTGACACTATATCTACCAAGTCACCAATGGTTATCGAGTTCTAGGCAACGTTGTATGACTAGTATGAACCAAGCCCCTACCTCTACCGAGTGCATGACAATGCTGTGTAACATAGTGGATGCCGTGTATCAGAAGGTCATCAAGTCTGTCTAAAGAACCTGAGTTTATTTTACTCTTTGGCCGACTCAGTTATATTTCTTTTACTTGTGTTCAACCGACCTTGCATCTATAATTATTGAAATGGTATATATATGTGTATAATATAGAGTTGTAATTGTTGTAATGGATAAGAGACATGTATGAATATGTACATATTGTGATACAAGAGACAGATGCGAATTTAGTAGCAGAGCAGTATATTAGAAAGTTTCACAAGGTGCAGTAAAGATTTCATCAATCACAAGAGGTGATTATTGCAAAGGATCTAATCAAGGTATATGTAGATCTGATTGGTTCATCCTAATAACAGGTGAATCATCTAAAAATCCTCTAACAAGGTAGACTTAACAGTCTTTGTATAAATCTCCTAACAGAGTGCATACTTGTAAAGTATGTTTTAAATCCTTTAACAAGGTGGATCTAGCAATCCTCTTTGCTCCTAAAAGGGCAGATCACTAGAAGTGATCATTGTATGCCTTAACCGGCTAACTTCCTACTGCAGAAAAGAAGCTTTGTGGGTTTCATCCCCACCCTAGTTTTACTTTCTATTTTGGAAGGTTTCTGGGTCACCAAAATCTCTGTGCATATGTGTTATGAATATTTATTTATCTCTTGCATGCATCAGATTAGGTGAATGAATGATTTTCCAATTTATGCTGAATTAACTTAAAAGTTGTATTGTTATTGATTCACCCCTCCCCTCTCAGTAACTTGTTATATCTTGAATATTTTCAACAATTGGTATCAGAGCTATTTGGTTCTCAGGACAAAGCTTGACAGCTTGAGCAAAGATCAAATTCAATGAAGATATTCAGACTGGAGAAAGTTATAGAAAATGAAAAGTTAGATCTAGAAATGGCCATGGTTCAACTCAAAGAAGCAAAGGAACATCTTTCTCAATCCCTAAAAAGAAGAAAGGAACTTGCAAGACAAATGAATGACCATCTTTATGTTGAAGAAAGGATTGAAGATTTTTTACCATCAAGTAATTTAGAAGAAGCTAACAAAGCAATCAAAGAACTTCTAGAAAAGAATGGATCTCTACAAGAAGAGGTAAGAAAGCTCAAAAGAGAGCAAGAAATACAGTCAATCAGGCTATGTGAAATTTTGGAACAAAGAAACAAAGCACAAGAAGAATTGGAAGATAGAAGTCATGAAATTCATAATCAATCCCATCAGCATGAAGATCTTATAGACCAACTCTCTAATGCAAATGAAGAAATCAGGATTCTCAGAGCACAAAATGAAAGAATAAGGAATGATTTAAACACTGAAAAGCAAATCAATGAAAGTCTACATAGTGACTTAAGAACTGAGAGACAAATCAATGAAAGCTTGGAAAATGACCTAATCTCTAAAAGGCAAGTCAATGAAAGAATGATGAAATCCCAAACAGATATAAATCAATTAAATCAACAAAATAAGGAAAACCTTCATAGACAAAAGGGTAAAGCTGGTCTTGGATACAAGGAAGAAGGTGAATCCTCCAAACAAGGTGAACAAAGGAATAAAAGACCCACTTGTAATCACTGTGGTAGGTTAGGACATACATCAAACAAATGCTGGAGCAATGGGAAAGCAAAATTCAGTGGCAAATGCTTCAATTGCAATCAGCATGGTCATAAGGCAAATGAGTGTAAAGAAAAACCAAAATTTGAGGGCAACTGTCACAAATGCAAAAAGAATGGTCACAACGCATTCCAATGCAAAACCAAATCATTCAATCTAGCTAAACACATTGTCAAAGCCATATTTGGATGGGACTACAACACCTGGTGCAGATGTCACTATTGTGGAGAATATGGACATTTTGGCATAAATTGTGCTAGACATCACCTAAGGAAAAAGGACACTACAGTAAGATGCTATACATGTACAGAACTTGGTCATATAGCTAAAAATTGTATGAATATCAAAAGAATTGAAGATGAGAAGAAAATCAAAGCAGACAACATTCGGAAGCAAATGAAGCAACAGTGGATTCCAAAATCTACTGAGCAAAATCAATCAAGTAATGGAAATGTCACTCAAGAAATGGGTGATTCCAGTATTTCCAATTAATATTCATAAAAAAAAAAATTGGAACTGTATCCTCCAAGATTTATCCTAAGCAGCTCCAAAGGAAGAAGGATGATCAAATCAATATTTCAGATACACTTTGACTTCAAGATGGTTCAAAACTTTACCGAGTTTGGTCGGGTGTAACAAAGCTTCATTAATCGAGTAGTAGCTACCGAGTTAGGTCGGTAAGAGACTTTACCGAGTGCAGCTAGGCGCAAAAAAGTTTCATTGATCGAGTTGTGTCAACTGAGAAAGTTTGGTTCGTGATCTAACCAAGTTAGGTTGGTACTTCAATGTTTTCATTTGATCGCCGAGTTGATAATATCTACCGAGCTAGTGGATGACAACCTGTCATTTCATCTACCATCATACCAAAACATTTATGGCAAATTTTTTGTCAAAAGAGGCAAAATTTGATCTCATTTTTCACTATGAACAAAGAGCTAAGTTATCTTCTGTGATTCCAGAGTGAGCTTAAAGCATTTTCGAGCGAATTTTTTCAAAAGGGCAAAGAATCTGTTTAGAATTTTTCTACACCTACCGAGTAGCAATGGCATCCAGAAGTAGTAGCTCCAAGACAAAGAAAGGTTCAAAAATGCTGGTTAGAGGAGAGGAATGGAAGACCCCAAACTTCAAATTGGCACCGACAATTGCAAAATCATTGGACCCTAATAGTGCTCAGTCACAAATCCCTCAGGCCATTAGCAAAGGAAAGAGGAGCATAGCCAAACTGAAAATAGATGTTGGCCCTCTCATGATAACAGAAGGGAGAGGAGAAGATGAAGAAGAGGAGGAAACTGAGTCTAAAAAAGAAGAAAAGCCTCAACGAAAGAAATGTAAGGTGACTATCACCAAACCTATAAAGCAAACTACTACAGTGTTCTCCAGGAGAACAAGACAAGGAAAGAAGGAACCTGTACTTGTTAAGCCTCCACTCACCCTTGAGGCAAGACTGAGGCAATTAGATGTAGGAGCTAGCTTCACAAACTTTAAAGCATTGAAGTTTGAAACTAGAATAGAACAGGAGAAAATGCAGATTGAGGAACTAGTACTAAACAAAATGGGTAAATGGAAATACTCCTCAGACCAGATAGCCTCTCAGATCTCCAAAGAGCTATTGGAGAGGTTGCAACCAAGATGGGAAGCTACAACCAAGATTTTCAAAGACATTTATGCGCAGACCCTGAGAAATCTCTTGCCGAGTCTCACTGATGCTGAAGTGAAGAAATCACTGAAAGACCACGAAGGTAACATGATGATTAGATTCCACACTTGTTTGATACTTGTCAAAGACATTGAGCATGTAGTAAATGATGCAACAAAAATGTGGAAAAATATCTATCATCTACACAAACCTAGTGATGATACTGTTGAAATCAAGGACAATGACAACAGTGATGATAATGATGATGATGATGATGGTGATGACATTGAAGACATTCCAGAAGACCTGTAATCATTAATGTTAGAAGTTGAGGAAGAAGCTAAAAGAGAAATGAAGGAAGAAGCAAAAAAAGCTAAGGAGGAAGAAGATCCACTAATAATTGCAGCCAAAGTCATTGCATCTCTTCCTCACTCTCCACCTAAAATAGGTATATCAACTATGGAGATAGCTTCTACTGGTGAGATTGTGAGCTTAATAGCCTCATCAATTGATCAATCTTCACCTATCTCCTCTTAGCTTTGGGTACCATCTATGCAAGTGTCTACCACTTCATTAACTGAGTTGCAGCCACCTTCTTTGACCGAGTTATCCTCAGTCACAGTAGTAAGTTTTTCAAGTATATCAACTTCTACTACAGAGTGTACAGTAAGTGTACCTATAGGTACTACAATTTTGACTTCTCCTGCTCCAATTTTGGCAACTATTAGTTCTCCCACTCTATCCTGTACAGCAATTTTGGGAGCAACACCATTTTTTGATACTATTAGCACTTCTCTCAGTCTTTCTCTAGTTAGTCCTATTCCAGTTTTGTCAGCTAGTCCAACATCATCAACTATTGTTTCAATTTCAAAGGGCAAAGGTGCAGTCACTGCAGAAAAACCAAAGAGATACATGTTTTCCAGTAAGGCAGTGGATGAGGAAATAGATCTGGATAAGGACATTTTCATTCCTAAGATAGATCTAGATACTGCATCAGTTGATGAAATGAGAATGCTTAGTCAGCTATTAGAGCAGAAAGCTAGGAAAAAACAGCTGAGGCATGAGAGAGACCAGGAATATAGCATTATTGAGAATGCTAAGAATATCATAACAGATGCTATAGGTGTTGAAGTAGATTCTACTCAACACATTTTGATTCAGTTAGAAGAGGTTGTATATAAATTTAATGAGGATAGCTCCGACCAAGAGAAATTGATTGAAAAGGAAGAGAAGAAATTTGACAATAAGGTGCTTGAGCACATTGCTCAGCATATTGCAGTAAAACAGGTAGAATTGTCTACAATTTTGAGTAATTTTGAACATTCTTTTAATAATGTAACTTCACTTTTTGGAAAACTCTGTGATGTTACTGAGTTTACTAAGGAAATAAGAGAAAATTTGAATAAAATTGATGTGGATATGAAGGTCAATGCCCAAATGCTGCAATCTGACCACAGTGCAAGTTCATCCCATCATCTGAGAATAAGATTTTTGTCAGAGAAATAGGTAGAATTGCTAAGAGAGGAAGCAAGGATCAGGTCTACTCTGATTGACATCTAGAATATGATCCTTCCTGTCATGGACACAATGCAGAAGCATATTTCTCATTCTAAAACATTGATCCATGACAACAACTTCTCTATTGTAGATCACATGATTAAACTCCCTGCAAAAGTTCAAATTGCACTCTCCACTAGCAAAATTTTGCAAGAAAATTGGGATAAGACTTTGGCTCTTATTCTCAAGGTACATTCAGAATTTATCTCTCATTTTGGAATCTCTATGTAAATATATACTGTTTGGCATTATTGTCCAAAAGGGGGAGATAGACTTCAAGAGCTAACTATGCAAAAGATATATGTATTGACTTATAAATATTGTACATATTGTATGGGGGAGATATATGTAAATAAAAGGATATGTGTTGCAAGATTTGCAAAAAGATCAATTTTGAACTGTATGTCATTTTTATTTTTCACATAAACTTTGATTCATAATTTTTTTTGTCACTAATTCCAAAGGGGGAGATTGTTGGCATAAAGGTATTTGCCATTAGTGACAACACTCATTATACAGTTCAAACCGAGCATCGAAGACACAGTTCAAACCAAGCGTCGAAGACACAGTTCAAACCGAGCATAAAAGACACAGTTCAAACTGAGTAAAGTTGCACTTACTGTTAACCGAGTGGAGTGTTAACCGAGTAAAGATAGAAGCAGTGTTAACCGAGTAAAGATGGATGCAGTGTTAACCAAGTGAAGATGTACTTAGTGTTAACCGAGTAAAGATGGACTCAGTATTGACCGAGTGAAGAAGGACTCAGTGTTAACCAAGCTCAGTTGGTTAACAAAGAAATTAGTTTTTATCGAGTGACACTATATCTACCGAGTCACCAATGGTTACCGAGTTCCAAGCAACATTGTATGACTAGTATGAATCGAGCCCCTACCTCTACCGAGTGCATGACGATGCCGTGTAACGTAGTGGATTCCGTGTATTAGAAGGTCATCAAGTTTTTCTAAAGAACCCGAGTTTATTTTACTATTTGGCCGACTCAGTTATATTTTGTTTACTTGTGTTTAGCCGACCTTGCATCTATAATTACTGAAATGGTATATATATGTGTATAATACAGAGTTGTAATTGTTGTAATGGATAAGAGACATGTATGAATATGTACATATTGTGATACAAGAGACAGATGTGAATTCAGCAACGGAGTAATATATTAGCAAGGTTCACAAGGTACAGTAAATATTTCATCAATCACAAGAGGTGATTATTGCAAAAGATCTAATCAAGGTATATGTAGATCTGATTGGTTCATCCTAACAGGTGAATCATCTAAAAATCCTCTAACAAGGTAGACTTAATAGTCTTTGTATAAATCTCCTAACAGAGTGCATACTTGTAAAGTATGTTTTAAATCCTTTAACAAGGTGGATCTAGCAATCCTCTTTGCTCCTAACAGGGTAGATCACCAGAAGTGATCATTGTATGCCTTAACTAGCTAACTTCCTACTACAGAAAAGAAGCTTTGTGGGTTTCATCCCCACCCTAGTTTTACTTTCTATTTTGGAAGGTTTCTGGGTCACCAAAATCTCTGTGCATATGTGTTATGGATATTTATTTATCTCTTGCATGCATCAGATTAGGTGAATGAATGATTTTCTAGTTTATGCTGAATTAACTTAAAAGTTGTATTGTTACTGATTCACCCCTCCCCTCTCAGTAACTTGTTATATCTTGAATATTTCCAACAAGAGATGTGTTTCATATTAATTTAGTAATTGTTATCTTCACCTTGTTGTTATTAGGGGTACTTTCATAATCAGAGTATTTCTCCATCTTATAGATCTAATCCAATAAGGCGCCAATATCATATTTTCAATAATAATTAAAGGGACCAAAATAAGGTATGGTATTTCCTATAGTCAAAGATCTCAAGAGTATTTCTTCATCTTGTTTCACTTTAGGCTTAGGATTAGGTACAAATACTTATTCATCATCACTAACATCCTCAATAGGTACTCTTCTCCAGGTTGTTCCATCATCTTCAAATCATGTTGTAAATTTTCTAAACAATTTCATAAGAGAAAGATTTGGTTTTCCTCTACCTCAAACCATTTTTAATATAGTTCCTAAAAGAATTGCAACAATTGGAAAGTTATAGGTAATAAAATAAGTGGTAAGAAACTAAGTTTTCCCCCTACAACTAAACCACTTAGTACTCTTCATGATCCTAAGACTTCACAAGGAAAGAAACCTTCGCTCTTATATCACCTAATGCAAGGGTAGTATGGAGAGATGGCTCCAAGGAAGCTCTCTCCAACACCATGCTAGAGTAGCACACAAAATCCAAATATAAATATGAACGAAATGAAAATTATATTGGTAATGTAGATCTATTGAGACAATCTTCCTACAAAATGTCACACATAAGACCTACCTGGTTGCAACCATTAAAACATAATTAAAAAGAGAAATCTTAGAAGCTTTTTCTTTTCAATTTAGTTGTCAATATATCTTATAATTCTTCTAAGAACTAACCTACTTACATCCTAGATTTCAAATATATAGCCATTAGGACCAAAAGACAATTGACAGATGCAATTTATTACAAAATATAGGTCTTTCCACAAAGGGAAATCAACAACCACACAACTAAGAAAACTATCATCTATGAACATAAGAATAGATCCACATGTGATCCAAGAAGAGGTCCCAAATCCACAAGATGTCATATAATCATATACACCTTGTTGAAGAAAATTACCACATGATACTTGTTACACTAGCTAAGAATAAGTCTTGAGAAAAGATGGTGAATAACTTTCTAGAAAATGAAATTAAGTTACACAAATACATAATAAGGATATTTTGTGGTTTCACAACACATGCCCCATTTTTTATTTTGAGTCATGGGAACCTTATCCTCAGAATAGGATTTCTTCTAAGGCACCTTAGGAAATGGGACTACTATGACCTAGGTCTAGGATTCAAGAAAAACATGTGTCATTAGATTTCTTGAAAGTAGAAAAGGAATTTCAATAAAGCCAAGGAAAAGTACACACCTTTTTCACTTGCACACTTGTGAAAGGTGTGCAATATCCCAGTGCCCCCTTCACTCAAGCAAGGTAGAGATGCTCACTTGTGCATATTGTGTACTTGTGCAAATTGTATAGGTGTGCAACTCCCCACCATGCACAATATCTTTGCCTATATATAGAAGAGATCCCCCATAATTGTGCTCATTATTATTTTCCATCTCCTTGATTGTAAACCATCACACCCTTAAAGGTCCACAAACTCCATAGCAACCAACACCAAGGTATAATACCTAGTGCACATGTGTGCAACCAGTGCACTTGCACAAGTGCATAGGTGCACAACATGTGCACCTCCCCATTACATAGAAATGTATTCAAATTCTCCATGTACTAACTCTAAGTGTGTAATTTGATAGGTGCATAACTATGCAACATGTGCATATCCACTTTCTAAACCCCCACTGAGCTAATTGTGCACATTTGTACACCATGCACACTTACACTAGTGTGTAGGTGCACAAGGTGCAAAAGTACACACATTGTGATATGTTTTGCCCAATTTAGCCAGTCAATAATTTTTTCACCAATTTTATTGAGTCATTAAGAATCTTTTTGGCTTCCAGGGAATAGTTTATTGATGTTTGTCCTTTTGTGTAGGTTATAAGGACTTCATCATCTTCTAAAACAACTAATATCACACTAAAATCCATGACTTTTAAGTTCCAAGGAGTGCCGAGAATTCTTAGTTCATAGATTTACATTTAGAAGTAAGAGATATAGAGCTCATACATATAGCTTGGAATGAATTTTGGGTAGTTTGCAACAAGTCTCACGAGATATCAGAAATAGTCTATAGACTTATTGAGAGTAGGTTGGTAAATGTAGTAGAAACCCAATGTCAGTGTTGTTTAGGGGGAAAGGGAGACACTTTAATAGAACTATAGGTCTCCCTATTTCTAAGCCACTAAGCCATTCAAATATATATGAAAGGGAATTAAAAGAATTTCCAAATATGATTCCACTTATGATCCAAATTAGATTAGCTATAACCCAAAGGATGAAGGGTGCTAATACTAAATTCAAAGTATAAAGGGTATGCAATACAAGAAAATATACTTTGGCCATGTTAGGATAATGTAATTGTGAGATTGAACTAACTGCTTAAATAATGGAAATCTAGATGTTATGTGAGTACAATTAGCCCAATTAAGATATTGATCTAGGGTAAAGATATGATAGGAAATAAAATATGAAAATTTTTCCTTGAAGTGCATAGAGGAAGATTTATTTTAGCTCCAAAACTCACAAATCTAAACTATTTCTAAATATCCATCCATAGATCTCAGAATAAAATGATGAAAAGAAAAAGAAAAAGAAATATATATATATCCCCAACAAAGGAGATTGGAGGACTAGGTTGACTTGGAATGACATCCTACAACTAGGTTGATGTAGTTTGATGACTTGATACTAACTTCTCTAGAAAGATCCCAAAAAATAGGCTTGAAATCTATAAGTTTTGACTAGTATCTTGCAAATAAACACAGAAAAAAGGGGTTTTCTAGTTGGAGTTTGATGAGGGATTACCTTGGTCAAGCCCTACGTTAAGGAATTAAATGTAAATAATAAGGGAAATTCTTGGATGTAGTACATCTAAATAAAATCAAGTGAAATATACAATTACCTTTGAAGATGCAATTAACATTGGTATGTGATCAAATCTGTAAGTATAATAGCCTTGACTCAAAGAAACCATAAGGAAATCAAAGAAGCCAAAACCTCATATATGGAAATGTATGTGACATGTCATGGATGAATAATAAAAGAGTTTGAATGATTTATAATTATGGTTCTTCTCGTTAGAGGCAAGCTCCACTACCACCTTAAAGGAAGAAGCTTGATGCAAGGAGATGCTTAGACTTGAATGCTTGAGGATTCTTGCTTGAAGAATGCCTTGATTGCTTGCTTTTTGAGATGAGATAACTTGAGAATGTGATATGAAAATAAAGCCCCCAAGCATCCTTTTATACTATTTTTGAGGTGGGAAAACAACTTAGGCCAACATGGAAGTTTAATAAACTAATTGGTAAGCTCCAAGACTTTTGGGCCCCAAACCTTGTAACCACCAAGGACTAGGTCAACTTAGGTTGACCTAGTCATGGACTAGGTTGACTTCAGTTGAACTAGTCTAGACTTGGTTGACCTAGGTTGACCTAGTCCTAGAGGATAGGAGAGGAAGAACACAGAAAGTGCCAGGAGGTGGTAAGTGAAATTAAAAGACAGTGAACTAAACATGAGATATTGTCAAAAGGGTATCAAACACATAGAACACCATGGAAAAAGGAAAGAAATGACAAAGAAGAGTGAAATGGAAGGGGAGAGGGTAAAAAGAGAATGAAACCACAATAAAGAGGGCTAAAAGGTCTCAAAGTTAAGTGTGTCTATTTTAAGATCGTACATGTGTAATCATTAGAGTTGATCATGACTTTGTTAAAGCACTATGTACTTGATGATAAGGTGGTAAAGAGCTTAACTAGAGAAATTGTCTTGGATATCCATCAAGAAAATATAGAGAAAGCGTTATGCCTCCCCTAGGAAAATTCATATTAGGAAATTACCTATGAGAGTGTAGATGATTGATGTATAGAAAATGCAAAATAGAACTAGTACATAGTGCAAGAAAATTACTTGATCATAAGGTCCCCGCATAATAGGATAGGTAATGTGGATATAACATTAGGATATATAATTGTGGATATCAGATACTTCATTTTCCTATTGAGATGAGTAAGGAGACTTCCTAGAGAAAGAAATGTGGAGATGTACATGGTAAACTTCTTAGAGACAAATAGAATAAGGCTCTACAAGATCATTTGGGGTTCTACCATTAGTATCTATTTGGATGAGTTATTGACTTTAGTTCAGATTGACCCTAATTCTACATGACATCATACATAATCTACTTGCTAGCAGCTAGAGTAGTGAATTATTGAAGGCTTTTATGGAGAGGAAATATACAATACCTCAATGCATGGTCACACATCATGTACCCACAGTTGGTGTAGAAGAAGAACCTAGATGAGAGCCTAGAATATATATAATTCTATGAGTGGTGCCTTAATCTTCACAATAATCTAGTTCATAGAAGGGGTTATGTGAAGAGGCTTCTAGTAGAGGTAGAAACAAGGGTAACACAAGTGGGTGTATATTTCATCCTGTACAACATGTTCACTTGCATTCAAGTGGTTGGGACCCTCTTTTTACTAAAGAAGCTACCACACTACATATCAATTAGACTTGTATTGTCAAAAATTGTCTAACATCTAGCTTCTACATATATATGAAAAGGTTCAAAATAAACATAGAAAGATGTGGATATGGCCTATACCATCGAGTCATATGAGGTAAAAAAAAGACATCTACACCTATCAGGTGGAATAGGAGAAATATCCCATAGAGGATTACCCAATGGCCTACCCTTACTTTGATAACATAGAGATGTTCTAGCATGTAACAAGAAAAGAGTTCACTCTAGATGCTACTATAGAAGATCATTGGTTGAATTGTGTAGATGACTATGAAGTCCAAATCAAGGACTATTGTAGGATGAATCCTTCAATAGCAAAGAAAATTTGGAACCTACAAGTAGCTCTTAAGGTGTGGAATTAGGTGTCATGCCCACAAAAAAACTATTTTTTTTGTGTGGCTAAACTTAAGGAAAATCACTGATTGACTTCACTTGATGCAACTAAGTTATTGAATAGTCATGTTTTCACAACTCATCTACTTAGGATCTATGAGAAATTTTATGAACAGGTGTTGATACTTACTATATCACTGGTTACATATAATCTCTTTTGTTTATTTACTATAAAGTAATATTCGTAATAATATCATGTTGCATTAATAGATCCTAACTAGGCCTCAGGTTTCATGGGGTCTATATTTATGATGCATGTACCCATGGAATGCGATTTTACTAGAAGTATAATTATAGTTTGGAGATGGAGACAAATGAGTCAATTCATTAGTTTCACAATATCAATAACTTAGTTGGAGGTCCATACTCGCAAATTTCCTCGATGCTTGCATTAATTGGGATTCATGTTTTAATCAATTTTAGAAGATTATGGTTGCCCACAAGACCTTATTGAGCAATATTACTATACCATGTCAACTTAGTCTATGAACTAGCCTTGAAGATAGATTTTTTCTTTTTTTTAATTGTAACACATTATAAGCCCCTTGTTGAGTTTATGCTCTCAAAGTGAATTGGTCTAATAACTAAATACATCAGCATTTAAGTATTGCTATCTAGCTCCCATAACATAATAATCATCAAACATATCTGTTTACATAACCTTCTCACTTTATTTCTCTTCCATCTAGTATTGCATTTCAAGATACAAGATGATTATACAATTGATATGACCTTGCACATAGAAATTTTCATATGTTGATAATAAAACTTATCTATCAAATATTGAACTTAAATCTATAAGAAAATTGTAGAATATAACTCATCTACTAATTTAATTTTTATTATTATACTATTCCATATGCACACTAACTTGATTATTATAACTACATCCTATAGACACTGAAAATCGTCCCTAGACACTATATTAATTAATTTTAATATTTCTCGTGATATTGTAATTAATTAATTATATTGCTCACATTTCTCTACTTATTTAATTAATCTAATTAATTAAATGATTTCATTCTCTTAGGTATTTAAATTCAATTTAAATACTCCTATCCTTAATGTGTTAAATTAATTTAACACATGATCCTCAATATTCCTCTTTTTAAATAAATTTTATTTATTTAAATTTTCCACATCCTATTAATTTCTCTAAACCCATGATTAAATTAAATTTTACTTAATTTAATCTTAAGCCTAACCTAGAGCCTAGCCTACACCCATCATTTTCATCCTCTTAAGCCTACTTCTTCTCTAATCCCACTTAATCATTCTTAATCATCTCCCTAATTCCCCTCATTAGCCTAAGAGTGTGCTCACACATGTGTGATATGGCATGCCTACACACTCTTGTCTTCCACTTTCCTTCTCAAGTTTGCTCACACATGTGTGAGAAAACTTTGAATTCTTGACCATTTGCATGGCTTGCATGTCACCTTATGTGGCACCTACTTGGATGCCACCTCACCAAGCCCTCTCTTGAGCCTATAAATAGAGGCCTTGTCTCAAGCATTTGCATCTCTCATTTTATTGCATTATTATCATGTTGGTTTGAGATTTGAGTTTGCATTCATAGTTTGAGCTTTCATGGTAGTTTGAGTTTGCATTAGTAGAGTTCTCATACTAATTTTGTAAGTTTATACTAATCATTTGGTAGCTGATTTAGTTTACATCTTGCATTGTTCATTTAATTTTCTTCATGCATTTGCATTTCCATTCCATAGTTTACATTCTTAGTTAGTTTCCTTTATTGCATATCATCTTCATTATTGAATGCCTTCAAGAATGGCTTTCTTCATAGCCATTTCTTGAAGTGTTCTTCATCTCACATAGCTTAGGATCTTAATGCATTTTCATTCACATTTGCATTCACACTTGCACTCACACACTCAAGAGATTCATTTATTGTTGTGTTTGAGAGAGCACACCAAACATACCCCCCCATCTTAACACACCAACAAGGCTTCTTATGGGTGCCCTTGTTGAGCTGTAGAGGTGGCTGAAAGATTGGGTTTGTTAGCTGCTTAGGGTTGCAAAACCCAAGCAAGCATTAGTTAACATTTTTTCTTTTCATGTTGATGAATCTTTGATGCACTTTCAAGGTTTTTAACTAATGTCTATTTGTTAACCCATGCTCCTAACAGGTCACATTTTTTAGCACACATTTTGGCACACCCGGTGGGACCCACGTATCTATTTTTATTTCAAAAATTTGTAAATAACTCTGGTTTAGTCATAAAATATCACATTTTCATCTTCGTAGGCCGCAACGTCATCTATTATTATCGTTTGCGTAGACTAGTGTCTTCGCAGAACTACATCTCTGCATTTCAACGTCTCTGCTCTTTAGCGTCTCTGAAGTATTTCAAACCATAATTATATGCTTAAACCATTCTGTCATCTGCATTTTGCCTTTGTCATCTCCAAAGTATACTTTATCATCTGTAAATTCATTTTGTCATCTACATAATGTGTGGCCCTTAGTTTATCGTCTCTGACTTTTTGCATCTTCGCACTTTACATTGTTGTCTCTATTTGTAATCTTTATAGTTTACCTTAATACCATACATAGTGTCTTATGTCATCTCTGAATTTTCCATTTGTGTGTTTTGACATCTACTTTTTCTTCGTCTACATGGATTAGCATCTGTGCCTGTATTCTGGTGTCTCTATGTTTTAGCAAAATTGTGCAATTTTTAACAATAATTTTAGCTAACTGGTTCACTTGCAGATTTTTGCTAATGGTTTTGATACAGAGAATTAACTTTAAAAACTTAAAAAGCAAAATCAATAGTGATTTTTATAACTAAAAGAGATTTGTAGTGATTTTTATCACTTAAACTTTAAGGGCTAATGAACTTGTTTTAAACACTTTCATTTGAATGCATGAATGTTTAGGTTAGCTAACATTTGTACTTTGGTGCTTAAAATGGACATGGATGTGTAGAGTAGCTAACATTTGAACTTTGGTTCTTAAAATGGACATGAATGTTTAGGGTAGAAGATACATTTGGATTTGGTGCTTAAAAATAATTCACACCATCTTGAATGCTTTAAAAGATAATGGACATGTATGCCTAGGCTAGACAACATTTGGAATTGGTGCTTAAAATAGACATGTATGCCTAGGCTAGATCACATTTGGATTTGGTGCTTAAAATGAAGTCATACACTCTTGAATGCCCTAAGGTAAATTGACTTTATTTTTTGTATTTTTATTTTCAACATTTTACTTTCACGCACTCGCTTGACTTTCTTGTTGATGAATTTGCATTTTTATTTATGTTGGTGTTATTTCAAGTTAGAAAGAACCTTGTATGTTTTAATCACAAGTTTCTTCAAGTAGATAGAAAACTTAAAGCTTCATTGGGAAAGAACAAGTGTCTTTTAAACCCCAAGACCACTTACATATTCTTTCCCCTCACACCTTTGGGTGATCTTGGGTGCATAAGAAATAAGTGGTTTTGATTTTCTTTTTTTAGGAGGCCTGCTTGGGGATTTCATCACCCCTTGGGATGACCTCAACTCCAGTGTTCTAGCAGAGTATAAAAATTGGGAGGTGAATCGAAAGACACCTCTCTTGGAAGTAGAATATTGTCACTCTTGGCTAAGCCCCAAAGAACTTTATACCTTTGGGAAGTGAAGGAGGAGATTTGGGTTACCATCTCCCCCCAGCTGTGTGGTAGTATTTCCTTTCATCTACAAAGTTGGGCCTCACGTACCTTGTGTATATCGAGGATGCCCTTTAGATAGGCCTTGTTCATCCTAGAGATAGCCTTATTAGGGTTGTTGGCGTGTTCAGTGTGCTTGTTCAAATATTCAAAACCAAAGCCAAAACATCAAATAAGTTCTAAAATGACTGAAATTGTGAGATAACCTTTCATTGAGTAGTGAGGTCTTCTTCACTCACGATTACTTTTGGTAGTTTGTATTTTGAAATTGGTTGAGTCTAGTCACATCTTATTGCAAAGTTTTTGGGTACTTGAAATTTGGGTCTTGTTTTATTTCTGCCATGACCGATAAAGTCAACCAAGTCAAACATAAGAAAGTGAAGTTGTCCAAACCACCTATCTACAAGGAAAGGAAGAACCTATCATACGATGATAAAAAATTTTGATACGCTATCAAACACATTAAAAAAGAAGAAGCTACACAAGATCGTTATGATAGAATTGAATACAATGAAAAACTTTGAAACTAGTCTAATTTCCCAAGAGTGAACCCAAGGTTTTTATTTCCAGTGAACAAGGATTGAGTTAACTACATTAGTGACTAGAAAATTCTCATATTTTCATATCTACCTCCATCTTTCCAAACTCCTAGTCTTCCATTTTCAAATTTTCTTCTAGAGAGCTTAAACCATAAAACATCTTTTGACGTTCCAACACTAGACCTTTCATCCATAAGCAAACATTTATCCTAATCACACTTACTTATTTGGGATCACAAGTCTATCTCCAAATAGTAAGAAATCAACTTAGTGTCCTATCTTGCCTATAAGATCACTTGGCTATCTTTGGTAGGAGAAAGATACTACTATCCTCTAATCAAACTTTTTTTGCTAAACCAAGGTCTTGTGTTCACACTTGGGTAGTTGACCCTTTAATCACATAAGGTTAATAGCTCTTATCCTCATTTTCTTTTTCTTCCATAATCTTCCACCCATTGGCTTGGTCACTCTTGTATGGTACACACACGATCAGGAAGGTTCACATTTAATCCCATGTCACCTTTGTGGGAATCATTGAGGTAATCAGAGATGGAGAATCCTTTTCCTCCACTCACAACTTCATTAGGGAAAAAAATTCCTTCTAGTTTGAACCTTGGTATGCCTAACTCAACATCCACATGAGAACTAGAAGATCCCTTCCATAACACAACTTTGGGGGATAATGATGAAGAAGTATACCAAGATGAAGATCCTATTGACCCTAATGATGTACCTAGTGATGTCAGGACATTCCTTGCAAACCCTTACAATGTGGAAATGATGGAAAAATCCATTAGGGCAAACAAAACTGAGATATTCCTAAATTTGGTCAAGGATGGTGTTAATGTTCCCCCAAGCTTTGACGAGAACACTTTGTTTAGACAAATTACAAAAGGTGGTGCACCCATGTTGCCCACTTCAAATTCAGCTCCGACTTCTAGCAAAGGGAAAGAAACCATGGTAACAACTAGTGCTATGCCTACATCTAGCACTTCAACACAACCTACATTTCAATTGAGTGCAGAACATATTCAACAAATCATTAGTGTCATGCCAAATGTTACCACACATGCTAGTATTCCACAATCTACCTTGACAACCTCAACTGTGGGATGCTTAGGCATTGGACAAGTTCCTACTCAACCAATGGAAATTCCAACACAACCAATGCACTCCTCTTATTTACAAGTGCCAGCCACTATGGTAAATACATCCGTGCCAATTCTAGCAGCTGCATATCAATACATTGTCCAAAGTAGAGTACCTCCACCACCTCACACTAGATTTGGGACTCCCTACAATTTAGGAGGTGGATTTTTGAACTCCCAACAATCACAAGTGCAACCTAATCAAGATTTGGCTCAACAATTCCAAGAATTGCGAAATTTGGTCCTCAACATGAACAACAAAAGGGTGAAGGACATCTCTTTTGAAGAAATTTTCCCTTTTCCATTTGATAAATCCATTAATATAGTGTCATTTCCAACTAGTTTTGAAATACCTAAATTTGACAAGTATACGGGAGAGACATGCCCCGTCACCCATCTCAAGGAATTTTCCATTTTGTGCAAAGAAGTAGCTTATAGTGATGACTATCTTAAGAGGCTCTTTGCATGAAGTCTTGGAGGTCCCACACTTGAGTGGTTAATGAATTTACATAAGGGCTCCTTTACTTCTTTCAATGATTTGACAAGCAAGTTTATAGCACAATACTCTTACAACATTGAACATCATGCCTCATTAAGTGACTTGTGCAACATAAAACAATGAAATGGAGAAACTTTTGCAAACTTCCTACAAAGGTGGATACATCTTGCTAATCATATGCCATATAAAATTGAATATTTCCATCTTGTTGATATATTTATCAAGAACTTGATACTCAAAATGTCTTTCCACATGAAAATGGCTAGCCTCAAAGACTTTTCCACTTTAGTCAAAAAGGGCAAGAATATTGAAAATGGACTTTTGGAAAATGGTAACATCAAACATTATAATTCATCATCCTCCAACAATGAGTCAAAAAACAATAGAAAACCCAAATTATAGTCCAAGAATAAGGGTGTTACACATTATGGTGTTACTGATGTCAAAAATCTTCAAGGGGGGAACAACAACAACTACCGCAATTGAAACAACAACAATTTAAATCATGACAACCAAGGCAATCAACAATTTCATAATCAAACACAATCCTTTCCATGCAACAACAACTACAATCGTGACTATGATCAAAATAAAAAGTTCACTAACTTTTGTGAACCTTTGGAAGCTATCTTTCAAAAATTAGTGGATCACAACTTGATGGTATAACCAAAGTCAAAGTGGTATAGGGAAAATGAATATTGTAAATACCATCATATCAAAGGACATGACACCAAAAAATGTATCAAGGTCAAATTTTTTATCCAAAATCTTATTGATGATGGGAAAATTGAAGTAGAGGGAGGTCCAACCTCTAAAAATGCTAAATTGAAGATATTTCAAAAACCATTTCCCAATCACAACAATGATAATAACAATACCAACAATGTGAATCAACCATCCACATCAAATGCATTACCTTATGATTACTCTACTAACCACATATCAAGGTTTGACTCCTTGTGTGGTCACATTGAAGAGGTAGATGCTCATGTGAATACCCTTGTCTTACAAGCAACTGATTGTGATGCCACCACTTGACGGGGAAGACTCACTTTGCAAGTTGCCACTCCCAATAACACTAATCCACCAATGCCACATGCACCTATTGTTCCATCCACCTCACAAATGCCCACCTCTCACTATGATGTGTTGTCCCAGCTAGGTAAGACTCCTGCACAAATATCCATTCTTGAGCTTCTTACCACATCACCCATCCATAAAGAGATCTTGGAGAAGGCTCTTTTAGAGTCTCGTGTTCCTAAAAACATTAATGCTTCCCAATTCACTGCTATGATTGGAAACCTTGCTACCCAACAACACCTTGTCTCCACAGATAAAGATTTCCAAGATCCTGATCCCCACCATAATTTTTTGCTCCACATTGAAGTCCTTATACAATGACATAAGATTAAAAGAATCCTTATAGACAATGGATCCGGTTTGAACCTTTGTACATTGAAAATGATTTGTTTCTTGGGACTTCCAAAAGACCTCCTAGATGTCAATAAGAGGATCACAATAAAATCATATGATGAGAGGGAAAGAGAATTAAAAGGGGTTATCATGTTGCCTCTAAAAGTTGGACCAGCCATCATAAATACTGAATGCCATTTCCTAGACTTGGATTTTCCATATAACATCTTTCTTGGTAGACCATGGATACATACACTAAAGGTGGTCCCATCTACCTACCATCAATGCTTGAAGTTATCCCACCAAGGAAGAGAGGTCACAATCCTAGGGGATCCCACTCCTTTTGCATTTTGTAAAAGATTAGAAGGTGCACTAGTAAATTTTTGTCCAATCAGTGAGTTTTCTAAGATCATACCTAAGACTCTCAAAATAATAGAATTACCTTCCACAATAGTACCAAAATCAGCTAATGAGGATTCAAATTCCCGCAAGGGAAAAGAGAAGGTTGAAGATACTAAAATTAACACAATAGGGAAGAAGGTTACTTTTGCTGATATAGGAATGGAAGAGTATAAGTTTGAAAATGCCTTGTATGTTGGACAACTACCACTCTCCCCTCGTTCCTTTGAAAAACCTTCTCAATTATCACCTTCTACTAATAAGTAAACCATGCAAGTTAGCAAGACAAAATTTGAGCATTGGGGTTCACTTAGTGATGAGCACATGGAAGATAATATCCTAGATTGGCTATATTATGATGGAAAAGATGAACCTGTGGAGTTTCCTAAGGATAAATATGTTAAGGCACCTCCCATTATTGAAAACATGGGATATTATGGTACCAGCCTTGGACCAAAAGAAGATGGAATTGGACAACCCTTAGAAGCTAATAGCTATCCTAAAGGATGTGGATTGGGCTCCATTAAACCTAAGGTATCCTTTGCTGACAACTATTGTACGGTTGAACTTGATTCTGAGGCTGAAGAGGAGGAATTCTTTGAAGTACCTTTCCAATACATTGAAGATGACCTAGATAACTATGTCCACACCATTACCATAGATGACTTTTTTTCCATTAACCTACCTCTCACCAATCTTGACATGATAGACTAGGACCTTCAATATACACCACTAGCTCTTAACATTTGTAAGACTGATGAGCAGTGATGGCACTTTTTGGCCTTAAGAATCTCCAAGATTACGAACATGAGATCCAATACAATGAGGAAGCCTACTTTGGTAGCCAAGTCAACTCTCTTAGTCACAAAAGTGAAAAAGAAAGTAAAAATGGAAAAACAAAAAAAACATCCTCTAGTGAAAACTCCCCTGGGGCACTTTTGGATGAAGAAAAAGATAAAATAAAGGACGCATCTTCTGGAGAAAACCTCTTAGAGGTACCAAAAGAGGGAGAGCTTGACTTTCCATTTAGATCTTTGCCACCAGAAAAGTCACCTATTTTGAATTAAGACACAATTCCAGTCAATTTGGGAACAAAGGATAATCCATGAATCACCTACATTGCTGCTACCTTAAGCCTTGAGGAACAAAAATCCATGACTAAATTCTTAAAAAAGGGAAAAATAAATTTTTCATGGATATACAAAGACATGCCTAGCCTAGACACAGATTTGGTTGTGCATCATTTGACAGTTGATCCCAAGATTAAACCAGTGAAGCAAAAGTTGCGCAAAATGCACCCTAAGGTAGCACTCCTACTCAAAGCAGAATTGCAAAAAATGTTAGAGGCAAAGTTCATCCATCCTATTGACTATCCTAAGTGGGTCTCCAACATTGTTCCTATAGTGAAAGCATCTGGGGGCATCTGTGTTTGTTTAGATTTTTGAGATTTAAATCTTGCATGTCCTAAGGATGATTTTCCACTTCCTAATATAGATATCATAGTGGATTTGACTGCTAGACATGAGATGTTGTCTTTGATGGATGGATTTTCCAGTTATAACCAAATCAAAATTGTATAAGAAGATCAATATAAAATGGCATTTACCACCCCATGGGGAACCTTTTGTTATCAAGTCATGCCTTTTGGCTTAAAAAATGTCGGTACCACTTATCAACGTGCAATGACTACCATATTCCATGATCTTCTACATGTCATAATGGAGGACTATGTTGATGATATTTTAGGAAAATCTAAGAAAAGAGAATCCCACATTGATGTCCTTACCACTATTTTTGATAGGTTGGAGAAAAAAAAAGTGTGCCTTAATCCTAAGAAGTGTGTATTTGGGGTCAAATCAAGCAAACTGTTAGGCTACATTGTGTCAAGAAGAGGTATTGAGGTAGATCTAGCAAAAGTGAAGGCCATCATGGATATGGCTCCACCTACCACATTGAAACAACTCTGCAGTTTTCAAGGAAAGTTACAATCTATTAGGAGATTTGTGTCACAACTAGCAGATAAAGTCCATCCACTTTAGCATTTTCTTGGCAAGGGAAACAAGTTTCAATGGGATTGCCTATGCCAAAAAACATTTGAATAAATTAAGACATATTTGGCTAATCCTCCAATTTTAGTACCTCCAGTTGCAAGATGACCATTGATTCTATACATTTCAGCTACTTCAGTTGCTTTAGGAGCACTTTTGGCACAATTAGATGATAAGGGGAATGAGCAAGCCATATATTACCTCAGTTGAACACTAGTTGGCTATGAGTTAAACTACACTACTATTGAGAGAGCATGTTTGGTTGTAGTCTTTTGTATTCAAAAACTACGTCATTATATGCTTAATCATACTACATATCTGATTGCCAAGATAGATCCACTCAAGTATTTGTTATCAAAAGCTGCCCTCACTAACCGAGCAGCAAAATGGGTCTTAATTTTAAGTGAGTTCAACATTGTTTATAAGGATCATAAGGCCATTAAAAGATAAGTAATTGCAGATCAGCTTGCTGAAGCTCCTCTTCAAGGAGACCATCCCATTGTAGCCAATTTTTCAAATGACACAATTATGACCCTAGCCCCTACTACACCATGGAAATTATTTTTTGATGGATCCTTTACACAAAAGGGATCGAGGGCAAGAATTTTGTTTGTGACACCATAAGGGGACCTCATTTCTAAGTCTTATAAAATCTCATTCCCTTGCACAAACAATATAGCTGAGTATGAAGGTTTAGTCATAGTACTATGTCAAGCTATCAGATGGAATATCAAAAACCTTCTTGTCTTTGGAGACTCACAATTGGTCATTAAATAAGTCACAGATGAATACCACACTAAGGATGAGAAATTGTTGCCCTACTACAGAATAGTTGAGGATCTTAAGCAGCATTTTACAGAGATTTTTTTTTAGCAGATTCCAAGGGCTAATAATAAAGTAGCAGATGCCATGGCTACTATTGCCTCTATGATTGCCATGCTAGAATATAGTCCTAAATGTGAGTTTCTCGTTGAGACCTTTTTACTCCTGCTTATGAGAAAACTAATTCAAAGTTGGTGTGTGAGATTGTTGGTCCTGAGTCTCCATGGTATGCTAACATATTTGCCTATTTACATCACAAAACCATTCCCATAGCCCTCACCCCAAACCAAAGCAAAACCTTCATCTACCAAACTACCCGCTATACCATCCTAGGTGATACACTTTTCCAAAAACACTTTGATGGAACCCTCCTTCGATGTCTCAGTTCAGATGAAGCCCAAACGGTGTTAGAAGAGGTTCACCAAGGGATTTGTGGTGCCCACTCTAGTGGCCTTACATTAGCAAAAAAGCCTCTTAGGACAGGTTACTATTGACCCACTATGGAAGCAGATGCATATCATTTTGTGAAAAGATTTGTTCCATGTCAGCAGTATGGTGATTTGATACATGCTCCTGCCCAAGATCTTTAGCCCACCATCACTCCATGACACTTTTCCCACTGGAGATTCGATCTGGTTGGTCAAGTATATCCAAATTCCTCAAATGGCCACAAGTACATTATTGCTGCTACTGAGTACTTCACAAAGTGGGTTGAGGCAATTCCCTTAACCTACATCATCAAAAAATAGATTTTGAAGTTCATCTTGAACTACATTATTTGTCATTTTGGTATACCTCAAGATATCATGACTGATAATGGAACCCCTTTCAAAAATCAAGAGGTTGCCACACTATGTAGGAAATTCAGAATCACCTAGCATTTTTCCACCAGATACTACCCCCAAGGCAATGGCCAAACTGAAGCTACCAATAAAACCATCTTGAAAATCCTAAAGAAAATCGTTGATGCAACTGGCCGTGATTGGCACATCCAAATTGCTCCTGCCCTTTGGGCTTATTGCACCTCCATTTGTACCCCCACAGGAGCCACCCCATTTTCCTTTTTTTATGGTTCCAAAGCTATCTTGCCCATCAAAATTAAGCTCCCTTCCCTCAGAATCTCTCTCAAGAACTTGATATTTGAAGAAGAATATTGATTTTCTCACTTGCAAGAATTGGCACTCCTTGATGAGAGACGACTCCATGTCCTAAACCACCTCTGCATGTATCAAAACTGCCTTCAGCTTCAGTATCATAAGAAAGTCAAGCCACAAGAATTTGAAGTGGGTGACTTAGTTTTGCAGCATAATATGAAGAGCCTCTAAAACCATGAAAAGAAAGGAAAATTTGAGGAAAATTGGCTAGGTCCATTTATCATTACAGCCAAATATGGATCTAGGGCATATCAGATTACTACTCCAGAGGGAGATCTGCTCCCTGAGCCTATAAATATCCAGCATCTCAAGCGGTTCTATGCTTGAGCATTTGTAATTCCTGTACAATGTTTACAGTCATTAGAAAATCCAAAAATAAAAAAAAATTCATAAATTGTTCCTGAAAAAAGCCCTAAAAATCATAAATTTGTTCCTGAAAAAAGTATGGTTTGATCATTGTCTATAAGGCTTGTTTTGCTTCACTCCATTCCACCATTCCACTTCCCTTGTGCAAAGTCTTATCTAGCCTTTTGCATTTCATGCATTCAATAAAAGACCTCTTGTTAGCGAGGCTTCATTTCACTTCCATCTTTTGAAAGACCTCTAGTCTGCAAGGCATTTTTTTTCTGTCGAGTGATTATCATTCCCACTACACTGAGTTTTTTCACAATAGTGACCACACTTGGAATTATATAGAATCACCATTTGAGACTTAATGATTCAAGAAACTTGTTCACTTCACATCCCTTGTCGAAAATGTATGATTTTATGATCATTTGAGATTTCGACTTGACACACTTTTATAGGATGAATCCTTCTTATAGGTGACATTGTGACATTCACTTCTAGACCTAAGGTTCTTGGTAGGAACTGTGGACTGAATGACTACTTGGTCATGAAGTCTCTTTTTGATTGATTTTATTTTTTTGTGTATTAGTAAAGCCTTTTTATTGTGCACCTTGATCTTCCATATTTTGGTAGTACCTGAATGGCTTTCATTGACTACACACGTTTTTGTGGTATGATCTATTTTTGAGGCTTTATTTCATACATGTTAGTTTCAAGTTATGTTAATGCATTGCGTAATGAGGGCAATGAGTTAGCACATGTCCCACCAAAGATCCCCAAAAGACTTTGGGTGTGCCTAGACCTCTCTATTGCATATATGACATTTGATCCATCATAACTATGCAAACTACACCTATCATGCTAAAGTCTCTATGGTTTTGTATGTCTAATCCATGCAAAAGAGTCATGTTATTTATGCTTCTATAGCATATAATGTATAAACTCATTTTTAAAATTAACTTAAGGTGTGCTCTCCATATGAACACAACAGAATCTCTTGATATCATGTAGTTAGGATGCATGTAGTGTAGGGTTTCATTCGAGTTGTGCTTGAGACAAGGTTCTATTTATTTCCCCCCTCCTATGCTATGCTACTGGGTTTCTATGAGTGACAGTTATGACAGATATTCATTTATTAGTTCATTTCCATTAGGTTGCATTAACTTCCCGTTATTGTATTCATTCATTTTCTATTGCGTTAGTGTTCATCTGATTCATCTCATTTAGTGTTCATTAGACATTTTTAGTTTATTTTATTAGATTGAATTAGTTCATTTCATTAGATTGCATTAGTTCATTTCATTAGTTGCATACATTCATTTTAGTCATCACATCTAGGGGCATATACATCATAATCACATCTCACATAGATATAGTGCATCCATGTAACATACAAACAGCTCAAAATTGCCCACTAATCTGCATCACACACATGTTAGGCATCATGTACATATGCATACATCATAGGAAACATCACATAGCATCACATCCTGCATCACAAATGTTAGTATCCACATCATATGCATCATATACATCCATACACATATAGAGTCATTAAATCATGTCATGTATATATCTCATAAAATAGTGTCTATACAGTCCATATACACATCATGTAGAATCATGTAGTAAAAATGCATCATCAAAAACTCACTACATCTGCACATATTTGTCAAAAAATTGCTCACTATATACAATTACGCTGCTGGCTGTGAGGGCCCAGCCCCCCCTGTATCTCCCCCTCGAGGAGGTCTCTGCTATCCTACGAACTACTCTGATCTAGCTCTGCCGCCTGAGATCCATGAGCTAGCTCCCTTCTCAAAATTTGGTTGTCGCCACTCAGTAGGCACGGCCTCAATATAAAGTGACCTATAATTTTTTGCCTCTCGTATGGTCTATGTCTCTACTTGGCTAGCTATGAGGGCCTCATGCATCATTGAGATGGCTACCCCAAGTTGTACCATCTATATGGCTATGTCCCTCTGCCTGCAGTATCCATCTAGTTGTGCCTGATGGGTGGCCCGCTCGACCTGTAATCCAGCTACCTCTGCTCAGAGCCTCTCCATCTCTACCCGCTCCCCTACCCCTATGTGGGTGCCCATTCCTACAAACTCCCCTACATCCACCCATGCCTGTAGAGCTGCTAAAGCCTCTTGTACACTATCCCCTCTGGCCCTCTGTACCTACAACTCTACCTGTATGGCCCCCATGGCCTGCTCTAAACTATTTTCTCATGCCCGTTGCACCTATGCTACCCCCTATAGTTGAGCTACCTCTGTCTACAAGATGTCCCTCTTGGCCCTAACCATGTCTGGGTCCTCTCCTTGTACTTGTCCCTGTGGAGGTGCTTATGGAGGTGCCTATAGTGGTGTCTGGGGCTATGCTTGTGCTTATACCTGGGGTACTATCTGTGGTGGCCCCTATGCTGGTGTTAGCCCTGGCCCTCTCCTCACTCAGACTCTGCACCCATGTGATCCCTCTTGTTCCCCCTGTGCTGGTGGTGACATCATCGCTGCCTGCTTTCCATCCCCTACTCCATCCCCCTCTCCCTGTGCCTACTCTACCGATGGAGGTTCCCCTGGCACTATAAGCCTGACCCGCTGGTGGGCTGCCCACCACTGTGTGTACGTTGGTGTCATACCTGCGTCTCCCCTGTCCTGACCATGCACCCATGGCACTACTACCATCCCCAACCAAGAAGCTTAGGCCAATCGTACGGTAGTCCCGTGTCCCCATAGCTGGCCATAATCTCATGACACCACAGGATATAAGAATCTGTCTAGAATTATATCTTGTACCATGCCAAACTATTGTCGCACTCGAGAAGGCATATAGCACATGATCACACACATAGATCAGCCAATGATCTAGCAGTCTATCTGTGTGTATGGGAGGTACATCTGATCCTCTGTGTCATCCTCGCTCCTTGTTGCCAGTGTGCCCCCATTTCTCTACCCCATCATAGGGAGCCCACTTGAACATGATGATCTCATCAATGCACCAATGCCAGAACCCCATAGACTCCGTCGATGTATACTGGATGGGAGGCCAGTATCTGCAGGTGAATGGCTCTCCAGGCTGCCTGGTCTCTCATTGAGTGATGGGTCGTGTGACCCCAATGTGCTCCCATGACTAGACCATCAATAGTGTCAATCTTGGTCCTACAGTGTGTTGGGTCCGATATGCACACATGTGCAAATTGTGGTATAGCTTAGCCAGGATCATCTATCCCCAGTAGTAGACTGCTCCCTCCTCTTGTAGTAGGGTGATCAACACTCGAGCCCAACCGATCGGCCACCTGTGTCCTGCATGATTTGGTAGCATCAGCCATATCAGTGAGGCAAGGTATATAGCTAGCCTGAGTAGCCTCTACTCTAGTGCGCCCCACCATGACAACCACGACCTCTGGACGGGTAGTCGCTGTCGTCGTCTACCAAAGAACAGGTGTTGATACTTACTATATCACTAGTTACATATAATCTCTTTGGTTTATTTATTTTAAAGTAATATTCATAATAGTATCATGTTGCATTAATAAATCCTAACTAGGCCTTAGGTTTCATGGGGTCTTTATTTATGATGCATGTACCCATAGAATGCGATTTTACTAAAAGTATAATTATAGTTTGGAGATGGAGACAAATGAGTCAATTCATTAGTTTCACAATATCAATAACTTAGTTGGACGTCCATACAAATTTCCCTAACGCTTGCATTAATTGGGATTCATGTTTTAATCAATTTAAGAAGATTATGGTTGCCCACAAGATCTTATTGAGCAATATTACTATACCATGTCAACTTAGTTTATGAACTAGCCTTGAAGATAGATTTTTTCTTTTTTTTAATTGTAACACATTATAAGCCCCTTGTTGAGTCTAGGGTCTCAAAGTGAATTGGTCTAATAACTAAATACATCAGTATTTAAGTATTTCTATCTAGCTCCCATAACATAATAATCATCAGACATATATATTTACATAACCTTCTCACTTTATTTCTCTTCCATCTAGTATTGCATTTCAAGATACAAGATGATTATACAATTGATATGACCTTGCACATAGCAATTTTCATATGTTGATAATAAAATTTATCTATCAAATATTGAACTTAAATCTATCTGACAATTGTAGAATATAACTCATCTACTAATTTAATTTTTATTATTATACTATTCCATATGCATACTAACTTGATTAGTATAATTACATCCTATAGATGCTTAAAATCATCCCTAGACACTATATTAATCAATTTTAATATTGCCCGTGACATTGTAATTAATTATTAATTAATTAATTATATTGCTCACATTCCTCTACTTATTTAATTAATCTAATTAATTAAATGAGTTCATTCTCCTAGGTATTTAAATTCAATTTAAATACTCCTAGCCCTAATGTGTTAAATTAATTTAACACATGATCCTCCATATTCCACTTTTTAAATAAATTTTATTTATTTAAATTTCCCACATCCTATTAATTTCTCTAAACCCATGATGAAATTAAATTTCACTTAATTTAATCTTAAGTCTAACCTAGAGCCTAGCCTACACCCATCATTTTTCTCCTCTTAAGCCTACTTCTTCTCTAATCTCACTTAATCATTCTTAATCATCTTCCCAATCCCCCTCATTAGCCTAAGAGTGTGCTCACACATGTGTGAGATGGCATGCCTACATACTCTTGTCTCCCACTCTTCTTCTCAAGTTTTCTCACACATGTGTGAGCAAACTTTGAATTCTTGACCATTTGCATGGCTTGCATGTCACCTTATGTGGCACCTACTTGGATGCCACCTCACCAAGCCCTCTCTTGAGCCTATAAATAGAGGCCTTGTCTCAAGCATTTTCATCTCTCATTTTATTGCATTGTTATCATGTTGGTTTGAGATTTGAGTTTGCGTTCATAGTTTGAGCTTTCATGGTAGTTTGAGTTTGCATTAGTAGAGTTCTCATACTAATTTTGTAGGTTCATACTAATCATTTGTTAGCTGATTTAGTTTGCATATTGCATTGTTCATTTAGTTTTCTTCATGCATTTTCATTTCCATTCCATAGTTTACATTCTTAGTTAGTTTCCTTTATTTCATATCATCTTCATTATTGAATGCTTTCAAGAATGGCTTTCTCCATAGTCATTTCTTGAAGTGTTCTTCATCTCACATATCTTAGGATCTTAGTGCATTTTCATTCACATTTGCATTCACATTTGCACTCACACACTCAAGAGATTCATTTATTGTTGTGTTGGGGAGAGCAAACCAAACATACCCCCCATCTTAACACACCAACAAGGCCTCTTATGGGTGCCCTTGTTGAGCTATAGAGGTGGCTAGAAGATTGGGTTTGTTAGCTACTTAGGGTTGCAAAACCCAAGAAAGCATTAGTTAATGTTTGTTCTTTTTATGTTGATGAATCTTTGATGCACTTTCAAGGTTTTTAACTAATGTCTGCTTGTAAACCCATGCTCCTAACAAGTCACATTTTCTAGCACACACATCCAATTTATTACATCCTTTTTCTTTTATATTTACAAATTAACAAATTATTACATACTAATGATTGCTTACTTTATTTATATACCTACGTTGACATTTAATTAAATTCTAACAAATTTAATTACCTACTAATTTTTTTATTTTTATTTTACTAAATAAATTTAATATTCTAACTAATAGTCAGATTGTAATATCACTACTAATGAACTTATTATCATTAATTACTAACTAGTTCATATTAAACCCTACTACTTATACCTTACAATACACTAGCTAATTAGTACCTCACCAATTACCAGCACTAACCCTTATTATTTCTAAACTCAAATGAACATATGTGCATTGTGTACCTATGGCAATAGTATGTTTGTTGATATATGTGACTATGCCTTGGGTAATATGTGCATGTTTGAATTTATACCAAATTTAAGCTCATATATGCATACAAGGAATTTAAAATAGACTTATATATTATATAATATAATATTTACACAACCCATGTACATTCTATACTATGTAATATATATTATTACATGCACATATATAATCCAAATTATATGATTCACTTAATTATAACATTAAATATATTTAAATAACAACAACAAGAAGCAGGAATGATGGGGTTTAGGGTTTAATGATTGGAAGGATGGAGGTTTTAGAGCTAATGGTAGAAATAATATGTAGCAAAGAAGATTTGAACCTTTTTGAAGGCTTAAAGGTTTGACCTACTAGGTCAATAGGAGTGACAAATGATAGATGGGTGGAAGACAAAGCCATAAGATAACTTACTAGAGTAAAGTTGGAAATCCTGATGAAGGAGGTTAGCAAGATGGGACTAGGAGGCTCAGAAAATTTGGTAATAGTGGTCACCCAGGGCAACGTTTTACCTCTTATAACTTGGAAGGAAAGGTGGATTTTGGAAATATTTTTTAATGAATGCAGAAATCACAAGTAGTGAAAAACCAGGAAAAATAGAGGATTGAGGATCCACAATAGGAAAGATGGACAATAGATAAGATTATAATAGAGAAAATCTCATTGAAGGAGAAGGAAAGATTTATATCTCCTAGAGTAATTCTTTCTTTCTAAAATTGGGGGAGGGGGGGGGGGGGCATATGGCCTACAATAAGAAAGCTTAAAAAATGGTGTGATGAAAAATGGGGGAGGGTAAAAGACTTTGGAAAATGGTTTTTGCATGGTAATAGTGGACATAGCCCAGGATAGGGGTTGGATGCTGAATGGAGGACTGTATTTTATGGAAGGATTTGGTTTTTATATGAAAGCATGGGTCCCAAAATTTGACCCAACAAAGGAATTCATAAAAAAATTTCCTATTTGGGTGGATTTGAGAAACCTCCTGCAAGAATACTAGAATGATTATTATTATTAGCTGATGGGAAATAAGTTGGGAGCCTTTGTGAACATTGTGGAAATGGTGTATAAGGAACCTTTCAAATGTTTCCAAGGATCTGCATTATATGGAATGATTTTAACCCTTTAACACAAATGGTTTAGCTATATTTAGATATGGGGGTATGGTGACAACCTCAGTCAATAGAGGAAGGGTTAATGGTGTGACAGCATTGCTTGAGTCCATACGATGATTTTTAAAAATGTGAGCAAGAGGGGCACCTAAAGGGTAGGAAAGAGCATAGTCTATTGAATAGGGTAGTTGATATGTCTGGTGAATGGAAGGTGGTACAAAAGATAAAGGAAAAAGCCTAAAAAGAAACTATAGTAGATATGGAAAGTGTTTTTATTTTAAAAGAAAGAGTAAATAACTTACAAGAGAGTAAGGGTGTGGGAGGCTGGGAAGTTATGATTGAGAGGGTGGATTTTCAAGTAGAAGGGAAGAATCTAAAGGAGAAAGATAGTTTGAAGGATTGTATGGAGGCTGAAAAAGAGACTCAAATCTTAGTAGTAAGGGATGAGAAAGGATCAAAATATTAGGGAGCAACTAGGGAAAGATTTTATGAAGAAAGCTCTTTGCAAGGTGGGATCAATCCACAAGTGATTAGAGGGGAGGCAAATCAAGGCCAAAGGATTAAGGAATGTGTAGGTGAAGAAAGGGGATGGATCAAAGGAGGAGTTCTATCTTTCTTTGCAGAAGAAGACAATAGGGTTTTCCTAGGAGAGGAAGATGTAGGGTGTGATGATGAAGTCTTCAAAGATTTAGAAATCTCAACAATAAGAAACTTGAAGGGGTTTTCTAAGGATTTTAGTATTGAAGGGAGTTTAGATGAGGAAAATTTGAAAGGGGGGATGGGCATTTATAGGATGATGACTTCTTAGGCTTGGGTGATGAAATTGCTCTAAAAGAAAAGAGAACCATAGCAAAAACTAAATGAAAGTCATAAAATTAAGGTTGGGGAATATCAAAAAAGAGGAAAGAGAGATCTAAATTATCTAATCTAGATAGCAAGAAGTGCAAGAGGCCAAAATAAATTAAAGGTGGGAAGGGGGAAGACTGCCTCTCAAGGAGGATGAAGATTCTCTCTTGGAATGTTAGGGGCTACAATACCCCTAACAAAGTTTGTTTGATCAAGAGAGGCCTTGATCAAGCGAGACCAAATATGGTCCTTTTGTAGGAAAAAAAGATTAAAGGGGAACAAAAGAGAGTCATGGAAATCTTCAAAATATGTAATGGAGGCCCTACTAGATTAGATAACTATGTTAGGAGGTGATTGCAATGTTATTCTTTATCCGAGGGAAAAGAAAGGAGGTAGAGGTTCGAGAATGGTAAATCAAGAAGATTTCTCAGCCTTTGTGACAAAAAATGGTCTAGTGGATATCCCTTTTAAGTAGGGCAAGTTTACATGGACTAATAGAAGGTTGAGGTTTGTAAATATTGCTAAAAATTTGGATAGATTTCTAATGGGGGTGACTGGACTTAGTTTAATTGGATGGTAGAAGCTAAAATTTTACATATACAAGGTTTAGACCACTTCCCAATTGAGCTTAGAATACATGAAGATTCTTCACCATATCGATGCCCTTTCAAGTTTGAAGCAATGTAGTTGAGGGAACATGGTCTTAAAGATTTGGTAGAGCACTAGGGGAGAAATTGCCCAAATTTATCAAGAAATAAGGCCTTTATTGTTTTTTAAAAGTTACAATTCGTAAAGGAGAAATTGAAGGTCTGGATTAGGGAATCCTTCCAAAACATTTTTAGGAAGAAAGTCTAGTTGAAACTCTCTCTAAAATAACTAAATGATAGAGTGATTTTAAAAGGTATGGGGGAAGAGGACTTTCTAGAATAGAAAAAAGTTAAAAATGGAATATGAGGAGATCTTGTCCAGAGATGAGGTGTTTTGGAGATAGAAATCTAGAGAAACAAGGTTGAAGGAAGGAGATAGAAACACTAAGTTCTTCCATAATTTAGTAAAAAGTAGAAGAGCTCATAATAGAATTTTCTCTATTGAAAATGCAAAAGGGAATTTGGTGAAGGACCTAGAGGGAGTAAAGAGGGAGATTGTTTCTTTTTTTCAAAATAGAAGAAGGTTGGATGAAGGGGGGGGGGATGTATCAGAGGTTGAAGTGTTGGAATGTATTCCAAATTGTGTAATAGAAGAACATAACAGGATGATGTTTGCAAAAGTGACAAAGGAAGAAGTTAAGAGTGCTCTTTGGGAGTTAGGAAAGGATAAAATTCCTGGGCCTGATGGGTTTACAGGAAGGTTTTTCAATTTTTTTTGGGTTTTTTTGGGGCATGAAGTTTAGGAAGTTGTTGAGGAATCTAGATAAGGGGGGTTTGTTTTGAAAGACTTAAATAACACCTTCATAGCACTGGTGCCAAAAAAGGATGCATGTAGGAATTTTGGGGAGTTTTGACCTATCTCATTATTTAATACTCTATACAAAATCATTTCAAAGGTTATATAAAATAGATTTAACAAGGTGTTAAATGTTGTGATTTCTAAGGAACAAAGTGGGTTTTCTCTAGGAAGATTCATTTTTGAATGTGTAATAGTAGCTCATGAATTGATCCACTTAATTAGAGTCAAGGAACTTAGTAAAATGATGGTTAAGTTAGATATTAGGAGAGCTTGTGATGAAGTGAATAGGGATATTTTTTTGAAAGTGTTGACAGAATTTGATTTCACAACAGAATGGATTAGTTGGGTAGAGGGTTGTGTTAGTTCTACAGGGTTCTCTATTCTTGTTAATGGAAGTCCACAGGGCTTTTTTGAAATGGAGAAAGGCATTAAACAAGGGTACCCCTTATCCCCCTTTATCTTTGTCATTTTAGCTGAAGTGTTGGGAAGGTTGATTGGGGTTAAAAGAGATAGAGGTCAATGGAAAGGAGTAAAGGTTGCTAATGGAGTGGAAATTGTGTCACACCTTTAGTTTGTACAGAGAGAGAAGCTAGAATGATGAAGAAGATGCTAGAGCTTTATGGAAGAGTTTTTGGATAGAAGATTAATTGGAGAAAATTAGAGAGTTTCTTCTTCAATACCCATGTTAGTAAAAAAATGACTATTAGTAGGATTATAAATATTAACAAGGGTCACTCTCAAGTAGATATCTAGGGATTCCATTGTTTCAAGGAAGAAATAAAGGTGAGATGTGGAAGGGTCTATTAGAGAATTGTTTTTAGAAGATGGAGGGTTGGAAAGGGAAGTGACTATCTTTGGCTAGAAGGATTTTGATGTTAAAATTGGTGGTATTTTTTGTTCCCATTTTTTCAATGATGTGTCTAAATATAACTAAGAAGGTGATCAATAGTGTAGAAAAAAAAATGAGAAGGAACTTTGGAGCAAAATAGGGAAAAGTGATAAAATCTCATTGTTAAAATGGGATAAGATCTATAGCCTAAAAAGGTATGGAGGAGCAAGCCTTAGAGACTGGAAACAAATGAATGTGGCTTTAGGGGGAAAATTGGTGTCGCAAATGGTTTCAAATTTAGAGCAATTTTGGACTAAAATTTTAAGAGCAAAATATTTGGATTCTAATGATCAAACAAGGGTCTTGACAGTCCAAAATCCTTTAAGAGGTTCATCTATATAAAATTCTATTATCTCATGTCGACATGTTATCACTAATCACATTTGATGAAGGTTGAAGATGGGGGTCTAGAAATTTTTTGGGATGAATCTTGGAATGGATATAAGGTTCTTGATGAGGAGTGTCAAGATAGGTACCTTAAACATATACAATGTGAATTGTGGGGATGTAAGGTTAGAGTATACATGAGAGAGTTAGATGGATTTTTGGGTAAATCTTGAGTTTGGAAGGATTAGAGGGTGGAGGGTCTTTGTCTCCAACAACAAAAATTTCTAAAAAATGTTTTCTCTAAGAGGAAAATCTTTTTAATGGAAAGAAATGACAATGTTAGATGGTGTTCTTCTTCTTTGGGTGAGTATTCTATAAGGTTAGGCTATGACGTACTATCACATAGAATGGATGATAGTTTTGAAGTTGGAGATTTATGTTGGCATAAAGAGATTTTTCCTAAAGCAAGGACCTTTTCTTAGTTAGTTGTTCAAGGTCAAATTTTAACTAGGGAAAGAAGTAAGAGATTAGGGTTTCAAGGTCTGATGCAATGTGTGATGTGTGTGAAGGAGGAAGAATTTGTAGATGATTTGGTGTTACATTGTGAAGCTGTAGAGAAATGCTAGAGACATGTGCAAGTTAAGTTGGGTTGGCAAGAACCTTGGAGAAATTCTCTAATAGAATTATTTTTATCTTGGCCATGGATGAGAAAGAGAAATATGCTTGAAAGTGTATAAAGGATTAGTCCATCAATTATAATTTGGGAGGTGTAGAAAGAAAGAAATATGATAATTTTTCAAGAGTTGGTGAAACCTATGGAAAAGCTTTTGAGAAGGATTGATCATTCCATAGAAGAAGTGGTCAGTGTTGCAGTGTTTAGAAAGGATTAGATGAAATGTGTTTTTATAAAAGAAGATAGAGCTATCCAAAAAGAATGGCCAAGGATTAAAATTAGACAAGATAGAGCTTTAAGTAGGGATAAATAAAAGAAAGAACATAGAAAAAAGTTAGTTTGGAGACAACCAAAGGAAGATTGGATTGAGGTGAATTTTGATGGTGTTTTGATTGGTAATCTTGGTAAATTAGGGGTAGGCTATAAAGTTCAGGATCAATTTAGGGAAACTCTTGCATATGGGAAAAATCAATTATTGGATGGAACTAATAAAGAAGGGGAGTTCCAAGAAGCTTTATTAGCAATTTAGTGTGCAAAGAAAGTGGGAGGTGGTAGAGTGATTATGGAAGGAGACTCGACGGTGGTGGTGTAGGTGATTAGAAGAAATCAGATTTTGGCTTGGCATTTAGAATTTTTTTTTATAGTTGTAAATAAGGAGATGGAATCTTTAGAAGATTTTAAAATATGTCATGTTTATAGGGAGTCAAATGGCAAAGCAGATCAACTATCAAAATGGGCAGAAAATTGTTTAGAAGTACGAAAAGGGTGTTTTGAATGGTGTAGTCATTGGGATGAGGTATTGATTAGTTGAATTTAGATTTTTTATTTGTCTAAAATTCTTAAAAAGAAAATTGATTACATAATGGAATAAATGGAGGGTGATGAATGAGATAAACTATCTTATTTGTAAAATGATTAGAAGATATAGGTGATATGTAATAAAGGGTCTCAAGATAAAAAAGGATGCTTTAACTAAAAGGATGGAGAGATGATGAGTGACGAATTAAAGTGTGTGATCTGAGCAAGTTGGTAGGTGACTTTTCTATAAATCATGGCAGTCAAAAAGGTCCAATTTAAAAAGTATAAAATTGTTTGGAAAGTAATAGGAAAGGAAAGTGATAGAGTAAAGAAATGGAGGCTACATTTACTTTTAGGAAAACTAGACAATTGAAAGTGATCTGCAGACCTATCTAAAACTATCAACTCTGCTTGTTGCTTCTTTTCTCGATGCCAGGAGTGATGGAAGTGGTGAAGGGAATGGTAGGAGAGTTGTTTTAGAATTTGACACATCACTGGAAAATAAATGTGGATATTGTTGCAATGATTATGGCATAGGGGTGGAATTAGTATTTTCTGAAGAAGAGGTCAAGTGGGTGATGACATCATTATTTCCAAAAGACCTTATTGTAAGTGTTGAATCACTGTTGGAGTGGGCATGGCTAGGGATGGGCTTTAATTATATTGAATGTTTCAAGGATGAAGCAGAGGGGGAGGAAAAAGGGAAATTTGGGTTCATCTAGTGGCCAAATAATGTGAATAAGGAAGCTTATAAGGAAAAAATTAGAGTGGAATGGCTCAAGCTGGTGGAGGAGATTCATTATTTCTAAGAGAGGCCAGGCACAAGGGTTAAAGGTTTTCAAGTTCCTCACCCATGACATCATCGCACTGCAGGCCACCATAAAAGGTGAATGGTGGTGAAGGTAGTCTTTCTAGTGAGGGTATAAGGGGTAATGAAAAATGATCAAATTTTATTTTTTTGCCTTTTTCATTTTGCCTATATGGAATTAGTCCTACAGTTTCCCAAGATGGATGATACTGATTTTTTGGTGTGTAAAGATTCTGGTAAAGTAAACATGGAATAAAAAAATTTAGCAAATGGAAGCGAATGGCATAACAAAAACTCAAAGTTAATAGCGATGGAAATTCTCGAATAAGTTTTGAAAAACAAGTTAAATTATGAGGAAGGGAATGAGCATAGGTAAGGAATAGACCAAAGTAAAAACCCTTGAGAGATGAAGGATGAAGAAGGGCATGATAAGATGAAATAGTTTATACAAAATCTACAGGGCAATGTAGTTTTTTGTTTCAGGTCAAAAATAGGGTTTTTTATCAATGGGAAATCATATAGAAAGTGAAAATATAAATATTAGATGTTTTTGTAAGAACCTCATACAATGAGGATAGTAGGCAGAACATATATTCTTGGTAAGTGAAGAATGTAATTGAAGAAATAGTAGAAGGTGATCGTTGTGTGATGGCTATTCTTAAAATTAGCATTTCTATGTAACTATGCAAGTTTATTAATAAATATCTTATTGCCAACCAAATTAATTAGTTAACTAATTAACATATGATACATATATTATACGTATTGAAGAATATATAATATGTATATTAATAAATACATTAAATTTTGTAAGATAAAAGCTAAATTAAATTTTTGACTAAACTAATATACTATACACTAATTTTTATTTCCTATTCCTAAATTCCTACTAAACCTTTAGCTACTACCTTACAGTAAACACATTTATCCTAATTTTTCTAACCAAGTTCTAAATTTAAATATTTTCCTAGCACTAGATTCTTACTACTACTAACTTCTAGCTACACTAACTACTTACCACTTACCAATACTAACTACTATCTATTCTAAACTCTATAACTACTTAATACCCCTAGCTAATCACTACATCTAAGTGTTGTATTCCTAGGACTTTCCCCAATACCCACACCCCTTTTCGCATCCCACTCACATGAGTGGTGATGGGCCTATTTAGGCTTAGACATAGACCACTTCTCTCCTTCCATCTCCCAACTGCTTATTACATGTGTGCCTTGGGCCTATGAAAACCATAATCAATGTTTCCTTATGAACAAAAAGGTAACTAGTTTAGGTTTGTCAATCCTTGATTGGAGTAGCATTAAAGGTATAGTGTTTATTATATATATAGTTTTGGTTGATGTTAGGGTGTGGTTTGATATAGTTTTATTATTATTTGAGTGTCATTTGATTTCCACAATCTATTAGTAAAATATGATTAGTTCTTCTTGAATTTGATTGTGTCTAAAGTTTTTTGCATTAACGTTTCGGATCACACATAGTGATCCATCATTAGGATGAAGAGCAAGAGAAAAATAATAAGTAGCAGACTGGAGGAAACACAGAGATATAATAAGAGGAAGGAGAGGAGGTTGGGGGGGGAACACATGGATCGAGGGGGAGATTAAAAGAAGAAGAAAATGAGTTTAAATAAAAGAGAGAAGAAGAAAATCAAACAATAAAAGCAAATAAAGAAGGACTAATAACTCAAGGGTAACCACCAAGAACCACGCCAAAAAATTGAAGAATGAAACCGAACAAAAAGAAAAACATTAAAACCTACAAGCATACAATTAATAAAGAGTAATAAAAAAAAAGATGTAAAGTAAAAATGAGTGAGGGCAAAAGAAGATTCAAATGATAGCAATGGAGACATAAGAAAAAATAAATGAAGAAAAATAAAAATAGATAAGAAAAAAAGGATCAATAACAAAGAGAAAAAAGACTCAATATGGAAAATGACTCAAAATAAAAATATAAAAATAAATAAAAACAATAAAAACAATAAAGACCAAAGAAGGTGAATCAAATAAATGAGCTATAAACATGCTAACAAAAGGGAGAAAATAATAATGAAAATGTTAAAAATAACAATAATAGAAATAATAACACTAACAATAACAATAAGGTTAAAAGTAATAATAAAAACAATAACAATAACAAAAATAATAAAATTAAAAAATAAAAGCAAAAAAGACCAAATAATAAATAACAACAAAAGTGTTAAAAAAAATGAAAATAATAATAATAATAACATTAATAGTAATAATAAGGATAAAAAACAATAATAAAAATAACAACAATAATAATAATAAAAATAAATGAACATAAAACCAAAATTGACCAAATAATAAATAACAATAAAAACAAACTAAGAATGAGAAACAAAAAAATAAGAATGAAAGGAAAAAATTAAAAGTAAGAAAGCACAAATGAAAAGGAAGAGCAACATACGCACAAGTGTGTAAATGTATATATATATATATATATATATATATATATATATATATAAAAGAAGAAAGAGCATAAATGTATGTTAATGTGTGTGTGTGTGTGTGTGTGTGTGTGTGTGTGTGTGTGTAAGCACTTAAAAATATATAAGAAAAAATATATAAAAAGAAGAAATGAACAAAATAGGAGGATCAAAAATGGAAAAAGGAACACCGGGGACCACCAAAAAAAAAGAGAAAAAAGAAGAGCAAGGAACTAGCTGAACACCGAAAGAAAAGGGTCACTAGATTAGGAATGAAGATACAAAGAAAGTCAAGGGAAACAAAGGAACCACAGATGGGGGCATCCTAGAGATCACAACAACAAAGAGAAAGGAGGGAAAAAAGAAGCAAAGGAAAAGAGAAATTACCGACCTCAAACAGGCCACCACCGTGGGAGAAACTAGGAGCAAGGAGGCGAGGAAAGATCGACAGACTCAAAAGATCAAAGGATCAGGATCATTGGTACTTAGCCAGCATAGGAAGCCACGAAGGGTTTATAGTCCACCCATCATCTCTATTGAGGTTGACGGGGTGACTGTTGATAACTACTGCTTCTTCGAGCTTCCTTTTAAAATAGTTTTCCTCCTTGGATAAGATTTGGGCATCTTCTAAACAAATGTGGTGCTCAGTGGCTGACAAGTGCTCTGCTAAAGCAGACTGATGAACCCTGTCTTGTCTAATGTTAGCACTACGCTCCTCGATTCTAGTGCTGAAAGAATGACCAGTTTCACCTATATACGAAATCTCACAAGAGCAAGAAACTTTGTAGACTCCTGATGCTTAAAAAACATCTTTGGCATCCTTGAGAGCGGGGGTACAATTCTTGAGCCTATACCAAGGTTTGAAGGCCATGTGTAGGCCTTTTTTGCTTAGAATCTTGGCAAGCTTCTAGGAGATGATGGATGGACTTTAAACCCTTCGTGGCTTCCTATGCTGGCTAAGTACCAATGACCCTGATCCTTTGATCTTTTGAGTCCGTCAATCTTTCCTCGCCTCCTTGCTCCTAGTTTCTCCCATGGTGGTGGCCTGTTTGAGGTCAGTGATTGCTCTTTTCCTTTTCTTCTTTTTTCCCACCTTTCTCTTTGTTGTCGTGATCTCTAGGATGCCCCCATCTGTGGTTCCTTTGTTTCCCTTGACTTTCTTTGTATCTTCATTCCTAATCTAGTGACCCTTTTCTTTCGATGTTCAGCTAATTCCTTGCTCTTCTTTTTTCTCTTGTTTTCTGGTGGTCCCCGGTGTTCCTTTTTTCCTTTTTGATCGTCCTATTTTGTTCATTTCTTCTTTTTATATATTTTTAAGTGTATATATATATATATACATAGACACACATTAACATAAATTTATGCTCTTTCTTCTTCTTCTATATATATATATATATATATATATATATATATATATATATATATATATATATATATATATATATATATATATATTTATATTTACACACTTGTGCGTATGTTGCTCTTCCTTTTCATTTGTGCTTTCTTACTTTTAATTTTTTCCTTTCATTCTTATTTTTTTGTTTCTCATTCTTAGTTCATTTTTATTGTTATTTATTATTTGGTCAATTTTGGTTTTATGTTCATTTATTTTTATTATTATTGTTGTTATTGTTTTTATTATTTTTTATCCTTATTATTACTATTAATGTTATTATTACTATTATTTTCATTATTTTTAACACTTTTGTTGTTATTTATTATTTGGTCTTTTTTGTCTTTATTTTCAATTTTATTATTTTTATTATTTTTGTTATTTTTATTTTTTTTATTATTACCTTTAACCTTATTGTTATTGTTAGTGTTATTATTTTTATTATTGTTATTTTTAACATTTTCATTATTATTTTCTCCCTTTTGTTAACATGTTTGTAGTTCTTTATTTGATTCACCTTCTTTGGTCTTTATTGTTTTTATTATTTTTATTTATTTTTATATTTTTATTTTGAGTCATTTTCCATATTTGAGTCTTTTTTCTCTTTGTTATTGATCCTTTTTTTCTTATCTATTTTTATTTTTCTTCATTTATTTTTTCTTATGTCTCCACTTCTATCATTTGAATCTTCTTTTGCCCTCACTCATTTTTAGTTTACATCTTTTTTTTTATTACTCTTTGTTAATTGTATGCTTGTAGGTTTCAATGTTTTTCTTTTTGTTCGGTTTCATTCTTCATTTTTTGGCGTGGTTCTTGGTGGTTACCCTTGAGTTATTAGTCCTTCTTTATTTTCTTTTATTGTTTGATTTTATTCTTCTCTCTTTTATTTAAACTCATTTTCTTCTTCTTTTAATCTCTCCCTCGATCCGCGTGTCACCCCCCCCCCCCCCCCCCCCCCCCCCCCCACCTCCTCTCCTTCCTCTTATTATATCTTTGTGTTTCCTCTAATCTATTGCTTATTATTTTTCTCTTGCTCTTCATCCTGATGATGAATCACTGTGTGTGATCTGAAACGTTGATGCAAAAAATTCAGACACAATCAAATTCCAAAAGAACTAATCAGATTTTATTATTATTATAATATTTTCATGAGGGGACTCCCATTCATTTGGATGTTGTGACTTGCACTCCTCCTTTATTCCTTGATCTGATAATTTCATTAGTATCTGTATCACCTATCTATTATATATATATATATATATATTAAAATTAAAATTTTGTTTAGAGGATTATAAGGAATATTCTATTTGAATATTTTAATGGAATGTATTATAACTTGTGACAGTGGGGAATTTTCTTACTTTCCCATACAAATTCTAGAGTGTAATTTTTCTCATTTATAGGTTTTATTGTTATTTTGTGTGTGTGTGTGTGTGTGTGTGTGTTATGTCTCCTACATAGTATATGTTTTCAACTAGAATACACTATGACAAGTTTTCTTTTGGTTGATGGTTAGCATGAGGTTTTTATTAACATTCTAATTAATACATCTAAGTTGATAGATCTATTAAAACACTTGAAGTCATAGGATCATAACTTGAAACTTAAAAATATATTCATACAAATTAGTTACTACACTACATGAGTTTCACATTCTACATTTGGACAAGATCAATTATAGAATCTACCAACTCAATCCTTATGTTGAAACTTCAATTGGAATTTCTTCTTAATAGCATTTATTGATATCCTTTACATGTACAATCTTATTTAAATACACTTTCATTATGTTAGTTCATGGTTCAAACAACAAACATGATTCACATATGCTTAACCATTTCTATGCACTTGAGTATAAGGACTATCTACTTGGACTGATTTTCTCTATATTCTAATCATATCATCAAGATATTCAACTCCTCATTTCATTACATATGAATGCATATCACTAAACTTGATACAATTTACATCTTCACATAATCCCAATTTGTTAGCATGAAAGTATGCATCATAATAGAGTAACAAGATGAAGATTCCTCCATTACAACAAAATACACAAATGGTAAATTGTCTCCTTCATGATGTATCCACATAATGATAAATTTCAAGCTTCTCCTATAAATAATTGAGCATAAAAATTGTAATGTATTTTTTAAAACAACCGTGGAGGCTCAACTCCCATCCTAGACCTTATGGAGGCCACCCACCAAGGTGGGAGAACCAAGGCTCAAACAGGTGACAATCAAACAAGTTATCCACACTTAACAACCCAACCAAGGTATCCACAATGATTCTCCAATAGAATCATGAACATTGGGTGAAGCTGTGTTCAACAAGAGGAGAAGTGCTACGTCAATATCAATTACTTAAATTAAAAACTCATCATGCCTCTACAAGGCTTTCGCAATACATTCATTTCGCCACTAATTTCCCTTATCACCCCAAAGAAAAAATATCAAGACAATGGCTTCAATGGAGCCCATATTCCATGAAACCTCTCTTCTCTCTAAGAGAATAGACTCTCAAATACATTTTTGAGCAAAACTAACCCCTTCACCCAAGGATCCTCGTCCCTCTCAAGGGTGAGTGAAGCCTTCATACCCTATGAGAAACATGCAAACAAAAGAAAATAAAAAATAATCCAAAATGAAACATTTCATCCACATGCATTCAACACAAAAAAATACAACATTATGCACAATATACATTTATATTCCTACATGAACATAGATGTAACACCAACATTCAAGCTACAATGGAAGAGACATGGAATGAAGCACCAACCTTAGTCCAAGCTAATGGAAAATGAAATTTTTTGTAGAGATCCCTTTTCCTTAGCTTTCAATCTTCAAACCCTAAGTGTCTCTAAGTTTAGAGAGTGGGTGAACACTCATTAGTTTGTCACAAGCCCTCTATAAAGACATCAACTCACTATCCCACCCACTAACTCACTTTTAGAAACAACATAGAGCCCATTATCTCTTACACTCTTTTCCCTACCAAAAATAAAACCTTGACCAAGTGTGAGGATGAGGGAAAAGTCATGGGACATCACCATTTTCGAATTGGTTAAAGAATGACTTGTTTATAGGGTCTCCAAAGTTATCTAGACACTAAGATGGTGAACTTTAGACCCCTAACATGTTATACCATCATGTGGGTAGCTTATTTTCACTAAATGACCTCTTGGGACCACTTTTAGTTCTTCTAAATTCTCCATCAAGTTTGAATTCTAAATTCAACCTGATAGTGACCTCTCCTAACACTCTCCCCAAGTGGGTTTAACTTGAATACTTAAGGGAAATTAATTCTAGGTTAAGTGACTTCATATCAAAAACCCTAAATGGCATGTCACCCACACATGGACAATACAAGTGTCAAGTGACACATCAAGATACATTATGCATCACAATGAAATGTCTCAAATTGCACATGAATTTAAACCTATTACACACATACAATTCACATTTTACTAAATGAAAATACATAACAATGAGGTTTTGAATCTTCCAAAGATTCACCTTCGCTTTAGCGTGTTCATAATTTGCATAACATCATCAATTCCTACTTCATATTACCAAATCAACATTTTGAATATCATCATAATCCATTTTTTATCATAGCATTGAAACATTGAATCCATAGCTATTAAATGATCAAACATGTAAAATATGTCCTAGTCCATATCATAAGTGAAAACCATCAAAATTTAAATGTCATAATCAAATGAATAATATAAACCACTGTCCATCCAATTCAAAGGTGTGTCAAAATATTGAGTCATGGGTATCAAAATATGAATAAATCATCTATGTTATGATGGGTCAAGGAAAGGCCTCACATAAGGATAGCCCCAATATCCTAGATCCCACCTATAAAAAATATAGGATCTTTGAGCCCCTTATAATGAATGGAGAGGTGAATCAAGAGGAGAATGGTGATATACAACATTAGGCTCAACATGTTAGTCAATTTAGCAAGGGATTGGGTACAAAAGCCCTTCCAATTAGATGATGTGACTAATATTCCTAGATTGAAGGCACCAACAAGTCTAGAGAAAGGGAAAGGGACTAAAGTCATTGTCCCCACTTATAAGGAGAAGTCCCTAATAAGATCTAAGATGGTACACAACCATGAAAGGGATTTGGTTTATATTTACAAGGAAGAAAAGTCCAAGGGAAAGAATAATTGGGAGGCTACAAAGGAAGAGGAAGCACAACCCAAAGAGCCTATATCACAAATGGAAGCTTCCCCATCAGTCATAAAGAAAATTAGAATCGACACAATGGTAGTCAAAGTGAAAATAATAAAATTGAAAAAAAAATGGCACTCCTTCACCACAAATCCATGAGACCATCCCATAGGTTAAAGAGGAAGGATAACAAGAGGATGACATTGACTATCTCCATTTGAATAAGAGGACACATTCAGCCAAGGCCATTAAAAAGAAAATAAGGAAAAGTTTAACACAAACATCAATGACATAAAAATAATCAATCCAGATTACATAATCCACTAATCAGAAGCAGAAATGATGGATAGAGTCCATAATAGGGGTGGGGTCAAATCATTTTGATCTTTTTAATTCTAACTTCATGCCCATGGGGACCCATTTGCAGGAAGGAGAGATAAGGAATACATTGTTCCAAGAGACATTAGGCGATGATTGGAATGCAATTCCTCCACTCCCACATAGTCTAGTAAGGATACCTCCTCCACCTTTGGAAAACCTAGAGACACCACCTCTATCACCACCAAAACATGATACTATGTCATTGTCTCCTCTAATCTCAAAGCAATAGAACCCAACAATAGAGGATGAGTTATTTTAGTGCATCACACAAAGGAATCTCATAAAGAACAATAGATGCTTACGACAAAGGAACAAGCTCCCCCTATAGAAAAACCACTCCCCTCTCCTCATAGATGTAATATCCCAAAATTGGCACATTGCCATGTTAACCAACTTTGGTTTATTCAATTATTCCTAAGTCCTATTTTACTAGGTAATTCTAATTCTGATAATCGCTACTTGACCTAGGTATCAAATGCAAAAAATCCTAATTTGCATTAATCATATTATTGATTTAATTCCTAAATATCGACTCAAATTAGCTACATAAACCTATTGATTTAATTTAATTTAATTATAAGTGTTATACTTTAATTAAATTAAAATTACCTCTTTAGCTAATATACAAAGGAATTAAATACACTTAATTAATAAGATAACTCCTCTTTTTAATTATTGAATTTAATTATTCAATTAGTTAAAGTTATCCATTTATGAGGTCATATTCTATTTTATTAAATTAAATATTCACTCAAAAAGGAATTAGTTAACTCCTTTTATCACTCAAAAAGGAACCAATTAACTACTTTTATCACTCAAAAAGGAACCAGTTAACTCCTTTTATCACTCAAAAAGGAACTAGTTAACTCCTTTTATCACTCAAATGCAACCAGTTAACTCCCTTTTCATGAGGAAGTTTCCTTTATGACTGGCTCTCCTCTTCAATCTTGACCAACCATTCTGATTAATCTTGACCGTCAATCACCTCTTAGATTCTTTAAAAGAAGCTCTCCATTCCTCATTACAAGGGATGAATTTTAGAATTTGTGTCAAACTTATGCTGAAATTCTTACTCACTTTGCTCACATTTGCATAGCTTTATTTCTTTCATTGTAATATCATTTAGATTTTAAATATGCATCCATTTAGCATACTATGCTTCTTCATTTCTTAGATTAACAATTGCATCTCTCATCTAGATTAATTGCAATTTCATTTAGCTATATAAATCCTTCATTCTAGAGGTCTGGATGCATGTTTCTCATTCTGAGAGTAAAAGCATAATCCTTCTAGTTAGAAGGCAACAAGTCGCTCTGTTAGACTTTTCAGATAAACAATACAATGTTTATTTTGGGATGATCTCGTAGGTAATGACCATGTTGAAGTGTAATAATTCTTCTAGTTTAAGTGCATGATTCTATGTGGAATTTTGCAATAGCAATGTGAAATATAGATTTTTAGATTCCAGTTTATCAAGATGTTTGCTTGATTAACAGTTTTCTCTAAAGCATTTTATTTCAAATTTTTTTTTTTCCATTTTTATTTCTGATTTTTGTTTTGTTTTTTTTTTTTTTTTCAGCTTAATAGTATAAAATATTTTTATTTTTTTTAAAAAGAGAGTTTAAAATGAATTTTAAGTTTTGAGGTTTTCGTAGGTTTTGACTTTTTTTAAGTTGTTTTATGGGTATAAAAAAGAACAAAAAAATTTTATTTTATTTTCCCATAGTTAAGCTTTTGTTTGACTAACGGTGTTTTCTGAAGCATTTTCATTTGGATTTTTGGTTTTCAACAGCTTAATAGTGGTTTGTAAGATGCTTGACAAAGACACCTTTTATCCAAATACTTCAAACATATACTGACTATGTGAATGTAGGATGCTTGTAAAAGATACTCATGATGAAGATTTGTTTCAAACCCACATAAACATTGTGTCTTCTTTTATTTCTTTTCACACATAGTAAAAATAGGGCTTGTGAACTTTGTAGGGTCCAAGATAGGGGAATAGGGGAGTATGCTCTTTACCACTTGGAGGTCATGACCAAGGGTAAATCAAAAACCTAGAAGCCTTTGAAAGATAGCATTCGAGGGAGGCAAGCAAGTTAGTGGTTCTCCCAAATGAAGCCTTTAATGAAGAGATGATGATTTCCTTTTAGGGGATCAAAGTCTTGGAATAGGCCAAGGTGGGATTGATTAAGCTAACTCGGTGATTAACATGTCTTGTACGTTTGGGCGAGGAAATGAGGTAGAGGAGTATGATCTTTCCCCTTGAGGGAAATCAAAAAATTTGACCCTTAAATCTAAAACACTAGTCTGAGTCAATCCTTTAGAGGGCTTGCCGAAGTGATCCAACCTCTGGGGATAACCCAAGTGAGAATACTCCTTTCATGAGAGATTCCACCTCACTCTAATAAAGAAGCTTTGTTGATCAAAAGACCCCAAAGCCATATTAATTTCCTCTTCATCATTCTGATATCACATATCAAGAAGAGGCTCTGTAAACTACATTGGTCGATGTTCACCCTACTCTTGCTAGTCAAGTCTGTGCACTTACAGATGCTAGTGTGGGTTGTTGGCCTTAACTTTTTTTGCAAAGCCACTAGGGATTAGTATGAATGAAATCCAAGTAAAAACCTTTTAGTTAGTTGCTACCTGGTTCACCTCTGAAAGGAGGCATAATCTTTGTGCAAGGAGGGGGACGAATCTCTCCTATAGAACTCACCATAAGCATGCAACTGGGCATTGGAAGGTGGTATACATGCTTAACCCCTACCACAAGGGTGTTCATTTAGCATATATGTTATTGAGCCCTTTGAATACACCAAAAATATGGGTGCCCTCTAGGGGGTGACATGGCTATGTGAGGTGCACACATGCAGTACATAAGTTGTGAGACAAAGATTTTGCCTTCTCTACCAATTTTTTGTTTTACGGATAAAAGTGTGTTTATTATTGAGTCTTTAAACATTGTCCAAACCTATCAAACAAACTAAACATCAAGACTCCCCCACCCCTTTAAGTTTCTTTGTCCTCAGTTGGGTTGTTTGAAACTATTGCTTGCTTCCTATGTTTATCTAAAAATTAATTGTCTTGTTCAAAACAAACAAAATGTTGTCCAAAACTTGAAAATAGTCTTACTACCTATCTGAAATCTATCAAAACAACCAATAATCTATCCAAAATAGTCTAAAACTTTCAAAAATCACTTCAAAATTCAGTATCTTGTTTGTCAGAGCTACTTGCACTCTAAATTTGGTCTATTATCAGCCACGTGTTCAGTTTCAATATGTTTTGATTGGAAAGATCCCTTGAAAAAGAACTCAAATGTATTGTTTGGAGATGTGGGACCTTTGCTAGTTTTAGGATCCTCTTGATACAAGGGATTCTTGTTTTTTGTAAGTTTATAGAGAATTTTCTGTGGACCTGAGGTGATCTGACAAGTGAGGGGGGCCATGAAGATTCCTCACTAGATGAACTAGAGATAGACCATGTATGGACTGAAGAGTGACCTCTGCCTTGATTAGTACCCCTATCTCTACCTCATCTAGGTCTTTGGGGATGAAACATGTTGCCACTTCTTGTTACCATAGTCATAGACAAGGATAAAAAGTGAAAGCTTAAACAAGGACCACACTAGAACATAGTCTCAAAAATAAATCAAGATAAGGGTATTGTATACTAAGGTATGAGTCATTTGAGTAAATGCTAGAATAGCCAAAGATTATGACTATCATGACACAAAGTATGACAAGCACCAAAGACCAAAGACAAAGTGAACAAGAGACAAGACTAGTTTATGTGTAGGTCACAAATCATTAGCTAAGAAAGAAACATCAAGACTCCCCCACCCCTCTAAGTTGCTTTGTCCTTGATTGGGTTGTTTGAAACTATTGCTTACTTCCTGTGTTTATCTAAAAACTAATTGTCTAATTCAAAAAAAACAAAATTTTGTCCAAAACTTGAAAATAGTCTTACTACCTATCTAAAATCTGTCAAAACAACCAATAATCTATCCAAAATAGTCTGAAACTTGCAAAAATCACTTCAAAATTCAGTATCTTGTTTGTCAAAGCTATGTGCACTCTAAATCTAGTCTGTTATTAGCAACATTTTACCTCTTTTCTATTTGCAAAAAATGTCAAACAATGACTTCTTGCTTAGCTAATGACTTGTGCCCTACACATAAACTAGTCTTGTCTCTTGTTCACTTTGTCTTTGGTCTTTGGTGCTTGTGATACTCTATGTCATGATAGTCATAATCTTTGGCTATTCTAGCCATTACTCAAATGACTCATACCTTAGTATACAGTACCCTTATCTTGCTTTGTTTTTGAGACTATGTTCTAGCGTGGTCCTTGTTTAAGCTTTCACTTTTTATCCTTTTCTATGACTGTGGCAACAAGAAGTGGCAACGTGTTTTATTCCCAAAGACCTAGATGAGGTAGAGATAGGGATACTAATCATGGTAGAGGTCTTTCTTCAGTCCATACACAATCTATCTCTAGTTCATCTAGTGAGGAATCTTCATGGTCCCCCTCACTTGTCAGATCACCTCAGGTCCACAGAACATTCTCTATAAACTTACAACAAACCAGGAATCCCTTGTATCAAGAGGATCCTAAAACTAACAAAGGTCCCACATCTCCAAAAAATACATTTGAGTTCTTTTTCAAGGGATCTTTCCAATCAAAACATATTGAAATTGAACATGTTTATGCAATGGCTAGTTATGAACCTAAACATGGTGACCACAGCAGAAACCAAGACCAACCTAAGAATGACAAGAAAAAGACCATTACACTGATGAGGAGGAGCAAGAGGTGGAAATACTTCCTAAACACATAGAAAAGTGTTGTAAAGACAAAAATTTCAAAAGGTCATGGAAATCCTGCTCAACGAAGAGAAAGAAAAATACTTTCTCAAACTTGCCCAAGAGGGAGCTAAGCTACCCCATCATTTCAATGTGGAAATGATCATCACACCTAAAGAGGAAACTGAGACTTCAAAACTCCAAAAAAAATTGATAATCATGCAAGACCAACTAGCTTAGATGATGTGTGATAAAGACAAACCCACAAAAATATACACCTTAGATGCTCTTTTCTCATTTCCATTTGACAAGAGCATAAACATGCCTCCTTTTCCAAGAGGAGTAGAGTTACCTAAGTATGATAAATACTTTGGAACTACCGATCCCTAGGATCATTTTTAGGAATTTGGTGCCTTGTCTATGGAATTTATGCATAATCAGATGTATCTCATGCATTTATCACCAACAAGTCTAGGTGGTCTGGCTATGGAGTGGTTTTCACACTTTCCTCCTGGTATCAAAACGTTTAATGAAATTGCCAAATTTTTTGTACAGTAGTATTCTCATAACATTCAACACCCTATTAACATCCAAGATTTGTGTAATCTTAAGCAAAAGGTTGGGGAACCTTTCCTCACATTCCTTTAGAGGTGGGGACAACTTTATACTAAATATTCACACAAGATTCCTAAAATGGAAAAGCTTGAGTTCTTCATTGATAATCTCCTGCCCAATTTTGGGTATAGAGTCCAACTTCAAGGTCCATGCACCTTTGAGGGCATAGTCACACAAGCTATCTACATAGAGGAATTCATGGTCAAGAAAGGAAAACTCACCCTTTAGAGAGACACAAAACAAGGATCCACCTCTAACAAGGACAAACCCAAGTACATCAACAAGAACCAAGAAATTGCACATGATAGGGTTGTTGACAATGTCACTCCTAAACCTACTAAGGCAGCCTTTAATCTCATAGATAGTCTCAATATAGCCAAGAATGTTGAGAGACCTCCTCTTGACAACAAGACATCTATAAATAGACCAAGAAACTCATGGGCTACATGCCCTAAATGAGAATATACACCTCTGGGTGAACCTTTGGATGTGGTTTACAAGACCTTGCTACAAAAAAAGCTCATTTCACCATTGGACAACTCTCACCCTTATGACCTGCAACCACGCCCACCATGGTGGAATGAAACTACATTCTGCAAGTACCACCAAAATAAGGGACACAAAACTAGCAATTGCATAAACTTGCATCATAAAGTCTAGGACAAGATCAATGATGGTGACATTGTGGTAGACGAACATAACAAGAACTTAGATCACAAGGCTTTCAAGGAGCCCTTCTTGTCTTATGAAAAAAGAGAGATCTCAAAACCAAAATCTAACAACAATGTCAAATATACATACTCTAATGACAACAATGTGGTCAACATGGTTGAACTTGTGGATTTTGAGTATTGTGACATTATTACCATCAAGGGAAAGCAAGATAACAATAAACCCAAAACACCATTTGTCTTCAAGGGCCCTACTTCCCACACAACTGATAATACATCTTTGCAATATTGTGCTAACATTGTTACACATTCTCGCACCAATTTGGTGCTCAAAGGTCATGTGCCTTCTACTCCTCATCTTGAACAAAACAAAGATAAAACCCTTGCTAGTCCATCTGGCAAAGGTGCATAGATCACAAAAAATTTAGCAACCACTAGCTACAGTGTTCTCAATCAATTAAAATGAACTAATGCTCAAATCACAATCTCTGGGCTACTTAAAATCTTGCTTGCCCATAGGTAGATTCTTGAAAAATCCCTTACTAAGGCAAATGTTCCTCAAGATCTTGATCTTGAGAAATTTCAATCTATGGTAGGTCATTTGACCTTGCCTTACTATATGTCCTTCTCTGAGGAGGATGATAATTCACTGAGTCACCCACATAATCAATCTCTACACATTGAGGTCATGATACATTAGACACGTATTCATTGAGTACTCATCAATAATGGAGCTGGGTTAAACATTATCTTCACTACTCTACTTAGATAATTAGATTATTCTGAGGAGTCTATTGATCCTCATCTCAAGATCACTATCAAAGTGTATGACAAAGTCAAGTGAAAGTCTCTAGGTCTTGTGGTGTCGCCCCTCTACATCAGTCCTATAGAAAGGAATGCCACTTGTCAAGTCCTTGGCATTCCCTTGGCTTACAATATACTACTAGAAAGGCCATGGATACATGAGATGCGCATTGTGCCATCTGCGTAAAATTCTAATTTCATGGCTCTGAAGTCACTATCCCTGCAAGTACTAGCTATACTCGCAATATGCTAAAAATTGCTAAGAATTTTGTACCCGCTAATAGGGAATCTAGTGATTATCATGATAATAAGCTAAAGAAAATTGAGCAGTTATTCAAGCTGAAAGAAACTAGCATGGGTAAATACCACATCGAACCAGTGTTGTCATTAACGTCTCTTCTTGAGTCTCCTCGTCATTATGGAAGACCATCTAAGGCAAAGAAGCCATTTGTGTTGACACTTCAAACCAAGTATAATGGTACTTTTATCAAGGCTATAGTCCCCTTAGAGGATGAAAGTAAAAATAGAACCATTTTTTTATGGTTTTACAAAGAGGAGACTTTAGTTGACCTCATAGAATAATTTTGTGAGATCACTCTTGAGAAATATAGCCCTGGTCTTAGGCTCATGAAGCACTTTGGCTATAAGGGAACTAGTCCTATTGGATGCAATAACAATGGTCTAGTTGATCTTGTTGAAGCAATAGCTTAAAGAAATAGAGATACATCTGGTCTAGGCTTTAAGAAGGTTCCCTTCCATTTAGGAGTTAACAAATTCATACTAGAGCCTAAGAGTTCATCTCGAAATGAGTCACAAGTTGAGTCTAATACTCAAGAAGATAATACTGATGATGAGGATCCTTATCCTTATCCTATTCCTTACAATCATGCTAAATTCTTTGCTGAGCTAGATGACTTTGTGCCATGTGTTAGCACTATGGATGGTACTATTGATTCTTCTAAGGACAATACTGATCCACACCATGCCTATTTAGAACAAGGCAAGTCTAGTCAAGCGTTACATGTTGAGTACCTATGTAAAAATCCAAATGATGAAGGAGAGTATCTCCCTATCACTATTGGGGAATTCTATAGCTTGTCACAATGTAGCATTGATTCTAAGGAATATGAAGTTGACTCCCTTTGAAAAGCAACTACAGATAAAGATATTGACCAAGTTCATGTCTATGAAAACCAAATTGAAGTCAAGCATCTAGGGTTAGGTCAGATGGGTCCGATCTAACTAGTGTCCTTGAGTCTTCAATTGATGATGCTAGTGCTCAAAGGCATTCGTACACACTTGTGGATGAAGCTGCTCTAGGTCTCAAATTTTTGGTCCAAGCATTTAATAATTATACTGTGAACACAATTGAACCCACCACTACTCTTTCACTCATATATCTTGAGCTTATAGATTGGAATTCTAATACATCTAGTGAAGTCCCCACATTCCAGAATGACTATGCTCTTGCTTGCTACTTAAACATTATCAAACCGGTAACGTCTTCCACCAAAAAACAAAGTGTCAACATGATTGAAGCTGACATCAAATATCTCAATCATACAATCAAAAAGAAAAAAATAGAAGTTTTGATGGTGAAAACCACATTGTGGCAATGTCAGAACCTAAAAAAGATAAAAATAAAAGTTGTATCCAAGGGTGAAAACCTCTCTGAGGTTCCTATGGATGAGATATTTGATGCACTTCCTAGTCATTTTTAGGAGAGATCATTAGTGCTGATAGAGCCAAAACAGTCTATCAACTTGGGCACAGAAGAGCATCCTCACATGATACATCTGGTACAATCACTGTCTCTAGAAGAAAAAGAGGAATTCATTGCCTTCTTTCAAGAGAAGAAGATAAAATTTGTGAGGAAAAATTCTAACATGCCAGGACTAGATCTTGATCTCATTATGCATCATTTGTCCATCACACTAGGCATTAAACCAGTTCAACAAAAACTTTAGAAAATGCATCCTCAGGTTGCATTGTTCATCAAAGTTGAACTAGAGAAGCTTTTGAAAGCTAGTTTTATCCATGCTATTGATTATTTTGAACGTATATCCAACATTTTCCTAGTCTCCAAACATGAAAAATCTATCAAAGTTTGTACTAACTTTTGTGATCTCAACTTAGTATGTCCTAAGGATGATTTTCCACTTCCCAACATTGATATGATAGTGGACATGATAGTAGGATATGAGATGTACTCACTCATGGACAGATTTTTTGGTTATAATCAAATCAAAATTGCACCAAAGGATCAGGAAAATTTTCCTTTTACATGTGCATGGGGAACCTTCTATTGGAACGAAATGCCATTTAGCTTGAAAAATGTTGGTGCTACATATCAGAGAGTAGTCACTACAATTTTCCATGATATGATGCATAAGACCATGGGACTATGTGGATGATACCTTGCTCAACAGTGAAAAATGCAATACTCATCTGCAAGATTTGGGACCTATCCTAGATCATATGGAAAAATTTAGTCTTAGGCTTAATCCTAAGAAATGCACATTTGGCATCACATCAAGGAAACTACTGGGTTACATTGTATCTACAAAAGGAATTGAGGTTGATCTAGAGAAAGTTCAAGCAATCATAGATATGCCTCCACCCTATAATATAAGTTAGATGAGAGGTTTACAAGAAGGACTCCAATCTATTCATAGGTTCATCTCACAGTTGGCAGATAGATCACAACCTTTTACAAGGACTCTACATAAGGGTGTGAAATATAATTGGAGTTAGGATTGTGAGCAAAGCTTAACATAGATAAAGGAATACCTTGCCAATCCACCAATCTTGATGCCTCCTATTCACAAGAAGCCTATTATCTTGTATATTTCAGCAACAAAATCATCTATGGGTATCTTGCTAGCACAAGAAGACAATGATAACGAAGAAAGAGCTATCTACTATCTAAGTTGCATGTTGATTTCTTATGAAATGAATTATAGTATCATTGAGAAATATTTCTTGTAAGTTTTCTTTGCTTCTCAAAAGTTGAGACACTACATGCTTTCTCATACTACATGACTTGTTGCTAAAATTGATCCACTAAAGTACTTACTCAGTAAAGTAGCTCTAACAGGATGATTAGCTAAGTGAGTCATGATACTAAGTGAGTTTGATATTTAGTATGTTGAATGAAAGGCTATCAAATGAAAAGCAATTTTTGATCAGTTAGTAGAAGCACCGATGGATAGTACTCTTCCACTCAACATTGACTTTCCTAATGAATCAATTCTAACAATTACACATCAAACTTGGATGATGTTCTTTGATGGTTTATTCACACAACAAGGATTGGGTGCTAGACTCGTGTTCATCACACCACAGAGGTACTCACTCTCTAACACATACAAGATTTTGTTTCCTTGTACAAATAATATCACAAAGTATGAAGCTCTAATTAAAGGCATGAAGATTGTAGCAGAATGGAGAGTGGACTAGTTGAGCATCTTTGGGGACTCTCTACTCATAATCAACTAGGTTAATGATTTGTATCAGACAAAGGATGATAAATTAATCCCTTACAAATGGATGGTTGATGATATGAAGAAATACTTTGTTCACATCACTTTTTAGAAAATTCCTTAAGAAAACAACAAAGCAGCTAATGCCATGGCTACTCTAATTTCCCTACTACAAATGCCCAAAAACAATCTCTGACACAAGTTCTTGGTGGAAATGTTACTCTACCTTGCCTATGATACCCCTAATTCTAGGATGATATATTCTATTATAGGACAAGACTCATCTTGCTATCACCACATCTACTCCTATCTCTGTGACCAAACCATTCTGGACAGTCTAGCCCAGAATGAAAAGCATCACCTTATCTGTAATGCTTCATAGTATGTCATTATTGCTAATGACTTGTTTAGCAGAGGTCTCGATAGAACATTCCTTAGCTGTCTAGAACCTAAAGAGTCCAAATGTGCATTAATTGACGTTCATGAGGACATTTACAGATTTCACTCAAACAACTTGACACTAGCTCCTAAACTTATTAGAGCTAGTTACTACTAGCTAAATATGGAGCAAGAGGCAATCAAGTATGAAAAATCCTATAAACAATGCCAGCTCTGTGGAAATTTGATTCACGCTCCAACCAAGGAGCTAATTCCATCTATCACACTATGGTCATTCCAATAATGGGCCTTCGATCTTGTGGGTTACATTCACTTGTCTTCTTCTAATGGACATAAATTCATTATTACCACTATAGACTACTTCATGAAGTGGGTAGAGGCAGTACCTCTCTCCATATAAAATGGAAAAAGTGTAGCTTAATTGTTCATTATGAATTACATCATATGTAGGTATGGTGTACCTTCCTCCATTATTACTAACAATGGAGGACAATTTAAAAACAAAGATCTTAAGGAATTATGTAAAAGGTTTAGAATCATGCAAAATTGGTCTTCTATTTATTACTCCCAGGGTAATGGTCAAGCAAAAGCATCCAACAAGGTGATCCTTAAAATTTTGCATCACACAATTAGCAAATTTGGAAGGGACTGGCACCTTCAGATCAATTTGGCTTTATGGACTTACAAAAAAAATATCAGAACTCCAATGGGTACAACACCCTTTTCTTTAGTATATAGAGTGGATGTCGTGCTTCCCATTGAGGTTGAGATTCGTACTCTGAGAATCTCCATGAAAGGTCTCATCATTGATGAAGACTATAGAATATCTTGGCTTCAAGAGCTAGAACTATTAGATAATGTCAGCAAGTGGTGTGTAATCATCTCCAAGCTTATCAATAGCATATGTCTAGAAGTTACAATAAGAAAGTTAAGCAATGTGACTTCCAACTAGGTGATCTCATTCTGAGAGAAAACCCTAAGAATTAATGAAAATGAGTACAAAAGGGGAAGTTCGAACCTAACTAGCTTAGTCTGTACATAGTCACTACGGTGTTTGGATCTGGTGCTTGCCAACTTTCTATAGTCAAGGGAGAGTTGCTAAAAGAGCCCATCAAAACTCTCCACCTAAAGTGGTTCTACAGCTGATCTGATCACAGAAGCTCTCTGTATATAGTTAAATGTCTTGAAAAAAATCTTAAAAATTGCAAAAAGTCCTAAAAAAAAATTAGTATCTTGGTGAAAACCTAGCAATATGTGCCTTGGTAATACCAAAAAAATTTAAAAATTTCAAAAATACCAAAAAAATAAAAAAGAGAAAAATACAAAAAAAATTTGAAAAACAAAAAAAAGTGCCATTGATGGAAACTTGGAAACAAGCATCATGGTAGCAAAAATAGAATTTCTACCAAGAAGGTGAAAACTTGGTAAACAAGAACCTCTTGTTCCCAATGTTATATCTTACAGCACATCTTCTGGCTCATTAAAGTTTCTTTCCTACTTTAGTTTGTTTCTTTCCCTCATGTATCCATGAATTGAATCTTGTCATAACTTGACGGCAACACCCTATAGTGTCATAGGATTATCTTGTGATAGTCACCAGTTGTTCTAACCATGTTTGCCTACTATCACTTGTGTCACTATTGAAATTTCTCTCATGGAATCTCTCTTGTGACCGTCACTAGTTCTTTTAACTATGTCTGCCTATTGTCACTGATGTCACTTAGAGATTCCACTAATGAAACATCTCTCTAGTGCTAGTCACTAGTTGTTCTAACTATGTTTGTCTATTGTTGTTCATGTCACTTTTGAGATTCCTCTCATGGAACATCTCTCACAACAGTCACCAATTGTTGTAACTACATCTGCCTACTGCTGCTTGTGTCACTTTTGAGATTCCTCTCATGGAAGATCTTTATCATGTCAATCACCATTTCTTTTAATTGTGTCTGTCTATTGTCATTCAGTTCCTTCCAAGGTTCTTCTTACTGAAGACTCCTCTTTGAATTTAGTCACCAGTTTTTCTGACTGTGTTTGTCTACTATTGTCACCCTACTAAATATATTTCTTTCATACATGTTTTTCACATTGACACTTGACATCAATCCTACAACATAGAAAATGAACTCAAAATGTTGAATCTATTTAAGATATGCTAAGCTTTTCTTTGTTTGTTTTTCTTTTTCTTTATCATGTCTCTTTGAGTGACTCAATGATGTCATTTTCAACTAGAGAAGTAAGGACTGGGGGCATGATCTTTTCTTTTCTTTTTGTTTGTGGTTTAGTTCCAATGATCTAAGGCATATGTATAAATGGGGTGTCTACTATAAGGGCCTCCATCTTGTATTGGATGGTAGTATGTTCCTCGACTCATTTTATATGGATAAATCAATGAGGTTGGTTCTTCTCCTTGCTTTTTGGAGTGAACTCTTTATTCTATAGTAAATACTAATACTCATCCTGCTAAGTGAATGTACAGGTCACTGCAAGTATATATGGCAACTTCTATATCAAGTTACAGACACAATGGTCATTATGGACAAAATACTTACTAATTACTTAGCATAAGAGGGATCTCCCATGTGTCTGGTGTGTCTACAAGGAAGAAAAATTCTAGTCATTCTAGCATTTATGCTTTGATTCTTATGTTCACTTGCTATATTAAAAGGGAAAAATGTTCTAGTCATTCTAACTTCTTGTGCCTTGAATGCTTACATTTAATCTTAACAAAACTAGAACATATGTCCTATTCATATTTCTATGATTGCAATACCAATGGGAATTGTATGATGTATGGGGTTTCGCTATATGCTCAGTGATGAATATTTTTGAAGCTTGGTAACCAAACCTAGGGTTGCATCTAGCATAGGGCTACATTACATATTCTACTTGCATAAGTTCGATCATTGATTTACTTGCATCCTTTGTGATATGAAACTTTTGGCTTCTTCAAAGTATCATGTTTCTTCATGATTGCATAAATGATTGATTAATCACCCTCTTGGCTAGTTTGACTCCTCTGAATCCATTTTTGAGATCAAATTCAAAATTTGACACACTTAAATAGCTCAAAATCACATTTTTAAATTCTTTGACCGACGCAATCAAATGATTGTGCAGTCTAAAAAAATTTTGATACTTCATGACTCTTAGAACCTTTTCAACTCAAAATTCTTCAAATTTTCAAACTTTATTTTGGAAAAAGTCAACTCAAGTCAACTATTGTCAAATATGGTCAACTTTTGGTCAAACTTGGTCTTCTAGACCTCAAAATCATGTTAAATTGAATCTAAATTTTTTTTTTGATCATTGTGATCTCTTCTATACTCTATTGAATCTTGAATTTCTTCTGTATCTCTCAATATATTGCTTCAGATCATATTTCTAGTGTGTCATCTTTTGATTTTGCTCTCGAGGGGGCAAGATGATTACATCATTGAATCTAAATTTCAAATTGATCTGAATCTTCATCACTCAGGGCATCTTGTTCCCATCTTATGTCCTCATCAGTAGGGGTATTTCATCACTTGGGGCATCTTCTTTCCCCCTATCTGGCATCTTTGTCATCTATCTCATATTTTGATCAATTGATCAACCTTATAACATTTCTGGTCAGAGTTCGATGGACAAGTATCAAGATAGTTTAAACCCAAAATCCTAAAGATCAAGCCTTGTTCTAAGGAGGATTCTATGACTCATAATTGGATCTTGTTACCTTTTATGGACCAGTGTTTAGATGTTCTATCAGGACTCTAGGGGATTAAGCTTCATTTTGGAGATAATTTCAATTCTTGCTAAGGATTAAGCTTCATTCTGGAGATGGTCCTAATTTTTTTCAAGAATTAAGCCTCCTTCTAGGGATAATTCTAGGCTCTTACTGTCGATCACTATTCAATGGATAGGTATCGCAACAAGCTAAACCTCGACTCCTGAGAATTGAGTCTCGTTCTAGGAACAATTCTTGAAATTTGACAATCTTTGTGTTATCAATCTTGATATTTAGGTGTTCTATCTGGATCCCTAAAGGTTAAGCTTCGTTCTAGAGAAAACCTTTAAAATGCTTATCAATCTCGATATCTAGGTTTTCTATCTGGATCCCTAATGGTTGAGCTTCATTCTGGAGAAAACCTTTAAAATGCTTATCAATTCAAGTATCTAGGTGTTCTATCTGGATCCCTTAAGGTTAAGCTTCATTCTAGAGATAACATTTAAAAGCTAATCAATTGGCCTCTGTATCATCAATTTCAAAACCAATCTCATTTCTTGATCTATAGTTCTGATTTCTTTGAATCAAACATGTTGCTCGCACATTCATTCAAAGAGGGGCAAATGTAATACCCCAAAATTGGCACATTGCCATATTAACCAACTTTGGCTTATTCAGTTATTCCTAAGTCTTATTTTACTAGGCAATTCTAATTTTGATAATTGCTACTTGACCTAGGTGTCAAATGCAGAAGATCCTAATCTGCATTAATCATATTATTTATCTAATTCCTAAATATTGACTCAAATTAGCTACACAAACCTATTGATTTAATTTAATTTAATTATAAGTGTTCTACTTTAATTAAATTAAAATTACCTTTTTAGCTAATATACAAAGGAATTAAATACATTTAATTTAATAAGATATCTCCTCTTTTTAATTATTGAATTTAATTATTCAATTAGTTAAAGTTATCCATTTATGAGGTCATATTCTATTTTATTAAATTAAATATTCACTCAAAAAGGAATTAGTTAACTCCTTTTATCACTCAAATAGAAACTAGTTAACTCCTTTTATCACTCAAAAATGAACCAATTAACTCTTTTTATCACTCAAAAAGGAACCAGTTAACTCCTTTTATCACTCAAAAAGGAATCAATTAACTCCTTTTATCACTCAAAAAGGAACTAGTTAATTCCTTTACTCAAAAATGAACCAATTAACTCCTTTTATCACTCAAAAAGAACCAATTAACTCTTTTTATCACTCAAAAAGGAACCAATTAATTCCTTTTATCACTCAAATGCAACCGGTTAACTCCCTTTTCATGAGGAAGTTTCCTTTATGACTAGCTCTCCTCTTCAATCTTGACTGTCCATTCTAATTAATCTCGACCATTGATCACCTCTTGGATTCTATAAAAGAAGCTCTCCATTCCTCATTACAAGGGATAAATTTGGAATTTACATCGAACTTATGCTGAAATTCTTACTCACTTTGCCCACATTTGCATAGCTTTATTTCTTTCATTTTAATATCATTTAGATTTTAAATATATATCCATTTAGCATACTATTCTTCTTCATTTCTTATATTAACAATTGCATCTCTCATCTAGATTAATTGCACTTTCATTTAGCTACATAAATCTTTCATTCTAGAGGTCTGGTTGGCCCATTTCTCATTCTGAGAGTAAAGGCATAATCCTTCTAGTGAGAAGGCAATAGGTCACTATGTTAGACTTTTCATATAAATAATACAATGTTTATTTTGGGATAATCTCACAGGTAATGACCATGTTGAAGTGTATGTGAGAATCTAAGGCCTACATTTCATACACAATAGAACCATAGCAACCACCCCATTGGTGGAGTACTCAAGAGTATAGAAGACCCCAGAGAAAAAAAATACCAGAAAAAGGCTAGCATCCATGACAACTTCATCATCTAGTCACTATATGTCTCTAATGGGCACTACTCCAACATAGATAAAATGGGAAGTAGAGACCCAGCATAGAAGGTATATAGAAGCTCTTGTAGAAGGGATGATAATTTTGACATTGGTAGTAAAACTAATAGTTCCTATTAGAGAGGATGGGAACCAAATGGCTTTTATCATGAAGAATAAGAAGCAAGATTTGTTGGCATATATAGGCATTCCTCCTCTTCAAGTAGATCCAAAAACCATCACCCCTCAAGATTATTAGATGCAAGAGGTAATATTAGGGAAGGCTACTAAGTACACATCCAAAATTATGACAACCATGGGTCTTCAACAAGTGTTTCACCATTTATATCAAGGGGAAGAGAGTAATGCCCCGCCAAGGAACCCAAGATAAATTAACCTATAAAGTCACTAAGTTTGTTGTAAAAAAAATTTTAAAGACTAAAAAAATTAGTAGACAACATAGTGAAAGAAAAAAATCACATGCATACATAAGAAATACAATAATAGTTACATCTCTCAAGGGTACCATAACGTAGAATCACACACATAAGTTTTATTAAGATTAAATGTGACAAGTAAGCAAAATCCATGTCATAGAATAACCATAGGTACAAAATCACATGAAATATTATACAAGTATATGTTAGCATGAATGTTGATGATACTACTTTTTGGAGTATCTTGAGCATTGGAGAGTATTGAAATGTTGCATTCATGACTATGTTTGTCATTGATGTCAATATAGCATGGTTTGTAAAATGACTGGTTGAGTAGTAGACATAGATCTTAATGGTATGGAAAATGGTTTGATTGTCTAATAATGTGCAATTATGGATATGTTTGGAAAAGTGTCCTGATGATGTGGTTAAGTGTGTAGAGTTTGAGTTGAAAATATATGGAAGTCGTACCTGATTCACAGAGTAGTTTAGAGATAGAGTATTGGGAAAGTGGTTCTTGATGTTTGTTGGATATCTTTCATATGATATGTAATGAAGAGATGCACAGTTAGGTAGTGACAGAGTACAATCAATTGATGACATCAACAAGTGCACAAGCCTTAGCATTGTATGTTTAAATTTTTGTATAGACTATGAGCTTACAATGCTATTGTAATTGTAATTAATTAATTATCTTATTATAATTAATTAAGAAAGCCTCAAGGATGACTAAAGGAATTTTTATGAAGATAAAGTATAAAGAAAAGATGTTTTCCTTGATTGTAAAGTGTATGATATGTATTGAGATCATTATTGAAGTGTGAAGTGTGAAAAGGAGCAGAGTGCTTACTGAATGTGAGTAAGAAATCAAAGGGATTATTGGATGTGATATTTGTGATCTGGTTATAAGATTAGAAGGATTGGAGGTCTAGTTGATAGGAGAAAGAAAGAGGAAGGAACAATACAATACCATTCTATTATTCTTCAAGGAATAATATAGAGATCATTTGGATAGTGGGTTCATTGGTCTTGCCCTTGAAGTTGTTTGGGTAGTGGGTCCAACTATCTTTGACAACTCCTAATAGGGTTGGAACACCTCCTAATAGGGTTGGAATCTCCTAACAGGGATTCAAAGTCTCCTAATAAGGACTCATATGTAATAAATGTTGTAACAGACTCCTAAAAAGGTATATCCTTTAATAAGGAATATTTATATTAGTACATCATATTGTGGCTACCATCCCTACCAGAGTTTTCCCTCTGATCAAGATTTTCCCTAGTTAACATATCTGGTGTTATTTTGTATGAGTATCTTGTTGTGGTTTTAGTTTATAAGATAGTTTAAAGTTGATAGTTGTGATATTAGTTAGATAACTTATTCACCCCCTTAGTTATATCAATGGACTATTTATTCTAACAATTGGTATTAGAGTAGTAGGTCCTTGAAGGATAAGCTTAATAGCTTTGGGAGATTAGTGGTGACTTATTTTAGAGAGGATAGTCTTAATTTAGATAGAGGAAATTTTGGCATCCAAAAGATGGAGCTTCTTGGTGAGATATCAAAATTTTGCATTGATTTGAGCATTCAATTTTTAGATTCAAAATCCTTTTGTTGATAGATCCAGATCTGGAGAAGACAAAAAGATCAAAGAAGGTATTGATCTACCCATGAAAAGAGAGCCAAAAGGTATGGAATTTTTTGTTTGTTGGACATGTAAAGAGTTTGTTCATTTTTCATCTAGATGTCCTAAGAGAGTAAGAAAAACAAGAAAGAGTTCACTTTCTAATGAAGATAAAGAATTTAAAGAAATAATGGAAACATTCTTAAATGACTATGATAATGAACTTGAATTAATTAAGAAAGAGAAAGTAGTAGAAGAGATAGCTTTGGTAACTATTGTTGATCTAAAGGCTAACCATAAAAATGTAGGAGTTATCATTGAGACTAAAAATGACTTGTATAATGATGTGCTAACTATTGAGAAAAGAGGAGAACAAAGTTTTGGACCTAGAGAAGAGATAAGAGTTGAGATGTCAACTCCTATCCCTAATAGGAATCTGACAAAGAATCACCCTCTTGAGTAGATAATTGGAAGTAAATATAAAGGTGTGATGACAAGGAATAGAGTAAATGAGGAGATATGTTAGATATCTCAAGTTGAGCCTAAAAGCATAGATAAAGCAGTTAAAGATAATCATTAGATTCAAGCAATGAAGGGAGAATTGGATCAGATAGTGAAGAATGATTCATGGGAGTTAGTTCCTAGACTAAATGACAAAAATGTGATAGGAACAAACTAACTATTCATAAATAAGATGAGCAAGGTGAAGTTGTGAGGAATAAAGCTAGACTTGTATGCAAGGGTTATTCACAAAAAGAAGGCATAGATTATGAGGAAACATATGCACTAGTATGCAAAATGGAAGAAATAAGTATGTTCCTAGCTTATGTAGAAAACAAGAAGTTCAAGTTTTATTAGATGAATGTTAAATCAACCTTTCTAAATGGAGAACTTGAAGAAGAGGTTTATATTGAGCATCCTAAAGTTTTTCCTTTATCAAAATACAATGACATGGTATGTAGTTTGAAGAAATCCCTTTATGGTATGAAGCAAGCACCTAGAACCTGGTATGCTAGGTTGGACAATTATTTGAAAAATTTTGGTTTTGCTAAAGGTACAACGAACATTAACTTGTTTTTGAAAAAAGTTGAAAATGGTTTTTTGATTCTTGTAATAGTTGTTCATGGAATCATTTTTGGAGGTGATGATGAAGCTAGTGATAAATTTGTTGAAGAGATGAAGAATGAATTTGAAATGAGCATGATAGGATAAATAAAGTTTTTCCTAGGATTATAGATCGTGTAAAATAATGATGGTATATTCTTTCACAAGATAAGTACCTAAAATATTTGTTGAAAAGGTTTGGTTTGGAAAGTTATAAACCTATTGGTACACCCATTATAACTAGTCACAAGTTATCTAACAAAGATGAGACACCTGCAATAGAGTAGAAGAAGTACAGATCCATAATTGGAGGTTTATAGTATCTGACTCACACCAAACTAGATATAGAAAATGCAGTTAGGGTTGTAGCTAGATTTCAAGTTGATCTTGAGGAATATCATTTTGTAGCAGTAAAGAGAATAGTTAGATATCTGAAAGCGACACCTAATTATGGAATTTGGTATGACAGATCAAGTGATTTCACTCTATGTACATATATTGATGTGGATTAGGTAGGAAGTATGGATGGCAGAAAGAGCATCAATGGTGGAACATTCTTTCTTAGAGGAAGATTGGTTTCTTGGTTAAGAAAGAAGCAAGATTATATTTCTCAGAGTACAACTAAGTCAGAGTATGTTGTAGCAGTAAATAACCATAATCAAGTTATGTGGATGAAGCATATCCTAAAGGATATCAGAATTAAGTTTGAAAAACTTGTTATCATTTACTGTGATAACACAAGTATAGTGAGTATGTCTAAGAATCCTATATTGCATTCTAAGACTAAGCATATATCTATTAAGTATCATATTTTGAGAGAGAAAGCAATAGAAAAGGAGATAAGATTGGTGTATGTAAGTACTAAAGATCAGATTATAGATATCTTTATGAAGCCTTTTCCTAAAGATACATTTGAGTACTTGAGAGGTATGATTGGGGTTATGCCTCTACCTACTTCTGAGTAGATGATGCGTAGGGTGCATTAGTCCAGTGGTATAGAGAACTATTGTTAAGCCTAGAATGAATGTTGATGTTTCCTGTATGGGGGAGTATCTGGTATGTACTAAGTCGTTAAGGATTCTTGGTATTTGGTATTGAACAGTATCTTTGGACACTCAATCTAGTTGAAGAGTTGAAGTAGTTATATCAATTGGTATGTAACAATTGGTATTTTTTGCATGTGTTTGAGGTCTATGACATTGATGTCAATGGGGGAGAATAAGCATGAAAAAAATATTTTAAGGTATGGGGGAGAGAATCTACTAAGTATGGGGGAGAGATACTTTTTAGAGAGATTTAAAAAGATTCATGTAAGGAAGTAAGAATGTGCACCTGATGTACTAAGAATTGTTTAATGTGAAGTAAAAAATTGATGTCTAAGAAGGAGTATGCACCTATGTGCATCTATTGTGTTTGAGACTCTTTTTAGCGTGTGGAAAGCTAATGTTGGTCTCTAAATCTAGATGATTTCAGACTTGCTTGATGAAGAGGATTTGAGTAGATGAGAACAATAGCAATAGCAGAGTATTACTTGGTATTCTTAGAACTTAGATGTTTTTCATCAATGTTTCCATCAATGCCAAAGGGGGAGATTGTTAGTATGAATGTTGATGACACTAGTTTGGGGAGTATCCTAAGAATTGGAGAGTATTGACATGTTGCATTGATGTCAACATAACATGTTTTCTATAAAGACTGGCTGAATAGAAGATAGAGATCTTAATTGTACAAAAAATGGTTTGATTTTATGGTAATGCATAGTTAAAGACATGTTTGTCAAAGTGTCCTAATGATGTGGTTAAGTGTGCAGAGTCTAAGTCAAAGTTGCATAAAAGTTGTACCTAATTTACATAGATCAATTCAAAGACAAAGTATTAGGAAAGTAGTTCATCATGTTTGTTGGCTATCTTTCATCTAAGATTTAATGAAGAGATGTGTAGTCAGTTAGTGATAGAGGATAGTCAATTGATGATGCCAGTGAGTGTGCAAGCCTTAGTATCACATGTGTGAAGTTTTGTATAGACTATCAGCTGATAGTGCTATTATAATTAAAATTAGTTAATTATCTTATTATAATTAATTGGGAAAGCCTCAAGGTTGACTCAAGGAATTATTATGAAGATATGGTATAAAGTAAAGATATTTTCCTTGATTTTAAAGTGTAAGATGTGTGTTGAGATCGTTTTTGAAGTGTGAAGTGGGAAAAGGAGCAAAGTGCTTACCGAATATGAGTAAGTGATCCAAGGGATTATTGGATGCGAGATATGTGAACTAGTTACAAGATCAAAAGGAGCAAAGGTCTAGTTGACAAGATAGAGAAAGAGGAAGGAATAGTACAGTACCATTCTATTATTCTACAAGGAAGAATATATAGATCATTTGGACAGTGGGTTCATTGGTCTTTCCCTTGAAGTTGTTTGGACAATGGGTCCAGCTATCTTCCACAACTCCTAACAAGGTTGGCACAACTCCTAATAGAGTTGGAATCTCCTAACATGGATTCAAAGTCTCCTAATAGGGATTCATATGTACTAAATGTTGTAACAAACTCCTAACAGGGTCTATCTTCTAACAAGGAATAATTATATTAGTATATCATCTTGTGGGTACCATCCCCACTGGGGTTTTCCCTTTGATCAAGGGTTTCCCTAGTTGACATATCTAGTGTTATTATGTATGTATGAGTATCTTGTTGTGGTTTCAATTTATATTATTCATATGGTTAAGAGTATTTAAGGTTGATAATTATGATATTAGTTGGGTAATTGATTCACCCCCCCCCCCCCCCCCAGTTATATTAGTGGACTATATATTTTAATAGTATATAAGATGCCACATGGCAAAACCAGAATACATACTCATCCTCTGCACACATCATAGGGTATGAAATGCTATAAGAATATATATCATGAATAAGATAAAACATCCCATAGGATCTCAAATGATCATTAAAGAAACCTCAAATATGTCTTTGGTGCATATCCTTACTTGGTCAACTACACCACCCAAAAAGAAAACGATCACGAAAATAAACATTAGAAGACTATAAATGGAAATTTTAAGAAAACGCATTGTTTCCAGTCATATGATTTGATTTCATCATTTTTTCTTATTTATTGAGGGTCATAAAGATGTATCATTAAAGTAAGAATATAAATTTTTATGTCAATATACTTATTTAAACTAATAAGTATTTAAATGTCAAATCTCTCAGTGTATATAAAACAGCATGCAACATTATCATGTTATTAATTTAAATAATCTTAAATCATAAATGATAATTAATAACATAAATGTATATTATTAGATTTAAATATTGATATAAATTTCATTTCTAAAATATTAATTTAACTTATATATAAGTCTAATATTAATATTTACATTTTCTTTAATTTAATATACAACTACAACTCAAACTTAAAATTTTAATTTTAATTAAGTTATTTATAATTTCTTTCATAATGTTTAAATATTCATAACTAGATGATTATATAATGAACTCCACTATAACTTCTCTTAAAATATAGGCACATTACAAATATGTATTTATTGAATTATAACTCCACTTACATTCAATAAATATAACAAGTTATAATCTAATAAGAGTCATAAAAAGAATTAATATTAAAAACCCACTTATAAGAAAATAAGTACTACTTATTTATTTAATTTTCAAAATAAATAAATAATATATTTTTTTTTAAATGAAATAAACAATTAATCATAAAAAGAAAGTTTGGCTTTTAAAAAAAAATTGAAAATTATATTTTTTTTTGTAAAATAAGAATAAAAATTTATTTATTGTTCTTCCATGTCTTTGATCTCTCAAATCATGCAACCATAATATATGTAGTTTTCTATCTTCAGTATATTTTTTATATGCATTTATAAGTTTAGCTACATCATGCTTTTCTTTCAATTAATCTTTTATTTTTCCAATAAATTTTGCAATTAAATTATTATAGATATAAGAAGAATATTTATCTTTATTTGTAAAATTCATGATAATCACATGAAAAGTTAAAATTTCAAACCCTCGCTCTTCAATTTTTTGTTTTCTTCCAATTTCCTATAATCAAATTTTGCCTTTATTAGAAAGGGTTTTAAAAGCATACAGTCATAATAAATTTTGAAATTTTCTACATTTTTCTTCAATAACATTTTGTTGATTGGTAAGTTTTCCTTTTCAAAATATACAACATAATTCTTTATCCAAAAATTAATACAATAGATAAATAAATTTTTCAAGCACCTAGGAAGACACGAAGTAGATAGATCTTTCAATAAAATTCTACAATAGGTTTCAAACCCTATCTCAAAACAACAACTAAAATATGAGACAACCTATAAATGCATGCAAATCCAAACCCTCCAAAACTTTCAATAATTCTTTTGCTCCAATTTCAAATTTTGCTCCCAAAAACCTCTGTGTAGGAATGAGCTCATATCTCTTAATAAACAGTTTAACTCTACCTTGGATTTTCGATTTTTGAACATGCAAAGGTCTCTCCTTAAAGTAGACTTTTACTATTTTAATTTATTTAATTCCCTTGTGCGTGTTTTTTTGTCTTTAATTAGAATATACTTTATTCAAATTACTCCCACTTCATTTTTAATAAGAAAGATATTTTTAGAAATCATATTTATTAATTTGACTAATAATAATATTTAAAGTTCATTATTTAAATAAAACTTCTAAATTTATTATTATTAAATTGAATAAATGTAATTATGTTGAATTCAATCTTTTAGTTAAATCTTTAAATTTAACTCTTTTATTTAAATAATTTATCAATTAATTAAATATAATAAAATTGATTTTTCTTTATAAAATTTTATTTGATTAAATTATTTAATAATCTATTTGGTTGGTTTAATTATACTTGAAAATCAAAACATACCCACAAACTCAATAAGATAAAACTCAACTTAAAAGATAAAGTACAATTAGGCTCAAGTTTAGGATTTGGACTTGAGAACTATCTCCCCTCTTTTACCATTGAGATACTATGATAGGGCATGCTCATCTTGAAAATTCAGGGAAGTTGATGTCTAGTATCTACAATCTACATAAAAGTTGAACATGTACATATATATATATATATATAAACTAAATAGAAAATGATGGAGAGTGGTACATCATGTAGATCCCAACTAGCAGGTGGCTACGACTCTCTCCCTCAACCACATCATATATGTTAAACATAAAGTAAAACATACATGTACACCATATACATGAAAGTATGGGGTAAGTAACTATAAAGCCTATATTTCCATGCTAAAAGAGAAATATTTAGTGTGATAACAAGGATGGAGAACTAAACAAGGAGTATATGGAGTTGGATGGAGGAGGATTCTAGGATCGCTCTTACAAAATTTGAATTGGTTGGATTGCTAGTAGGCAAGAAATTGGTCGAAGAGAATCTAGCAGGAGGAACTAACCCTCCAAACACTAGATGGGGTTCTGAGAAGAATGTTGGGACTGAATCCTTGGCCGAAGTGGATAATGGAAAGATCTTGTGTGAATCTGATCTTTTTTGTGCTCAACGAAAATTTAAAATATCTAGTTCGCAGGCAGGCGGGAAACTGGTCAGAGAGAATCTGGAAGGATGTGTTGTCCTTGGAGGATCTGTTGGGGGTTCTGAGAAGAATTTTAGGATAGATTCTCTGGCTAAAGTGGATATTGGTAAAAAGATGCACGAATTTGGTCCTTTTTGTGGAGTAGGCGAGAATTTGGTCAAAGAGTATCTGGCAAGAGGATTTGACCCTCTAGGGGCTAGAAGGGGTTCTAAGAAGAATGCAGGTGAGAAACTGGTTAGAGAGAATCTAGCAGGATGTTCTATCCTTAGAGGATTTGTTCAAGGCTTTGAGAAGAATTTTGAGTCAGACTCTCTGGCCAAAGTGGATATTGAAAAGAAGCTGCGCAAATCTGGTCCTTTTTGTGGGGTTTGTGTCTCCCCTTTGGATTCTTTTCATGGGACGAGGCAGGATCTCAAGAAGGAGAAAGATGCTGCTGATTCTAACAAGGAAATGTTTTCAGAAGGGCTGAAACCTTGGTCTTCTCTTTTTGGAAAGAAACCTACAGGAAAACCTCTTTTCCTGCCGATGATTGCTAAGTCTTGCTAGGAGAAAGGTGAGTTTCAAGTTTTTATTCCAAATCCTTTAGTTGGTTTTTCTATGCCCTCCTTGGATTTCACCCTAGTGGGTAAATTTTTAGGAGCAAGACTAGTTCTTGAATCTCTTAGAAAAATGGTTAAAAGGAAATGGATTATTTGAGGAGAAGTTGATATTGCCCCAATGTTGAATGGATTCTTCTCTTTTGTTTTCAATTGCACTGAAGATATGAATATGGTTCTTTGTGGAGGACCATGGTCTTTTGGTAAATGTTCTCTCACAATTAAAAAATAGGAGCCTAACATGGATCTTTCAGATTCTTTTTTCTTAACCACCCCCATTTGGACTAGACTTCCTAGTCTCCCTTTAGAATTCTGGCATGAGGACATTTTCAAAGGTATTGCCAATTCTTTTGGTGAATTAGTGGCACTAGATAATGCTACGGTTTCCAAAACCAAACTTCAAAGTGCCAAACTTTATGTTAAAGTGGCTAACTTGAATCATCTCCCAAACAAGGTGCAACTAATATCCAAACTTGGTAAAAAAACTCAAGAATTTTTTTTTGAAGATCTGCCTAACTCTTGCTATGCTTGTAAGAAATAGGGACATCTGGTTAAATGCTATCCCTCCAAAAGTAAAAAGCATCTGAACAGTGTTCCGGATGGAAAAAAAGACCAAGATCTAGCAAAAGAAAGTATCGAAACCCAAAGATGATTCTAAATTGTCACATGCTAAGGTGGATAAAGAGCCTTCATTTGAGAAAGCAATCTTTGAGAAAGAAGGACATGATTTTCAATCTAATACCATAATGCCTGAGAAAAGAATAGATGATCAAGCTGATTTATCAAAACAAATTGTTATTTATCAAAGGATAGAATATCAAAGGAGAGATTTAGAAGATAAATCCGTGCTACAGGAAGGTGAATTCTTGGCTGAAGATGAAAATCAATCAGAGATGGGTGATCTTACTATTTCTCAATCCAGAGAGTTCCAGATTTCTTCTCAGGCAGATTATGACCTTCCTTTGGATGAAGCTCCCCCCTAGATGCTATGATTGAAAAAGGAGATAACTCAAAGCATAAACCAAACCAAAGAAAAAGAGCTAATATTAAGAACATTACTAAAGGGGTTGAGACTAGAAGTAGCAAAATAGTTTAGTAAACCAAGATAAATTATCTTGCTTCTACTCTAGATAAATCTAGAAATAGAGAAAAACAATAGTCCAAGGTGAAATCGGATGTTGGTCGTCTAGAAAAATCAGGAAGAAGAACCACTTACAAAACCAGAGAGTTAGAAAGTATGCAGAATATTGCTAATGGCAGGCACGTAACTATTCTGGATTTTACCCCTAAAAAATAGATATGAAAATCATTATGTGGTATATTAGGGGGCTGAATAGTATTCATAATTTGGATATTGTTAGGATTTTCTTAGATAACAAAAGCCTGAGTTTCTCCTGCTTCAAGAATAAGCACTGGAGAAAGAACATTTCTAAGGAAATTGTGACTAGAAGAACAAATTTGATCAGCAATCCTAGGTGATTTTCCTAGTTTGGGAGGTTTCTTTGGTTGCCTCGCTTTCCAGTCTATTTTTCCAAGTTCCAGTGTCCTTGCTGGTTTGTTTTTCTGAACACTTCTATTGGTTTCAAGTCCTTGCTTGACCTGGTTTAATTGTACTACTAATTTCAGCTCCGTTTAAAACCTGGTAGAGCTTCATGGTATATCTTTCTTTCGATGTGAAGGGCTTTGGGGCCCCTTCAAAACCTGCTTTTACCTTAATCTAAAACTATAAAACCTATATATATCATCCATATAATTGTCATCATGAAAGAAACTAAAATTAAGATATCAAGTATGTAAAATATCATCATATAAGTAATAACCATGAATACATCAAATATCTGAGTATAAAGTAGCTCATCAATTATATAATCTAAACATGTAAATAGTGTCAACTAAATCAGGTAACCAAGTACACTAATCAAATCACATAACCATGAATATTGGCCTAAAAGAATTTGACAATATTAAAAAAAACTAGGGGTAGGCACTACAAAGAGGAAATCCAAAGTTTAAAGGAAAACATGATGTCTTGTTGAAATTCATAAAAGAGGTAGCAGGCCCCATTGATCCAATTCACCCTAAGATTGCTCTAGCAATTTCCCTCGAGAAATAAGCTCTCACCCCCACACCAAATGACTCATTTTTAGACACATGTAAGAGATGACATCTCTTCTTTGAAGAGAAAGGAGTAGAAATCATTGAGGTAAATATGCATTTATTTCATAGTATACAGAAGAATGCAAAGAAGCTAGTGACTATGATTAACTAGGATTTTGGATTAGTAGATGAAGTGTCCAACTGAACTAATGATCTAGAAGTGCTACACACAATAAAGGGGAAAAGATATAGGATGTTGTTGGATGTGTATATGGGAGAAGAATTGGATAAGATAGAATCATAGATGATTTTATTAAGATACAAGCCAACAATAAGGTCATGTTAGCAATGTATGAAGATATCCAGGACATGTAGGGCAGGACTCATGCCCAATTTTTGGGAGCAAATAAATAGTATAGTGTAGCTAGCGTGGAGATTTTTTATGATGATTCTAGAAAAAAATTATTCTTGATGGAAACTATTGTACAAAATGTTTGAGAATCGTTTGGAGTGGTGTCTTTGGAGGATGATATTTGACACATATTCAAAGTGAGGAGACATTGAAGGAGTTAGATTCCAAATTAGATGATTTTGTAGAGGTGTGACAAGAAGTTCAATTTTTTTATGGGGAAGTGAGGACCAAGTACCATTATTAATATTTATTGGATCCCTAAGAATGAATTTCACTATTAAAAAGTTTAAGGTAGCCTTTCTAGACATTGTTTTGATCGAAATCAACATGACCTAGATGCTAGAAATTAAGATTTTGGAGCTATAAAAATCTTGCTTGTTTTGATCCTAAGACCTCTGAATGTTTGTAGGTGCACAAATTCACATTTTGAAGTTTTGGTGGAGGAATATATTTTTTCTTCAAAGGTGTGCAATGCACAACTTCCCAAGGTGCGTAGGTGTGATAATTTTTTAACACTTATAAAAGTAATGACAATCAACTCTTAGTTTCAATTTTTAGGTGTTTTCACACATCGAAAACATGTTTTTGTGAAATTTATAGAAGTTTAATTGATAGTAACACATGGAAAAGGTTAAGTTCTCACTTTTATAAGTCCTAGAAGCTCAAGTTCCATCTAAATCTTCTTTCTTCTTATCTTCTTCTTCTATGTTATTTTAAAATCATTGTAAAGGCTCATGCACCATTTAATGAATAAAAATAGGAGTGCATGCCTACTTAGCACCTTCTTGGGAGTTTGTTTGTACATACTTTTCATAAAATTAATGTTTTTAGCATGTTTTTTACAAGGAAAAATCCCTAGATCTGAAAATTGCATGAAGGAGAGGGTTTCCTATAAATTCAAGAATGTAAGATGTATTCAAAGTTGATACTTTGATGTAATAAAGTATGTTATTGGTGCTCTCATTCTAGATATAGTGTTTCTTGCTAGAATGTGTGTTTCCTTAATGAATTTAATGTTCATGAATAGTGATGGAGCCAAAAGTTTTATTGTATTTTAATTCTTGTGTGATCATTTAGTTTCTGGTGCTCGTCATATTTACTAGCATAATTTCTCTAGTGTGATGAATAAGAAAAAGGATCATTCTATAGTTTTTGCATAGAATTTTATCTTATATGTGAACACTTTCTAAGGCTACAAAATTTGATGAATCATGAAATATCACTCAGGTTTTATTAGTTTCTTTGACAATTGCATTGGTGGAGTTTAGGACCCGTTGCCTTGATTTCATTTGTTCCTTCTTGATCCTTTTAAAAAATTTAATTGCAGACATGTTACTATGACTTATGTCCATTTCAAAATTTTATTTCTAGCATTTTTATTTAATTCTTTCTACCCTCTTTTAGTAATCTTCTTTCAAACACATGGTTAGAATAGGAATTCTTACAGTTGCATTGTTAGAATTTGCATTCATCATAAAAGATGAAAATTCAACATGGTCACATATTTTCTAATTTTTGTATCATTTATAGATACTAGCAAAGGCTTCCTTGTGAAAATAAACATTTATCTTCAATTAAACTACCTAGTAGGTTGAAAAACAACCATCTAGAACATTGGAGTTGGTAATTTGATCAACTTTTCAAAAGAGAGATTTGTCATTTTCATTGTACAAAATGACTTCTCAATAGAATCCACAATAGGTCCACATTAAGAAACCAACTATGTGAAAAGAAATAACATGAACAACAAGGGTTAATCAGAAACATCTTTTTGTGAATTGTGTATTCATGCAATTAATGCAAAGATTGATTTGGTGAGATATAAGACATTCAAACAAGATTGTATGTATAATTTGATCATTTGAAGAGTTAAGAAGAATTTAAGAGTGAATTGAAGTGTTTTCAAGTGCAAACTAAAAGAATCCCTAGTTACACAAAATCCAAGTATTTTTTGAAATTATAGTTGTCTTCAATGCTTTGAATTAGTAGCAATAGAGAATCTTATAGTTTTTGATGTGAGTGAGAGACCTAGGTATAAGTTCAAGAAGCATCATTATGTATCATTGAATGATGATCCCCTAGGATCATTTTCACAAGTTTTGTAGATCATATTGCATGTAGAAGATGTAAGAGCCTACATACATTGTAAGTTTAAAAGTATTAGAGAGAGTGAAATTCATAAATATTTAGACCTAGTATGAAATAATGACCTATCACTAAAACATGAGTTTACACATTTGAGAAAATTAAACATCATTTTTTTTAAGTAAAAATAGGTTTTAAAGGACCTAAAACCTTTACAAAATAACAAAAGTCTAGAGGTAAACAAGAGAAGTAAACATCAAAGAAAAGTAGCACAAGACAACATGAGACAGACCTCCAAAAAAAACATCCATGAGGTCACCCAAGACAATGTTGGAAAACACAACAAAAGAACAGTAATCAACCAACTAAGAAGTCTTTATCAGGTCAACAGCTGGATATGCCAGAATATGCATGTTTTTAGCAACAGCCTTCACCTTCTCCTTTTTACTCGCATCCTTATTCTTCTTAGAATGAGCCTGAGTGCTCTTGCTTGGTCCCTGAATCTCTACCACCAAAGGGGAGTCCTACTCTTTGTCATTCTCAACTTGCTTCAAGAGGTTACCCACATTATCAGCCATCTTTTTAAATAACTTTTCCAAATTTCCCAACATAGCATCCATTTTAGACACCTTCCCCTAAATAGCACTAATCTCTTTATCCATCACCTTTTGTTTGGCCTTGAGAAGTGGTATCTTATGCATGAGTTTTTTAACCTCTTCTACATTCCCAATAATCTCTAAAAGTTTGTCTTGGCCAAATGTGTACTCACCTCTGGCAGTTTTTCTTACTTGCTCCATTTCCATGCCCAACAATTGCATTTGTTGCTTAAGGAAGCCAATCTCCTTCAAGATTGTACCAAGGTTACCAAAAAGACCCTTGGACAACCCAAGCCCACCATCAATATTATCTCCCAAATTAGGAAGATGCCCCTGTTCCCCAAAATCCTCATTATCTGAGTCCCCATTCTTTTCCTGCCACCTCAAAGATTTTCTTTTCCTTTCCATCTAGTGAGCTAGAGGCTCATCATTAGAAGGGGGAGAGGGCGAGTCATTTTGCAAGCCCTTTATACCCTTTCCTTTACCTCCACTCCTCTTATTATAGTGATCTCTCACTAATTCCTCCATAAAATCACTTTCCCAGTCAAAATCACCTTCAACAACTATCTTTTTCTTCTTTTTAGAACTACCACCCCAGCCCTTTTTCAAACTCCCCATACCCCCTTCAGCCTCATCTTGGGTATCTAAATCATAACCCTTATTTGGGAGACTCCCTTCTATATCCTAGTCTTCCCCTTTCAAACTGCCCCTGGGCTTCACAATTTTCTTGGATTTTAACACATTCATTATTAGAATCATAAGACCCTCATGGAAAACACACTCACCATTTGGGTCTTTCTAAATAGCCTGAGTGGAAATAATAAGAAACTTAAACATCATTAAAAATATGTTTTACATAGATTTTGAAAATCATGAATGGAGTAGAATCATTCTGAGTAGAATTCGTGAAAGTATGTTTTGGGTAAGAGACATCCCTGTGATGATTAAAATGACATGATTCATAAAATTACTAGTTTGAGCAATGAAGAAAGCAATCACATTAATGAAAAGAACATGAAGAAGTTGGTTGAAACCAATCTAAGAATAAAGTTTGATGGTGGAAACATGGGAATTGACCTAATAATTAAAACAAATGTTAGCTTTATTAGAAAAATTATTGGTTACAAGATGTACTACAGTTCTAGAGTGAACTATGTGCCTACTAGACTCATCCATGCAACATATCGTATGGTAGTGAAAAGAGGAAAAAGTTAACATGAACGATATCATGAAATAATAATTACTTGAAAATATTGGGAGACTAAAGAAAACCAAGAACACGATATTTAGATTTAAATCTCTATTGAAACACTTATTCTTCCAAGTGATTAAACAGTTCCCTAGTATGATAGACTAAGAATTGGATAGTGATTAGTGTACAATGAGTTTGATAAATCATCATTATAGGAAGCAATTTGAGGAGAAAATAACAGAGGATATTTCAATAATGATGAAGAGATGTCAATAAGTTATGAAAAAAAGATTTAGTATACCACCTACTTTGGTTGAAAAGTATAAAAATGGAATTTTCTTTATGGTAGAAATAGATGTAACCTGTATGGAAGAAGTAGAACCAAGACTGAACTTCATAAACCCTATGGGTTATGAGATGGGTGAAGAGTTGATTTAAGGATATGTGAAGATCATATTATAATCTAAAAGAGATATGAAATTTTATAGATGGGGACATATAAAGAGAAAGTTAAGGAAGTTCACAGCAAACTTCATAGTAAGGATATAAAAAAGAAAGTTGAGGAGAAAATTGATGCAATCCTAAAGGGATCAGGCATGACAAAATAAGAATACAAAGAGGCAATGAGTATAACTATAGAGATTAAGGCTAGTGGATAGATAAAGGTCTTAGTTTCTACACCACTTGTAGTTTTAGGAGTAGTAGAAGGAGTCCCAGCAGCAGGTCCATCCATTCAAATCCTTAGTGCACCATATGTCATAGTATCCCATGTACAAGCTATGGTTGTACAACCTACACCAAAGGAGAAAGGTGAAAAGAAGGTGGGAATAATAGGAAAATAAATAGTCACTCCACCCAACACAAGGTAGTCAAAAAGACCTATAGAGGTAAACCAAGAAGCAACAAAGTCACCATAAAAGAAAAGAACAAAGTAGTTGTCAAGTGAACCAGGCAAGAGCATAAAAACACAACAAATGATAGAGTTTGGTGAATAAGAAGAACAAGAATAAAAAAAAGTTAGAAGACTGTAGACACTCAAAAATGGTTCACATCTATGACTTCATCGCTTATTCATACTAATTTGTCCCATTTTCTCATTCTACTAACTTTGATCTTTTGGCCAGATTGACCATATTTTTTCATTTGTATCCCCTTTCACATCAATTTCATATCAACTCGAAATCATATCAAATCAACTCGGAATCACCCCAAATAAACTTGGAATCACTCAAAATCAGTCCTAATCAACCTGAAACATATCAAACATCCCAAATCAATCATCATTTATCTACTCCTAGGCATTGTTGTGGCTTTCAATGCCTTGGAAACCTATCAACTTATCAATCTGACCTTAGTATTGTCGTGGCTCTCAGTGCTAGGTCAAAATATCATTCATGTCATCCAATCTTTGACATTGTTGAGGCTTTCAATGTCAAATTGTGGCATCATCAACCATTTTAATAATATTGACAATGTCCGTCAGTGTTATTATGATCGAACCTTATCAATCAATTTCAATCTTGTAGCATTTACAATGTCGGTTAAATGTTACATATCAATTTATTCATGTCATGTTTCCTTGGCATGTTATCAATTTTGATCTGTCAATTAATTTGACCATGGTTTTGGTCTACCTTTTCATCATCTTATTTGATATCCATCATCATCACATTTTCATCAAAGGATACGGTCGCATTCATTTAATCAATTTGGCCAATCATCTGCTAATTTTCTCTATAGGATTAAATAACCCATAATTTAATCCTATTCTTTCTAATTATTCTTCCCAATTATCATCCTCAATTAATTAATTTTATTAATTAATTGATTCATTATCTGCAAACCATGGAAATTCTTAATTTCCTAAGTTCCATTTTTCATTATTAAATCCATTTTCTACTAATTCTTTTTTTGTGGAATAAGAGGATTTTTAATTCAAATATTCCATAAAATATTGCACCATCATGACACTTGGATGTGACACCTCGTGGATCCTCCTTTGACACTTGGCTGAGATTTTTCATAATCAAATATTATTACCTCTTACGCATGTCCCTATTTGGCTTATTCGTCATAGATTCTTGGCTTTAAGTGGGTTGAGGAATCTTATGACGCATCATAGATTCTCTTCCAAATTTGACTCTCATGTGTCATAGAATCTTACTTTTGGCATATTCTGTCATATGCATCATAGGAATCTCTTGCCACATCACATGTCTGTGGGTGAAAAATCCAATGTTCTCACCCTACATGAAAATTATAAAATGAACACTCTTTCTCTCATTTTGGGTCCTTGAATCCTTGAAATGCTGAAGTTTTAAAAATCCAAATCTTTGAGTCTTTGAGTCTCTACTTCTTTGCATGTTGCATTCTCTCTCTCATATTAAATCACACTTCAAGTATTCTCATGGCATGATCCACACCATAAGCTTTGGCTTCAATCTTGTGTGCACTATAGGCAAATTGGAGCTACAATCATTTGGAGAAGAAAGAAGGACATGAGAGCTACAAACAAAAAAGGGGTTTCTATTACTTTCTTAATTATTTTGGCTTTAATAGTAGACTAGTGGGTGCTAATGTATAATTATTGAGTTTTGTGATTTTCTCATAGTATGTTATGCATTTAACTCATTTTTTTGGTCCTACATTTGGTGAACCCGACATGAACATGCATATCTAACTTGGGTTTTCTTGTTTGTGCTTGTAGGTGCAAGGAAGGAGCTCACTTGGAAGGGTATAACGACTATCTGCTCTTCCTTTTCACACCTAGATTAATTAGGGGATCCAGTAAAATGCTTATATGCTATTTTTTCATGCATTCTATTAGCTTGATGTCCTAGGGCGCACTCTGCTCTGTCAGGGCGCACTTGGGACCCCTAGGAGCAATTTTAAGAGCCCAGAAACAACCAAAACCTCTTTCTGTTGTTTCCAACTTACCAACTGTGCCCATCTGGGCCCCAACTATGTCATTGATGCAGTCTGCACTATTTGGGCGCACTTGGGAGTATAGCTTTGAAATTTTCAATTTTTGGGTCTTGACTAGGCACCCATTTCCCCACACCCTACACTTGACTTCCCAACTGCGCCCTAAAACTACCAACTGCACCCAATTGGGCCCCAACTGCATCATTACTTGGGAATTTTCAAAGCCATTTTGGCCTTCTAGGGAGAAATTTGCACTGTCGGAGCACACCTAGGTTCATAGTAAGCACATGCACCAATCAAAATCTGCATCTCAAGCTCCTATCACTCTCTAGGACATAGATTAGGTGATTTTGTGTTACTGATGATCTATTTGAAGCATGTGGCAATCATTGGATGAAGATATGATCATAACAAACTACTGATGTGTGTGCTTTGCAGGACGTTGTCGAAGACTTTGTGTGTCTTTCAAAACTATGTGTGTGGATTTCCTAGATTAGATAACATTTCGTTTGGTGCTTAAAAAGAACCTTTTTCTTTTTTGCCTAGCATGTCTACAGTGTTAAATCCCTAGGAGTTGCAATGGACGTATCCTCTCCCCTCGCCATTCGTGGATCTTCATTGTAAGAGAAATTCATGTAACTTCTATAGGAGGCCTACCTTGGACCAAGATACTTGATATTGGGTATGCCAGGGGACAACCTCAGAGTGGTAATGGGCCAAAGCTAGGTCAACATTCCAGCCGCTATATAAAATTTGATTACGATGAAAGCTGTGTCAACCATATTGCTGCATGATAGCTCTCCTCCAGTACCCTTATGGTGCATCAAACCTTGGTTCTCGAGGCTAGGAGACCTTCTGCGGAAGTTTATCATTCACTTGCCGAACGGAATGCCCTTACTAAACACTATGTTTTAGTGGCCAAAATCCTTTCTATCCACTAGCTCAAGGGGTCACCCATACTCGTGAAGACATCCTAGATTCTCGCGGTCCTTAGTAGAGGCAACAGTCCCTTGGGAAGTCATGCCCCTTGGGAAGCGAATCTTGGTAGCCCTGAGAAGTGAGTGTGCTTTAAGGGGGAGCTTGTGGTGCCAAGATCCTAGGTTGTCTGCTCTAGATAAGTGTGGCTAAACTTTGGTTCAAGTAGGAATTCAGTGGATACAATCCTAAAAGCCTAGGTTGTGGTGTGTTTGTTAACTTTTTACAATAGCTATTCTTGTCTTAATGCGTCTTGCGTGTGTGTAAAACATAATCAAGATAAAAGACAAACTTTTAAATTTACACCTTGGATATCATTTGAACTTGTCAAAATGTCACACATTGCCAAAACATTTCAACCTTTATCAAACTTTGCAAACTTTGGTTCAACACACTGAAACCTTGGAAAACATGTTGACTTGTGCTCCTAAATGTGCTTGGCAAAACATAGATCCCACGCTTGCATAGACTTCACTTACATTCACCCTAGTCTAAGCTTCATTCTTGCATCATATAGACTTCATATTGCACCTTTTAGTTATCATTTAGTATCTATTACCTTTCATATTGCATCCATTTAGGTTCAGTTTACTTTCCTTAGTTTTTGCATTCCCATCTCAATATCAGCACTTTGCATTCACCACCTTCCATCCTTTCATACCTATTCATTATTTTGACCACTTTATCCATCATTCTAAGTGTCCTAACCATCATTTTGAGCATTCATACTTTCCCTAACACTATCCTCTACTATTTACCTCCCTGTGACATCAATCCTGAAACCATAGCTTCTAGAATTGCCTAAGTTTCAGCCCAGTTTACCAACTGCACCTAGAAACTACCAACTGTGCCCAACTGGGACCCAACTTCATCATTGATGCAATCTACACTATTTGGGTGCACTTGGTGGTCCTGAGATCTAGTTTTTGGGTTCAAGATAACATTTTGGGGCTTCAACAGTGTCCTTAGGTACCTAGTTAGCTCCTCTTGCACTAGCTTGCCTAGATCTGCATTCCACGACACCTAATCTTCATCACCTTCATTAATACATCATTCTATATGTCATAAAAAATTTTTTTTCATCTCCCAACCCATCCTAACATCAAACCCAGCATCCTGGCTTCCTGGCATGTCAGTTTGGTAACCATACCCCTTAGAATTAGCAAACATTCTTCCTAGCTTACCAACTGCGCCTAGAAACTACCAACTGCGCCCAAACTGGCTCCAAGTGCATCAATAATGTATTTGGTACTATTAGGGTGTACTTGGCACTGTTAGGGCACACTTGGGTACCTGCATGACCATTTTGGGCATCCGAACTGCACTTTAGGACCCCAAAACTGCATCTAGGAGCCTTTACACCTACCTGTTCTGCACTTGACCCAAAATTGTATCTTGCACCCAAAATCCCCTTTTGCATCATAGGCATTTTACATATCACATATATACGCAAAATCACCACCATTTTGAGTCCTCTAAACATCATTTTGAACCCCCAAAATCTTTGAGTTTAGTCAAAAATCTAAACAAAGTATGAGTCTTAGAGTATCTCCTAGTCTTTATGGATAATGGATCTTGACAAGTCTTTTTATCTTTGCTTATCATTTTCTTTGGTCAAAATCTATCTATTTCTTGATATATTTGACCTTTTCATCTTTTATCAATTTGATCCTTTCATCTTTTATCAGTTTTTGGTCAAGATCCAAAGTCCTTTATCACAAGGTTAAACTTTTAGGCAAAATATTTTCAAAAGGTTTTATCTAAGTTCAAAACTTTCCATATACCCTTGTCATAGCATAATCATATCCCTAGCATCCCCAAATGTTATTTTGACCTAGCCTAGTGGTATATCCCCTTCATATTGCATTGATCAAAATCCTTAGCATAATTTTCACTACCAAACCCTATCAAATTGTCCATCAACCAAATTACCTTCTTGAGCATTTACCCTCATTTTGCATGTCCCAAATATCATTACGAACCCTAGAACATCATCTTTTGCATGATATTCCTTGCATAAATCAACCTTAAGCATCCTTAACAAGTCCAAACATAACCCTAATTGTCATTTTGCATACCTTAGAGTCATTTTCATCCCCTCTAGTCAAACTTCAAAACATCACCTTGCATTTTGCATTTGCATAATATCCCTAGGACATTTTCACTTTGCACATCAAAACCATAATTCATTTAACATTTCCTCACATTTCATAACATTCCTAAACAATTAAAAATTCCAAAAACACTCATATCTTTCATACCCACCACTCTAAATCACCCAAAACACTCAAAAATTCCATTGCATTTGCACTCTTAGGTATCATGCCAGCACTTACTAGGACACAATCAGCTCAGAGACCCGAGGAACTCTATCAAACTTTTTTTTTTGAGGCACAAGCACAACCAAAACCTCATCCAAGACAAAGAAAGAGAAAGAAAATCCAACAAACCTTTGACAAAGACCAAATCGACACATCACAACCATTACTAGCAGACCACTTGAACATGTATCAGCAAGATCCTCATAATCAAGCTATGGCACAACAAACCTTGAACAATGTACCTACCATGAGATTTCCTCTAAACACTTCCTCCACACATGGGATGGTTCAATGGAGTCCTAACTTTGAACCTATATTCATGCCAATACCACCAGGAGGAGGAAGTGTACCAACCTCACCTAAAGATGAACAATCACATTCCTTTGAATTCAGCCAACCTAACACATCAAACATACAACAAGGTACTGTACACCTAAGTGATGACTCTAACACTAATTATGGCATCGCTGATGAATAAATGGCTGGGGCATGTCAAGACAAAAGTTTTCGTAAGAACTTCAAACGTTTGGCAGCCCAAGAAATTGTCAAATTTAACCCAAACTTGGAAGGTCCCAAGTCCAAAAATCAAACCAACACAACAATTGAAAACATCCAACCCATGATAAATTTGAACTTAGACAAGGGAAAACAACCTTTGGAGTTTTCAAACACAATAATGGCACCTATAAGGTCCCATCAAGAACCAACAATTGAAATCCTCCAAAGTACATTTGAACACATCAATGTTAACCCCTTGTTTGATGAAATACCACCAATCCCTAAACACCCCAAAAGGACATTAAGACTTGATTTTAGTCACATGATGCAAAAACAAGATGCACCTAAAGGGACCCGTGCTCTAGGGATGCCATACATACCTTCTTTGGAGGCAAATCAACAAAGTACACCTTTGCTCCTAACTTTACCCAGTGCTACGACATCAAACACTATAGAACCTCTCATAAGTACAACATGTGAAACATCAAGCGCAACCATCCCAATGGACACACAAAGGAAAAGTCTTATTGACATTATTCCCATTCCCAATAGGGACACATCTCATAGTCAAGTCAATATGATTTCACAAACAAGAACATCTAACACACAAAGGTACCAAAACAACAATACAAACATGACGTTAATTCTCAGGGACTTAGTCAACCCCCACAAAAACAACAACCTACAATGGTACAAGGACTCCAAACTTCCAAGGCACAACCAAGTCTACATCCACCTAACACACATCCCACATATCAACAACAACATCAACTCCAACAACAACAACCTCAAGTGGGGCAAACATCCAACATTCCTAATACGCAGTCCCATGTGAACCCACTTGACTTACACACAATTTATCAATAACAATTATAGCAGCAATCCCAACAACAACAAGCAATATTTGCTAAACAACAAGAGCAACTCAAGCAATAGTTGGAATACCAAAGATGCCTTGAGCAACAAACTGCATACCAGCAACATTTGTTACAACAACAACATGTACCACAACAACCTCAACAAATACCTCTACAACAATAAGTACATACATGGTCTCACATACAACCAATAGAGGTATCCCAAAAACAACCACAACACATGGTACAAAAATCATAGTCAATCCCACAACAAGTGTCACATCAAATACCACAACAAGTACCCCAACAAATAGGACCTTTCTATCTTTGAGGTGCTAACATACCTCCACCACCTAGTGACACTTCATCAGACTCATCAGACACAGAAATGTCAAAACCAAGTAGACATAGCTCTCGCCATAGAAAATGGTCTACTTACAGACAAAAAAGACTTGAAGGAAAGACCATCATGCAAAACCCCAATGAAGAACTATTACAACAATTCAAACAACTTTCCAAAATAGTTGTGGCATTGGGAGTCCAAAAGAAACAAGCTCTATATACAGAAAGGGACCTACGTCCTAATCCATTCGATAAAAGTTTGTATATGCCTCCATTCCCAAAACACTTTGAGGCTCCAAGATTTGAAAAATATTGAGGAAAAGGAAACCTTATTGATCACATCTGAGAATTTTGTGCTTCATGTACAGAACTCAGTAATGAGCCCACTTACCTTATGAGATTGTTCCCTCGTTCTGTAGGTGGGCCTGCACTTGAATGGGTCTCCAAACTTCTTAGTAATATCAAATATTGGTCAAAGATAGTAGACAAGTTTATCTCCCACTTTTCCTTTAACATTACAAATGAGGTGACACTTTCTGATTTGTGCTCAACTAAATAGAAGATGGGAGAATCATTCATCACTTTCTTACTACATTGGAGAAGCTTAGTTAGTCAATGCTCACTAGACATTCGTGAAGAACAACAAGTAAACTTGTGCATTGAAAACTTAGTCCCAGACTTAATTTATGAACTCAAAATCAAGAGTCCAAGCACCATTTCTAAACTGATGAAAAAAGGGGCTAGCATTGAAGATGCTCTTATCCATAAGGGAATCCTCAAGATAAACAAAGAAAACACAAACACCAACTCATCTAATGACAAGGAAAAAATTTTCTCCAAAAACAAGAATGTGACTAATGATGGCATTGTGGATGCCCGCACAATTAGCACAGCACAACCTCAACTAACTTTGAAAGGTGTAAACCCTACAAATTCACAGACTCCTAATCAAACAACACCTCAACAACAAAAAACTAAGACTTCCACACAAGACAAAAGACATCCTAGAACCAAAGACAGGAAATTCACACCATTGGGAATACCACTTGAGACTGCATTACAATAGTTATTGAGTAATAACTTCCTGCAGCTACTCCCAATCAAAGATGAACCATTAACTAAAGCAGATTGGTGGGATGACAAAAATTATTGTGATTACCATGCCACCAAAGGACACAAGACTTCATCATCCTTCCAATTGAAACATGCAATACAAGACCTTATTGATGATGGTGTAATCATAGTTGATCCATCATTGTTAACATCCAACTCTGATCATACTATTTTCAAAGATCCTTTGGGTAATCATTACAAAGAGAAACCCTCAAGTTCAAACTCAAACTCACAAGGTAATGTGAATTACACACACATCCGCTATGAATACACCATCAATTTCTTTAATGAGTCTGATTTCTACATATCCACATTTGCATTGAAGACTGAAGACCCTCGTTGTGTTGTCACTACACACCGTAGCAAGATCACCCTACCTGGAGCCCCATCTAGACCTACTACTTCTACTAGGCATGCACCCCCAAGTAGACCTATTGCTCCTACTTCATCTGATTATAGCCTTGTTGAACATCTCAAAAAAAATCTTGCACAAATATCCATTTTGGACCTACTACGTGCATCCCCCCAACACCAAAAGATCTTGGAGCAAGCCCTTAAAGAGTCAATAGTCCCAGATAACATGGATGTTGCCCAATTCCAAGCCATGGTTGGGAACCTATCTGTGTCACAACCTATCATTTTTTCACCCCATGATATTCCTAAGGAAAAACCTAACCATAATGATCCCCTTTATCTCGAAGTATTCATCCATAATGCAAAAGTCAGACGTGTCTTAATAGATGGAGGAGCAGGACTAAATATTTGTACTCTTAAGTTTGTCAACAGTTTGGGTTATTCTGAAGAGGATGTGGATCCCTCTCAAAGAATCACAATAAAAGCTTATGCTGATGGTGAATGCTTCTCTAGGGGCATCATCACATTACCTGTTAGAGTTGGTCCAGCTACTGAAGATACATTGTTCCATGTCCTAGATATTGAAATGAATTGCAACATATACTAGGATGCCCTTGAATTCATGCTATGAAAGCACTCCCTTATACATATCATCAATGTCTAAAATTTTCCTATCACAACATAGAGGTCACCATCCCTGGTGATCCAGATCCTTTCCATTTTTGTGCTAATCTAAGAGATGCTACTGCAATCCAAATCCCAACAAATAATGAAGCACAACCCACAAATCCCTCTAAGTATGTGGATGCTGATATACTACTCAGTAAAGCCAAGGAAAAGAAGAAGATTGAAGACAATGGGTGTGGAGAGTACTTTATGTCTCAAGTCTCTCACATTAGGGAGTCACCACTTTCTCCCATCAGTACAAAGAATTATACTTCTATCAATGAGAATACATCCGTATGTATTGAGAAAGCAAAAGAAAAATGAGAACCCACTTTGATATCTCCTAGCAAGTATGGAGTTGGGTTTACCATCATGCAGAAACAAGGCTATGATAGCTATAGTGGTCTTGGATCACAAAAACAAGGAATCATTGAACCTATCACTACAAAAGGACAACCTCCTAGTTTGGGGCTTGGATTTAAACCATTACGAATAGGTCCTTCTAGTACCACGGTACCTACATGTAAGACTATGGATGTTTCGAATGATGAAAAGGTATTTGAGGATATCCCACTTGAAACTAACAATCCCCTAGCCTCTGAGCATAACCCCAATGACCCAGTTGAATCAGTTACCCATATATCTACCTTCAACCAAAGCCCATTCAACACTGATGATGACATCTCCTCAAGTTATCCTTAACCTTTGGATTGGGACCAACGTGGACCACCAATTTTTGATCGATTCAACAATGATGGCACTCTTATAATAGAATTTGAAAGCATTATGACTGAAGATCATAAAGATGTAGTTTCTCCTAAAGAGAACACATTAGCATATTTTGGGGAGCCAACTTCACTTTCTAGTTACAAAGAAAAAAGAGAAAAAGATAGCAAGCATAGGTCTCTTGGTGAAAATCGAAAAGCACCATTAGACCATAAAAAATCAAAAGCTAAGCAGCTCCCAATGATACAAAATGAAAAATATGATGCCATCAATATCAGTGTTCCAGTGTTCAACATGCCACAAAGTCTTTTGGAGCTCTCTCAATCAGCATTCATGCGGAAGGTCATTGGTCTCAACCCTCCCAACCCTCCCTTATATCCCTTTGTTTATCCCCCAATCCAGCTACCTAATTTGTCCTATAACCAAAATCAGTCCTTTATCCAACAAGCCTTTTCATATGTCATCATCAGTGACATCCCACATGACATTTCTATTGAACCACTTATCCTTAGATGCCTTGATTTGCAAGAGATAGACATTGTCTTACATACGGTACATGATGGTATATCTTGAGGCCTTTCTAGTGGTTTGATTTTAGCTACAAACTCGAAACAACTCCTATGTAGTTATGGTCAATCATCGATCCAGAGCTCATTAGCTAGCAGCACCAACAACAGATATCTTCTTAGCATTTGTCAGTGACATTCTTGATTTCTTCTAAAAGTCCTGAAAAAATATCAAAAAAATAGTAAAAAGTCATGAAAAAAGCAAAGAAAAAAAAGTGAAAAAAGTCATGAAAAAATGGATGCCTTGATGAAAACCTAGAAAATAGGTGTCTTGGCACAAAAATTTGAGTCAAGAGAAAAATTTTGTCCAAAAGTGAAAACCTGGCAAACAGGCGCTTTGGGCAAGTACCATGGTGAAAACCTGGCAAACAGGCACCATGTGTAATCAGTGTTGCTCCTCCATCTATCAGGATTCCATCTAATCTTTTCCCCCTCTATCATTCCTTGATCATATTCTTCATATTGCAATACATCCTTGGTCCCTTATCATGGCTCACAAACTAGTTAATTTCCTTTGTTACCTTGCCTAAGCATCACCAGTCTGCACACACACTCTGTCATTGGCCTTTGTATATAGTTTGCATCTTATCTAGGGGCATATTACCTACATGGTGCATGAGTTTGAATTTGAACTTGGGGCATATCCCTAAGTGTTTTTTATCCATTAGACCTATCGCATAATGGATTGGAGCTAACACTTGTTTATGCTTATACAATCCTAAAAAAATCCCTTAAAATCATAAAATGTCCTGAAAAAATTCACTAAAAATTACATAATGTCCTAAAAAAATCCTAAACATTCAAATACGATTTTGAAAAAAGCACTAAAAATCATAAAATGTCCTGAAAAAACCCTAAAAATCATAAAATGACCTGAAGAAATCAATTACACAAAAAAATCAAATATCCTCAAAAACCCTAAAAATCACAAAATCCATCAAAAATTTGCAATAAACCTTGTACATACTCACTGTGGATAACCACCCCTTTTGTGTAAACACTTGCACATTGCAGACTAAAACCCAAAGCACCACACTTCAATGCCAATCACACTATCCGGGCAATGTGAACCTAGAATCAATCCAACAGATCACTATGAACTTATCAACTGAATTCACAAATAGTGCTATCACATTATCAACCTATCAAACACCATCTAAACACCTAAAACACTAAAAATCAAGTAAAAATGGACAAGGATAGCTGTTGGCTCATGCTATTTAGTGAGTGATTTATTTTTTTTGCTTTTTTTTTCTTTGATCATGTTCCTATGCCACTCGATGATATAAAACTAATCTATGAGACTGGTCGGGATGGTTCATGGTCATATTTTTTGATTTTTGTCTATTACAATGTACCTTTGAGAGTCTAGGGCATGTACATGTGCCTTAGAAAGGACAAGGTCATTCTCTGTCTGCATCGTGCTTGTTTACGCAAAAGGCTTGCATTTGTGCTCTGGCCCTTTATGCCATGATGTGTTGCATTCCATTTGCCATATAAAAATAAAGCTCCATTTGGCATATAGTGCACTTTCTACAAGAAAATTTTTTTCCATCATACTAACATCTCCTCATCTCATCTTTCTTCTTCATCTCATTTTCCATCACTATAATCATGTCTTCCGATTCACCAAATCATCTTCATCTTGCATTCATGCATTCCTGCATCATCCTACACTATCAATCAACTTTCTATAGCTTTCCACATGGTTCAACCTTAGTCTGACATTTGTCTCATCATATTTGACCAAATATGACCATTTTTGATGATTTCACTCGTGCTTGGACAAGTTTCCATCATTTTGGGCATGCACGCACAGTTTCGGGTCATTTTGAGTCCAATCGGGCTGATTCTGGGCCTCGAAGCCTTTTAGGGCACAATCTGCACTGTCAGGGTGTAGTTGGGGTTCCCAACTATGTCATTGATGCACTTGTTCATTCCAACTATGTCATTGACACACTTGGTAGAGTTTGGGTGCACTTGGGGACCTAGGTTATCCAGAATTGCTCCCGAAACCCCTAGGTTGCACTCGGGAGGCCATAACTTTTGCATTTCAATTCCGATTTACAAACCATCAGTTGTGTTCAAATAATATATTCCTTGTGAAAAAAATGATCTATCATTTTCATTATTTCGTCACTATATGGAGTGTTAATCCTTGCAATTACTCTTGGGCTCGTAGTTGCCCCCCATCATGTTGATTTTGGCCCCTAGGGCCTTCTCGGGCACATTTATCACTTTTTGAGACAACTTGGGCTTCCCAAGTGCATCATTGATGCACTTGGTACTGTCATGGTTCACTTGGGCTTACCAAGTGCATCAATGGCACACTTGGTTGATTTTGGGCGCATTTGGGGACCTGGGATACCTTGAACTACTCTCGGAGCCCCTATGTTGCACTACAGAGCCCATAACTTTTGTGTTTTAACTCAAATTTGCAATCTTTCAGTTGCATTGGATTTGTATCTTCATTTTGGAAAACATGAAATATCATTTTCATCATTTTTTTCTTTATTGAGTGGTAACCCATGCAATTATTCTCGAGCTACAGATTGACCCTGTTCTGCACTCTAGGCCTCATAACTTTCACATTTTAGCTCTGGTTTTCATTTTTTCAGTTGCTATGGTTTTGTCTTCTTGTTTATAATAAATTGACTTATCATATTCTTATCTTAGTCAATTTCTCGAGGGGGCACCCATATATATCATCCCTACTGGGGCATGTTGTAGCTTTCTCATCAATTATTCTTTGATACAACGCTCTAAATCACATTGTATCAAAGAGGGGGAAAATGTAGATGCTCAAAAATGGTTTTCACCTATGAATTCATCACTTCTTCATACTAATTTTTCCATTTTCTCATTCTACTTACTTCGATGTTTTGGCTAGATTGACCATATTTCATCATTTGTATCCTTCTTCACATCAATTTCATATCAACTTGGAATCATATCAAATCAACTCTGAATCACCCCAAATCAACCCAAAATCACTCAAAATCAGTCTTAATCAACCCAAAACATATCAAACATCCCAAATCAATCATCATTTATTTTCTCCTAGGCAATTTTGTGGCTTTCAGTGTCTTGGAAACCTATCAATCTTATCAATATGACCTTAGTATTGTCATGGCTCTCAGTGCTAGGTCAAACTATCATTCATGTCATCCAATCTTTGACATTTTTGAGGTTTTCAATGTCAAATCATGGCATCATCAACCATTTTAATAACATTGACAATGTTTGACAATGTTATTATGATCAAACCTTATCAATCAATTTCAATCCTGTAGCATTTACAATGTCAGTTAAATGTTACATATCAACCAATTCATGTCATGTGTCCTTGGCATGTTATCAACTTCAATCAATCAATCTTATCATGGCTTTGATCTACTAGTCATCATCTTATTCCATATCCATCATCATTACATTTTCATCAAAGGGTACAATCGCATTCATTTAATCAATTTGGCCAATTATCTACTAATTTTCTCTATAGGATTAAATAACCCATAATTTAATTCTATTATTCTCACTAATTATTCTTCCTAATTATCATCCTCAATTAACGAATCTTATTAATTTTTTGATTCATTATCTACAAACCATGGAAATATACGATTTCCTAAGTTCCATTTTCTATCATTAATTCCATTTTCTACTAATTCTTATTTTGTGGAATAAGAGGATTTTTAATTCAAATATTCCATAAAATATTCCATCATCATGACACTTGGATATGACACCTCGTGGATTCTCCTTTGACACTTGGCTAAGATTTATCATAATCAAATATTATTACCTCTTACACATGTCTCTATTTGGCTTCTTTGTCATATATTCTTGGCTTTAAGTGGGTTGAGGTGTCTTATGACGTGTCATAGATTCTCTTCCACATTTAGCCAAGTTTGACTTGCATGTGTCATAGAATCTCATAATTAGCATATTCTGTCATATGCATCATAGGAATCTCTTGCCACATTGCACATCTATGGGTGACAAATCCAATGCCCTCACTTTGAGTGTTGATTATAAAATGAACACTCTTTCTCTCATTTTAGGTCCTTGAATCCTTGAGTCTTTGAGTCTCTACTCCTTTGCATTTTGTGTTCTTGCTCTCGCATTAAATCACACTTCAAGTATTCTCATGGCTTTATCCCTATCATAGGCTCTTTGCTTCAATCTTGTGTGCACTATAGGAAAATTGGACCTACAATCATTTGGAGAAGAAAGAAGGACATGGGAGCTACAAATGAAAAAGGGGGTTTCTATTGCGTTTTTGATTAGTTTGGCTTTCATGGTAGACTAGTGGATGCTAATATATGTTGATTGAGTTTTTTATTTGCTCATATTATGTTATGCTTTTAACCTATTTTTTTGGTCCTACATTTTCTGAACTCGACATGAACATGCATATCTAACTTGGGTTTTCTTGTTTGTGCTTGTAGGTACAAGGAAAGAGCTCACTTGGAAGGGTATAACGACTATCTGCTCTTTCTTTTCACACATAGATTAATCAGGGGGTCCAGTAAAATGCTTATATTCTATTGTTTCATGCATTCTGTTAGCTTTCTATCCTAGGGTGCACTCTACTCTGTTAGGGCGCACTTGGGACCCCTAGGAGCAATTTTAGGAGCCCAAAAACCACCAAAATCTCATTTTGTTATTTCCAACTTACCAACTGCACCCATCTAGGCCCCAACTACATCATTGATGTAGTCTGCACTATTTGGGTGCACTTAGGAGTGTAGCTTTGAAAATTTTAGTTTTTAGGTCTTGTCTGGGCACCATTTTCCCACACCCTACACCTAACTTCCCAAATACACCCTAAAACTACCAACTGCACCCAACTAGGCCCCAACTGCATCATTGATGTATTCTACATTTTTTGGGTGCACTTGGGGATGTTCAGAGCCATTTTGGCCTTCTGGGAAGCAATTTGCACTATCGGAGCACACCTGGGTTCATACTAAGCACATGCACCAATCAAAATCTACATTTCAAGTTCCTATCACTCTCTAGGACATAGATTAGGTGATTTTGTGTTACTAATGGTCTATTTGTAGTGTGTGGTGATTGTTGGATGAAGATATGATCATAACAAACTACTGATGTGTGCTTTGCAGGACATTGTCAAAGACTTTGTGTGTCTTTCAAAACTATGTGTGTGGATTTCCTAGATTAGATAACATTTTGTTTGGTGCTTAAAAAGAACCTTTTTCTTTTCTACCTAGTGTGTCTATGGTGTTAGATCCCTAGGAAGTTGCATTGGATGTATCCTCTCCCCTCGCCATTCATGGATCTTGGGTGTAAGAGAAATTCGTGTAACTTCTATAGGAGGCCTGCCTTGGACCAAGATACTCGATATTGGGTATGCCAGGGGATGACCTCAGAGTGGTAATGGGCCAAAGCCAGGTCAATGTTCTAGCCTCTATATAAGACTTGATTACAATGAAAGTTGTGTCGATGGTATTTTTGCATGATAGCTCTCCTCCAGTACCCTTGTGGTGTGTCAAACCTCGATTCTTGGGGCTGGGAGAGCTTCTGCATAAGTTTATCATTAACTTGTTGAACGGAATGCCCTTACTAAAAACTATGTTTTAGTGGCCAAAATCCTTTCTATCCATTGGCTCAAGGGGTCACCCATGCCCGTGAAGACATCCTATATTCTCGCAGTCCTTAGTAGAGGCAACAGTCCCTTGGGAAGTCATGCCCCTTGGAAAGCAGATCTTGGTAGCCCTGAGAAGTGAGTGCGCTATAAGGGGGAGCCTATGGTGCCAAGATCCTAGGTTGTTCACTCTAGATAAGCATGGCTAAACTTTAGTTCAAGTAGGAATTCAGTGGATACAGTCCTAAAAGCCTAGGTTGTGGTGTGTTTGTTAACTTTTTACAAAAGCTATTCTTGTCTTAATGTGTCTTGTGTGTGTGTAAAACATAATCAAGATAAACGAAAAACTTTTAAATTTACACCTTGGATATCATTTGAACTTGTCAAAACCTCACACATTGCCAAAAAATTTCAACCTTTATCAAACTTTGCAAACATTGATTCAACACACTTGAACCTTGGAAAACATGGCGACTTGTGCTCTTAAATGTGCTTGGCAAAATGTAAATCTCACACTTGCATAGATTTCACTTGCATTCACCCTAGTCCAGGCTTCATTCTTACATCATATAGACTTTATATTTCACCTTTTAGTCCTCATTTAGTATCTATTACTTTTCATATTGCATCCACTTAGGTTCAGTTTTACTTTCCTTAGTTTTTGCATTCCCATCTCAGAATCAACACTTTGCATTCACCACCTTGCATCTTTGCATACCTATTCACCATCTTGACCACTTTATCCATCATTTTGAGTGTCCTAATCATCATTTTGAGCATCCAAACTGGCCCTAACATTGTCCTCTACCATTTACCTCTCTGTACATCAATCTTGAAACCATAGCTTCCAGAATTGCCTCAGTTTCAACCCAGCTTACGAACTGTGCCCAAAAACTACCAACTGTGCCCAACTAGGCCCCAACTACATCATTGATTTAGTCTACACTTTTTAGGTGCACTTGGTGGTCTTGAGATCTAGTTTTGGGTTCCAGGTAACATTTTGGGGCTTCAACAGTGTCCTTAGGTAATTCGTTAGCTCCCCTTGCACTAGCCTACCCAAATCTGCATTCTACAGCACCTAATCGTCATCACCTTCACTTAAGACATCATTCTATACATTATAACCTTAATTTTTCATATTTCAACCCATCCTAACATCAACCCTAGCATCTTAGCTTCTTGACATATCAGTTTGACATCCATACCGCTCAGAATCAGCAAACCTTTATTCTGACTTACCAACTGCACCTAGAAACTACTAATTGCGCCCAAACTAGCTCCAAGTGCATCAATGACATAGTTGGTACTAATAGGGTGTAGTTGGCACTATTAGGGCACACTTTGATACCTGCATGACCATTTTGGACCTCCGAACTACACTTTAGGATGCCAAAACTGCATCTAGGAGCCTCTAGACCTACACATTTTGCATTTGACCCAAAACCATATCCTGCACCCAAAATCCCCTTTTGCATCATAGTAATTTTTCATATCACATATCCTCTCAGCATCACCATCATTTCAATTCCTCAAAATGTCATTTTGAACCCCCAAAACCTTTGAATTTAGTCAAAAATCTAGACAAAGTATAAGTCTTAGAGTATCTCCTAGTGTTGACGAATAATGGATCTTGACTATTCTTTTTACCTCTTTGCTTATCATTTTATTTGGTCAAAATCTATCTATGTCTTGATATATTTAACCTTTTCATCTTTTATCAATTTGATCTTTTCATCTTTTATCAGTTTTTGGTCAAGATCCAAAGTCCTTTATCTCAAGGTTAAACTCTTAGGCAAAATACTTTCAAAAGGTTTTATCTAAGTTCAAAACTTTCCATATACCCTTTTCATAACATAATCATATCCCTAGCATCCCCGAACATTATTTTGACTTACCCTAGTGGTACATCCCCTTCATATTGCATTGATCAAAATCCCTAGCATCATTTTCACTACCACACCCTATCAAATTGTCTATCAACCAAATTACCTTCTTAAGCATTTACCCTCATTTTGCATGTCCTAAACGTCATTACAAACCCTAGAACACCATCCTCTTTATAGTCTACCTTTCATATACCTACCTTTAGTATCATTACCAAGTCCAATACATAACCCTAATTGTCATTTTGCATACTTTAGAGTCATTTTCATCCCCTCTAGTCAAACTTCAAAACATCACCTTGCATTTGCATTTGCATAACATCCCTAGGACACTTGCACTTTGCACATCAAAACCATAACTCATCTAGAATTTCCTCACATTTGATAACATTCCTCTACACTTAAAAATTCCAAAAACACTCATATCTTGCATACCCACCACTCTAAAATCACCCAAAACACTCAAAACTTCCATTGCATTTGCACTCTTAGGTATCATGCCAGCACTTACTAGGAGACAATCAGCTCAGAGACCCAAGGATCTCTATCAACCTTTGTTTTTTGAGGCACAAGAACCACAAAAACCTCATCCAAGACAAATAAAGAGCAAGAAAATCCAACAAACCTTTGACGAAGACCAAATTGAGGCATCACAACCATTACTAGCAAACCCCTTGAACATGTATCCGCAAGATCCTCAAGCTATGGCACAACAAACCTTGAACAATACACCTACCATGAGATTTACTCCAAACACTTCCCCCACACATGGGATGGTTCAATGGAGTCCTGACTTTGAACCTATATTCATGCCAATGCCACTAGTAGGAGGAAGTGTACCAACCTCACCTGAAGATGAACAATCACATGCATTTGAATTCAGCTAACCTAACACATCAAACATACAACAAGGTATTGTACACCTAAGTGATGACTCTGACATTGATTATGGCATCAGTGATGAAGAAATGGCTAGGGCATGTCAAGACAAAAGTTTTCACAAGAACTTCAAACGTTTGGCAGCACAAGAAATTGTCAAATTTAACCCAAACTTGGAAGGTCCTAGGTCATAAAATCAAACCAACACAAAAATTGAAAACATCCAACCCATGATAAATTTGGACTTAGACAAGGGAAAAAAACCTTTTGAGTTTTCAAACACAATAATGGCACCTATAAGGTCCCATCAAAAACCAACAATTGAAATCCTCCAAAGCACATTTGAACACATCAATGTTAACCCCTTGTTTGATGAAATACCACCAGTCCCTAAACACCCCAAAAGGACATTAAGACTTGATTTTAGTCACATGATGCAACAACAAGATGCACCTAAAGGGACCTATGCTCTAGGGATGCCAAACATACCTTCTTTGGAGGCAAATCAATAAAGTACACCTTTGCTTCTAACTTTACCTCATGCTACAACATCAAACACTATGGAGCCTCTCATAAATACAACATGTGAAACATCAAGTGCAACCATCCCTATAGATGCATAAAGGAAAAGTCTTATTGACATTATGCCCATTCCTAACAGGGACACATCTCATAGTCAAGTCAATATGATGTTGCAAGCAGGAACATCTAAATCACAAAGGTATCAAAACCACAATACAAACATGACGTTCAATTCTCAAGGACTTAGTTAACCCCCACGATAACAAAAACCTACAATGGTACAAGGACTCAACACTTCCAAGGCATAACCAAGCCTACATCTTCTTGAAACACATCCCACATATCAACAACAACATCAAACACAACAACAACAACCACAAGTGGGGCAAACATCCAACATTCCTAACATGCAATCCCATGTGGACCCACTTGACTTACACACAATTTATCAAAAACAATTCCAACAACAACAAATGATGTTTGCTAAACAACAAGAGCAACTCAAGCAATAGTACGAATATTAAAGACACCTTGAGCAACAAATCGCATACCAACAACATTTGTTACAACAACAACATGTGCCACAACAACCTCAACAAATACCTCTAGAAAAACAAGCACGCACATGGTCTCATATACAACCAACAGAGGTATCCCAACAACAACCACAACACACGACACAACAAAAACACATGGTACAAAAATCGCAGTCAATCCCACAAAAAATGCCACATCAAATACCACAATGAGTTCCCCAACAACAGGGACCTTTCTGTCTTTGAGGTGCCAACATACTTCCACCACCTAGCAACACTTCATCAGACTCATCAGACACAAAAATGTCAGAACCAAGTAGACATAGTTCTCGCCATAGCAAACGGTCTACTCATAGACACAAAATACTGGAAGGAAAGACCATCATGCAAAACCCCAATGAAGAACTATTACAACAATTTAAAAAACTTTCCAAACAATTCGAGGCATTGGGAGTCCAAAAGAAATAGGCTCTATATACAAAAAGAGACCTATGTCCTAACCCATTCGATAAAAGTTTGTATATGCCTCCATTCCCAAGACACTTTGAGGCTCCAAGGTTTGAAAAATATCGAGGAAAAGGAAACCCTATTGATCACATCCAAGAATTTTGTGCTTCATGTACCGAACTGAGCGATGAGCCCACATACCTTATGAGATTGTTCCCTCATTCTCTAGGTGGGCCTGCACTTGAATGGTACTCCAAATTTCTTGGTAATATCAAATCTTGGTCAAAGCTAGCAAACAAGTTTATCTCCCACTTTGCCTTTAAAATTACAAATGAGGTGACACTTTCTGATTTGTGCTCAACTAAATAAAAGATTGGAGAATCATTCATCATATTCTTACTGCATTGGAGAAGCCTAATTAGTCAATACTCACTAGATATTCCTAAAGAACAACAAGTAAACCTGTGCATTAAAAACTTAGTCCCAGACTTAATGTATGAACTCAAAATCAAGAGTCCAAGCACCATTTCTAAACTAATGAAAAAAGGGGCTAGTATTGAAGATGCTCTTATCCATAAAGGAATCCTCAAGATAAACAAAGAAAACACAAACGCCAACTCGTCTAATGACAAGGCAAAATTTTTCTCCAAAAACAAGAATGTGACTAATGATGGCATTGTGGATGCCCACATGATTAGCATAGCACAACCTCAACTACCTTTGAAAGGTGTAAACCCTACAAATTCACAAACTCCTAATCAAACAACACCTCAACAATAGAAAACTAAAACTTCCACACAAGACAAAGGACATCCGAGAACCAAGGATAGAAAATTCACACCATTGGGAATACCACTTGAGACTGCATTAAAATAGTTACTGAGTAATAACTTCCTGCAGCTACCCCCAATCAAAGATGAACCATTAACTAAAGCAGATTGGTGGGGTGACAAAAAGTATTGTGATTACCATCGCACCAAAGGACACAAGACTTCATCATGCTTCCAATTGAAACATGCAATACAAGACCTTATTGATGATTGTGTAATCACAGTTGATCCATCACTATTAGCATCCAACTCTGATCATACTATTTTCAAAGATCCTTTGGGTAATCATGACAAAGAGAAACCCTCAAGTTCAAACTCAAACTCACAAGGTAATGTGAATTACACACGCACCGGCTATGACTACACCATCAATTACTTTAATGAGTCTGACTTTCGCATATCCATATTCACATTGAAGGCTAAAGAACCTCATTGTGCTATCACTACACATCGTAGCAAGATCACCCTACCTGGAGCCCCATCTAGACCTACTGCTTCTACTAGACCTACACCCCCAAGTAGACCTACTGCTTCTACTTCATCTGATTATAGCCTTGTTGAACAACTCAAAAAAACCCCTGCACAAATATCCATTTTGGACCTACTACGTGCATCTCCCTAACATCAAAAGATCTTGGATCAAGCCCTTGAAGAGTCAGTAGTCCTAGATAACATTGATGTTTCCCAATTCCAAGCCATGGTTGGGAACCTATCTGCATCACAACATATCACTTTTTCACCCTGTTATATTCCTAAGGACAAACCTAACAATAATGATCCCCTTTATCTTGAAGTCTTCATCCATAATTCCAAAGTCAGACGTGTCTTAATAGATGGAGGAGTAGGACTAAACATCTATACTCTTAAGGTTGTCAACAGTTTGGGTTGTTCTGAAGATGATGTGGATCCCTCTTGAAGAATCACAATAAAAGCTTATGATGATGGTGAACGCTTCTCTAGGGGCATCATCACATTACCCATCAGAGTTGGTCCAGCTACTGAAGACACATTGTTCCATGTCCTAGACATCGAAATGAATTGCAACATGATACTAGGATGCCCTTGGCTTCATGCTATGAAAACAATCCCTTCTACATATCATCAATGTTTGAAGTTTTCCTATCACAACATAGAGGTTACCATCCCGAATGATCCAGATCCTTTCCAATTTTGTGATAATCTAAGGGATGCTACTGCATACCAAATCCCAACAAACAATGAAGCACAACTCACAAATTCCTCAAAGTATGTGGATGCTGATATACTACTCAGTAAGCCAAGGGAAAGATGAAGATTGAAGAAAATGGGTGTGGAGAGTACTTTATTTCTCAATTCTCTCACATTAGGGAGTCACCACTTTCTCCCATCAGTAGAAAGAATGATACTTCTATCAATGAGAATACATCTGTATGTATTGAGAAAGCAAAAGTAGAACAAGAACCCACTTTGATATCTCCTAGAAAGTATTGACTTAGGTTTACCATCATGCAAAAACAAGGTTATGATGGCTATAGTGGTCTTGGATCTCAGAAACAAGGAATCATTGAACCTATCACTACAGAAGGACAACCTCCTAGTTTGGGGCTTGGATTTTAACCATTTTGAATAGGTCCTCCTAGTACCACAGTACCTACATGTAAGACTATGGATGTTTTGAATCATGAAAAGGCATCTGAGGATATCCCACTTGAAACCAACAATCCCCTAGCCTCTGAGCATAACCCTAATAACCCAGTTGAATCAGTTACCCATATATCTACCTTCAACCAAAGCCCATTCAACACTGATGATGACATCTCCTCAAGTTATCCTAAACCTTTGGATTGGGACCAGTGTGGACCACCAATTTTTTATCAATTCAACAATGATGGCACTCTTAAAATAGAATTTGAAGCCATTATAACTGAAGATCATAAAGAAGCAGTTTCTCCTAAAGATAACACATTAGCATATTTTGGGGAGCCAACTCCACTTTCTAGCTACAAAGCAAAAAGAGAAAAAGATAGCAAGCATAGGTCTCTTGGTGAAAACCGAAAGGCACTATTAGACCATAAAAAATCAAAAGCTAAAAAGCTCCCAAGGATATAAAATGAAAAGTATGATGCCATGAATATCAGTGTTCTAGTGTTCAACATGCCACAAAGTCTTTTGGAGCTCCCTCGATCAGCATATCATGTGAAAGGTCATTGGTATCAACCCTCCCAACCCTCCCTTATATCCATTTGTTTATCCCCAAATCTAGCTACCTAATTTGTCCAATAACCAAGATCAAATCCTTCTCCAACAAGCCTTTGCACATGTCATCATCAGTGACATCCCACGTGAAATTTCTATTGACCCAATTATCCTTAGATGCCTTGATTCGCAAGAGATAGACATTTTTTTGCATACAGTACACGATGGTATATCTCAAGGCCTTTCTAGTGGTTTGGTTTTAGCTACAGACTCGGAAAAAATCCTATGTAGTTATGGTCAGTCATGGATTCAGAGCTCATCAGCTAGCACCACCAACAACAGATATGTTCTCAGCATTTGTCAGTGACATTCTTGATTCCATCTAAAAGTCCTAAAAAAATACCAAAAAAATACCAAAAAGTCATGAAAAAAGAAAAGGAAAAAGTGAAAAAAGTCATGAAAAAATGGATGCCTTGATGAAAACCTGGCAAACAGGCATCTTGGCACAAAAATTTGAGTCAAGATAAAAATTCTTTCCAAAAGTGAAAACCTAGCAAACAGGCACTTTGGGCAAGTACCATGGTGAAAACCTGGCAAATAGGTGCCATGTATAATTCGTGTTGCTCCTCCATCTATCGGGATTCCATCTGAACTTTTGCCCCTCTATCATTCCTTGATCATATCCTTCATATTGCACAACATCCTTGGTCCCTTATCATGGCTCACAAACTTGTTAATGTCCTTTGTTACCTTGCCTAAGCATCACCAGTCTGCACACACACTTTTTCATTGGCCTTTGTACATAGTTTTTGTCTTGTCTGGGGGCATATTACCTACATGGTGCATGAGTTTAAATTTGAACCAGGGGCATATCCGTAAGTTCTTTTTATCCATTATACCTATCGCATAACGGATGGGAGCTAACACTTGTTTATGCTTATATGATCCTGAAAAAATCCCTAAAAATCATAAAATGTCCTGAGAAAATCACTAAAAATCACATAATGTCCTAAAAAAATCCTAAACATTCAAATACGATCCTTAAAAAAATCACTAAAAACCATAACATGTCTTGAAAAAAGCACTAAAAATCATAAAATGTCCTAAAATAAACCCTAAAAATCATAAAATGTCCTGAAGAAATCAGTCACACAAAAAAATCAAATATCCACAAAACCCATCAAAAATTTGCAATAAACCTTGTACATACTCACTGTGGATAACCACCCCTTTTGAGTAAACACTTGCACTTTGTAGACTGAAAATCAAAGCACTACAGTTCAAGACAATCACACTATCTAACCAACGTGAATCAACAATCAATCCAACCAGTCACTATGAACTTATCAACTACATTTACAAACAAAACTATCACATTCTCAACATATTAAACACTATCTACACACCTAAAACATTAACAAGAACATAATAATGGACAAGAATAGCTGTTGGCTCACGTTTTTTAGTGAGTGATTTATTTTTGCTTTGTTTTTTTATCATGTCCCTATGCTACTCGATGATATAAATTGATCTATGAGGGTGGCCGAGATGGTTCATGGTCATCTTTTTCTATTTCTATCTATTACAATGTACCTTTGAGAGTCTGGGGCATGTACATATGCCTTAGGAAGGACAAGGTCATTCTCTGTTTGCATTGTGCTTGTTTACGCAAAAGGCTTGCATTCCCTTTATGCCATGATGCATTGCATTCCATTTTCCATATCAAAATAAAGCTCCATTTGACATATAGTGCACTCTCTAGAAGCAAAAGTCTTTCCATCATACTAACATCTCCTCATCTCATCTTTCTTCTTCATCTCATTCTCCATCACCATGATCATATCTTCTGATTCACCAAATCATTTTCATCTCGCATTCATGCATTCCTGCATCATCCTGAATTGTTAATCAACTTTATGAAGCTTTTCACCTAGTTCAACCTTAGTCTGACATTTGCCTCATCATATTTGACCAAATACAACCATTTTTGATGATTTCCCTCATGTTATGACATCTTTCAATCATTTTCGGCATGCACGCACAGTTTCACATCATTTCAAGTCCAATTGGGCTGATTCTGGGCCCCGAAGCCTTTTAGGGCACAATCTGCACTTTCAGGGTGCAGTTGGGGTTCCCAACTATGTCATTGACACACTTGGTCATGCCAACAGCGTAATTGACACACTTGGTAGAGTTTGGGTGCACTTGGGGACTTAGGTTATCCAGAATTGCTCTCGGAACCCCTAGGTTGCACTCCGGAGGCCATAACTTTTGCATTTCAACTTTGATTTACAAATCATTAGTTGCATTGGACTCATATCTTCCTTATGAACAAAATGAGCTATAATTTTCATTATTTGGTCACTATATGGCATATTAATCCTTGCAATTACTCTTGGGCTCCTAGTTGCCCCCCGTCATGTTGATTTTGGCCCCCAGAGCCTTCTCAGGCACATTTTTGCACTTTTTGAGACCACTTGGGCTTCCCAAGTGCATCATTGACACACTTGGTACTGTTATGGTGCACTTGGGCTTACCAAGTGCGTCAATTATGCACTTGGTTGAGTTTTGGGCACAGTTGGGGACCTAGGATACCCAGAACTGCTCTCGAAACCCCTATGTTGCACTCCGGAGCCCATAACTTTTGTATTTTAACTCAGATTTGCAATCTGTCACTTGTGTTGGATTTGTATCTTTGTTAAGAACAACATGAACTACCATTTTCATCATTTTGTGTTTTTCTTGAGTGATAACCCATGCAATCACTCTCGAGCTCCCGATTGACCCTGTTTTGCACTCTAGACCTCATAACTTTCACATCTTAGCTCTGATTTGCGATCTTTCAATTGCTATGGTTTTGTCTTCTTGTTGTCAATAAATTGACTTATCATATGCTTATCTTATTCAATTTTTTTAGGGGGCACCCATATATATCTTCCCTACTGGGGCATGTTGTAGCTTTCTCATCAATTATTCTTTGACACAACGCTCTAAATCACATTGTATCAAAGAGGGGCAAAATGTAGACGCTCAAAAATGGTTTGTATCTATGACTTCATCACTTCTTCATACTAATTTTTCCCATTTTCTCATTCTACTAACTTTGATCTTTTGGCCAGATTGACCATATTTCATCATTTGTATCCCCTTTCACATCAATTTCATATCAACTCAAAATCATATCAAATCAACTTGGAATCACCCCAAATCAACCTAGAATCACTCAAAATCAGTCCTAATCAACCTGAAACATATCAAACATCCCAAATCAATCATCATTTATCCGCTCCTAGGCATTGTTGTGGCTTTCAGTGCCTTGGAAACCTATCAACTTATCAATCTGACCTTAGTACTGTCATGGCTCTCAGTGCTAGGTCAAAATATCATTCATGTCATCCAATATTTGACATTGTTGAGGCTTTCAATGTCAGATCATGGTATCATCAACCACTTTAATAATCTCAACAATGTCTGTCAGTGTTATTATGATCGAACCTTATCAATCAATTTCAATCCTGTAGCATTTACAATGTCAGTTAAATGTTACATATCAATTTATTCATGTCATGTGTCCTTGGCATGTTATCAATTTTGATCTGTCAATTAATTTGACCATGGTTTTGGTCTACCTTTTCATCATCTTATTCGATATCCATCATTGTCACATTTTCATCAAACGATACGGTCACATTCATTTAATCAATTTGGCCAATCATCTGCTAATTTTCTCTATAGGATTAAATAACCCATAATTTAATCCTATTCTTTCTAATTATTCTTCCCAATTATCATCCTCAATTAATTAATTTTATTAATTAATTGATTCATTATCTGCAAACCATGGAAATTCTTAATTTCCTAAGTTCCATTTTTCATTATTAAATCCATTTTCTACTAATTCTTATTTTGTGGAATAAGAGGATTTTTAATTCAAATATTCCATAAAATATTGCATCATCATGACACTTGGATGTGACACCTCATGGATCCTCCTTTGACACTTGGCTGAGATTTTTCATAATCAAATATTATTACCTCTTATGCATGTCCCTATTTGGCTTATTCATCATAGATTCTTGGCTTTAAGTGGGTTGACGAATCTTATGACGTGTCATAGATTCTCTTCCAAATTTGACTCTCATGTGTCATAGAATCTTACTTTTGGCATATTCTATCATATGTGTCATAGGAATCTCTTGCCACATCACATGTCTGTGGGTGACAAATCCAATGCTCTCACCCTACATGAAAATTATAAAATAAACACTCTTTCTCTCATTTTGGGTCCTTGAATCCTTGAAATGCTGAAGTTTTGAAAATCCAAATCTTTGAGTCTTTGAGTCTCTACTTTTTTGCATGTTGCATTCTCTCTCTCACATTAAATCACACTTCAATTATTCTCATGGCATGATCCACATCATAGGCTTTGGCTTCAATCTTGTGTGCACTATAGGCAAATTGGAGCTACAATCATTTGGAGAAGAAAGAAGGACATGAGAGCTACAAATGAAAAAGGGGGTTTGTATTGCTTTCTTAATTAGTTTGGCTTTCATGGTAGACTAGTGGGTGCTAACGTATGATTATTGAGTTTTGTGATTTTCTCATAGTATGTTATGCATTTAACCCATTTTTATGGTACTACAAAGACATACCTATTGAGAAGGTTGAGGTAGAATTAAAGAAGGTGTTAGGTAAGAAGCCTTGGAAACCAAAAGTGGGGAATTTGAATGTTCAAATCATTAACAATAAAATGTATGTATAGTTAAATAAGTTTTATCATTTATAAAGTAATATGGGCTGAATACGGTTAGAAAATGTTGTAGTTAGACATATGATTTTGAAAAATAAGAGATTTGAGGATATTTCAAAGGACATATCACAACATTTGTACTATAAATTGATAAATATAAAAATAAGAGTGTTTAGATGAGGAGAAAGGAATCAAAGAGAATCAAATAAGAAAACTTTGTGAGATTAATTTTGATGATGATATGGAGAGGATAATGAAGGGTATTAAACCCTTGCATAGAAATAAAAGAAGAGAAATTTCGTTGATGGGAGACAACTATGAAGAAGTAAACAAAGATGTTGAATTGGAAATTGTAAAATTCATACCTCTAGATCCAGTATCACACAAACAACTAAGGACACCGTGATAACAGAGTCAACTCTGAAGGTGATAATTTCTACATATAGTATGCAGATTGATAGCACTAAAGTGAAAGTTGATATAGTTGAGGATCCTTTTAAGGATTATGATACAAATATTGTTGGTGATTTAACTAGTTATACTAGCTCTAAGGAAGAAAAACAACAACAAGAAGAGAAAAAGGAAGTGGAGGAGAAGAGAAAGAAATAAGAAGAGAAAAATAAAAAGGAGGAAGAAGAGGAGAAAAGAAAGAAAGAAGAAGAAAGGAAGGGAAAAGAGGATGAGGAGAAAAAGAAGAAAGAATATTAGGAGAAAAAGAAGAAAGAAGAAGACATAAATGAAAAAGAAGCACAGAAAAAGTAAGAAGAAAGGAAGAGATAAAGTGGATGAGGAGAAAAAGAAGAAAGAAGATAAGGAGAAGAAGAAGAAGAAAGAAGAAGAGGAAAATAAGAAAGAATAAAGAAGAAAGAAGAAGAAGAAAAGAAAAATAAGCAAGAAGAAGAAAAGAAAAAGAAATAAGAAGAAGATAAGAAAATAAAGGAAGATGAAGAGAGGAAAAGAATAGAAGAAGAGGAGAAGAAGAAAAGGGAGGTAGAAGAGAAGAAGGTCAGTGTACATAGCTCATCTAGGACACCCCTTGCTCTTGCAGCCCTGACAGGTTCTATTGATGATGATAAAACTAAGGTGATCTCATCTTTGAGAAAAATAATTTACAAGAACAAAAAGGTAAAGAGCCTACAGAGATCACTAATGGACGTGATAGAGAAGTTACAAAGCACCCTAGATGAAAAGATGATAGGACATTATCTAAAAGATAGAGAAAAAGTTTTGATTCAATCTTTTTTTGCTGAATTCAAAAGTCTCTCTGATGTAGAAGTAGTAGAATCCCAAGCTAAACATGGTTCATAGATCTTTGACACCATTTTTCATAACATCTTAAATGACTTAGGTGCTCTTGAAGGAGCTAAGAAGGTGTGAACAAGAAGGTAAGGCATTATATGCCAACTATGCAATGTCATTTAAGTTCACCAAGGACAGTGAAGATGAGCTAATGAGGAAGCATGATGAGGTACAAGTACTAGCAGATCAACTTCAATAGCCTAGTATGAAGATTGAAGACATTGAGGCACAAATAGGGAAGACTTATGATGAGATAAGTCTTATAGAGATAAATAGAGAAAGGACAACAAAAAGGTTCTCACTTCTAAGAGAATATTTGTCTTTAATGATGAGTACACTTGAGAAGCAAGTGGAAGAATGTTTGAAAGTGAAGACATCTTTTGACAAGTTTGTTTATTCAGACTTAAATGTAGTAGAAATAGCACCCTATGGGTTGTGCACTCTTCTTAGTATATCAGAGGGAGTCAAACATTCATGGGAGAATAACTTTAAAATTTTAAAGACAAGATTTGATGGCTATATCACATGCCTATCAGCCTAATACAAAGGTAAAAGATTCAAAATTTTGACTCGTACATAGATTTTGACACCTTTTTCATTGATGTCAAAGGAAAATTAATCTAGGAAAATTGTATAGAGTATAATGTAAGAGGGAGTAACAGAATAATTGTATAAAAGTATGACGTATACAAAAAGGGGGAGAAATATTTATGTGAAGCATTATAATATAATAGAAGATATAAGTAAAGATGGTAATAAAATGTAATGATTAAAAAAATTGGAATTTTGTAAATTTTGTAAAGGCCAAGTTTTGTAAAAAAATTTTAAAAATTTTGAGCAACATTTTGGGACAGCCAATTTTCTCATATGTTGTCATCAATGCCAAAGGGGGAGATTGTTGGAAACTTGGCTAAGTAGGACAAGTTGTAATAGAGTTTGATTTTTCAATTATGGAAACATACATCTTGTATAAAGAAGGCATTGTGTATAGATGAAGATTCTACAGTTAGACTTGGAAAATTGTCTAAGTATGAGATAGTTTATCTGGCAGAATAGATATAGGTTTGGTATGCATAATTGATAGAGGCATTATTGGCATGTATGCAGTTGGGTATGGATAGTACAGAGTGTCAAGATGATGTCTATTAGAGTGCAAATTAGTAAAAATGGTACAAAAGAAGTTATGGAAATTTTACCAATTATGAAAGTATACAGACAAGAACAAAGCATAATAGAGAATGGGTAATTATGTGTTAAGGAATTATTTTGTTTACAAATTAATTGCTTGAATAATCAAGGATGAGATCCTAGGTGTTAACCCTAAGAGGTAAATAGTTAGTTTTGTATTTTTCCAAGCATGTGAAAGCTTAAAGGCCGATTGGACAATTTTATAAATTGTAAAGGTATAAATGAAAAATTGTGATATGTGAAGTTATATATAAGCTATAACTAATATGTGAGCTTATGTGAAATTTTTATATATGATATGAAAGCTATATGTGATGTGAATTATGATGTATGATCAGAGGTATGCAAAGAGTAGTCGAAGTTATATCAAATATTGAAGATGTCAGTAGTAAGCAAGAGGTTTTTCTATCTAAATTTTTGTATCAAGGAACCATATTGTATATTGTGTTTTCAAGAAGAGACCTCATCTTGCATATATCTTGTAATTGTACATAAAAACTCCTAACATGGTTGAGTCTTTTAATAGGTCCTAGTCCTCTAACAAGGACCGACACACTATATGCATATAATAGACTCCTAACAAGGTCAATATCCTTAACTAGATACTTTTGATTAGTAAATCATTTTGTGGGTACCATACCCATTGGGGTTTTCCCTTGGCTAGGGTTTCCCTAGTTAAAAAATATGGTTTTCTAATTTCTCTTATTGCATACTTATGTTTATTGTTCAGCATTGTTAGTTTACTTTTATATGCAAGTTATAAGCAAACTAATTTAATATCCAGTTTTGTGTTATAGTTTGTAGAATATTGATTCCCCCCACACCCCCCCCCCCCCCCTCTTAGTATTCCCTATTTCTAATAGGGTTATCCCTTGAACAAAATATTGGAATAGAGATAAAGGAATGCTTTTTGTTTTGGTTGATGCAAGATTGACCAGAACCCAAGGTGTGTATGCATTAATAACCAAATCAATTGTGGCATTATTTATTTCACTCTAATATTACAAAGTGTAATTTTGTAATTAAATATTTTTTACATCTAGAATGAGATTCACATGGCTTTTTCAAAATTCTAAGGAATTAAATGTTAAGGATAGAGTTTGGCTTCAAATATTATATTCAAATCTTAAGTAAAGGACTAATTTAGATTGGATTTCACATTGAATGTCATCAACTTGGTGAACAAAGCATAGATGAAATAGATTGATGTTTAATATTCTTCTATGTTATGGTGAACGATGGAAGGATGATGTTGGAAATAGTTCACATTTGGTGAATATTCTTGATGCATTCATAAAGTCTATGAACATATATATCTTTAGGTGGTGAAGCTAGTTTATAATCCTCCATAGCCCTAGTGATTAGTTCATAGATATTTGGTGTTTTTCCTCTTCCAAAATGGATAATACATGGGATAATTTTGGTCTAGGCGAGTCACACAAATTATAATTCCAATGGTGGAAATTTTATTTATTTATAATTATGCTTTTATTAAAAATGCTATTCCTCTTAGTTTTAGTTATTTTTATTTGTGTTAAATTGTGCCATGTGGTCCAAGGGGTTTGAGCTTAATTGGTTAAAGAATTGAGTTCTCTTTCTGGAGGTCAAAGTTCAAATATCAAAAGGAAATCTAATATAGAGCTATAAGTTGTAGCTATTGATCTTTCATAATTGGATTCTAGTTCTAAAAGTTGACTTTTAAGTTAGGACTTATGATCTTTCATATGTGATTTCTTGTGCGGTATTAGTCAATGATTTTTGTGCTTACAAAAACTTGTATTGATTTCATGTTGATAATCATATAAGAATAATATTTATAAATGCTTATAAATATTTTAAAAAGTTTATGATGCATAAGTATGATATGTGATAGAGTATCTTTAAAAAGTTATAAAAATAAAAATGGGCACCCAACTATGACGGATATGATATGTAAGAAATAAGGTATTTGGAGTTTTTGACCCATCATTGATCTTGATTATAAAAATCCTCATAGGATTTGGATTCCACCTTTAAACCATGTTATTCTTTCAAGATTTTAGGAAAACACTCTTGATGTGTGTGTTTGTGTGTGTGTGTGTGTACATATGCGTGTGCGTGTGTGCCTAGATATGGACATCATAGCATATGTTTATTGTACTTATCATGCCATTGAATTCCTCCACACTTTTATTATTTCTTCTCTTATGAAGGTTTGATTTTGTTTGTGTGTTGCATCTAAATTATTACTACAAATACATCAATTCAAGATTTGGAGGCTTACTTTTTGAGTACATATATTTTCCCAAGATAAGCATTGTGTTATTTAGTGAATATTCTTCTGTATTAAGTATTAAAAATTTTGATTAATTTTTTATTCATTTCTCTACACATTAATTGATGTAGGAAGTATTTTTGGTAGAATACTTATTTCAAAAACACAAAAAAATGTACAATTATTATAGTAGTGGATGTCAAAAATAATAAAATGATCTTGACTTCATAAGATGAAAAAAACTATATATGGAAAAAAATGATAGATTTGATTCATATCATGAATAGACTCTTAAAATATGTACTTGTTGGCTATTTTTTCCACCATTATCCCATCGCAAACAATCGATCTAAGACATTATTTATGGGCTAAATTCAATGTGTTTTTGGCATAGGTGGTAAACACTCTTTATTTTCTACACTAGGTCATTACAACATTAGTGTGTTTTCCAAGTTGATAATATAGTTTGTTGTTGATGGGAATATTTCTTGGGTCTTTCTAAAAAATAATGCATTCACATCAATATGAGAAATTTTGGGTCTCTCTATTGAATTTGTAGGTCTAGGAGACAACTTGCAGTCAAAGAGGAGTCTCTAGAGGTCTCTTTGATGGTTCTTATTAAAGAGACAATTTTACATCGGCAAGATATGTGTCAAGGTACATTCTTTGTTTATTTTAGTCAAGGTGACAATATTTGTTATCTCCCTTATAGTTTCATGCTTGAATTTTTGATGCATTTTCTACACTAATGGAATTTTTGGAGTGACTCAATTTGAAGCATCCAAAATCACGAGAGTCTACTTTTTAATGATAGTCTACTTTATTTTAAATTTTATATGTCATTAAATTTTTCCCTATGCTTGCTTATACTTTGCATGTATTATTTCTTTTCTAATAGAGATAAGCAATGTTATCATTTTGTAAATTCATTTGTTGGTCATGGATTGTCCGGCCTAATCTATTGAAAATGGATTCATTTGGTCCCTCTCTTTTCACTTTCATGGATCATGTTACACACAAATATCATATTCTATCTAATTTGTTTGAATTTTTTATTATGAAACCAAACTCTAATTAGTTTGGGATTTGATCTAATTGTAAAAATATGAGTTATGCTAAATCTATAAAAAGAAATCATGTATGTTTTATTGGTACTCTCATTTTGTCCTTTTTTTCTTTTGTAGTGGATATAACCTACTATTAAAGTTCATGGATGGATCCTTGCATATGTAATAGCACTACCATAATGTCTGGTATATGTTTTCCAAATGGAAGTGTCCTTGTATTTGTACGATGAATAAACCAAGAGAATAGACATGTCCCTTTAGGAAATGTCTAAATATAATGACATTAATTAGTAGTTTTGTGTGTGTGTGTGTGTGTGTGTGTGTGTGTGTGTGTGTGTGTGTGTGTGTGTGTGTGTGTGTGTGTGTATCATTGTGACTATATTAATTTCTTTTGACCTCACAGGTTTATCCTACCAAAGCTATCAAAACATTAACACTCCCTCTTAGCTAAGGAGGATAAACATAGGACATGTATTACATCATTGGTAATATTAGGTATGGCAAAAAGATATCGTTGATCAGATTATATGAACCATTTTGATATCATGGTTGATATTACGAGTATTGGCCTCCTAGAATATCAATGATATTCACCAAGTACACAAAAGGTTTTCATATCACATCTAATATCAAGAGTATTGGCCTCATGGAATATCAATGATATTCACCAGTTACTCAAAAATAAGGTTTGATATCACATCTAATATTAAGAGTATTGGCCTCCTAGAATATTAATGATATTCACCAAGTACTCAAAAGGTTTTGATATCACATCTAATTTCAAGAGTATTGGCCTCCCATAATATCAATGATATTCACCAAGTACTCAAAATATATTGATATCACATCTAATATCAAGAATATTGGTTCCCAGAATGTTGAGATGCAAGACATTCAACATATACTCAATTTGTTTGATCTCATAATACAATTTATTGTAAGATCATCCTTTATAATAACTTCTGCAAATACAAGTGACACCATTTGGAAGTTTCCACTTCCTCATGATGTATACAGGGGGTAGGCCCATTAAAATCACATTATCACAATGTACGAATCATGATCCTCTTGACTATGACAATTTCTTGATCATTTTGAGAATCCATCTCTACATTGTTAATTTCCTCTAAGTCAATATAACCAAGATCACTAAAGTTTCACTAAATCACATAATCTATTTTCTCTGTCTCTTTCAAGGTTGCCTAAAATTTCAGCCTCCCTCTGAATCTCAATCTTCCTCTTTTTTTCTGGAAGAACATTCTCAAAAAAAAGATGGTATATAACTTGTATAGAAAAATATAAAAAATATTTTCAACATTTTATTTCCTTAAAAAATATAAGGGGATCAATTTCACTAATATTTATAATAAATTGTTTAGAAAATATAGTTTACATTATAATCACCATATATACTTAGAAATTATATCAATCTTATTCATGAGTTTCTCATAAAAGATATGTTAATATTATTTCTATAAAAGATTATAACAATGTCTTTCTAATTCATAATCATAAATAAATTCTAAATTACACACACACACACACACACATTCATTAATAGTGTGAACAAAAGTTTTGTATGTATGTAACACTTAATTTACATTGCAGCCACTTGGGCTAAAGACCTTTCACATGTATCCAAAGTCAAGGTTGGTGGTGGTTTATTATTTTGACCTCCTCCTTATCACACGTCCTTAGCACTTATGACATAATTGCCTCTTATTTGTGATTTAAATGTTGATGTTCCTTTATCACATCTCAAAGTGATTGTCCTTTATGATGACTAAGGTATTCAACTGATAATCTAGTCTCCCAAGATGGTATGCGAGGACATATCTTCCCGCTATCATTGATAATAATATTAGTGGTTAGTATTCCTTATGTTGACTAATATTTATTTATAGTAGGATATGATTCCTTATTGTAATCACCTCTATGTGATCATTTGTACTAGACGATGAAGTAACTTTCCTGGTGATGTCCTGCTCCCTTTCCTTATCAATTACTCTTCATTCTCTTCCTTAATGACCCACTGACTTTTGGTCACCTCAACAATAATGTGTACTTACTTGTCTCATTGTTTCTTCTTGTGTACACCTCATTTTTCCTCCTTTTCAATTTTATTCCCTCTATATTAGGTGATATAAAAGTGCATAGAATTTAAATCTTGTATGCCAAGGCATTGACCCAGATGAGAGAGATAAACATAGAAGTAATGCATGGGCACGAATCTAGATTGGAGTACTAGACCTTGATCAACTTGTATCTGTAGTGAATAATCCTAATCCCACTCTCATCTATTTAGATTCTCTCAAAGACCAATATGTTTAGTGCCAAATTTTAAATGTGAGATCTTCCTCAGTAGAGGTCAAGTGTCTTTGTGCATGCTCACCTAGTCAAAGTTAGTGTTACCATATGTCATAACAATGACTAAGAATTATGTGGCAATTACATCCTAATTTTAGCACTAGGGTGGTAGAGTGGTGGGGGATTATTGTGGAAGGAACTACTATGTATAGACATGCTACTAAACTGGATAATGTTAGAAGATATGTGAGGCCTTTGAAGAAAAGGTATTTTGGTGATATCTTTAAGACTAAGGCAAACGTGGAAGAAAAGTTAGAAGAACTTTAGAAACAAAAGTGGGGAAGCCTCACCTTGGAGAATATGATTCAGGAGGAGGATAAATATAGAAAGGTCTGGAAGGATACTATGATCAGAGAGGAGACCTTCTAGAAGCAAAGATCTAGGGTGTTATGGCTCAAGGTGGGTGATAGGAATTTACTATATTTTTTCATAGATTGGTCTCAATTCATAAAAGGAAGAATACAATTGATACTATAAAAAATGATAACAATGTGAAGCTCACTAAAGCTGAAGATATAGGAAATTGGGCAACAAATTATTTCAAGAACTCTTATTTGGAAGAGTATAGAAATATAAGGGAAAAGGATAGACGATGGTTGATTAATTCCATGCCTACTGTGATTTTGGTGGAATAGAATGAGGAACTTGCATAGTTGGTGACTGACAAGGAAGTTTGTAGTGATATATTCTCTATGAAACCCTACAAATCCCTAAGTCTTGATGGTTTCCCATCGGTATTCTTCCAGTACTTTTGGGATAACTGGTGGGCAGGGGAGCATGTCACATCACCCAACATAAATAGCTCCTATTAGACACTTTTTTTAAAGTGTATTTGTCATCTTTTGCACTTGATGATACTCAAGATCTTTCTATGTTCATTAATTTAGAGGTTCTAAAAAATATGAACCAATTTATTTACTCTATTATATCATTGATAGCTACAACTTATGGTCTTAGAGATATTTTATTGTATTATGATATTATATTAATTCTCAGATATCATAGATTTGAAATAATTTCAAAAATATGATAGGCCTAGAGAAAGCCTACTTTGATACCATGTTAAATTTCATGGATCACCACATATGTAGTAGCACTGTCATAATGTTTGGTATTTGCTTCCCAAATGGCAGCATCCTTTGTATTTGTATGAGGAATAAACCTAGAGAATAGACATGTCCTAAGGGATATGTCTAAATATAATGACATTAATTGATAGTTATATACTCAATAATATAATATATATATATAATGATATTAATTAATAGTTTTATATATATATATATATATCATTGTGATTATATTAATTTCTTTTGACCTCACACATTTATCCTACCAAAGCTATCAAAACATCAACACCTACACTTACAACTTTTCCTTGTCATCCATCATTAAAAAACTATGTTCTTACCTCTTTTTCATGTTCTAAAGTCTTGTGTGATATTTCACCATCATGTTTGATTGCATCTTCCATGTTTCTACTTTGTCTATTGTATCAGATATACTTGTGAATGTTATATTGTGGAGACTATCCTTCCTTTTAATAACTCTATTGTTCAGAAATCCATATGAGCCGTTAGAGTTGATATTTGTGTATGCTTTTGAATTTCTATGTTGATGTTTCTACATGCATGGGCATCAACCAACCACAATGTTTGGTGCATCACCACTATTCATTTTTAGAAAATCATTCTTCCCTTTTCTCTATAAGTTATTATTTTAGGCTAGATTAAGTGTACCCTTTTTTGGAGGAAGTCAATCTTCTTTAGATGTTTAGTTCACATGTGCAAGATCCCACACTTGGAGGTTGATTCAATATTTTAGAAGGTTTCCTAGGTGTCACACTCCAAGCATGGTGGAGACTTATGTGTTAATTGTTTTTGGCAAGGTGGGATTGATATTCAAACTTATTTCATGAGTATACTAGCTAGCAAGTTCAAATTCCATTTACTAAGAATTTGAGATGCATTATTAGTGTCAATAGACTTTGGAGGAAGTTCTATAAAAAATCATGCTGATTTTCAGAGCAAATAAGATAATTTCAAGCAATCTTAGTGTTGGTATTTGTAAATATCATATTTCATTTTTTATATTTGTCAATCTTTTTATGAAATTGTATCTTTTATGAAGCTCTAATCATGGACCTATTTCCTAAATTCTTATTATTCCATCTCTAAAAGTCATAAAAATACTCTTCCTTGACCCTCCTATTATAATTATCAATATGAATCATAACTTGGCTATGGCCTAATTGCAACATCAAATAGTCAATATGTTGATTTCCCTCACACTTTTGCTCTAGTGTTTCCAACATTCTTAAGTGATAAAATTGAAACCATCGTGCAATCTATAATTTCCATGTTAAACCATGATGTAAAAGGAAGTATGAAGGTGTCAATAGATAATTAGATGAAATCAAAATGCAATAAAATCTTGACATGCAATAGGAAGAGATGGCTTATCAAGCCTATCTCTAGGAGAATTGGTAGGGAGAGCAACAAGAGAAACATGGTCAAGACCATGTTTATTAGGAGTATTATCATCAAAAAGAAGAGACCAAATATTAGACCCACTTTATCTCTATTAGTAGGAGGCACAAAAAGGAAATTGGAAAGGGAACTCACGAAGGTAGCTATACAAGATGAACAATGAGACTTGAAATTTCTCAAATGCAAGTACCTAAAGCTAAAATGGAGGCTCCTAGGTGTAAATTTAATAGCTTCAAACAAAGAAATCCCCCCACTTTGCAAAAATCCTCATAATATCCATAGTCCCCTTTGCGAATACTTGTCATTCCAAGATTAAAAAATCCTTCTCCATTACAAGAGCCCATACAAAATCATGAGGTTCATTCTTTGAACATTTTTCCAAATCCATTTTTTAGAAAAGAGATTGATATTCTAAGCTTCTATATGGATGAGAAACCCATTGTTGAAAATATTTCCTTGCTTATGCAAAAGGAGGAAAGAAATCCAATTTTGTTCCATGTAGAGAAGCCACAGTCTGCTACTTATGAGTTATTGCATGCTCAAGGAGAGTCATTGACACTATAAATATAGACACAAAGGAGGAAGCATGATGATGAGCTTAAAAGGAAGTTGAAGCCAAACAAAGACAACATAAAGATGGCCTATCAAGGGAGTTAGTTGCACAAAAGAAAAAATATGAGGAAGAACTATTGGAGCAAGAGTTGATAAAGATATTGTTTTCTACAACATAAAACCTAAAAATAACATGACTACTATTTCATCCACATTACAAGAGCCCACACAAGAGAAAGAGGTGTAGACTACTTTTGTGAGGAATCACATGGGATAAAGGAGGAACGATATCATAGGGATATACTATCCTAGATAATGAACATATTAGAGTGCATGAGGTCCCTAATTAGCTAATGCATTATATCACAGAAGAGAAAACAATTCAAGAAGAATAAAATTTTACTACTTGAAACTATCATATGGATTTTTGTGATTTAGGTATATTTGAAGCATTTGGGAGATCAATTTGTATGATATTAAAGTATGATGTCTATACAACATGTCAGCATCTCCTACATGTGTAGATCATGAGTTACAACAACAAGTGGATATCCACACATCACCATCCAAACCTATCATATCCATTTTTGAACCAGTCATATATCAAGATTGTAGATTATAATAATGTCAAAGTTGATCTCTTGAACCCAACACAATCAAAAGGGTGCCCCATAAGGCATTTAGCTCTAGAAAAATAAAAATCTATGTAACTATTATAAATGATTAAAATATAAAATATGAATAATAATATCCTATGATATATTATTAATATATTAATATGCTAAAATCTCAATTAACATGATCAATATTATTGCATATACATGATAAGCATTTATTATGAATATATGAATTTTTTAATTATATTCATATAATTATTACTAAATATATTACCATCAAATAACTAATCAATTAATTGCTATTCTTTTCTAGATTTGTTTGTGTGGCTTTTTTTTGCATCAAATCTAGAAAAAAATTAAAATTGATTTCATGGATTGTGTAAATCTAATTACTCTTAACTAATAGATTAACCAAACACATATAAATAAAATTTATAAAATAATATTAAATAAAGTTTAGAATTGTTATTAAAGTTTAATGTTATTGTTAGGCAAAAGCCTACAATGCCATGGTAACTTGTGAGCCTCTCATGTGGGAGGTCTTAGGTTCGAATCTAGCTTCACCTAATATATAATAATTATTAATTCTAACAAATAAAAATAACTAATCTAGGCTTCGGTCATTTACTGATAAAAAAAAAAATTAGTGTTATTGTTGACTAAAATGACAGTCCATCTATTTGAACACCCTTCTAACAAGTCATGATGCTTGGGGAATAGGGGAGAGGACCCAGTACTTGAATGTGTTCCAATAGTTGGGATAGGAGTTGTTGACTTGCTACCTACACTTGTTGACTTAATGCCCAATTTTTTTGACAAGATTGTACCAATACTTGTGACTATAAAGTTGTTAGGACAATGATGGCTACCCAAAATTGAATAAAATGTACACTTAGCTAAAAAAAATTAACCAATGATGTGATGACACATCAGCTGTGCAAGTATGGGTACCCTTTATGCACAACTATTGATCTCACTTTTTAGTTGGGTTATTTTGGACAACTTGGCAAAAAGCATGTTGATGTGGCATAATAATGGGTGATATGGACTTGAAACCTTAGTTATAAGTAGATGACTCGCCAAATAAGTTCCTGTAAAAAATTGAGAGTGATTTGAAATTCCAATTAGGATTTTGACAAGTGTAAAGTGTTTGAATTCTTTAGAATAACTAAGGGGGGTTAAATCAATTATCCAAGGTCCAGATATACAAATAAAACTTTTCACAAATTAGTGAGCCCATATCCTTAAAATGTTTCCTTCATGCATGCATCCATTAGATCATCCAAACACTTACACTTGTAGGTTACTGTCAAATCAACTTTGCAAAAAATATAAGCATAAAACATAATAGATTCAATAACACATTCGACACAATGATTTAACATGGAAACCCAATTTGGGAAAAACCGCTAGTAACATGCAACTTATTCTCACTCTTCTAAAGTGATGCCCTATGAAAGACCAACCATGTTAAAGGTTACACTACACACTATTAAATGTGACATGGTTAAAGGATTTAAATCACCATGTTAGGAGTGAGCCTTGTTAGAAGACTTTAGATCATTCACTTAGAATGTCACCTAGTTAAAGGATTTACAAATGATTGTTAGGTCAACCTTAATCCAAAGGATTTATCCTAGATTGGTACAATGATTCGAAAGTAATAGTAAGGCTTGATCTAATAGCAACTCACAACACACTTGCAAATTACAAATCTTTGTTTTCAATCCTCCATTCTACTTGGCTTTCACACACTTCATCTCTGATAGCTTGTTCACCCTTCAAGCATCCATACCCTTAAGCCTTCTTTCTTATCTTGTCAATAGCAAACTCTTCTCTTTGGCCACTGAATGAAGCAATACCCTAGACACCTTGTCTTCCTTAGGTTCTCACACATGACAACCTTTGCTTTTGACCAATTATCACTATAAATAGAAAATTAAGATCTTTTTTCATTCAACCTCCATCATCCATTTTAGGGTTAGGCTAGATTAGGTAGGATTCAATGAATCTACCCATCTTTTCATTTTATTCCCTTCTAGAAACTTCTTCTTCAATCCTCTTTGAATTTTCCCCAAAATGGTTCATCTTGAATTCTATACCACCAGCTGATCAAGCTTATCTTCCACACAATTCACACAATCCAAGAAATCAAACTTGTTGGCTCAAATTCATTGAACTCACAATCTTTCTCATAATGTTGACACTCAATATTAACTTGCTTTTGATGCTTGACACATACTATGTTGCTCGGCATCCATTATTAAAACACTCAGCACAAACTAAAGTTTACTAGTACTTGGCATCAACTAAACCTTACTCAGCTTACACTATATCACTCGACATACACTAAAATTGAGTTTTCACAGCTCCAACTAAGTTTCTACTTAGCTTACACTAAATTTTCTCGCCACCTACTATGAAAATTATTAAGCTTGGTAAACACAATTCGTTTAACTTGTTCTTCTAAACTTAACTAGTGTATCCATCCTTTACAACCTTAAGTAGATTATCAATGCACTATAATATCACTATCTTAACTAATCCTTTATAATATCATAACTCAACCTTTCCTCTAGGTGCTATTGTTACCTCATTTTCTCGAATCATCTTCATCAATCAAACAAATGATAGTACTCAAATTATCTAAGTAATTATCTTACCAGCAAGTAGCAAGTTTAACATCAATGAAAAAATAATGATTGAAACACATTTTTATACTTGTATCAATCTGTTTTCAACATGAAGTGAGGGTGTTTAAGTATTGGGCCCTCTCCCTATATACAAACCATATCACCTATCCAAATAGGATATCGTACATGAAAATATTAGTAAAGGATATCACTAGAAAGGAAGTACAAAATGGATCCGAGTAATATAATCATCACCCTCAAAAAAGATAGAAAAAAGATATACAAGACAACCAAACAAGGATGCCCAATAATTAGATGAGATCGACATCAACATGGCACATGAATATGTATAGACTATCCCATGTAAGGAAGTTGTTTAAAGGGAAATGCAGATGCAACTCAGTAACTTGACCTCCCTAATATTTGTGGGATTAATATGGTGACACCAACACATAAAAATAAAATGGATAGGTGTATTAAATTCAAGGTAACATAAAAGCTTGAGTGCATGACAATCCCATTGCAAATTGGTGGACATGTTGCAAGATGGACCCACCATGAGTAAATAAAAGAAGTGTGAATATATTAATAACTTTATCCTAAACATGTCAATCCCCTTAATACTTATGAGGGAATGATCTTCCATTTAAATATATACTAACAATCACACCTTCGTGTGCAATGTATATGCCACACATGTATAGAAGATCAACTAAGTATGTTTTTAGTTATGTATCTCTTGCTCTCATCCCCTCTTCATCTTTGTATCTCTTTATCATTCTATCTCACCATTTATATCTCTTTATATATCTCCATTTATATTTTTTAATCTCTCCATGCATTTATATCCATGTCTATCATCCCATTCCTACCTCTCTATATATCGCTTTCTACCTTGATATATTTATCATTATATATCTTCCTCTCTCATTTTCTCTTATTTATATAATTATATCTACTCTCACACTTTATATCTTATTTTCCTCTCCATATCAATGTACTTCTCAATCTCCATCTATATAGCTCTCTCTATCCCTATCTCTCCATATCTCTCTCCTCTATCGTGCTCTCTCTTCTTTGCAATATCTCCCTCTTTCTCTACCTATCTTCCTCTATTTCTCTCTTAATCTCTCTTAGTATTTCTCCTCTCTCCCCCTCTCTCCCTTCCCATTTCACTTTATTTCTCTCTCCCCATATCTATCCAATTATCTTTCATTTCTCCCTCTATATATCTTTCCCTTTATATCCCAGTATTTCCACAATATATAGATATACCTTTCCTAACTATTTCTAATGTGCCCTCATTTTTCCTTTCTACAAATGATTAATTTTGATATTTTAGATTATTATAAAGTTATATCACAAAATACACATGAAAAATCAAGTATTTGATCAAACACTTAAGTCAATTTTATATTCAAAGCTCTGGAACTTACACGAGCATATGTGCCAAGATGGTGTTGAAAAAAGTGGATACCATGAAAAAAAGTCAAAAATACACATAATGTGATTGTGTTATGTGTACTTGGTCAAATTTAAAAATGGGTCTTGGCTCATTACCAATCCAAGAAAAAACATTAAAAATTTTGAACATTGAAATAATGTGATCGTGTTATGATTAATCAAACATGATTGTGTTATTAAGAACTAGAAGTATTGATTCTAGTTCTCCATAACCCCATCGGGTTATGAAGAACCAAAAGCAATGAGAGTGAGGTATATATATATATATATATATAGAGGGAGAGAGAGAGAGAGGAGGGTTAAGAAGATGAAATGGAGAAGTGAGATATAAAGGGGGATAGAGAGAGAGAGAGAGAGAGGAATGATAGAGTTCACATTGCTCTATGGATAATTCCACAACACTTGTCACTTTTCTATCTGAATTTTTTTGCTTTTTAGTGCATGTGCACTTAAGACCTTTTTTCACTACTTCAACTACTATTAGATGGTGAGTACTCATCATCATCATCATCTAACATAGGCTCACATGCATATCTTAATTATTTCGTTTTGTTGATCTCCCCTTTCTAGCTCTTTGGATCCTTACCTGTAATACCTGTCATGGGTCCAAAAAGTTCTCCCCACTCTTTTCCATTAATGAGGTGGTATTTGTCTCTTAATATTGAGTAATTGGTTAAAAGTTACATTCATAACATAGTTCATAACCAGATTCTCCATAGTTAGTTTTCTTCTTGCCCCCCGCAATATTTTCTCCTCAACTGAACATTTTGTAATTAGTTGATATACAATCATACTTTTCGCTTGGCCAATCCTTTAGGTATGTGATTAAGCTTGTAGATCCAAAAAAGAGTTGAAATCTAGATCTGGTAGAATAATCTTATTAGATCTATCAAGTGTTATCTAAGGGGATGTAAGACCCCTTAAGGAAAACTTGATGATTGTAATGTGTCCCAAGGAGTCATAAGGGGTGAGATAATGTCCCTTTCAAGAAGTTATAAAACCCCTTATGGCCCCTTGTGACACATTATAGCCATCAAGTGTGGCCTAAGTGGATCTGATAGAGACAACCAAATACTAGAATGAACACACAAGAAAAGGGAAAATATTATTATCAATGAAAAATTCCCTATGGGCTTACAACAATATGATTCTGGAGAAAGAAATCCTCCACATAGTACATTCTCTCTAACTCCACTAAGTGTTGCCTTTACAATGCTAGAAATGTTCTTAAATAAGCCCCAAATGGTTTAGGGTTAGGAATACATTCTAGAATATGCTAGTTGGCATCCACCGCCAAAATAGAAGGTTCCAGAAATCACATTAGAAGTCAGTGTAAAATTAGAAGAATCTTGAAATAGTAGTCAAACTTTCGGGAGGCATAACTTTTGAACCGTAGCTCCGATTGACAAATTGTTTACATTTTTGGAAAGCTCTCGAAGTTCTCTACAGCCCTAAGGACCAGCTTTGCTCATTCCCCATTTTTCAGCCCTATACAAGGCCATTTAGTGCCCCATATCTGACTTTGAAGCACTCTTAGGAGGTCTCTAGGAACCAAAAATTCGCAATAACTTTCTAACCATGAAGCCTTTTGACCTAATTCTTTTTTGGAGTGTTCTAAATTACAAATATAACCATCCCTCCAATTTACACCCTCTAACTCACCATAATTATGGATCAATAAAGTCCTATTTTTTTATATTTACAGGTATCCCAAGGTGCTTAAAACTCTAACCTAGAACACTAATAGTGGAACTATGAGAGTTGGAACCCTTATTTGACCCAAATGGGTATCCAAAAATGAAAACAAATTAAATAGAAACTATTTCTAAGCATTTTTTTTTGGTGATACAGGATTACCCTCACACCACTGGATGATCCTGCATCAGGATCTAATACTATTCTTCTACCAGATCTAGATTTCAACCCTTTTGTGGATCTACAGGTACAATTACATGCCTAAAGGACTAGCCAAGAGAAAACTATGATTGTATATCAACTGGCTACAAAATATCCAGTTGAAGAGAAATATTGCAGTGATCAAAAAGAAAACTAGCCATGGAGAATCTAGTTATGAATTATGTTTAAAAAGGGAAAAGTGGAAAAGGAAAGAAGTAAGATATGCATGTGAGCCTATGTCAAATGATGATCATGAATGCTCACCATATACTAGTATCTCAATTAGTGATAGAAGGTCTTCAGTGCACATGCACTCTAAAACAAAATTTTAAGGGATCTTAAGGGATCTAATGTCCCTTTTGACACACTAGGACCCCCCATGACCCCTTTTGATACATTAGACCCAACAAGTATCTGGAAGCACTTATATTTTTTGATTGAGGAGATACACCCATTAGATCTTGATGCAGGAGCATCTTGGGTTGATTTTCTATCTTGTATGTTTGTCGAGTTTCTTAGTTGTTGCCAAGTTACAATGTCTTGCATTGCCAAGTTCTCTATGCTTTATGAGTTCATAGTTGTTGTCAAGTTCACAGTTGTTGCCAAGTTCCCAGTTGCTACCGAGTTCCTTCAGTTGTTGATTTTTTTTGAGTTCCTTTGGTTACCAATTGTTTCTAACTTCCTTTGGTTGTCATGTGTTTCTGAGTTCACTGAGTTGTAGCATTTTTTTGGTCCTTCATGTGTTGAGTTGTCTATGTGTAGTTTCTATTAGAGCCGACCTTTGCATTTAATTTTGTGTTAAGTATTTTCTGAGAGACAACTTGTGGCTTATTTTGACATTTAATATAAGGGATTATTTTGTTTTATTTAAAATAGGTTGATAGTGGTCATGCATTTATTTAAAGGGTTCTTAGGTTTAGTCTTGGGGCAAGGAAGTAGCGTAGGAAGAACAGAAGCAACGGAATGTGAAGTTGGTCATTGTGGATTAAGATTGAATTGTAATGTTAGTCATAACCAAGAAGGCCTCATAACTAGGTATGTATTTGATGATTTGATGAATCTATAAAAGCATTTTGCTCCTCTATCTCTTGTTTTTTGTTGTTATAGTGTTACTTTCTACTGTATTTACTCTCACAGGTGACTTGGATAGCTAGGTGTGCCTTTGAGCCTAGTTATCTCATCCCTCCCTGTGTCAGGTGGTATCAGAGCTAGGTTCATCCTTGTGGAGATTGAATCATGTAGAACCCTAAGTGAATTTGATTCTCGGGTATCATATTCGCAGATTTGACCTATAACTTGCAGAGGGTTATGATCTTGCAAGAACTTGATTATAAAGATGGTTCAAGGTAGAGAAAATTATGACAATACCATATTGGATACATTGAGAAAAAATGTAGCCAAATTAGATGTTTTAGAGATAGCCTAGAGAAGAGGAGCACATCTTGATGATGTGAGTCATGATGAAGCAGCAGCACCAAACCCTAATCTAGAACTTGAAAAAGATCAAGATGAGGCAAGGTTGTTGAGAGTATTATCTAGGAAAATTCAAAACTTGTTGTAGAAGTTGTTCCTTATGATGGAAAATTGGATACCAATATTGTGTTGGATTAGATCTCTGAAATGGAGTAGTTCTTTGACTATGAAAATACTCCTGATAATATGAAGGTGTACATTGTAGTTAATAGGTTGAAGGGCCATATTTCACTATGGTGGGAGAATTTGTAAACTAATAGAAAAAGGAGAGGAAAGAAGAAGATCAAGACTTGGCTGAAAATGGAGAACAAGGTAAAGAACAAATTCCTTCCTGCTAATTACCAAGTTAGCTTGTTGAGAAAGAGGCAAAATTTGAGATAAAGAGATATGACCGTGAAGGAGTATACTAAGAAATTCTATAGATTGGACATCATATTTGTACATGTGGATGATGATGTTGAGAAAATTGCAAGGTACATAAATGGATTGAGATCTAGCATTCAACATGAGATAAGTTTTTTGAAATTGGAAAGTGTGGAGGAAGCATATCAATATGCCTTAAAATATGAGGAGATCTTAACAAAGAAGAATGAACAAAGACAAACAGGTAGAGGTGGTAGATTCCAGAGAGGTGGAGGTAGATCTTATAGAAAAGGTGGCAGATTTGACAATTCAGTGCAAGATAAGGGAAAATTTGAAATGGAAGAATGATGATAAAGGTAAGACTGAGTGAAAAGGTGGTGATTGCTACCGAGGAGGTACTGGTTCTTATCGAGAAGAGGTAATTCTTATTCTAGAGGTGGTTTTTATGGTAATTGTTTCAAATGTGGTAATGAAGAGCATAGATCCTTTGAGTGTAGATCTTCTGAAAGTGGGCAAGGTAACAGAAATATTGTGATTCAAGGAGACACTAAAGGTTCATCAAGTGGACCTTTGAGGTTGGAGAAAATTTGATGGTTAGAAGAACCTTATGTAATAAGGGAAGTGATGAGGAACTTATTCTAAGGAGAAGTCTTTTCAAAACTAGATGTAAGATGGATGGAAAATGTTGCAAGGTGATCATTGACAATAGAAGTTTTACAAATTTGGCATCAGAAGAATAGTTACAAAGTTGTAGTTGCAGAGGTTGGATTATTGTAAACCTTATCATGTTTCATAGATCAAGGATGAGCATAAGATATTGGTAAGTGAACAATGCATTGTGAAGTTCAAGATTGGACATTATTTTGATGAAGTTTTGTGTGATATTATGCATATGGATTGTTGTCATATTTTGTTGGGTAGACCTTGGCAATATGATAGATATGCTATACATGATGGAAGATTGAATCAATATTCTCTTTGGGTGAATGGGAAAAAGTAAATATTTTTGCCTTTGATTGAAAGTCCAGATGAAGTTAATTTTACTACTATGAGAATTTGCATGGTTAATGGAAATCAATTTGAAAAGGAAATGAAGAAGAATCAAATCTATTTTTCCATAAGTCCTAAGAGACTGATTTGTGCGAGTACTAACTGAGCATTAGAAAATAATGTGAACTGAGTACCAATTAGTAGTGACCGAGTGACAGAAGCTAGTGGTAACCAAGTGATAGCAAAAACTAGTAGTATTGGCCAAGTGCCAGTGGAAATTAAAAAATTATTGAATGATTATAAGGATATTGTTGTAGAGGATGTACCTGATGGTTTACCTCCAATGAGAAGTATAAGTCATTGCATGGATCTAATTTCTGAAGCTAGTTTTCCAAATAAAGTACCATATAGATTGACACCTACTGAAAATGAAGAGATTAATAGACAAGTGCATGAGTTACTACAAAAAGGTTTGATCAAAGAAAGCTTGAGTCCATTTGTTATACATATTGTATTATCACATAAGAAGAATGGAGAATGGAGAATGTGCACTGATTCCAAAGCTATTAACAAGATCACAGTGAAATATAGGTTTCATATGTCGAGGATGGATGACATAATGGATTTTTTGAGTGGAGCAAAGTATTTTACATAAATTGATTTGAAGAGTGGCTATCTTCATATTAGAATTAGAGAAGGTGATGAATGGAAGACTTCTTTCAAGACAAAAGGTCATTTTGTATGAATGGTTGGTTATGCCTTTTGGTTTGACTAATGTGCCTAGTACTTTTATGAGGTTGATGAATGAAGTTCTTAAAAGATTCTTGGGTAAGATTCTGATTGTTTCTTTGAATGATATTTTGATATTTAGTAAGACTAAGGAAGAACATATTGAGCATGTTAGACAAGTATTGCAAAGATTGAAAGAGGAAAAGTTGATGATTAATCTAAAGAAATGTTCTTTTATGCAAGAGGTGATTTTGTATTTGGGATTTGTGATTTCAGCTAATGGTTTGAAGATGGACCCTAAGAAGGTTAAAGCAATTTTGGAATGGCCTACACTTGAGAATGTGAGTGACATAAGATCATTTCATGGTTTGGCTAGTTTTTACATGAAGTTTATAAGCCATTTTAGTTATTTTTGTAATGCTAAGACTGAGACAATGAGAGGAGATAAAAAGGAATTCAAGTGGACACATGGAGCTGATAATATTTTTGAAACTTTGAAACAAAAGGTTGTTGAGTTACCTATATTGGCTTTGCCTAATTTCAATAAGGTATTTCAAGTTGAATGTGATGCAAGTGGTAGTGCAATAGGAGTTGTATTAAGTCAAGAAGGTAAACTTGTTGCTTTCTTTAGTGAGAAATTGAATGATGTTAAAAGGAAGTATTATGTGTATGATCAATATTTTTTTGATATTGTTCGATATTGTCAAGTATTGAAGAAGTGGAGACATTATTTGATTCCTAAGGAGTTTGTGTTGTATATATATCATAAAGCCTTACAGTACTTGGGAAGTCAGTATAAGTTGAATTAGAGACATATGAAGTGGGTTGAGTACTTGTAGAGTTTTACATTTGTGATTAAGCTTAATAGTGGAGTCACTAAATGAGTTGTTGATGCATTGAGTAGAAGACATTCTTTGCTAACTGAAATGAAGGTTGAAGTTCATGATTTTGATGAGCTAAAAGAGTTGTATAATACTGATCCTAATTTTTCTGAGATGTGGAGAGAGTGTAGAGCACTTGTTTAATAGATTAACCAAGTTTGATGAATATTTTATTCAAGAAGGTATGTTATTTAAGGGTATTCATTTGTGTATTCCTAAGAATCCTATGAGATCAAATTTGATCAATAAAAATCATAGTGGTGGATTGGCTAGACATTTTGGAATTGATAAGACATTGAGTTTGTTGAATGATAAGTATCATTGGCCTTAGATGTATAAGGATGTTTAGAAGTTTTTAAAGAGTTGTGGAGTTTGTCAATTGGCAAAAGGAGTAAGTTAGAATACTGGATTGTATACACCTATTTATGTTCCTAAGAAACCTTTGAGTGACATTAGTATGGATTTTGTTCTCGGATTGCCTAAAACAGTAAAGGGGTATGATTCTATATTTTTTGTTGTGGATAGATTTTCTAAGATTGCTCATTTCATAGCTTGTAAGAAGACATCAGATGTCAAGAATGTTGCTGATATTTTCTTCAAATAGATTGTTAGATTGCATGGATTACCAAAAAGTATTATTTCTAACAAAGATAGTAAGTTTGTTGGTTACTTTTGGAAGACTTTATGGAAGAAGATGGGTACTAAGTTGAAGTTTAGTTCTACATTCCATCCAAAGACAGATGGACAGACAAAGATTGTGAATAGAAGCTTGGGTAATTTGCTAAGATGATTAGTCAGAGATAATCCAAGTAATTGGGAGTTGGTATTAGTACAAATTGAGTTTTCATATAATAGTTCTATGAACAGGAGTACAGGAAAAACACCTTTTATGATTATCACTAGAATATAGCTTAAAGGGGTATCAGATTTAAGGAATATTGTTAGTGAAGAGAAGAGAAGTGTTGTAGGAGAAAAGTTTGTTGATTTTATGAAGTCTTTGCATGAGTAAGTAAAGTTAAGATTAGAACAAAGTAATATGAAGTATAAGGAGAATGTTGATAATTCTAGAAGACATCATGTTTTTCAAGTTGGTGATGAGGTGATGGTTCATTTGAAGAAAGAAAGATTTCCTGTTGGAACATATATTAAGATGAAGATGAAGAAGTTTGGACCTTGTAAGATCTTGAAGAAGTTTATTAGTGTTAATGCTTATGAAGTTGAGTTACCTAATGACATGGATATATCTCCTATATTCAATGTTGTTGATTTGTATGGATATCATGAGTCAGATGATGAAGTTGTTGTATCAAATAATTATCCTAAGAAGCAGATTAAAGAGGTTGAAAAATAATGGATCAAAGAGTTGGTAAGAGAACAAGAGGAAAATATTAGTATGAGTATTTGGTAAAGTGGAAAAATAGACCAGTTGAAAATGCTACATGGATTTCCCAATCTAAGTTGGATTCAACTCAAGTTGTGACCTCTCAATGATTTAGGAGAATAATTTGTTTCAACCCCGATTGTCTAATGCAAGAGCACCCTAGGTTTATTTTCTATCTTGTACATTTTTTGAGTTTCTTAGTTTTTTTTGAGTTGTAATGTCCTGCATTGTTGAGTTCTCTATGCTTGTCGAGTTCGTAGTTGTTGTCAAGTTTGCAGTTATTGTCAAGTTCATAGTTACTACTGAGTTCCTTTATTTTTTGAGTGTTGTCAAGTTCCTTTGGTTGTTGAGTGTTTTTGAGTGCCTTTGGTTGTCGAGTGTTGCCAAGTTCACCAAGTTGCAACATTTTTTTAGTTCTCCGTGTTTTGATTTCTAGTTAGAGTCGACTGTTGTATTTAATTTTGTGTTCGGTATTTGTTGAGAGCTAACTTGTGGCTTGTTTTGGAATTTAATATAAGGGTTTTTTTTTTGTATTTACAATAGGATGACTTATGGTCATACATGTATTTAAAGTGGTCTTAGGTAGAGTCTTGGGGCAAGGAAGTAATGTAAGAAGAACCAAAGCAAGGGAATGTGAAGTTGGTCATTCTAGATCGAGATTGAATTGTAATGTTTGTCATAACCTAGAAGGTCTCATAGTTGGGCATGTATTTGATGATTTGATGAATCTATAAAATTATTTTTCTCCTCTATCTCCTATGTTTTGTTGTTATAGTGTTGTTTTCTATTGTGTTTTCTCTCACTGGTGGCTTGGATAGTTGGGTTTTCCTTTGGCCTTGGTTATCTCATCCCTCCCTATGGAAAATCTATAATAATCCTAGATATCTCATCTCAATTAATGTCACTCATTTTGAAAATTTTTGCCAACTAGATATCCTTGTCCTTTTATAGTACCTACATGAAAATAGAAATATGAATTGTAGTAATAAACTCTATAGACCTTATAGAAGGCATGACAACATATAAAGCATTCTAGTTGTCAAAAACCATATCAAACCCAGATTGATTCAAAAAAAAAAGTATCTTGACTCAATACCTCTGTCCATCTCTAGGTTAGTTTGTTCTTATTCTTGCTCCTGTCATTCTGAAGATTTTTGTGAATTAAGATTCAATAGTTGTACAAAAGCTTCATGATAAATCCAAAAGAAATGTTTATTTCACAAAAATAATAGTATTTATAGAAAACTAACACTAATGACAAAACTACATAACCAATTAACATACAAAGTCATAACTACATAATTAAACTTAAATACTTATACATTCATTTGTTACAATGGAAAAATTATCATGTCTTCAAGTGAAAAATTGATTTCAAAAAATAAAATTAAGTGTACTGCATATGATAATGATGGACGCATTTCCATGCTCTCCAAATCTGATGGTGGTGGCATATTGATAGGCTCTAATGATTATTGATATTATTGAGACTAGGAAGACCTAGGTAACATTCACCTTGCTTTTACTTAACACATGATATGTATGTGATCCTAGATGTCAGATGATGATGATGAATACTCACCATCTACTAATACCTCAAGTAGTGACACAAGGTCTTAAGTGTACATGTACTTAGAAATAATATTTTAAGGGATATTATAATGACTCATGGGATTGTTGATACTGGGAAGACCTAGTTAGCATTCACCTTGGTTGCACTTAACACATGATATGCATGTAAGCCTAGTTGTTAGATGATGATGATGAATACTCACCATCTACTAGTAGCTCAAGTAGTGGCATAAGGTCTTCAGTGCACATGTAATTTGAAACAATATTTTAAGGGATCTTATGATGATTTTTGAGATTGTTGAGACTAGGAAGACCAAGTTAACATTCACCTTGGTTGCACTTAACACATGATACCGAATACATGTGGTAATATATGCAATATGGATTCCAAAGATGACCCAGCTTCATAAAACAAGAAAGAAAACATCCCACCATAGAAGTAGCATACAGACCTGCCTAGTGATCACATTCTACTAAAGATGACTTCTGATGTTGATGCAACAACTAAAGATCATGATGCAATCATGATGCAAAATATAGTTCATTAACCAAACTTGTGATGAAGATGGCACCTACAACTATTGGATTGTCATGTATACAAGTGAAAAAATGATTGCAACATACGAAATTAAGTGTACCACATAGGATAATGATGGTTACATTTCCATGCCCTCCAAATTAAATGGTGGAGACATATTGAATTGATGTACCTCAGAGCCTTCATGGGAAGTCTCTTTCATTTCTTCAAAATATTTTTTATCTTTTGGCTCAACCACAAGAATCTCTCTTCTATATCCTAACCTTACATTGTATTTTTGCATTGCAATTAGGTCTTCCCCACGTAAGGGTCACCATTTGGATGAACAAAAAACTATCATGGAAAATTTTTAATAAGGATGGCACCTACAACTACTAGAATGTCATGAAAAACTTGTGATGAATATGGCACTTACAACTACTAGACTATCATGGAAAACTTGTGATGAAGATCGCACCTCCAACTACTATTTTTTCATGGAAAACTTGTGATCAAGATGGAACCACCAACTACTAGTCTTTTATGGAAAACTTGTCATGAAGATGGCACCTCCAACTACTATTTTTTCATGGAAAACTTGTGATGAAGATGACATCTGCAACTACTAGACTATCACAAAAAAATGTGATGAAGATGTCACCTCTAAGTACTAGAAATTGTAATGGTCACCATCTAGATGGACAACAAACTGAATGATTCCAAGATCCACAATCTGAATTCCATAAGCTAAACTTTCCTTAATAGAATTGGCATTTGAATCTTTGTATAAAATCCATTGTGTATCGTCCCTCGACCATTGTCTTTCTATGGTGGGATTTGAGAAGTCTTTGGTAGTACACATATTTTCTTTATAGTGTTTTTTTCTAATTACTCTCCCAATTTTTTGAACGAGACGATGAAGCAATCGAAAAATGTGATGGTTCCAATGTGTCCCATGCATACCTCATTCAAAGTGTGAAAATCGGGATTTAGAAAAAATTTATAGTGCACTAGTTGATCCAAGCATTTATTTGATGAAATTAATCCATTTTTAGGTAGTGGCTTGATTAACTAGACCTTTGAACAATTGACTATACTTTACATAGACATAACACAATTCATACTAGACATAACATGATTTTGTTATGTATAGTATAGTCATACTAGACATAACATGGTCGTGTTATGTCTAGTATGACTATTTAGTCATACGAAGCATAACACGATCGTGTTTTGTTAACCAAAAAAGTGTGATCACATTTAGGCTTGGTAATGGGTATGTTTAACTACCCAAAGGCTTGGGTTGATGTTTTCCATCCATATTATGTTGCTTTAGACATTTTTTTCATCTTCTAAGATCAATTCTCATATTTGACTTCATTAGGCTTGCAAATGGTGAAGTAGGTATCTCTAAAATTACCACCATAATCTCATACATTTTCTTACTTTTCTAACCATATAAATATTTTAATTTTTGGAAAATATTAGCATTGTGAAGTTGATTTTTCTATATCAGTGACTTGATAGTCCTCTTAGACATATGTCTACCATTTTTTTAATTAACTTTTGATCTACTTAACCAAATAGATAATAAATTAAATATTATTATTCTCTACTTTATTCTATACACTTTTTTTATTAAAAAATGTTGATTTTGGATTATTTTGATGCAAGTCATGCCCAACGCATGAAGAGGTACTAGAATTTCAAGATAGGATCACTTCATAAAATCATAGAAAAAAAAACTACATGTTAGAAAACTATGAAAAAATACACAACTTCTAGATCTAGCTCTTACCTATCATCCTACCAAAGGGTTTTAAAAAATATTAAATGTAATTATATGCTTTGTTGAGTGCATGGAAATGACTATGTTATTGTTTCCAACAAAAAAAATGAACAATTTTTTGTGTGCAAGGTTTGACCCCATCAATCTTGTTCATTTTTTTAATAACCTTAATATTTTAGAAACTATATTTAGAGTACTACATTTTTTTATTTTTTACGCATTTTCTCATTTTGAGTGTATGACCCTCAAATGGGTCTTCCAAGATCATGTTTACCTTATTTCAGATAAAAGATGTCCACTTATACCCTCTTTTTGCACACCATCGTGGTGCATATACCCACACTTTGACTGTAATTTTAACAAATACCTTGGCTACTACTTGAAATATGTGTTCATTAGTTTGACTCTACGAATGTTTTTTTTCATAATATGTAACAATAAGATCTTAATGTTTCAATAGTATGTGAATCCAAAATAAAGTGTTGTACTACTACACACCAATAGGTATTTAAATAGTTTCTGGGTAGAAGTCATGATTGTCATATTATAGATGTTTGATATGGTTCCAAGATAACTCTACAATTCATATGCACATTCATAATCATTTAATATAAATGGACAGATGGTGTGATTATGATATTCATGCACTAAACAATGGTTGACCACTCAAAATCCTTACCATAAAAAATGTTGTTCATGCACTAGAATTCAGGTACCTACTCTAGATAATTATTAAAGAGTTGAAGGTTTGTGAGAATGTCTCTCAATTCTTAGCTGCCAATCATGCTCTTTATAATACATATCGAGTCATACCACATCAGGTCCAACAATATCCTATACAACAGTATTTATTATTGATTTTGAGTATGGCTAGCCACCATTTTTGTTATTTTTGTTATGGGAAAATGCACCAAGTTGTGGTGCCAAAAAGATGACATAAATCAAATTTCTAAATTTCTAAAAGCGTGTACATGCTATAGCACGTGCACATTTTTTTAAAAAAAAAAAAAATGGGCTACAAACCCGCAGTCCATTCCATTTTCCCTTATTTCTTTGTGTTGGTTTCTTCTTTCCCTTCGACAGTGCACATGCAGTTTGTGGAATTGGAAGAATTTTCTCATTCTCCTCCTCAAAATGTCTCCTTGTTGTCAGAGATCAAGATTGGGATCGTAAAGTATGTTTTCTACTCCTCTTTTTGCATTTTTTTGTATGTTTTTTTAGTTTTGCTTCAAATTTATTTATTTATTAAAAATGTGATTGGTTTCTTATCAGGAATAATCAACCACCAAATCCCTAGCTTGATCAACAAAATCAAAATGGAAACCCTCCACAAGAAGAGCAAGAAATTTTGCAACCTTCACCGATTGAAAGCCCTCCTCCTAGCACCCAAGACAACATAATGAATTAAATAGAAAGAGGTAAAAATGAATTAGAAGCAATCATTGGTAGGTTGAAAGCTTGCAAGAAAACTAATCCTATGAGAGCACAATTGGCATCCTCCCTTGAGTCCATTATGAGCCATGTAGCTTTTGTTAGTGGTCAGTTGGATATTTGGCATGTTAAGAGAGAAGAAAAAAGAATAAATTATGAAAACAAATTATCCTATAAAGATGTAAGAAAAAAGGACATAGCAAAAGGTAGCATATGTGCATTGTTTAAAAAACTTGAAGAACAAGACATTGTTAAACATGCAACTAAAAGGTTCCCCATCCATTGGAACACACATGATGATATTAGAAATAACTTTTGGGATAGATGGTGGATGATCTTTGATGCCCCTCCATGCAATAATCATGAGGTTCCAATGTATTTCGTAAATAAATTGTATTGTGAATTTGTCCTTGGAGAGATCCCCAATTATTTTGATATGTTAGATTCTTAGGGTAGAGGTGGGGGGTCATTATTTGAGAGGTCAAGGGCAGGTTGTGACCCTAATGTAGTTAAGGCACCTATTGTCAAGCCATAAGGTGAGCATGTGATTATTCCTTCAGTTGTGAAAGAACATGTAGAGACCAGTCCTCTAGGGACTACCAATGTTTTGACACAGGCCCTCATTCATTGCACCCATCCATTAGTTGAGGAGGATTCTTTTTTGCATCATGATCACATGTGTACATCATGTGGATCCTTATGCACATTTGGTAATCATGTTGGAGACACTATGGATGATGGGCTAGTCACTAATGAGTTCCTGAGTGACACATTCAACATTGACACATAGGTAAACTACAATTATAATAAACTAATTTGATTACATTTCTTATGTATAGTGAATGACTAATTAATTAGCATGTCTTGAAATTGTTCAAAATTCAAGGTAAGAGTGTTGATGGCCCTAGTACAGATTCCTCGACCCCATTTATGTCTCGTCAATGAGTCGAGAGATATGTATCAATTTAATCATTTAAATTAATACATATTTTTATTAAGTAATCATATGAAGGATTGACAACAAAAAAAATTATGCATGTGCATTAATTCTCTACTAGACCATCAATATTCGCAAGGGACTCTAAGCCTAGGCATGATACGAGCTTCATAGAGGTACATTTGTTTCATGTTAATTTAATTCATTTGATTATATTTGTTTCATGTTTCATGTTACATGTAAATTATATTATATAATTTGAAGTTGTTGACATCTAAGACTCCTCATCTTCGCCAGTTCATCAATCATGGAGTTTCTACCGTGATGGCTAGTTCAGATCCATTGACCGAGGTATGAAAGAGTTTTCATAGTTTTAGTTATTATTTATAATAGTCAGTATTAAAATTTCAAATTATATTTATGAGTTTGATCAAGTGATTATATTGATTGAATTCTTGTAGAGCCTTGTTACTCCTGATCGTCTACGAGCCTTAGAGGTGGATGTATAGAGTGACTATTTGATGGTGGTGTGAAAATAATTAATTTTGTGTGTACATATATTTGATTTCAATGTATAATAATTATTGATTCATATATACTTTGTTTGTATTAGCTCCTGTTAGAGAGGAGCCTAAACAAGAGGATGAGCGAGTGTGTGAGGAAGACTCCATCATCCCCATCATCTCCCTCTATGCAATGACCAAAGATCTCTAGGGATTTTTTTCCTTCCCCTCATGGGAAGGAGAAGATATAGGGATAGATACACATGTATAGGCATTAGTGGACATATATATTGGATTTTATGTTAGTGGACATATTCAACATACATTTGATGTATATATGAAATTTTATATTTGATGTATGACATATATTTGATGCATGACATTAGTAGACTTATGACATTATTGGTTATCATAATATATGATATGTTTGTTCATGTATGACATTATTGGTTATCATAATATATTATATGTTTGTTCATGTATGACATTATTGGTTATCACAATATATTATATGTTTTTCATGTATAACATTATTGGTTATCATAATATATATCTTATTTTTCTTGTTTACAATTTAAGTATTTTATGTATTTCATTTTAATATAATTTGCATCCAAAATGATGCAGAGTGCTCACACAAAAAGCTAGTGGATTCCCAACAAGAACACTTTTAAGGAAAACTATCTTTCCCACCTTCCTAAGTGTCTTCAAAGACTCTTTCCAACTTGGTTACAACACCAAACAAACTTCTACCCAACTTCACAAAACTACTTGATCACTTTCCCTATTCAAGACTTAGGAAGCAATAAGGGAAAAATGAGCAAATTTGAGAAATGGATCCTAATCAACTTCTTGCTTCAAACTAAAACTTTACAAACTTTAAGGAACACCTAATGATGAGGTTCCCATGAGTGGTTTACTCTCCTAACATGTATTTTGCAAAATTGCTCTCAATAGGCCTAATTGCCTTTGTAGCCCTTTTTGTGGTTTTGGGCTAGAAACTTTGTTTTTCTCCACTAAACCTAACAAAAAAAATAGGTATTTGGATACCCTTTTTGAAGCTACACGAAACCCCAAATCTTCAACTCCCCAACCTACTCCAACACTCAACCTACGCAACCCTCACAGGCCTAATTGGCCAAATCAAGCCTGGAACACTTGGAATGTGCAAGAATGGGCTCTTCGGATTGGTTTTCTATAAGAGAGGCTCTTATTACACCTTTCCCAACATGGAATGCTATTTTTCAAGTTTCATAACCCAACTCCAAGCCCTGTCCACAAAATCGGCATTTTAAGGACTAAAAATGCCATATTTTCACACTAGGGCATGTTCATTAACCCCGTAGATCATCTAATAAAATTATGAAACTTAGGAATCTTAATCTACCTACCTTAACCTTGAAAATACCATAAGGCCATTGAAAACCAACCATAGAAATGCAGGTTAGGGCCACATCTTGCTTGAAACCATCAATTTAAGGGTTATGAAACCTACTTAGAAAGAAAATGCTCTAACTTGCTTGAAAATTAATAAATCAACCTGAAATAAAATGCACTGTAATCTAGACAAAAATTTTGTTCAAAACATCCAACTGGATTTGGCCCCCCAATTCGTACAAGTCCGTACAGTAGGCAATTTCTCAAAAAATCTATATATTGGTATTAAAAATTTATTGAACGTATACCTTATGCCTCCTCTAACTTCATAGAGAGTATTTTTTATAATTTGACATCCATTCCAACTAATTACTAGTTGGTTTGATTGGTTACAAAGTTAATTTCAATGTTTTCCAAAAAATTGCTAAAATTGTCAAAAAGTTGTTAGCAACTCTCATTGCAAAATGCAATTTTTGCACTAACTATGCCTAGAACTTAACCAAGTAGTTTTTGGTAATACATAGGACCTCTATAAATTTTAATGACTCTCAAAACTCTTCTTGAGTCAACTTATTAACAAAAACAACAAAAAAGCAAAAATCTTTAGGACTAAGGCTACTTGGGTTTATAGGTGACCTCAAGTTCCTTAACCTTAAAAAAGAGGATTTCCTTGTTACCATAAAACAATAACATGTTCAAAATGAGGTGTATGATCACACCTTTACCTTCTATCATGAGTCTCCATCATTGGATGAGATGACATATCCAGTTGCCACCTAGGTGCCCCACACCACAAGTTTCAGCATCACCCGAGATGGGGTTGCAAAATCAAAATGAAATCCAATCTCCAAAAAGAGAGAGGTTATTATATGTGTTGGAAAAATGATCCTGTAGCACCTAGAATTGCATACATACCTTGCACGAGCTCCAAGATATGCCACTTTAAAAATCATTGCCCTGTGCCATTTAGTGACTCTTTGGGTCAATTTAGTTTGGTGTGCCTAAGAACGTTGAGCGGTGAACAAGACGGGATGAGCTTGGAACTAGGGTGTACATGGTCACCCAGAACCAACAGAACATATAGTTAAATCCCCTATTTCATGATTAGAGAGATTTATTAGTTGGTGACTTTGTATTAGTCAATACTACAAGTTTTAGCATCACCCAAGATGGAGCCGCAAAATCAAAACAAAATCCAATTTCCAAAAGAGAGAGAGGTTATTGTCATATGCACTCATTAGACTCTTTACAATTCTTTTCTCATTTGAATCATCCATCATTCTTAGCCCAAGAATCTTCATGATGGGCCTAAGTTTCAAATTCATCGGCATTTCAACAAATAATTTGCATTGACCTATAATATTTAATTCTTCAAAGAATAATTGCCACATACGATTAAATTTTCTTTGACAAGTACACTTGCTAATCTTGTCAGGAATTGATTTCAAAATGTTAGTATCAATATCAATCAAATATTTTGGTCTTCTAAAATGTATTCTAGAAGGTGTTATAATCTCTTCCATTACCTCAACATGTTGAACATCAACATAAGGTTGAGTGTTTTGTGTACCTTGAACTAAAGATGATGTGCCTTGGCAATAAGATGCAAATGTCACCTACTTGATATGTTGTTGTTGTGCCTTCAACATGACATGATGGAGTGTTTACATTTTTAGATGTAGAAAGTAGTGTCTCTTCAACATGAGATGATGATATGACTCCAACATTGGAAGATGGTGTTGTTAAGCCCCACCTAGAGATCCTTGGAACAAGGATTCAATTCAAGCCAAGATTATTTTTTTAAGCAAGTATGAGTGCATATGACAACATCATATAGGGATCACAAAGATCATAATGGAAGACTTAACCACAATCTTGACATCCAACGAATCTCCAAATGCCACTACCGAACTGACACACACAAACTCAAGAATGAAAACCAAAGACGACATCTAAACACAAAATCTTTGATCTATCAAAACATGGAACCACAAGAAATTCTAAAAGGGTACTCAAAAGTCCAAGTTGCATTCCCTAAAGAATAGTGGAGAGGCCCCCAATTTTTCACGTGAGAGAATAACAACAGATAGTCTCATGTGAGGAAGCACCCCTTCGTACGAGAAAGTACATTGAGCCATGTGAGGAAACACCATCTCACATGAGGACATGCTTGGCCCAATAGCCAAAACACCCAAACTAGTGTGGGGTTAGTGTGGGGTTTTGTGTGAGGATTCACCAAGATGCGCAAGGAAACCTAGCACACCACATGAACATTTACATCCTTGCACGAGAAAGTATAATTTCATGTGAGCATACAAATCAGCAAGGTAGAAAATATAAAGGTAAAAAAGAGAGGAAATAAATTCTCTCCACACCAGGGATTATTGGATCCATGTAGATCGAGGAATGAACAGTCAAGTGGATAAACAACAAGATGCCATGAAACAAGAAAGAGGAACATCTATCCAGCTAAACCATAATAGTAAAAGAATGTATTGAAAGAAACATCGTAGTACATAGAAATAACATCACAATGTACAAAAATAATATCGCAATAACTGAACAACCAAACTAAGTACGCAATTCCTCCCAACCATCAATAGCATCATTAGACCATCATGGGTCCTAGCCATCCCCCGCGCATAACATCCCAAAATACCAACTAGATCGTTGGTGCTATCTTATGAGGATGTCACTACTAAAACATGCTACAACATAAGAATATGAAAATCTAGCATGCTAGAAGTAAAGCATAAGATAATCCAATAAATCAACCACATCATCTATCATGTGCTAAATATCATAAAATAGGAATGCATCAAATAAACTAGCATCATCTAAATATGATATCCAAGCATTCCAATGAAAGCATAAATCACAAGAAAGCATACTCTAAAACCTGAAGTATCAAGTCATGAAATCATCCAGCAATGGTCATACTAGGATAAAAGACCATCTTTGTACACCAGTCCCCAAATGGGTAGGTACACCTCCCAACTATGTGGAACCCGTAGGTCCACTCCTACTATGTTGATGGAGATAATGATCCAACCACAAACACACATAAAGCATAATGTCTATGGCTAACACTGACGCTAGATAGTATGATGACTGATACCAAGAACATAGATGGTGCATAAACTACAGGTCCTGGTTAGACACTTAATGGGCTACTAAGTAGGGACTAACATCATGGAGATTCACTTGGCATCAAGAAGCTCAAGCTGGTATTGGCAGCTCTCCACTTCCCAATGGAAGGAGCACATCCTGAATCCTTTTTATTATCTGTAAGTTTTATTATCACTCATACATTTTATTTAGTTATCACTTGATTACAAAGCTTCTACATGCCAACCCTCGAGAAATAGACACCAAGTTGCAAAGATAGAATCCCCCTCCATATGCCACCCTACCCTACCCATGCTCATCTAACGATGAGTGCTCGTAGGCATGCAAATTCCCAACCCAACTCCAATGATCATAACTTTTGGAAGTACCATGGAAGATCGGGCCTCGTAAGTCTCCAAAAAAATGTACGCATACATACTCGTGTGTGGAACACCACCATCATGAAGAGCATAACACCAGGACTGGATGAGAACACAAGAAAAAATATAGCTCAACCAAAAATAACTCGAGAGTACAGATTCTACATGAATCCCAAGAAATAGTAAAGCCATACACCATGAACTCCCTTGACCAACCTCAATCTAGGAGGATGGATTCTACGCAAATCCCAATGATGCAACAAGACCAAACATCATGAACTCACTCAACCAGCCTCAATCTAGGAGTATGAATTCTACACGAATCCTAGTGTCCATGAAACAATAACAAGGGTTCAAAGGAAAGCATAACACTAGGTATAAAATCACTCAACCGAACACAAAGTCAGGAGTACGGATGTGACATGCATCCCAATCAAGCATAAAAGTGCAAAAATGGTCTAACTAACATCCTATGGATAATCTAAGTCCAAGACCAACATCATGCCAAGAACACCCAAGAAAATTGGGTAGCATGTAAATCGAGGCAAAAAACCTCAAAGCTCAAAAACTTCAAAATTAAAACCCATTTGGTCTTAGGGCACAAAAATCACAAATACCAAAAAAAATTTAGGTTTGGAGTCTGTATGCAAAAATGGCCAGCATAACGGTGCAAAACTCCAAACCCTCATCCCAAAAAACAAGGAAATGCTCATACCCGCCCAACTAGGTAGAGCTAGCATACAGAAATGGAGGGGAACACTAGTTCTCAGCCTCCTAACAAATGGCAACCAAAAATAGAAGCAAAAACGGAGCTGAAACAATAAAATAGGAGATCCCTACCTCATAGCCAAAAGAGCAAAACAAAAATTTGAACCATAACATTAAAAGCCTGCAGAAGTAGCTGAAAATCGTGGCAATCCAAAGTCTTCCCAAGCTGGATCCAATGAGCCCAATCTCACGATGATCAAATGCCCATATTTCCCACAACAAAAAGAATAGTAAATCCTCATGAAGAGGATTTTGGGTTTTACTCTCCAACTTTCTAATTCAAAAGTTAGAAGTGAGGAATTAAATTCCTTTTTGGATACTTATTCACTTTTTGAGTGAATAATCGATTAGGGAAAATTAACCAGCCAACCTGGTTATACCCCGAATTGACCCAAACGAAAATAGGCTATTCGTAGAAATAAGAATTCATCTATGGCAATGCTCCTAGAAATTACAAATTAATTAAATTAACAGCCCAAAAACCTCCAAATAACAGAATTTTCTTAAAAAAATTCACAAAAATGAGAAACTCTAAATGCACAAAAATGCTAACTAGTCTAAGGACATAATGCAAATGAGTTTGGATTTAATAATCACCGAAAGGATTAATTAAACAATTAAAATAAGGATACGTCAACCATATAGGGACAGCATTGGTAAAATATGAATGGTTGAATCACTAACTCCATGTGCCACTGCTAGGGATATAAATCTTGCACACTAAACAACATGATCAAGTGCAATTGCATATAATAACATAGCCTAAGCAATAAATGTATTAAATGACTAATTTAACCATTTATTCAATTATACTAAAATTGTCCATTTACATCACTCACATTCACATATAGCATAATGAAGCAAGAATGAATTAAATAACTATAGCAGTAAATCCATCACATAACATAAATAAAGATATGTCCAAATACCGGATAACCAGATATCATCATGAAACATATTGTCATCTCAAAATGGCATCATCATGCAATTATGATAAACTAAATAGCATAGTAGTCTAACATCTACGATACTGAAATCAAGTATAATACCTGACCTTTAGGTCATCTCAACGGTAAAACATGACATGAGTAACATCAATCTCTTGGATCAACATACAACAAGGTAAATACCTGCAACACATAACCAATGAATCCAACATGGACAATCCATTTCAATTATTTAAGAATTTAATAATGGTAGTTTACAGAACATTAAAAAGGCACTTAAAATTCATAAGTGAACACAGTCATAAACATGGCTTACCATTTCTACAGGAACCTAGTCTAATGTAGCAAGTAATAGTACACTATGCAATATTTGCACACATCTCAAGGTAATCACAGAATAACATCATGATACCACATCGATCCTGGTAACCACTAGCATGAACCTCAATGAATCATAAATCACATCATAATCTCATAAATCAATCAAAACATAATCAAAGCAACTGACACAGAACATAAATCCAATCACCTCTATAGTATAGACCACTCATGGTCACAATCATGATCCCTTCTCAAGGAGAGATCAACAAGGCTACATCCATCAGGATCAAATGGGAGAGGCACTACAGGTGTAGCTTCACAATTGAATTATCTTCTTCAGCATAAGAGTCTCATTCATTCTCTTTGTATTTCCAATTCTTCCTCTTTGTTTCTTTGTATCAATGGCTCTTGTTCCTCGTCGAAAGATAATTCTTCATTATTGCATTGTAATTTTCTTTGTTCATGTAATAGTTTCAATTTATCTCTTTTAATTGCCAAATCTCTCTCCCTCTCTTCTGTTGTTTGAGTTTTTGGTTTCTTCCTTGGCATAATGACAATTTCTATTTGTCAAGTTATTCCAACATTTGAATTAATTACAATTTGTAAAATTACAAATCATTCAAATACATATACAAATGACAATTATTTCAATGAATACACAATATATATTAAACAACTTGTCAAATTTCTAACCATTTCCAAATAACAATTCATTCAAACATGCAAATTTTAATGAATTCACTATATATTAAACAACTTGTCAAATTATAATGAAATTTGTCTCTATAGTGACAAAGGATACTTAAAAAGAATTGCACTAACCTTTTCTAGAAAAAAAACATTCAAAAAGCCTTCAAATAGTGTATCCAATGATTGAATTTGGTGTTTGTTAGCTTCCAATAGCATGAAAGAATATTCAAAAAGCCTTCAAATAGTGTATCCAATGATTGAATTTGGTGTTTGCTAGCTTCCAATAGCGTGAAAGAATGTTCAAAAAGCCTTCAAATAGTGTATCCAATTATTGAATTTAGTGTTTTCTAACTTCCAACATCATGAAACCCATATTTTTTGTCAGAATAGTAGAACAAACAACAAACAAAAAATTGAATATGGGTCTGTAGGGACCCAAACTTTTGTTATTACTATTTTTTGGTGTTTTCATATAGTGGTACACACTATGAAGCACCCACACACTATGTGAAAAATCTCTCTCCCTATCCCACCATCTCCCATTTCCTATTCTCTCTCTCCCCCCTATCCTACCCTCTCCCATCCCTTATTCTCTCTCTCTCTCCCCCCTATTCCACCCTCTCCCATCCACTACTCTCTCTCTCCTCTATCCCACCATCCCATCCCCTTTTCTCTCCCTTATCCCACCCTCTCTCTCCCTCTCTCCCTCCCTCCCCTATCTCACCCTTTCTCATTCTCTCTATCCCACCCTGTCCCATCCCTTACTCTCTCTCCCTTATCCCACCCTCTCCCATCCTCTACTCTCTCTCCCTTATCCCACTCTCTCTCTCTTCCCCATCCCCTACTCTCTCTCACCCTCTCCCACTCTCTCTCCCTATCCCACCCTCTCTCACTCTCTCTCTATATCCTACCCTCTCCCATCCCCTACTCTCTCTCTCTCCCACCCTCTCTCATGCCCTACTCTCTCTCTCTCTCCCTCCCTCTCTCTCTCCCCTACTCTCTCTCTATCCCACCCTCTCTCTCTCTCTCTCTCTCTCTCTCTCTCTCTCTCTCTCTCTCTCTCCCTCCTAATATCGATCTATCTATCTATCTATCTATCTGTCTGTCTATATATATATCCCACCCTCTTCCATCGCCTACTCTCTCTCTCTCTCTATCCCATCCCCTACTCTCTCTATCTCTACCTATCCCTCTCTCTCCCTCTCTCTCTCTATATATATTTTTTCTTGTATCTATCTTGATCTTCATCTCCATATTTCTCTAGCTAAATCTCTCTCCCACTCCTCTCTTTTACTATATATTTCTCACAAACATCTCTCTCTCCCCCTATCACACCCTCTCCCATCCCCTACTCTCACTCTCTCCCTCTCCCATCCCTTACTCTCCCTCTCTCTCTCCATCTCTTCATCCCTCTCTTCCTATCCCACCTTCTCCCATCCTCTCTCTCTCTCTCTCTCTCTCTCTCTCTCTCTCTCTCTCTCTCTCTCGTCTCCTACTCTCTCCCCATCGTCTACTCTCTCTCATTCTCTACCATCTCTCCCTCTCTATTGAAATTCAGGCTTACAAAGTGTGTATATGTGCTATGTAAGCCTAAATTTAAAAATGCTTTAAATAGCGCGTGTGTGCTATAGCAGGCACACGTTATTTAAAGCTTTGGATTCTACCATGCCTAAGGCTTGGATTTGCCTTGGGGATCCAACCCAAAGGTTTGAGTCTCTAAACTAGTCTAAGATTTATTATGTAACAAACATACAAAAAATTATTGATTTTTCTTGTGTGCTCTCCTTCAAGTTTCCTTGTGGTTGAGCATTGATAAAATCAGGATACATGACATTGTAGATCTCTACATTATTTATATAACCATATAGTTTATTTTGAATTTGAACTATTTCAAGCCTTTCAACTATAATTTTTTTGGAATGTATGTCCATTTTCTATCAAAAACCAACGTGTACTAATTGGGCTGTAGATTTTAGCTCATTCATCGAATTTTGGAATAACTTAGTTTTTTAGAAACTAGACCCCATTTTACAGACTTTGAAAAAAAAAGTTTTGATTTTAAATTAGTTTTCAATCATTATAGGGGGAGCACACAGATATTTCATGTTTTTGAGATGTGTCTAATTAAAAATTCATTAAAAAAATACACATTATAAAATTACCCAAAAATATTTGGGCTAAACTACACAAAGTTAAGTAACTCTTGACTAGAGCGATTAAAGAATTTCACAAAAAAGGTTAAAATTTTAGGGGGGCCACACTTTGCACTGTGTTATGTTTTTTCTGAAAAAATAGTACCACTTTCTGAGGACCTAAAACTAGACCATTTTGAAAAAAAATTATTAGTTTAGAAACTAGATTCAAAGGACTACTACTTTTGTTTTTGTCATAGCTTAAAATTTTGAGCATAACTATCTTCAAATTCTTGTCGAAGTTCAAAAACTTTTGATTTTAGAAGAAGAAAAAAAGTGGCCATCTATACCCCTTTTTTGGCACCACAACTTGGTGCACTTACCCTTGCTTTATCTTTTATGCTCTTGTTGCCTTGATCTTAGAATTGTATTTTGGTTGAGCTTAACCAACACCTAATGCGGGCCTCATTCAACCTGTCATGTCTATAGTTTACATTGATGTTATTTCTATTAACAGTAACTCCCCATAATGGTAAATCTTATTCATTGTAACTCCTCATTGAGTTTGATTTTTAAACTCTTTTCTCCCACCAACCAGCTTTCCATTGGAATATTTTTGACAGGATTCTTTTCAATTGTGTGCCAATATCCAACTTATGCAAAATGGATGTTTTGGAACTGGTATAGAGTTCCATCAAAATGACCATTCTTGTCAAATATTACAATTCAAAATTACAAAAATATGTCAAATAAAAAAAGGATGCAAATTGTTTGATAAAATATTTTATAGAAATGCGTTGTCATAGAATAGTTTGATTGCATTAAATGAAAAATATATGTTGAAAAGGATTCATTAACTTTCAATAATTTGATTCGCAAATGTACAACCAAATTCTACATACTCAAAGCATAAGCAAAAGTGGGAGCTTTGGAAGCATGGACATGGACATACATCATATAAAGATAAGGTGTAGCATTGGTCGACTCACTCCTTCATTCTAATTTTGTCAATGCTTCCTAATAGGTTGTAATAATAGGGATGAAAGAAATTGTGTAAGGCATGCACATAAATGTTTATAATTTAGTAGTCTAATATTTGTCTCTTACTAGTCCCACTAACTTTCATGTAAAATGTTGTAAAATATTTTGAACATAGAAAACTTCTATCATCACATAAAGTGTACAAGGACTTTCATATCCTTAATTAAAAATTAGGAAAAAATATATATAGAATGTTTTTCAATTTATTATTCATCTATTATACAGATAATTACTAAATGTTAATGGTTGTGAGTTTTTTCAAATTTTGTTTATATTCAAACAAGTTATATTAAAGTAAGGTTTGGAGAATATAGAAACATTTTATAGAAAACAAATTATATTTGATAGATACTTGATAATGAAATAAGATTGTCTCAAAAATAAGTATAAAATGTGGTTTTTTATTAACCTTAACATGTTAATTTATATTTTTTTACCTTGCTAATGTTTTTATGTTATTCTTTTCAAATCAAACTAGCAGCTCATAACACAATGACTACCATCACTACAATCCCAACCGTGCATTTTTAGACTACCTTTGCATTTAATGTAAGAACCGATCACAAGTCTTACTTGCACCTGGTCCAGTAGATTCACTTCTTCGATATTGTACTGCTAGAGGAACCAGATATTCATGTAATTGGACGTTGTGCGGTAATCAATGATAAAAGAAAATTATTTCTATTCTAGAGGAAAGTGCCACAAAATTTCCTTTCATCTTCATTTGAATACAATTTGCATTTTTCCACAGGATGTACAAAAACAAAGCTTCATTCAGAGAATTTTTTTTTCTTTTGAATATTTCATTCAAAAGATTTGAATGCATGGCTAGATCAAGTAAGAATGATATTCTCGTCATTCCCGGTGTAAATTAATTCTACCAAAAAAGGCAAAAAGTTTGGCAAATTTCAGACATTAGGAGTGGCATCATAGATTTAAAAGTGTTGCCATGTAATTTTCTAAACACCTGATGGAGATTCATGCTCTTGAATGTTTATGCATGGATTAGTGTTGTGGATATCGACGAATGAAATAGAGTGTGGTGTATTTAATTTGTCTATGGTGGGAGTACTAACTTATTTGGTTATTCCATAATTTCCCACTTGATGGTTTTTATGTTCTGCAATGATATTTCACTTGTGAGCATTAATCATAGGACAACTACTGACCTATAAAGAATGCATCATTAAGAAAGTATGGGAAATCTTTGACTCGCATCCAGAACCAACAGAGCATAAATGATCTCTTCGTCAGTTGAATGGACTGATGGTGCTCCAGATCAACATAACAAGGCGTGTCGTTTTGACTATTGTAAGCTATCTGTTTGGACTATTGTAAGGGCCAGTCCTCTTGTTTGGCTGCTTTTTAATTCAAAAACATAATAGGGTGTGTGGTGTGGCATTGCAATGACTTAGCGTACCTTCCCAAATGCCAACTTCAATGGACCAAATTCTCAAACCTTAACTTTGAAATTCTCGTCACAAGAATGTTAATCTAATGGTCGTAATGACTTCTATGGTCGTCCATGCCTCTTCTATATTTTGAACCATTGGATTCAAATCCAAGCTTGGTTGCTTAAACATCACAAACTAAGCTTAATTCCTAGACCAAAAGTGCTACATAGTCAAAGTTGACTTTTTTTTTTCAAGCTTAAATCTTCCCTTAGTGTGTGATGTTTAAGAGTGGTTGAGCATTCCATACAGGGAAACACCTATTGTATAACTATTTATACTATATTGAGATTAGGATAATAATAACATTATAAATAACTAATATTATATATTAAATAGAGTTGATAATAGACATAAAAAATCAAAGAAATAGAATGAAACCACTATATCATTATTTTGATAATCATCAATATTATGAACAATTGTTTATTTCTTTTATTTTGAATATGCAAAGGATATCCAAAGTTTGGTCAAGGAGAGGCTCGAATAAATTCCAAGCAATGGTTGTACCCCAATACAGGGTGGGGGTTAGTGTTTTGTAAATCTTTGTGAAATGGACTTGAACTTATAAACTTTGAGGGAACATCTATTGAGGATTGGTGTCTAAGCGAATTGATTATATATGAAGCAGCCTCCTTAAACCTAAAGATAAATCTCCAATGTTATCATTATCTGAAAAAGTATTGTGTTATCGAGGGGGCTTGTATGAATCAAATCTTTGGATCTTATCCCAATAGAGGTTGGGGGTCAACATCCTGTAGATCTTCATGAAACGAGCTTGGACCTGTAAACTTTGAGGGAGTCCATAGATGGTGTCTAGGAAACTTGGGTAGCATATATAACTTTCAATTGTAAATCCAAATAGTATTAGCATTTGAGTACTAAGATAACTAAGACGCCCTTATTTGTTTCTATATCAAAGCATGAGAGTGAGTATCACAAGGAAGAGAAGGCTTCTCTTCCTCAAGGAGACAACATTCCAATGTTGGAGTGTCTCTTTGTTCTTAGCATAGGGAACACATTCCAACAAGTTGTGGTACGCCAATTATGCTTGATGCTTTATCTGGTTGCCCAAGCACATGAAAGGAACAAAAACATCAAAATGAAGGGCAACTACTTTAATAAGCCAATTGATGATTTTATTAACCTTTTCGTGTAAATATTTGTACATAGTAGGTTGGATGTTGTTTTTCTTCCCAAGAAGTGCATGGGCACAAGTTGTTCCTCTTGGAGATAATTTTTGTTTGCGATTTGCTTAGGTTGTAGAATTATAAAATTTGTGTCAATGTAGGTTTGATGCAATGTGTTTTCTTTGTGAGAAACTTGTTGTATTTTCAACATTGGTTACTTTATGCCTGATGGATTGTTCAAGACCACTAATCATATGCTTAGCAGAAAAGCATCCTCCCTGAGTTGCTAGAAATGATGACTATTTTTGCCCCCATTAGTCCATCACATAACCAAGGTAAGAAACTTTTTATAAGCTAAATTCAATATGTTTATGTCACATGTGACAAACACTGTGTTTTGTACAACGAGTCATTACAACATTAGTGTGTTTTTCAAGGACCAATAAGGGTATTTCTTGGGTCCTTTTGATAACACAATGCATTCACATCAATATGGGATCTTTTGGGTCTCTACGATGAATTTCTAGGTCGGGGAGACTGTAAGAGTTGATGAAATCCAACTCCATAACTCGCCAAGATCCCCTGCATGCAAATAGCTTGCCGAAGAGAAACAGAAGGAAAATATTTCACAATAGGAAAATGAAATTGCTATGTGCATGGATGATTTTACAATGAGAGAGAGACCGCTTATAAAAGTTTCAACGAAGCTTGTAGAACAAGCTAGAAGGAGGTAGAAGATAAAGTTGACAACTAAGCACTCTTCCACAAAAAAGTGGAACATGCTAGAAGGGAACAAACTCTCGTGTTGTCAACAACTCATCACTACAACTATTAACTACTAAATATTAAATAAATGCATTAATCTAAGTAAGCTTAAGTAAATAGAACAAATAAATAATTATTAATTATTTACTCTAACAGAGACAACTTGTGGTTGGAGTTTAGTCTCTCAAGGTCTATCAAATGATTCTCATCAAAGAGATATGTGCATATCGGCTAGACATTATTTCAAGGTCCCTCCTTTTTCCTTTTGTTCAAGGTGACATATTTGTTCTCCAATGGTTTTGAGCTCAAAAATTTGACGTGTTTTCTGCAACAAGGAGATTTTTCCAAAGACCCAATTTTAAATTTTCAATGCAGTAACGTGTCTAAGAACATAAATTTTTATGATGGTCTACTTTATATGGCATACAACATGCAATGTTTCCCATGCTTGTTTATTGTTTGCCCATTAGAGAAAATCAGCAACATCTTGTTGCAAAGTCATTTGTTTGGTATGGGTTGCCCCTTCTTTGTTGCAGATGCATTCATTTGGACCCTCTTTTGTCATTTTTGTGGATCAAGTTGCACATAGAGATCAAATTTTATCAAATTTGTTTGACATGTTTTGTAAGCAAACTTTAGTTAGCTTGGGGTTGGAACTCATTATGAAAATATGAGTCATGTTGACTCTATAAAAATCAACCTCCCTTGGGGATATGTTAAGAGTTTAGATTTATGTATGCTTTGGGATATCTTTTTCTATGTTTGGGCATGCAAATGTAATGAGCAACCACAATTTCAATCTAGTGCATTACTCCCTTTGTTTTTCTTCAACTCCTTATTCCATTTTCCCTGTAAGTTGTTAGTTAATACTAGATTAGGAGAACCGTGATATTGGAAGGAAGGGGTCCTTTTCTAGAGATTCAGCCTCACCTGTGAAAGGTTCCACACTTGGAAGTTGATTCAATGTTTCACAAGGTTGCTTGGGGCTCACATTTCAAGCATGGGATGCCAACTTCTGTAATAACAATAATCTAAGGGCTTCACAATATACAATATGGAAAAGAACATAAATCCATAATATTTACTAGTAACTAGACATAATATAAATATTTTTCAACAATCAACAACAAATCTACCATTTTATTTGTAGTTGTTTGATACCTACACCCAATAGAGTATTTAAGGATAATACAATAATGCGTCTATAACAAAAATCTTTAGAAGCAAATGGCATCTTGTTGGTTTAATTTGATGAGATGAGAACACAACAAAATAAATAGCAAAATTTAGAGAAATTGAAAAAAAACAAGCTTAATATTTTGAAGATGCAATATGAACCAAATTCATAGCTCTCTAAATAATTTGCAAATTGCCATTTTTTTTCGGAAGGTTGAAAGTAACGGGTTCAATATTCAAAAAGGTGCTATCATATTGCAATCATGTAAGAATAGTTGTAACTATTTAAAAGCATCATCAAGCCTATCCTTGATAGCAAGAGGACCTATTCACAAAGAGAATATTCATCGACACAAAACTTATCCCATACTTCTTTTGCAATCCTACAATGCATTGTTTTCACATATCCAAGATCCTAGCAACCACATAGTAGGTGACATCAATCTTTACAATATTCAAGAGATACAAAATGTAGACCATTGGGACTGATTGCGCCACTTTATGATTTGATCAACTTCATAATTTCTTCATACAGTATCTATGTTCTTCAATAATGATTGAGATGCAACTCACATTATCGTTCACACATCTACTACACCTCATTCATAATGCTATCAGACTTGACACAAGTTTTTTTACTAGGAACAGACCTAGATCAAGTATATATATGAACCACCACAATAGTTTTATTTACATGTTAGCCTAGAGAGATGATTGAGATGGCAACTCACATTATCATCACACATCTACTACGTCTCATTCATTATGCTATCAAGAGTTCACACAAGTAGTTTTATTAGGAAAAAACCAGATCAAGTACATAAATGAAGTACCACAATAGTTTCATTCTCATGTCAAGCTATAGAGATTAATTCACTAGTTAATCAGCCATAAGAATAACCCTTACCCAAACATGTAATAGGCCAAGTCCAAACCCACGTGTTACTCTAGATAAGATAAGATGAGATAGATAAGATAATATTATTAATGTCCAACAAAAGACCACAACATGGGTCTATGGGTCTGGAAGCTTACACCAAGAAAAAGTAGACAAACAGAGCACCAAATGGTGTCCACAAAAGAGCAAGCACAACAAAAGAAAAAAAAAAGCAAGAGACATCATGGAAAAGATTAAGTATCCGTCCTCACAAGGAAAAGTCCAACAGCGATTGATCTGTGTGGCCACCAGAGGCCTTGTGATGACACAGTTGCATAGCCCAATGTAGACTTATTTGGTTCCTAACTGTCTTCCACGCACAATCTTTGATGAGCACATGTTACAAACTTTCGATACATCAATCCAAAGCACCAACCTTGTCAATCAACTCAAATATGCATTATGATATAAAAAAACATATTGCAACTAATCTCGTCAACATACTCCTTTTCGTTGTAGTTACATGTTGCAACTAATCTCGCCAACATAACTTTTCGTTGTAGTTCCATCACTCCATTAAAAAATCATTTTAAGTGTTGCCTTTGAAACTATATGCCACCATAAAAGCTCTTCTCCATCAATCATCTGACTAATGCTTCTCTATTTGTATATGAAATACAGGTTAAAAGGGGACACGAACATATCAATTCGTTTCACGTTACTAAAACAAAAACGAGTAAAAAGAAATGGCGTTCATCTTCAATTGATTCCTTATTTTGATGATATTAATTTTGCTTTCTCGATCAGTTTTCCTTTATTAAATGATATTCGCCTTGATTTTTCAGACGTATTGGTTTGTATAGAATGCTGAATGAAACGTTTCGCGAAATTACATCTAATATGAATTCAAAATGTATTATATACTAATATAAGGTGAAATTTGCTTTTATGCAAATATCTTTCTGTATATGCAAATATCTTTGCTCGACTCAAAAAACAAAAAATTTATTGTTTTGTAAATAAACGTATACTAATGTTTAGCATGTTTCTATTTTAAAAACTAATTTAAATTACAGTTAAAGTGACAAAGTCTATATTATAAATTAGCTGAATGCAAAACTTCTAAATATAGAAAACGAGAAATGAAAAAAACATAATATTGTTACAAGTCACAGCAGAAAACATGCAAACATGATATATGTTGGTAAAGATAAACTCAACATCAGCACTTCTATAATTCTGAAAGCCCTTTTGAGATTACCAGCAATAAGAGAAAAATGCACTCCTCCAGACCGCAAGCCAATATTCAATAATAAACAAATTTCAAAACGCATGCCAATATTCAATAATTTACACATTTAAAATCGCTATTGAACAGATATGACTACACCAATAAAAGACAAACAGATCTTTCAGAATATGACCTGCAATTGACCCTTTTGTAAAGGCCATCACAGCAAAAGCTCATCAGTGGACTAGCAGCATTCAAATGGCAGAGATCTGATATATGACCCACTGTATTATACAACGGCAAGCCACTTACCAAATCCCATGTGCCTATCTACTAATGTCCTTGGATGTATGAGAATAAGTATAGATAAATTCCAATGAGTACCAGATCTCACCAAATATGTGGTCTCAAAACTTCTCATGTATTGATTATAGCATTTATCCAGACAAGGAGACAATCTGTATACCTAGAAGAAATTGTCACTATAGAGTTACCTTCAGCTCTAGCTTAACATATTCCACTCCATCGAAACTTCTGAGACCATTGAGAAGGGTCAACGATTGGCGATCATTCCTTTGCCACTAAATGCTACGAGCAAAGGAAATGAATGTTTCTACGCTCTTTTGAAGAAAGGAACTCTTCAAAATGGTATGGGTATTAGTGCCGTTTTTATCCTTGCTGCGTTGTTCATCAATTTTGCATTTTTCAAATTTGTGCATCTTCAGTTGAATCCATATCCTGAGATTCATTCAGAACTTTGGGAATTGTATCTGTACTCATGGCAGGCACAGTGCTTTCTTTAGAAGGATATGGATCTTCCACACAACTGGTACTTACCAATTTGACACCTTCCGTTTCAAATTTTTTTAAAGAGATTTGACCTTCAGAATGATGTTTGCCTTCTGTTTTACTGAAACCGTTACAAAGCACGTGTCTTGATTCCTTCTTCAACTGGGGCCTTGGAGAGCTTGGTACCTTCTTAGACAATGAACTGCTATTTGTAGCTGGCAAAGTGTCTCTATTTCTACCTGACACATAAATATGTCTCTCTCCCAGGCCGTTGTTCTTGTTCTCTTGATCAGATACAGGCTTAAAAGTCTGCAGGGACTTGCTCAGAATTGTTCCATGGCTTGTATTCTTCCTTCCGAACCTTGGAGACTTTGCAAAAGTTGGTGGAATCTTATAACAAATATTACAAACAAAATACTGTCAGAAAATACAGCAACTAAGTACATTTAACCGTACTGATTTTTGGAAAAGGTGGTATATGCAAGAACGTTAAACTTAATATACAAAGCATCTAATAGAAGTCAAAAATATGGTGGTACATATGCAGGAATGCAAGGTCCAACAGTCTGCACCTTTTTTATTTCTGCCATGGGAGGACCTCCTTCATGATAGAAGTTAGGCATTGGAGTGGCCTTGAATTTCAAGTTCTTGCGCAATTTTTTCAATTCAGCATCCTTTTCTTCCTGCAAGAGGATTACCAAACGAAGTATATCAACAAAACGAGCACACACGGTATAAGTTACAAAAACCTGAATCAATCGAATTTTGAGCTAAGTGCTAGCACGGATACAACAAAAAGAGACCATGCCATCTATTGCAAGAGAAGGCATCACTCCCTTGCATAAACAACACAATAAATGATCCAAAAGCATCATATAAACATGAAGGTTTGTAATGTGAGGTAATGAACATGAGAAGCGTGTATATATTATTATTATGTAATACATGCACTTAATTGTACGCTAATCTGGTTGAGACTGGAATAGGTAAGGTTGCTTGGTCGCCTTTCCAACTTGTATTCCTGGTCTTTCAATTGAAATTGTTGCATCACTTTTCCTCAGGCTCTCCAGAGTTCACAGTTTGTAGAGCGAAGTGGAAGACTTTTGCGAGATGAAGTATCTCATTCTTTTAGCCGGGCATACCCTAGCCACTTTGTACTTGTCTTTTCAGGCCACAGGTGTCATTTTTCGGGTTGCTTTTTCCCCCACTCTAGAGTTTTCAGAATTAATATTTCTCCCAATTTTGTGGTGAAAGTTTTCCTTAATTATTTGCATTGAAATTATTACTATTAATTCCAGGCAATATACTGTTCATTTGATGTTAATTGAACCATAGAATAAGGCTTATAATATGCACACTTCCCACAATACTAGGGATCAACAAATTCTCTTCCATAACAACGAATTAGCAATTTAAGTAAAGGTCAAACATAAGATTAATTTCAAAGTTTCCAAAAATGACATGATTTGAAATTGAAATATTTTCGAGAGAAGAAAATTGCTTGATTTGAATAATTGTTGTGGAAACACTGTACATCTTAGATGTTCTTAAAAACTCAATTGTATGGTAGCTCTTCGAGCTTTCGGGACATAAAATAATAAATATACATATTTTCCCTGATGCTTTGTCTCTTAAAGTGCCTATTGTAATTATTAGGGCACTTATGTCTTTATGTGTGGCATTTTTGGGAAGACATGAAACCCTTTCAGGTTCAATCATTCAGATTTTGTTTCTGACTCCCTATGCCTCGAGCACCAAAGTATCCTTCCTCTCATGTCATTAATAGCAGAGAACATTGCTTTTGCTTACGTCCTATTTCCTAAATAGTCTTTGTTTGAATTCAAAGAAACCAAATGATGGTGACGCAGGCAAAGGATGAATAACTAGGGCCAAAGGCTCACCTAGCTATCCAAACCACCCTGCAAGAGTTAACACAACGGAAGCAAACATAAAGAACAACAACCAAATGAGGAAAAAGAGTGAAATACTTTTATTGATTCATCAAAACATCTTCATACATGCCCAGTTGTAAGGCCTTCTAGGTTACAGTCAATTACAAAATACATTCACATTGAAAGATCCAACTGCAAATTCGCACTTTCAGTTCTGCTCTACAATCTGCTCCCAAAAACTTGCCTAACTCTAAGCCTAAACAGTCTATATATACTTGCCAAAACGACTTAAAAATTATTCTAGAACATTACATAAGAGGAGGGCCAACCCAACAACAGTCTGGACACATCCCAAGAAAAGAACTTAACATAAATGTTGTGATTGAAAATAGATCCTGCAAGTCGGCTCGCAAAAATCACGTCCAAATACTAACACCCGACATACACTGGGTAACTCAGCACATGAAGAAACACTCAGCATACACTGGGTAACTCGACACATGAAGAGTCACTCGACATACACTGGATAACTCGACACATGAAGAAATTGCTACAGTAACTCGGCATATGAAGGAATTGCTACAGTAACTTGGCACATGAAGGACTGCTAGGTACATGAAGGAACTGCTAGGCACCAATTTGCAGAATGAACAAAAATGAGCAGGATAACAAGGCAACCCAGGATGCTCCTGCATCAAACAATCGGGGTTGAAAGAAATGATTCTCCTGAATCATTGAGATGTCACAACCTGAGCTGAATCCAACTCAAATTGAGAAATTCATGAAGCATCTTCAATAGGTCTATTCTTCCACTTCACCAAATATTCATAGTAATCTTTTCCTCTTGTGCTCTTGCCAACTCTCTGATCCAATATCTATTCAACTTCTTCAATCTGCTTCTTAGGATAATCATCTGATACAACAACTTCATCCTCTGATTCATGATACTTATACAAATCAGCAATATTGAATATAAGAGATATATCCATGTCATCAGGTAACTCAACTTCATAAGCATTACCACTGTCAAACTTCTTCAAGATCTTACAAGGTCCAAATTTCTTGATCTTCAGCTTACTGTATGTTCCAACTGAGAATCTTCTTTTCTTCAAATGAACCATCACCTCATCACCAATTTGAAAATCATTGTTTCTTCTAGACTGATCAGCATTCTCTTCATACTTCCGATTACTTTGTTCCAACCTCAACTTCACTTCCTTATGCAAAGACTCCATAAAATCAGCAAATTCTTCTCCTACAGCACTTCTCTTTTCTTCACCAGCAACTTCTCTCAAATTTGATACACCTCTAGTATGCATTCCAGTAACAATCTCAAAAGGTGTCTTCCCTATACTCCTATTCACAGTATTATTATATACAAATTCAACTTGTGTCAATATCATCTCTCAATTACTTGGCTTATTCCCAACTTAACATCTTAGCAAATTACGCAAACGTCTATTCACAACCTCTGTCTAACCATTTGTTTGTGGATGGAATGTAGAACTAAACTTCAATTAAGTACCCAACTTCTTCCACAAAGTGTTCCAAAAGTAGCCAACAAATTTACTCTCTGTCAAAAATAATACTTCTTGGTAATCCATGCAATCTCACAATCTCTTTAAAGAAAAGTTCAGCAACATGCTCAGCATCTAATGTCTTCTTACATGGTATGAAATGAGTCATCTTAGAAAATCTGTCCACTACAACAAATATGGAATCATACCCTTTCACTGTCTTAGGCAATCCAAGAACAAAATCTTACTGATGTCAATCCAAAGTTTCTCAGGAACAGTAATAGGTGCATACAAACCAGTATTTTGACTCACCCTTTTTGCAACTTGACAAACTCCACAACTCTTTACAAATTTATGAACATCCTTGTACATTTGTGGCCAATAATACTTCTCTTTCAGCAAACTCAATGTCTTATCAATTCCAAAATGTCCAACCAATCCACCACTGTGTTTTTTTTTAATCAGATTCAACCTCATAGAAATTCTAGGAATACACAACTGAATGCCTTTGAACAACATGCCTTCTTGAATGAAATACTCATCATACTTACTTATGTGATCTGTCAGATTTGGTGCTCTGCACTCTCTCCATGCCTCAAAAAAATCAGGATCAGCATCATACAACTCTTTCATTTCATCAAAACCAAGAACTTCAACCTTCATTTCAGTCAACAAAGAATGTCTTCTACTCAATGCATCAACAACTATGTTAGTAACTCCACTCTTATGCTTGATCACAAATGGTTCAACCCACTTCATGTCTCTGATTCAATTTATGTTAACTTCCCAAGTATTGTAAAGCTTAATGATCAGAATACAACACAAACTCCTTAGGAATCAAATAATGTCTCCACTTCTTCAATGCTTGAACAATGACATAAAATTCTTGATCATACACAGAATACTTACTTTTAGCATCATTCAACTTTTTACTAAAGAAAGCAACAGGCTTACCTTCTTGACTTAATACAGCTCCTATTGCATTACCACTCGCATCACATTCAACTTGAAATACTTTATTGAAATCAAGCAAAGCCAATACAAGTAATTCAGCAACTTTTTGTTTCAAAATCTCAAAACTCTTATCAGCTCCATGTGTCCACTTGAATTCCTTTTTATCTCCCCTCATTGTCTTAGTCATAGCATTACAAACAACACTGAAATTCTTTATGAACTTTCTATAAAAACTAGGCAAATCATGAAATGATCTTACCTCACCCACATTCTCAGATGTAGGCCATTCCAAAATTGCTTTAACCTTCTCAGGATCCATCTTGAATCCATCAACTAAAATCACAAATCTCAAATACACAATCTCCTCTTGTATAAAAGAACATTTTTTCAAATTAATCAGCAACTTTTCCTCTTTTAATCTTTGCAATACTTGTCTAATATGCTCAAGATGTTCTTCCTTAGTCTTACTGAATATCAGAATATCATCTAAATAAACAATCACAAACTTACCCAAAAATCTTTTCAGAACTTCATTCATCAACCTCATGAAAGTACTAGGTGCATTAGTCAAACCAAAAGGCATAACCAACCATTCATACAAACCATCTTTTGTTTTGACAGCAGTTTTTTATTCATCACCTTCTCTGATTTTGATCTGATGACAGCCACTCTTCAAATCAACCTTGGTAAAATACTTTGCTCCACTCAAACAATCCATTATGTCATCCATCCTCGGCATAGGAAACCTATATTTCACTATTATCTTGTTAATGGCTCTAGAATCAATACACATTCTCCATTCTCCATTCTTTTTAGGTGCTAATACAGCAGGTACAGCACATGGACTCAAGCTTTCTCTGATCAAACCTTTCTGCAACAACTCATGCACTTGTTTGTTAAGTTCTTCATTCTCTACAGATGTCAATCTATATGGTGCTTTGTTTGGCAAACTAGCTCCAAGAATCAGATCCATACAATGACTTATACTTCTTACCAGAGGTAAACCATCAGGAATATCATCAGCAATAATGTCTTTATACTAATTCAGCAATTCTATAATTTCTACTGGTACTCGGCTATCACTATCTATTGTCACTCGATCATTACTAGCTTCTACTGCTCAGTCATTACTACCAACACTCGGTCCTCTAGGAACTATGACAAAACAAACTTGATTCCTTTTCATTTCCTTTTCAAATTGTTTCCCATTAACCATGCAAATTTTTACAGTAGCACAATTAACCTCATCTGGACTTTCAATCAAAGGCAGAAATGTTTGTTTCTTCCCATTTACCCAAAGAGTATATTGATTCAATCTTCCATTATGTACAGCATATCTATCATATTGCCAAGGTCTACCCAACAAAATATGACAACAATCTATGGGCATAATATCACGCAAAACTTCAAAATAATGTTCAATTTTGAACTTTACAAGGCATTGCTCACTTACCAATATCTTAAGCTCATCTTTGATCCATGAAACATGATAGGGTTTGGGATCTTTCAGCCTTTGCAACTGCAACTTTGTAACCAGCTCTTCCGATGCCAAATTTGTAGAACTCCCACTATCAATGATCACTTTGCAGCATTTTTCAACCATCTTACATCTTGTCTTGAAAAGATTTCTCCTTAAAACAAGTTCCTCGTCACTTCCCTTATTACATAAGGTTCTTCTCACCATCAGATTTTCTCTAGCCTCAAGTCCACTTGGTGAACCCTCATCATCTCCTTAAATCACAGCATTTTTGTTACCTTGCCTACTTTTAGAGGATCTACATTCAAAAGATCTATGTCTCTTGTTACCACATCTGAAACAATTACCATGAAATCCACCTCTAGAATAAGAATTACCTCTTCCTCGGTAAGAACTAGTGCCTCCTCGGTAAGAACTACCACTTTTCCATTCGGTCTTGCCTTTGTCATCATTCTTCCATTCAGATTTGCCTTTATCTTGCACAGAACTTTCAGATCTGCCACCTTCACCATAAGATCTACCTCTACCTCTTTGGAATCTGCCACCTCTACCTCTTTGTCTTTGTTCATGCTTCTTTGTCAAGATCTCCTCAACTTTCAAGGCATATTGATATGCTTCTTCCACACTTTCCAACTTCACAAATCTTATTTCATCTTGTATTCCAGATCTCAATCCATTAATGTACCTTGCAATTTTCTCAACATCATCATCCACATGTCCAGATCTGATGTCCAATCTATAGAATTCCTCGGTATATTCTTTCATAGTCATGTCCTTTTGTTTCAAATTTTGCATATTTCTCAACAAGCTAACTTCGTAATCAGCAGGAAGGAATTTGTTCTTTACCTTGTTCACCATCTTTGGCCAAGTTCTGATCTTCTCCTTTCCTCTCCTTTGTCTATCAGTTTGCAAGTGCTCCGACCATAGTGATGCATGACCTTTCAACCTAATGACTGCAATCTTCACCTTTCTGTTATCAGGAGTGTTTTCATACTCGAAGAACTTCTCCATATCAGAGATCCAATCCAACATAACATTGGCATCGAATTTTTCATCATAAGGAACAACTTCTATAGTAGGCTTTGAATTTGCCCTAGACAACACTCACAACAATCTTTTCTCATCTTGATCTTCTTCAGATTCCGGATTATGGTTTGGTGCTGCTGCTTCATCGTCACTTACATCATCAAGATGTGCTCCTCTCCTCTAAGTTGTCTCCACAGCATCTAATCTGGCTGCAATTTGTCTCAACTGATCTAATATAGCATTATCAATATTATTTCCTCTACTACGAACCATCTTTACAAATCAGGTTCCTGCACGATCGTAACCCTCTGCAATTTATAGGTCAAATCCGCAGATCTACAACCCTACAACCAAATCTGAATCAGGGTTCTACACGATCCAATCTCCACAAGGATGAACCTCAAGCTCTGATACCAACTGATGCAGGCAAAGGATGAATAACTAGGGCCAATGGGTCACCCAGCTATCTAAACCACCCTACAAGAGTTAACACAATGGAAGCAAACACAAGGAACAGCAACCAAAGGAGGAAGAAGAGTGAAATACTTTTATTGATTCATCAAAACATCTTCATACATGCCCAGCTGTAAGGCCTTCTGGGTTACAGCCAATTACAAAATACATTCACATTGAAATATCCAACTACAAATTCGGACTTTCAGTTCTACTCTACAATCTGCTCCCAAAAACTTGCCTATCTCTAAGCCTAAACACTCTATATATACTTGCCAAAACGGCTTACAATGGTTTGGACACATCTCAAGAGAAGATCTTAACATAAATGTCGTGATCGAAAATAAATCTCGCAAGTTGGCTCGTAGAAATCATGTCCAAATACTGACACTCGGCATACACTGGGTAACTCGGCACATGAAGAAACACTTGGCATACACTGGGTAACTCGGCACATGAAGAGTCATTCGGCATACATTGGGTAACTCTGCACATGAAGGAATTGCTCCAATAACTCGGCACATGAAGGACTACTAGGCACATGAAGGAACTGCTAGGCACATGAAGGTCTGCTAGGCACAAATTTGCAGAATGAACAAAAATGAGCAGGATAACAAGGCAACCAAGGATGCTCCTACATCAGATGGAAGTAGACGATTAATGTGTTGGCTGATCTATTCGAATTTCAAAACAATTTTTGAATATGAGAATCCCCTATTTGTTAAATTATTTTTAATTAGTAGTTACATGTATGCATCAAATTAAATGTCCATGACTTTGATGTAGCTATGCTTTGAATCAAAAGTGGTGAAGGATGAATTAGATTTAAAACAATGGAAGATTTAACATCAAGTTAGCCACAATAAGCTGCCATATATGTAAGATTTATCCTCAAGACAATCATGATATCTGTGATATTTTGGTTTTCAATGAAGGCGTTGCGCTAGTAATAATTTAGTCAAACTATCGAAAACTTAAAACATTATTATCATCAGGTTACAAAACCCAAAGGCATTCATAATAAAGTCCCTTAGTTCCATTGTTTACTTCACAGATTTTCTGCCCCCGTGTAATTTTTTACAGTTTAAATGCCAAGTGTATCACAGCCTCTAATGAAACTTCACCTTAGAAAGCTCAAATTAATGGATTGTTCTGTCTCATACCATAGGATACCTTCAAATCACTGAGTCATTTCCATCTATTCTATTTGTATCTCTCCCTCTCTCTATACTCTAAGTTCTCTGTCCCTCTCCCTCTCCCTCTCCCTCTACCTATCTCTCTAGCCCTCTCTCGCAACTCTAATCCCTCTATCTCCCCTCTTTGTCTTGCTCTCTCCTCTACCTATCTCTTTATGCTCCCCCCTTTTCTCTTTCTTTTCTATCTATCTCTTCCCCCACCCCACTTCTACCTATCTTTATCCTGTTTCTAAATATCCACATTTATCCCTACGTCAATCCCTTCATTTCCCCTATATCTCTCTCCCTTTACCCCTCTAGCCCTCTCTCCTATCTCTAATTTCTCTCTCCCTATCTCCCCTAATTCTCTCATTCCCTCCTCTACCTAGCTCTTTATATCCCCCTCCTTTTCTTGTCACTCTCTTCTCTACCTATCTCTTTCCCTCTCCTCCACTTCTACCAATCTCTATCTCTTTCTCCACTTTCCTCTCTTATCTCCACACTAATCCCCTCCCTCAAGCCCTTTCTATTCCCTCTCTATTCCTACCACCATCTCCCTTTCTCTTCCAAAATATTTTCCTCTCCCTCTTTCTTTTTTTATATCTCTATACATTTCTCTCTATCTCTTCATCTATTTATATATCTCCCTCTCCCTCTTCCTCCTTTGTATGTCTATCACTTTACATCACCGTCTATATTTCTTTATTTAGTCCTCTTCCTCTACAATCTCTACCTCTCCCTCTTTATATTTCCTACCTCTCTCTACCTTTATCTCACCTTCTACCTCATTCCATCTCTCTATCTATTGGTCTCCCTCCACCCCCCTCGTTTCATTTTCATCTCTACCTCTATCTTCTTCACTTCATATATCTAAACATCTCTCCCTCTCCCTCTCCCTAGAAGTCTACATCTAATCTCTTATCCTCTCTAGATCTTTGTCTCTCCATATCTCTTCTTCCATCTCACCCTCTATCTTCTTCACTTCATATATCTAAACATCTCTCCCTCTCCCTCTTCCTCTCCCTAGAAATCTATATCTAATCTCCTATCCTCTTTAGATTTTTGTCTCTCCACACAAAATTATTAAATATACTATCTATCTATCTCTCTCTACTACTCGTATGAAAAATAGATGAAATTTCGATCTTACTGAACTTCCAAACCTCTTCAATGAAGTCATTGCACACCAAATTGCAATTAGTATTAACAAAATATTTGAATATATTAATAAAATTATAAATAAATTATATATAAAGATAAATATTAATTGATAACATTAAATTTAATAATCATTTATATATTAGATGATTTAAAATTTAAATTTAATAACAAGCATAATATTAAAAATATTATTAAACAAATATTAATTCCATCCTCTTTATTTCTTGAAAACTTATTTAGAAGCCATTGTATTTATTAACATGCTTATCTTTTAAATAAATCTACACAAAATAATAAAATAAGTTTATACTATAATTTTAGTATTGCTTTATTAATAATATTAATATTTAAATCAAACAGTACGCCTTTCACTAGAATTTAATTACAATGATTAAATAGAATTGATGTGATATTAAAAACTAAAATTAGTCTGAGTACATAAAATAAAATAAATTATAAATAAAGTACATAATATATAAAATATAATTATTAAATATTTAAAAATTGATTCTAATGTAGAAGTGATTTTTTAATTTAAAAGTATTTTAAACAGAATATTTAGGTATATTATTAATAATATGCATTTCTAATTCTTGTCACCTGTAAAACCAAAGACAAAAGGGAAAAGAGACACGAAATAGAGCACAACTCCGCTTGTCATACACTTACATTTCAGAGTTCTTTTCAATTAATGTATTAAAGTCTAAATATTTTATTGTTTTAAATTTTAAATATTACTTTTAATATGGTACATTCCCTAGGTTGCCCAGAATTAGTGCAAGCAAAATTCACTAGGTTGCCCAGAATTAGTGCACAACTCTGCTTGTGATTAGAATTTGGAAGAAAATTACGGTTTTTGTTACATTTTAGAGTGTTTTATCAATTAATGTATGTCTATATATTTTTATTGTTTTAAATATAAATTTGAATATGGTACATCCACTAGGTAGCCCACAACTCTGCTTAAGTTGAAGTTTTTGTTATATTTTAGAGTTTTTTCTAAGATTAATTTGAAAATAGTAACATTCACTAGATGGCCGATTAGACAACTCTGCTTGAGCTTACACTAAAAAATTAGGATTTTCAATACATTTTTAGAGGTTTTTTAATTAATGTATTAAATTCTACATATTTTATTGTTTTAAATATTAATTTGAATATGGTACATTCACAAGGTCGCGGAGAATTAGAGAACAACTCTGCTTGCGATTAGACTTTGAAAGAAAATTAAGGTATTCTTTATGTTCTAGAGTTTATTTTCCAATTAATGTATTGAATTCTACATATTTTACTGTTTTAAATATTAATTTGAATATGGTACGTTCACTTGGTTGCCTAATCTAAATGTATCAGCAGTATCATACCAATAATCAGAGGGGATGGCATCCCTGATACCCTTTGTTTTAAAGCTTTTGTAATTAATAATGTAATTGAAATATTTGTGACAACTCCTAATACTTAAGATGATAAAAATGAATCACAGGCAAACCTGTGTCTTTGCTTGCAATTGGTTCTTCTCTGCTTCCTTCGCACTGATCTTCTCTTCCAGTTTCGTATAAAACTAGCATTAAAAATAAATTATTCTGTAAGACAATTTGCATATAAATTTTCATAATCCCTCAATAAAAAATGTTAAATTAATGGAGAAAACGGTTTCCTAAATAAGCAATGACATATGATATTTATTAAAATAGCCAACACTATCTAATTAAAATAGCTTGCCTATTCCATCACTGCTCCTGTAATAAAGGATTTATTTGATTCGCAGAATGTAATGCAACATGCTTCTCCGCAAAACACCAAAAAGGTTTAGGAAGATCTTAAATTATAAAAAGGTTCAGGAAGATTTTAAAATTATCATAACGTTAAACTAGAAGGTTTATCACTTTTGTTAAATGCAAACAATGAATTTCTAGAACAAAATTTGCATGATAACATATGTTTAGTAAAACAGGGCACAAGAAATATTAGGGATGACAAATAAATTAAATAAAGAAAATATTAGTCAAAGGGCTCTTGGTCTATTGGTGAATTTGAAAGGCTCACAAAGAACCCACCAGGGGATCAAGTCTTGCTGAGTGCAAGGCCCCTGACATCTAAAAGGGATGAGGCTGGGATTGTACCCCGGGCAAATTTGGCAGAATGGATAACTCTCAGTCCTTGGTTCTTAACCAAAGAGACTAGGCGAAAAAAGCTGAATGGTGTCCATCAAAAAAAAAGAAAAAAAGAAAAAATCTCAAAAGTAAACTAAAGAAGTTTGAATTTTATTTCTATAAATTGAGGTTAAAATGTACAAATGAGCTAACAATCATAACTGAAAAATATCAAAATGACCTACTCTAACTAATGTTAATTTTTTACTAATTTTATGCAATTGAAAATATATGCACTGTGATTGAAATAAGTTCAGTCACTCTTAAGGAACTTATTCTATATACATATTTGTAAGCAAACAAAAACAAACTTGTTACATGTTGCATAATAAAAAATTTATCACAGATGGACCGACTGACATTATGAATGAGAGATTGTCCTCCTTCCCTCTTCCCCTCCTAGGTTTCCTCTACTTGCTTGCAAATGTAAATTGTAAAATGACAAAATGCTAAGTGTAAAATCATAAAATTTAAACAGAGAAGTATTTGTTGGATCCCAAATTTTCTGTTCATACTTCGACAGAGATTGTTACACTCAAGGCCAGGGATATGTTGTTCCTGAAGGTGGAAAGACCGGCCCATCAACAAAACTGAGTAACAACGGACCAATTGCAAAGAGTGGTAATTTTTTCTTCACGTGGGGCACAGCTAGACCCAAGAAAGTGTTCTACGATGTATTCTTTAATTTTAATCACAGGTGCAGATATACAAACTAAAATGACTGCAGTAGTATCCAATGTACGCCTAATCCCAAAAGATGCCACTAGATCAAGAACTAACCTACTGCTCATATAGACAACGTAAATGCTAGGAGTGGATAATCTTTGGGCTCAGGTAAACCCAAGAAGGTATTCTTAGAGGTGATCTTCAACAAAATTTAATCACAAGTGAAGATACAAACCAAAAACACTACAGTAGTATCCAATGGACACCTAGTCCTGAAAGATGACAATAGATCAAGGGACTAAACTACAGCGTATATAACCTCGATTAAGCTGATGAAATTATGCAAGACATGAATACTTAAAAATAAAATTCTAAGGCTCACTGGAGATATCCCATTGGGAATAATACTCAATAATAAAATCTATGTATGTATGTATACTCATTACAGTAAAGAAAGCTATTATACACGAAATTCAATTTATGATCGATTAAATGCTACCCAATATTTATATTAATTAACATCAAGATATCAGCAGGCTGAGTTTATTACATCCCCTTTCCTTTTTCCTTATTCTTCCCGCCAATGGTCCCTACTGGAGGACTTTACTCTGACCCTTAAATCTCGAGTTAAAAGGTGGCAACAATTGAACTTGACCAGTCATGTCTTTGCATCCCTTTATAATTATTGCTAATCCCTTTATTATATCATTGTCTATCCCATTGATATTATTCACCATGCTTGGTTAATGATTGATGTTCATCAATTTTTTATTATCGCATCTAATAATTAGTGAATCTCTGTATTGTTCTGTTAACAATGCTACATATTATCTTAAGGCAAATAGTTGTTACCGCTTTACCCAAGATAGTCAATGACATTGAACTTTTGCATGTCTACTAGTTTCCAACTACAGTCACTGATCTTAATCAAGGCCACGATATTTGGTGTTTTCATTTGTCTGTGTTGATTAAGTGTTACGTATTACACTCCACCAAAGAGGGCCTGGTTAGCATTGATAGAATCTTTGCCCCTGCATAGTCAATTTCTTTCCAAGAATCCTTCCTAGTCTTTGTTGTTTTGAATGTTCACCTAGTTGTACAGCTTCCTTGTTGGTTGGTTGTCAATGGTGTTATCTTTAAGTGATGATTCATAGTAATAAAGGATGAATGTGTCTTTCAACCCAAAATTTGAATTTTGCGTCTTGTAAAGACTTCCCAAAATTGTGATGTGGGATAGGAATACCTTGATTAGGTTTTTTAAGTAGGGGATGTGAGATAATGATAGCATGGTGTTCTTCATTTTCTACTGTTGAAAGCATATTTAAATCTACACCTTTAAGATGAACAAAGACTTGAGCAAGAAAACTCTCCAATAATAGTTGCAGGATCAAATCTAGTCATTACTGGCACATTGGGTTGTATAAGAAGGTAAACGAGAGTGAACTGCGTGAAGTGTGAAGATGTGAAATTTCAAAGGTTGGGGGTCAGGCATACCTCCTAACCCTTGCCAAAGGAAAGCAAATCATAATGCCTCACATGATTAACTCCAAAAATATTTATGAACGAAACCATGAAGAGTTGGGGATTGTTGATACCACAAAATCCATAATGCTCAGCATGCTAAAAAAAGGTAGGTGTAAACTCGCAAACCCATTAAGATACAATACCACAAATTTTGGAGATCAAAAGCCAGGTATACTTCATAGCCCATACCCAAAACAAGTATATGCAGCAAAGTGTAGAAAGTCTAGAATAAAGAATACCAAAAAACTCATATCCAGAAGAATGTGTATAAAAGCATAACTGAAATGACAACTCTAACAAATAACATACTGAGAAAAACCAGGAATCAGGGATCAATGATAACAGGAGATTCATCCCTCACGGCATGGAAGCAAAAGGATGAACATAAAAGTAACTCCAAAAGGCAACTTAGTGTAAAGTGTTGAACTGCAAAGATTTGAGGAAGAACCAAATCTCTGATGACAGAAAGTCTAGGATAAAGAATACCACAAAACCCATATCCAGAAGAATGTGTATAAAGACATAACTGAAATCACAACTGAACAAATAACATAGTGAGAAAAACCAGGAATCAGGGATCAATGATAACAGGAGATTCATCCCTAATGGCACGCAAGCAAAAGGATGAACACAAAATAACTCCAAAAGGCAACTTCGTGTAAACTGTAAAGTGTTGAACTGCAAAGATCTGAGGAAGAACCAAATCTCCAACGAGACAAAAGGGAAACTAGGCAATCAAGGAAAAGGGATGTCAGGATGAGAAACTCAAAAATTTCAGTCTTTTGAATTTAAGCAAAAATCTCCTACATAGTCTTTGAAATTTGAGCAAAAAAGCTCCATATATATGATGAGAAACTCTAAACTTCAACGTTTTACACAATCTTTGGAATTTGAGCAAAACTGAGCAGAGACAGGACAGAAAATTTATGAGGTTCTTTCAAAGGCTAGAATGGTTTTTCAAACCTTTGGCAACTTTTGAGACACAATATGCACTTGACAAATAGAGACCTATACACAGACTTTGTGGATTGGTTATGAGTGATGGACAAAATGAGTCCTAAATGCAGAGGAATTGGGACTCAAGCAAAATTTGACATTATCAAATTGAATCCCAACAAGGATTATGATAGATTAGGATGCTTTTGGGGGAAGTTGGGGGGGGGGGGGGGGGTGTGCTCTACATAGCTTTTAATATTTTAACATGGCATTCTAACAAGACAAACCCTACAAATTGTCCCAAATTTTAGGGTACGTCTCCATTTTCATAATGAATTTGGGTTGCAAAAAATATGGTGATGTTTGAAAAGTTCATGTTTAAAGAAAGGCTTGTTAATAGAACAAGCCATCAAAGAAAAGAAAAAATTGTGCCATGGCATATGGGTGCACCATAGACCTTAGTATGATTTGCCAAATTAGACAAATCTATCCTGCACATATAATTAGACTTGCAACCAGATTTCATAAGATATCCTCCAACAAATAGACAACTTACAGTAGACACTTCAAGTAATCTCTAACTACTTGAAGACTTGTATGCCGATATGCCATAAATCCAATTAATCATGTTCAGTCTTTTGAATATCATAGCTTAGGTATTACCATATTGCTTATAAAATTAATTTTTCTGCAGTAATTGTATTTCTACATTCCTTATTCATCCCTTTTTAGCGAATTTTTGGGAAGTCACAATGCAATCAAGGTCTCTGATTTTACCAATAAGGGAATGACAGTACAGAGTGTGATTGCAAGCATGCAGCATCACACCTACCAACAATATATGTACTCATGCTTTGCTTTATCTTCAGAAAACTAGCTCAGAGTCAAAACACTGAAAGACCCTCCTAAAGCACTCGTTACTTGAAAGTACTTGCGTACTCTAAGGGCATCTTCACCCATGCCTGGAAACTATCAAATAATACATCCAAACTTCACATGTCATCATTTTGCGCCAAAACATAACTCTATCACAGGTTCTTCTAAATCTATATGGTTTTGTAACAACAGCAGCGCTACATGTACCATAAATGTTGAAAGGACTCAACAAACAATTGAAACCTTAGAGAGTTGGTGGCATAGAAATTAGCTTATTCTTTAGTCCATTTGTATTTATCTGATGACCAATGCTCGACGAATAATTGTGGGACATCAGCACAACTGAGAGTAGCTGAGCTAATATATTAAATGCAACCATTTTATTGATGACATTTACGCATCCTATAAGCCTTGTATTAATTATTTGAGGCCTGGGTAGTTGTGTAGATATGAATGATTGAAAACATTTATAGTGAGCAGGTCTGAGCTCCAAGCCTCTAAGCACACACCATATTCATGCTAGGATATACCTTCCTTTCTTTTAGTGTATTGTCAGAGCAGATGTTAGGCAAGGAGAATGGTGGAGAGAAATCACCTGCCCCCTTGGCAATATGGGAGAGGGTCCCCATTACTTTTGTTATTGATGTATCGTCAATGATAAAGAAGCACCATAGCTGCACATATTTACATGGTGTGGGGTGTGAGTTTATTTCCACATATTGGTTACTTACATACCAACAGGTTAAATGTACACAGAAGAGTATGGTTATAACTTATTTACTATTTAGATGGCTGCTTACTCTTTTCTTGAAATTGTGTGTTAATTTTCTGTGGTTAAGAATATTACATATCAATCCTTGGAACCACTTGCACCCTTCATCTGAGTACTGAGGCTTCAGGATTGAAATGTGAGTGTCCTTTGGCACAGATAAAGACTACCATTAAATGCTTGAGGGTTTGGATTCCTGCATTTTAATCTAGAAATCTCCAAACAATTTAGCTTTCTTTCAGTCTCATGTTGCATTCATGGAAGCAATGGAGGTAACCTTACTCATTTGAAGGCTTGGAAAAGAAAACGAAGTTTATGGGAAATGCTCTTCAGATTTGATATGGCAGCCTCATTTGGTGTGTTTGAAGACAACTTAACACTCAATGGTTTGGATTTGTTGTGCGCTTAATTTACGAACCTCCTAATATTTTGGTTTCTTTATCAAGGCCCTCATTTTGAATTCACGGTGCCTATGGATGTATAGAAGTACAGATCTGTTAGAGAAGGTGTAGTGTCAATCAACAAAGTTCATATGAAGAAATGAATTCTACCATAATGTTTTGAGCAACTCCTTCACGTATAACTTTTCAATTTGAGCTTTAGTATACAGGGCACTAGTTGACTTGTCATTAGAGAACAGAAAGAAGAGTGACATGGTGAAAAGAATTTATGTGGAAGAATTGATCCAGAGATATTTTATAAATGATTTACCATTCTTATGAGAAATAAGATCTGAGGAAGTTATAGCATGGGGTTTCTGTTTTCTCAAGCAATGTTTCTGTAAAAGAATACATAACAGGTTTTTTTTTGTTTTCATGAAAAGGGAGGGATGGTGTTGGTCTAATATGATCACATCAAAGAAATAACCGAGACAATATGGAAATATCATCTCACGTTTTTTAATGCAAATCCACATTATTTTTTTCTTGCAGCTTAGGTCTATGGTTAGACATACTGTATCAATATTTGTTGTGCATTTATGGTGAAGCAGCACAGCATTCATCTCAGTGTTGCAAATATATTTTACAATGAATTCCAAAATTAATTGGTTCATATGTTCCAGATGTGTTTAAATGTTTTCAACTATTTATAGACCATAAAAAATATTCAATTGTATTTTGAACGATTTAGTTGATAGAGTGAATCTTGTTTTTACAATGTTTTTTTTCCTGAAACGTTTTTCCAAAGTAATTATTTTGTTATAATGTGAGTGGGCAATTATTTATTTATGATAACTTTATAGTTTGATTAGCATTGCTTTTCCCACATAGGTATATCAGCATTCTTTCTCTTCAGCAATCAGGAAAACAACATCATGCAACATGGAAGCTGTTGTTCACAAACAAAAAGGCTGATGGTATAAAACATGGACTTGGCACAAGAGAGAAGAATTTGCCAAAAGTCATAATCTAAGTTGCCGGTTTAAATTTTGGTTCGGATGCAGGTTCAACATTCGCTCAATTTTTTTTTTGGGCTGGGTTCGGGTTCATTTTGGGTTCGTCCATACAAGTTTTTTTGGTGTGTATGTGTGTGCGCGTGTGTGTGGTGCTTGTGTGTGCGTGTGTGTGTGTGAACTTATCAAATAAATTGGAGATTGAATATGAACCTGCAACTTAGCTTTTAACTACTCAACATATGAAAGCTTTAAACAATAAATTGGAAATTGAGAATATGAAGTTTTATGCAGAACTATATAAGAAACAACTCAATCTGCAATGATTGCCTGGATAAAAGCTTCTAGTACTTGCATGTTTGCCCGCCTATGCCATTTTTTGTAAATACTGAGCACGATTTGTTGTGAGTGCCTGCAATTTTCTATAAAATGAAGCCAACACTGAGCCTGCGAATCTCTGTAAGTGCCATTATTTGCTGAGCCTGTGTTGTTTTTTACTGAGCCCACTGTGTATTCTCAATGTTGTGTACTGAGAATGTGGGTGACTTTAGGTTTAAACTTTAGGACAAAAACATACTAAAACTGCGGGTGAAAGTTTAAAATATAAAAAAACATTAATAAAAAACAAAAGCTGCGTCAGCATCAGAGGAAAGTCAGTCCAAATTTGCCAATCAGAGAACTGCAATTCCCACTTGTTCGGATAAATCCAAATTCAGTAAAAGTCGCCTCCGATTCGACCAGGGTCCTACGTGACTTTTACAGCGAATTTTGCAGTTAAAATGTGAATTCAACACAAATTCGAACCAAATTTGAATGTCATGTGAATCAACTTTCAAATTTGGCAGTCCACTAGTGAATACAGTAACTTGGGTTATAATCAAGGCATTGGATGGTTAAATCTTTATGGCAGAGGTATTGACCATGCCCTAAGCAGTGACAAATTGGATAAGTGCTCTATTGCAAAAGCACTAAACTTGCCCTAAGGGGGAAACATGCACATAACTATTTGATGCTGAATTGAACAATGTATCATTTGGAAGCAAGTATGATTTAAGTTCCATCTAAAAGGTGCACATTACAAACTGGGGTTTCTTTGAGGAAGATTGAGATGTAGAACATTGGTGAGGCATGCTTGAGGACTATTAGGTTGGAATAACATAGAAGGAATTAGCTTGCACCAACAAAGAATCTACAAGGTTTTTGAGACTTTCAATTTCCATATATTGTGCAGAACACCAAATCATCAAACTACCACTTAATATAATTGCATCAAACATCTATTTCATGTTTGCATAGACGAAGGTGCACAATGGGTTACTATATCCTTAAGGATGTATATAAACCATAGTGAGACAATCAATAACGCAAAAGTGCACACAAAGTAAAAATCACATAAAATCTGGATAAGTTTATATGATCACCCTGTACATACAACACATCAATAGGTGGATCTAAACCCATAAATCCTACTTACAACCCTTACTGGATTCATCTGACCCGCAGTTAATTGAGGGGGAGCCCATAGCTATGTATTATGCAGCTTCAATTAAATACAATCATGTGAAATGATGAGAGATATATTCACTGCTCCATGAGTTCATGTAGCCAAAATTGAAAAAACCCGCCCAACATTTCCACTGGCTTAAGTGGATGGCCTTCCCTCCAACCATACGCCTTATCTTCACATTTGACTTTTACTGGATCTATTTTTTGAATTTCCAATGGGAGGTAATTCAGTAACCAGAAAATTTGAAGATAACAGCGGTAATGAGAAGAGAATAATCTGAGGGCAGGGAGAGGTACTGATTATTAAAATTCTAAATTAGATTGAAGTTAAAAGGACAGACTGAACCTTTATCCTGGAGAAGTACAGGAGAAGTATAGTGTTTGGGTTATGTGTGTTTCATGTCTCTGTTTTGTTACCCTTTCCATCAGAAAATTTTATTTCACTTCTATGAGACATATTTTGGAGTTTTGCATCTTTAACAGTTCATATTCCTGTTCTCATAACAGTTCTTTTTTCTCTATAGAATAATGAACTCAATACTTGGAAAAGAAATGTAGATAACTAAATCAATTCACAAGGAATTGAACATGCACCAAAAAATATTCATCCTAGGATTTGTTGGACAATATAAATAAGGAATTCAAGCTGACATGAAAATATTGAAAAATGACCAAGTAGATCCGGTAATTGATCTAAGCGTTTGTCAAGGGATAGATGTAAAGTCTTTAATGGTGCCGCTGACATGGCTCCTGGTGAAGATACAGTAGCGAGATAATGTCTAGACATCCAAACTATGAGCTTCAATAATAGGAAAGTTTTACATTAAGATTTTTTAAGCTGAAGAGATAGTGATCTAATTCTTTAATTTTTATTTCTGTTTCATATCCTACATTTTTTAATATCTTGTTGTAGTTGTTTGAGACAACTTTTAGTGTTTCAATTTTGCAGCTTTGGTGTTCTTGACTTATGGTGGTTCTACTTTTAGTTTTTACACTAAATTGATGATATTCACAAATTAAATTAAATTCAAAATAACAACAGCAGTTGAAAAGAGATCCAATGGACGTGCAGAGAACAATATTGGCAAAGACAGGAAAGGGTAAATGGATACGAATGAGAAGTACCAATGACATGGGAAATCAGTCAACATTGAGTAGGCTTGGCAAGATGTAAGAAAATTTGGAGTTGCTGAAGCAATATATGCCTTCAGTGTTGAGTAAGTTCAACCTGACATACAAAAATTTGAAAAGATCATTTAAAAGCTAAGTTACAGGATGTGCCTCCTGCAGTCTGGATGCAGCTGTGTAAATTCAACCCGACATACAAAAATTTGAAAAGATCATTTAAGAGATAAGTTGTGGTATGTGTCTCCTGCAGTCTGAATATGGGTGCGTCTGGATGCGGATGTGTCTGTGGATATGGCTTATTTGAAAATTTTTAAACTATCAATTGGAATTGAAAAAAAGAATGGCATTTGGCATTGATTAATGATGAAGTGTCATCCTATCAAATGAATTAGTTTTACAATTCTGTATATTTTGTTATTTTTTTGTATATATATGTTTTTATATTTCTTTACATACACGCACGCACGTACCCAAATGCATCCAAACCCCCAAACAAAATCCACACATCCACGTACCAGGTTCTCATACCCACATCCAAATTGTTAACTTAGTTACAAAGCCTTCAGTGTTACAGCTAAAAGTAAAATAAAATAGACGTTGTCTAAAATCTATATTATAAAATAGCAAGCTATTCTCTAACAAACTGAAGTTTGAATTTGAATACTTTGTTAAGCTAAAGTTATAAATCAGATGGTTGGGGCACATGGAGGGAAGCATTTGACGTTGGAGAACCAATAATGATCTGGTTCTCTGGACCTTGATTTTCAGTTTAATACTTTTGGTTTCCAAGAATTCTTTGTTTCAGCTTCATTCTTACTAGCCTTAATGTGCTTTTATTTTTTCTGATTAATAGGATGAAATTTACTAGATAAGAAAACTGATGATATTTTTGTATCCAAGAAGATATGAAGAACTAAAAGGCCAACAGCTTAAACAATTTCAGATAAGGTCCCAAAAAAACTATATATAGAAAGCAGTTTATGAAAGAGTGAAAATATGATACCTTGTAATGGCATAGGTGTAGAAAAGCTATCCTTATAGAAGCAAAGATACGGTTCCCTGAGTTTGTGGACTTTGTAGGAGGTGTAGTTCAAATATTGGCACTCTAAGTTTGCTACTTGGCTTAGGGATTCTATTTAGATGAAAGGTTGCTGTGCATTCTATGAGATTATTTCAAGAAGATGTAAAACTTGTTTAAACCTGTCATTTGAAATATCAGGTAAGAAGGATTTGAACTTTTGAAATATCCCATGGTTTACAAGCTCAAACTATAATTTCCCACTATCATGCAACTAGTTGCAAATTTTAGGTGAAAGCGGGCTAAACAGTCTAAGCTTGGAAAAATACATCTGCCTCCGCCACAATTACCAACAACTAGGACTAAGAGATTTTAATTTTCTACAATGCTCCCCGACTCTCATTATATTTGAAAAAATCAGAAGGTGTTAAGGAAAGCTCCAAAAGACACACTAATCAACATACTCACCTCAAGATGATTTGCATTAAAGTTCTATAATTCATCTTAAACATCTCTACCATTGCAGAATGCTGCCAAATACAACAGATTGAAAAAAAAAAAAATTCGGTGAAAAAATATATAAGTGATAAAAAAGGTTAACTAAGAACTTCTTGTTGGAATATATGTACACTTTGCAGAGGACGCTAAATATGGAAAATTACAAGCAATCAGCCATGGTCTTCAAACAGTTTTGATTGGTAAATAAGGAGAATGTCAAGATAAAATCATTTATGTTAAAATAAGTCTGACAAACTAGACGTGGATACTATTATAGAGAAGGTATTCCTCTTTCCAGTTCCCATATGTGGCTTTGTGCTACTATCAGTGGTTTAAAAGAAGAAATGCACAGAGGACAAAGATCATAACATCAAATTACAAAGAAAACATTAAATACAAGTTCTACTACACGGCTACACTGCTAAGGATTTCAAGTTTTTCTGTACTAGAGGTTAGACCTTACTACATTGCACTCAGGATGCCTTACCTCTTGTCTCTTTACCGCTCTTTCATTACTTTTGAAGCTAAAGGTTGTTCCTCCCGCATTAGGGCTTGGTTTTAGCTTGACAATACCAGGAGAAGAGCCGCACCTGAGGTATAGACAACTCATTTTTTTAATATCAACTCTGCCATAGAAGGGATTATATGCACATGGATCTTATGACTGCAATCATAAAATCATCTTTTGAACTTATAAACATAGCCATAACACCACCGCATTTGAATTTTCAAACTACTTTCGACTTGCGCAGAAAATAGATAAAGAAAAAGTCAAAAAGATTTTAAATGGGTATTACTCTGATATAGTTGAGCACCCTTGGTCTTTAGCCTGCTTCTCTTTACTACGATTGTTCAATACAGGAATTTTCGGTACCCTGAGAGACCTGTTCTTGATTCAAAACAGAATTTCACCAAAACTTCAGCTAATTTTCCTGAAACAAAGAAACCTAAATATATCTTGTGATTTTAAAGAAAGAGTATTTGATATTGGATTAATGCAATATGATTTTTTCACATGCAACAAATTGTTCATTTCATGAGTGTTAGCATAGGATTACCTTCCTTCTTCCAAACAACAGTCCTTTGTAACAGGTACTTTTGACACTTTAATAGAAGAGGCCTGAAGAAGCATGTTACTTATCATTAACAACACATAAAAAACATTTTACTGACACGTGAATATTTGAGTATTCTTAAATCTCAACTGTAAAGCTCTGTATTTCAAGGCCTTATACTTACTAATGTATATACAAACAAGTTCATACTGCACATATTATGTACAAGCATTCAATTAAATCACCCTCAGCTTTCAATTAATTTATGAATGTAGACGCTTATCACAGTTTCAAAATGAATGATTCAAAATTTAAAATCAATGCCAGAATCAGTAATAGCCTATGTTCCCCCGAGTTTCCGGTACGAGGACGGCAAGGGACGGCGGGACGGGTTTCCGGGACAGCAAATTTTTTTGGTGATTTTGGGGACCGGGGGGGACGGCAAACGGGGACGGCTATATATAAATAGGGAAATTTTAAAATATACATTGAAATTTGCAAATATACATGTCATTCATATGAAACTAAGCACAATGCATGTCATTTAAACACTATAAAACCATAACATATAACATTTGAATGCCATCTAGGAAATAATATCCAATTTCAGTACACAATTGTCAAAATGCATATCAATATCAGTGAACAATATCATAATGATAAACATGATAAATCTGAATATGCCTAAAGCTATACGCCAAAAGGCTAGAGGGCTGCCATAAAGTATTAAGTATCAATGTATCATAATCATGTTGATGTTCAACATAAAAAACATAACATAGAAAAATGAAGCAGACTGCTGCTCCTATTCTGCCTCTACCGGATTTGGAGGGGTGGGGCCCACCTCGGCGACCTAGTAAGGAACCTTAAAATTATTTTTTAATATTCACTTTTTAATTTTTTTGCATTTTAAAAAAAAAAAAAAAAAAATTTGGAGACTGCTGGCCATACCCAGTACGGTTGGGTGACGTCTAGGCGTCCCCTTTTCGTACCGGGGACGGCCTTTTTTTCCCAGCCGTCCCCAAGTTTCGGGGATGTCCCCTAGTAATTTGCCCTTTTTAGAGACGGCTAGGGGACGTCCCGTCCCCCCGTCCCTGAAATGCCGAGTTTTAGGCCGGGTACGCGTCCCCGGGGAACATAGGTAATAGCTAATAAAACAACAGTGAAAAGATTACATATTCATTTTATACCTCGGTTTTCCCATTTCTTGGAAAGTTTATTCTATTTTGAAGAACCTTTTCAGCTGTCTTTAAATTTTCATTATCCCTATTATTTTCAAATTTTGAAGCTCTTTTGTCTGTCGCAAGAGAAAATGGTCGAGGAACAGTAAAATTTGATTGTGATGCTCTCAAATTTGGCAGCTTATTCCCAGAATTAGTAGATCTATCTCCCTCTGGCTTATCTCCTCCACTCTTGTTACCATTCAACACAACAATGGTTTCTGTTTTTGGCAAGGTCTTCGGGATAGCCTTTCCTGAGGTTGAGGTTGTTGACCCAGGTGAAAGCCCAGTTTGCGACTTTCGAGGTGTGAAATTTCCTGAGGTCACTCGAGATGGAATCTGACTTCTTGAGATTTGAGATGCAGAATTTCCTGAGATATGCCCAGCCGCAATCTGGCTTTTTGACACCCGAGATGTTGAATTTCCGGTTGGCCTCAACCCAGATAAAACTTGGCTTTTTGATATCTGATGTGAATTTCTCACAACCTCCTTCATTGCAGAGTGTGGTTTATGATGCTTTGTTATCTTCGGCCCGCAAGAAGCAACAGACTCCTGAAAATCAGGTAATAAATAAACCATAAAGCTTTATACAAATGACACCTATATTCATGAATATAAGCAGAATTCATTAAGTAACGACCTGTGGACTTGCAGATGCATAGGCCTTACCTTAGGAGTAGACTCTTTTGACTGTTTTAGTTTCTTTGAAACTACATTAGCATGTATAGAAACTATCTTCTTCTCCTCAATTTCTTCCAAGACCCCAACACTTCTTTCTATTTCCTGGATATCATGTTCTTTTGGTTCAGAAATCCCTACTTCTGTTGCTCCACTTAGTAACAAAGGTTTGGGGTCAAATGTCATTTCATTCCCAGCTCCTTTAGAAGCAGCATTCTTCTCCTCAACTTCCTCTGAGATCCCATCTGTTCTTTCTATTTCTCCAAAATGATGTTTTACTGGTTTAGCTATTCCAGTTTCTGTCACTGCAGTCAGTATCACAACATCATTTTGGCTTTCAAACACAACTCTATCACTGTCTTCCTGTACTTGTGTCTCATTCTTCAAAGATAGATCCTCACCAAGCAATTCTTCATGCTGGAAGTCATCCAATAGTTGTGAGTGAACAAGCTGGTTTGCCTCTTCTCCAATTTCTTCATTAGCAATCACACTGTCATATGTTGCAATCATGCCAGAAGATGAACACATTCTGCCAGGAACATGCAATATATTATCACAGTCTACAAAGTTGCCATCACTTTCTTGTTTACAAGCATGTAAAACAGATTGTTCATGATTATAAGCAATTGAGGAGTCATCAAAATCAACAATGTTAGTAACAATAGCCTCCTCATCTGGCTGTTCAGAAGCCTGAAAATATGTAGAATTGTCATTACTGGGGTTTTCACTAATGATGCCATTTTCTTCAAGAGTTTGCAAACTAGTGACATCTTCATAAAAATGATGGTCGTGCCTTTCATTGGAGCTGTTAATTTTATCCTCACAATGAAAATCTGGCTGCTCATTCCCTTGCAATGCTTGATGAGATGCTTCCTGTGAAGCTTTTTGAGCAAGCTCCTCCTGTTCTTGCAAAGCCTTCTGGGCTGCAATTCTCTTGTAGTACGCTTCAAAGTATGCTTTCTTCTTGGCAACTGAGCCTGGTGCTGAGCATCTTTGCACCTCCTCTAGACATCTATTCTGTGAAAAGGATGACCATTTCTCCCATGCTAGTGACTCAACAGAAAATCTACCAAATGAGATTGAACCATGATCAAGCAGCTGGGAGGCAGGCTCTGTCTGTCATTGTCACATTAACTGAATCAGAACATTATTGGTGCTGCAGCGATCTAAATTACAACTGAAAAAATTATCACTATAAGTCGTAATGTGTGATTCAGAAATTCTCAATTAGACTGACAAATCAAATAATAGTAGCAGTATATAGTGTGGTGAAAATTTCTATTCATCTTATTGTCAATTACATGACAATACATTTCTCATTCTTAGACAGCACTAAGTCATTAGAATACAAAATAAAACAAATTATGATAATGCATTCCCAATTAATTTATGATGATAGGCATAAAGTTGTTGTGTTGTGTCCAAGTCAAAGACAAGCCTACCTGGATATCACTTTGATCAGAGAGATTCTCTGCAGATAGCTCACAATAAACTTGTCCCATATCAGTCACCATCTGCAAATTCACAAATGAACTTAATACAGCCATATGGTATAAAAAATAATTTCCACTACAAATAGATGTCTGCTCCTAACTCTGATTATTTAATGAAAAGATAAGATGAAACTATTTTAAGACACGAGATCAATATAATGATTCTCTTGTCAGAATCTCTCACAGACAAGACACAAACACATTCTGGACAAAAGACACAAAGACATTCTATTTCACCGTCCTTATTAAAGAAAGAAGATTAACAAGATCACAAAAAGATAATTCTTCAGATTTTTCCTCTTAACTATCATCTTTTTATTTGACGATCCTTCTTTAAACTGCAAGTGTGCGAGACCAATATGGTCAGGCTTAGACATGAAGACTGACATGTTACCCAGATTTGTAATTTTGAATTCTAAACATTGAGATGAATGCAAGAGCAAAAGCACTCATCCTTGACTTATTATTTTAGTACTATTTTAACTTTATCCTTCTGTGTGATATTACTCTTGAATGTCCCTAGTTGTTGAAAGTCCAAGGAGCTAATCTCCAAAAAAGCAATTTTCTTCATTCTATTCATCATATGATAAGAAATAAGAATTGCCTACTAAACAACAGAACACTATAACAAATAACCTGAATAAGATACTGAATTTAATTTGGGCAAGGCTAACTCCCAATTTTACAAAAAAGAAGTGGGGCCAAATTATCTAGCAATACTGGAGTGTACTCAATAAATATACAACATTTATATCTGGCAGAATGGTTTCTGATTCAGGGAGCTTCACAATTTGCTGCGACCTTTTAGTTAACCAAGATAACCAATCAATTAGTTTTGCTTATTATTATACTTCAGATTCTACTGTCAGTGCAGCACAGTTGATCGCAATCCTAGCCAAATTCACTCTCTGTTGAGTTAGAAAGATAACGATAATGAACTTGAAATATATATGTGTAGATATAATGCAATCATTTTAATAACTGTGATGACACTCATTGTACTAACTGTGATGATATTTCACTTTCATATCTAATTGAAATTACATGTAATCTTCTCAAAATTTTAAAATCATGTGAGATTTAATAATCTCTTACAGTGCAATCAAATTTTTCTTATTAATTTATCAAGATTGCATATTCCATGATAAATTATATTACTGAAGAGTAATCTATGGCAAATTACTCACCTCAGTACAGTGTCTACAAATTACAATTGAAAATTGAAGAAAAGTTTAGGAAGACCAGAATCTAGATTAGTTACCATGATATCTTTATAATTTATCTAGTTTATTATAGATTAGGATGATGTCCCTCCGGAATCTGTTGATAACTGTTGGGCAAATGTGCAACTGTTAAAGACGAATTCATATTTTTATTAACTCTATTAAAGGATGTTTGTGAGAAGAACATTTTTTTTAAATTTGTGAATTGCAGACTTCTTAACTATTGCAGGGGCTTACTTTCAGTTTAGACATTGCAACCCAGGAACACCTAATTCACCAAATTCAACCAGGACTTTTACCCAGCATTATTTCTCACAGTACACCGAGCCAAGCATTAGATGCAGTATTTTACTTAATATCACACACTTTCGTTTTTTTCAGGAAGTGGAGAATGGAGCTTTCCTATGTGATACGAAACAGTTCATTCCATTTGGACATGAGTTGACCATTATAGCTGTAATGCAAGCATGCCAATTTTATGTTTATAGTGGTCCTCACAGATATCTACTTATGATATGACTATTGCCCAGCTACCTGAAAATCTGTTCAAGACCAAGCCACTAAATCTACCGACTACTAAGACGTAACTGTGATACACAAATTAGCTGTTTATTAGGTTCATTCAAATTAAAAGAAACAGCCAACAAAACTCCACCATCTCTAATATCATGAGCTTTCATTGGTTGGCTATATTACATTGGTCCGGTAAATTCCTATGATTAAATAATCAATAATGTCGCATGTTGAAAATCCACCTATTTCATCAAATACTACAAATTTTCCGAACTGAAAAAAACTCGGTGCAAATTAACTGCCTCTATATCTCAAATATATGCATATTTTCAGTATAAGCATGCTTGCTTATAATATAGTACTGTGTAGATGGCTCCTACTACAACATTTGGTGTGTGGAAGATCTGATGTAATCCAAAGATTAAAAAAGGCAAGGAAGATATCCAAAACTCTAAAAATTGCAGGGCTAATTGATTGACAGGAAGTTTTATACGAAAAAAGGCGTTGGTAATATGTCTCATTGTCTGAACAATATTAAAAAATGTGTGATTTTGAAATAGTTTCTAAAAATGCCCTATCAGACTTTCCAATTTTTTCTCAATTAAGAGATGCTTTTTAGATTTTTCTACATCAGAGGATGTTTTCAAAGATAATATCCAAACTCCAACTCAAAAATCACAGGGCTGAATCGATCAACAGGAAATTTTATACAAAGAGGAAGGTGCTGGAAATTTGTTTCATCTCTAAGCGATTCAAAAAAAAATGTGAATTTGAAATAATTTCTAAAAATGCACTCACGGACTCCCTGAATTTTTTTCAATCAAGAGATCTAAATCAAAGGGTATTTCTATAATTTACAAAAGATGTTTTTATATTGCTTTCAATTACAGACGGCCAAATGCTAAAGGGAAAGAGAGACAAAATCTGCAGACTTGTCAATAAAACTTTGGGGATTACTGAAAAAAAGGGGGAAAAAAGGAAAAGTTGGCCTTTTACAGGATGTATTTTGTAGCCATGAATATAAGAATGATTTCCGAAAAATGGTTACTAATAAATAGTATATTTTGAAAAATATTTTTCTTCGATATGAACTCATAATTCCCGTACATGATCTTATCAAAAGGTTTGGGACCAAAGACTAAAAATGACTCCGTATTTTCCTCGGCAGCATAGGCTGAGAAAAAATTGTCATCCGACCTGCATGGAATCGTCATTTTACCTATCTGGCCTTTACATATAATCCTACAACAATCTTTACTTGATTCTATGTAGCAATATTCAAGTAGGTTACACTGACCTTAGGCGTCAATACTCGAGAAGGTTAGCTTTCCGTTGTTCCTTACCTTAACCTAATGCACCAAAACCCCACCAGCACCCAAGCCTCGAGAGGCTAGCCACATTGCAGAATAATGTCCCTTCAATATACATAAATCTACGGCAAACGGTGCACATCTAGAACTACAGATTCACTTGCAGCCGGCATCGTAAGCTATCGACATATCAAAAGAAACCGTCAGGATCTGTTGTTTTGGAGTCAGAAACACTTCTAAGCGGCGAAAGTCATTTTGCAAACGTCTCTCAAAGACTATGCATGATGCTCAAACATTCAAATTGACCCTACGACTGGCTGTCACCTTACAAAGTAAATGGCATGACCCTTAAAAAGCTGCGACGGCGAGCTTGGAATAAGAAAACATTCACTAGAAACATGCCTCAATCAAGAAACATGCCTCAATCAAGGAACGAAGTGAACTAGAAGGCACAGAATTTAACCAATAGCTTACCTAAAGCTTTAAATGCTTCACTTTCCTGGTAAAGATCAGATTCCATTCGCAACTTCTTGATAAAAGAAAAACTCGTAATTCAAAACGAGGTAGCAAAAACAGGAAGATGTGGAGGAAATTCATTACAACGAAAAATATACATTTGAACTGTGAACTGTGAACAGATCAGATTCATTTGTAATTTCAATGATAGTAATGTTGTTCAAGGCGTGTTAAGCACATCAAAATGTAGTGAAAACTTTAAAGATCAGAGAAAAGCTTATATTTAAACTGTAAACTATGAACTGTGACCATTTTCATGGAGAGTGAGATGTTTCAAAATATAAACATCCAAGAAACAACTCCGAAAAAAGATCCGATACAGAAAAGGAAAAAGAAAAGAAAAGAAAAGTGTTGATGAAAGATACATTTCGTACCTGAGGTCTCGAGCTCAAGCCTCGCCGAGGCCAAAAACTGAAGGCGATCTATAGAAATGGCTGCTAAGATTACACAGTGATTTGGCTTCCGTTGTAGATTATAACGAAGCGTAAGATTATAACAAAGCGTTTAATCGGCCTCTGCTTTTTCTAGTTTTTGTCTCTTCTATCTATCTGACACCGTACAGAAGGCGGAGGGAAATGCACGTCGCTTTTCAAGGAAATCAAATGCGGCCGTTCCGTCAATTCACGTCAAAAATTTCCTTCTCTCTTTTTCTTTCTTTTAACGTTCTCTCGGCGCTTCACATTACCGCCAGCACATGCTGAGTACACGTGTCAGTTATTTGTGGTGACGGTGTTCTTGTACACGTCAGATCAAATGGGTGTAGAGTCACGCTTTGCTGAGCTGTACATAATTTTGACTTATCACCATATTTCCACTGTTTTTCCAAAATAATTTGTCCTTTGCATGGTACGCATGTGAGTGGCGAATTATTATTTCATGAATTTTGAAAAGGACATAATTTTCCTAAGTCATGCACAGTGGAAATATAAGACGGGAATTATTATTATTAAATGAGGCGTTAATTTCTGAAACGTTCAAAAATAAAAGTATAATAATGTAAAGCTGTCAATTTTTCAGAGTTCTTTCTACTTTTAAATTCTGTCATTTTCTTTAAAATCTAGTTTTAAATTTAATGGCTTGTTGAAATTGACGCTTAATTCTAGGTTGTTTATTTGAAAAAGAAAATAGAAAGTTAGTTCCTTGATTTCAAACTTTGATGGGTTTTATATTAGTATTTATATTTTTAATTAATATTAATATTTGGATAGTGATGTTATTTAATATTATTATTGTTTTTTAAATGATATTATAATCTTTTCATTATGCTCATAGTCATTTTTTTTAATCAAGAATAGTTTTTTTTGTCTTACAAGGAGAGATTGATATGTGGATAGTCATTTATTTAATATAATCGTTTGAAAAAAAATGATATTTTAATCCTTTCATTGATGGTCATAGTAATTTTTGGTCTGCATAATAGCTTTTTCTTACGAGTAGACTATGATGATGATGATATGTGTTTTTTATGCATAATAGTAATCTTGTTCACATGGTTATCACAACAATGTTTGTTTTACATCTTGTTTTCATTTCTACCTCAGAAATTTAAAATGTTTACTATTTTATTGAGTTTTTTTAATATTTTATTATTACCGCTTTTGAATTTTATAATAATTTTTTGTTATAAATTACTATTTTTTGGGTTTTTTTTATTAAACATAAATAATTATGTCTATGGCAAATTATTCAAAGTTTATGAATGTTGAAATTGATATTGTATTTTTTCAATTATTGAAATAGATAATTTATTATTTTATATATACATAATTTCAGGAAAATTGTAATTGGATCATAACTTCATCCATGATATTAAGATTAAGACATTTATATTTTATTTGTAAACTAATATTTTTTTTAAAAAATTATATAGATATACCAGTTAATTACTTTCATGTATCTATATATCTTAATTTTGTTATTTTCATCTTCCTTAACCATTCTTATTAAAATAGATTTGTGTCAATGAGCCCTTGCTCTACTAGTGAAGTTGAATGGCTCACAAAGAGCCCACCAAGGAATCAAGGATCAAGTCTTGCTAAGCGCAAGGCTCTCACACCATAAGGGATGAGGTCAGGATCGTGCCCCAAGTGATTTTGATAGTGTGGATGTCCCTTGGTCTTTGGCTCTAAGTCGAAGAGGTTTCAAGCATGAGATTACCCATATCAGGTTCCTAAATCATTTTAGTGGTGGCCTTGGTTAGTAGCTCGCGCCTCACTAGGTTGCCTTGCAGGTCTAAACCCTCCATCAAAAAAAAATTTAATATAAAAAATTGTGAAATTTATGTATATGCTACTTGATATTTTTGGTAGGGGAAATAGACTTTGAGTATTGTCATGTAAACAAGTGAAGTAAGGACTAGCATTCTACACACATGTCACATATGTAAGATATCGAAAGAGTGAGAAATCAAACATTAAAGTCAATAACACAAGAACCAAGTCAAATGACATTAACATGCAATTCAATTCATATTTAAACATTTCCAATGAAAAAATTACTACTAAATCATTTAGAAGTAATTCAATCAGCTTGTCGAATGAACATAATCAAGCATAATGATATCATGAAACATAATAAGAGATGAGGTGTTAACCATCTTGTCAAAACACCACTAGTACATCAATAAAAGGTGAAAATAGTTTAATTACATTAAAGAGATGTCGACCTACTCATCAACTTCAAGTACATCATCATTATAAATCAAGTACAACTACAAATTACATCAAGTGATACAACAAACTATAGAGTTTGAATCATGAATATGTGAGATAGAAATATTGTGTCAGACATTGTCTCCTTCAGCCATTAGACATATATCCATCTATTGTGCTCAAGATGAGAATGTGGTTTAGGTGCTTTTACCACCCAACTACATAGTGGTCAGCTCCCACGATGCTCAACATGTCACATTGAGCATGTGTCAACCTTACCTAAGAAGCCTGGTAACTCAAAACAAGTGGATTATATGGATTCAATGCAACTGTGTGGCTAGTATAAATTACATATGACTATGTGGACTAAACATTAATGTTGTAGGAAGTTGGTACATAAATTGAAATATACATAGATAAATGTACACATAAAGCTTTGGCCAAATAAATTTTAACCAGTTTGTACTAGAAGGTAGGTCCATACATAAAAGAAATTGCTTTTGTCCTTTCTTGATGTGTCCACATTTAGCACCCTTACAAATAAAATTATTCGCATAATTAATTAATTATAATTACACTTAAGATAATGCATTGCATAGTATTTTGCATTATAGACACCTAGGAATTTGCATTATATTTTAGCATGTAATATAGGAGAATTCCACTTTACATGGTGATAATTGTTATCTCATATCCACATTATGAATGAGATCCACCTTTAATGATCTTATCACATTTTCATCCTTGCATTGTACAATGGAGGATAGTCCACCTTTAGTGGACATGTGATGTCACCTTGTGTGATTGATAGGTTTTGAAGTAGAAGAGGTACCTATAGAACTTCCATATTTGTTAAATGAATTTCTAGATATTGTATCTAATAGCATACCTGATGGATTACCACCAATGAGGAAGATCAGTCTCCAGATGGACTTGATTCTAGGAGCTAGTTTTCCAAATAAGGCAATGCATAGAATGACAACATCAAAAAGTGAAGAGTTGAAAATAAACAAGTACAAGAGTCGTTGTAGAAAGGTTTGATTCAAGAAAGTTTAAGCCCATGTGTTGTACTAGCAATATTGGCACCAAATAAAAATGAGGAATAGAGGATGTGTACAAATTCTTGGGCTATCAACAAGATCACAATCAAGTACAAATTTATATTGCCAAGGATGGATGATATTATGTATTGTTTGAGGAGAGTTGCATGCTTCACTAAGATAGATCTAAAGAGTAGAAATCATCATATTCAGATCAGAGAAGGAGATGAATGAAAGACTTTCTTCAAGACAAGGGAATGATTGTATGAGTGATTAGCCATACCTTTTTTAGTTAACTAATGCTCTTAGCACTTTTGTGTAGCTCATGAACGAGGTACTGAAGGAATTTATGGGCAATTTTGTCATGCATATTCATAGGGTGTTTGAGAAGGTGAGGGTAGAACAATTGTTGATTAATTTGAAGAAGTGCAGTTTTATGAAGAAGGAATTAGTGCACCTGGGATTTGTAGTTTCAATAGAAGGTATAAAAATGGGCCCTAAGAAAGTGAAGCCTATACTTGAATGGCCTACTCCAAGGAGTGCTACTGAGGTTTGATCTTTTCATGGTATCGTTAGTTTCTACATAAAGTTTATCAAAACTTTTAGTAGTATCTATGGACCCTTGACTGAAACAATGAAAGGGGGTAGGAAAGAGTTAAAGTGGATTGTAGGAGTAGATAAGAATTTTAATTTGTTGAAACAAAAAGTTACAGATCAACCTGTTTTAGCACTTCCATATTTTAAGAAGGTGTTTGAAGTATAATGTGATGGTAGTGGTATTGCAATAGGAGCTATTTTGAGCTAAGAAGGTAGACCTATTGTTTATTTCAATGGAAAGTTGAATTACATGAAAAGAAAATACTATGTTAATGATCAAGAAATTTGTTACACTTTAGGCATTGAAGAAGTGGAGACATTATCTTCTTCCTAAGGAGCTTGTTTTCTATGTTGATCATCAAGCTTTGAAATATTTGAATAGTCAAGGAAAATTAAAGTGGAGACATTTGAAGTGGGTTGAGTTTTTGGAGAGTTACACATTTTTTTTGAAACACATGAGTGGGAAGTCTAATAGGGTTGGAAATGCTCTTAAGAGAAGACAAGTTTTATTGGTGCAGATACAAATTGAGGTGGTTGGGTTCAAGGAACTCACAAGTTTGTATTCAAAGAATCTTGATTTTGGTAAAGCTTGAAACTCTTGTACAAAACCTATTACACTTAATAGGACAAAAGGGTTAGATTTCATAATCCAGGATGGTATGTTGTTCAAAGGAAGTTAGTTGTGCATTCCAAGAAGTTCTATGAGGGAGAATCTCATCGAGGAGATACATAGTAGAGGGTTGGATGGATATTTTGGTGGAGATAAAATTATTGCTTTGGTTAATGAGAATTACTACTAGCCACATTGTAACAAAATGTCAATAAATTTGTACAGAGTTGCAGAGTATGTTAAATGGTTAAAAGAGTGAAGTAGAATATAGGGTTGCATCGACCATTACCTATACCTGAATGTCAACATGGATTTCATTCTTATTTTACCAAGGACTCAGTGAAGGCATGATTTAATTTTTGTGTTGGTTGACAAGTTTTTAAAGATGACACATTTCATTCTTTGTAAGAAGACTAATGATGTTGTTCATGTAGTAGAGTTTTTTTAGAGAAGTGGTGAGACTACATGGTCTACCAGAGAGTGTAGTTTTAGATCGAGATACCAAGTTTGTTGGGTATTTATGGCATACATTATGGAAGAAGTCAAAGATATATTTGAAGTTCATCTCATCACATCATCCACAAATTGATGGGTAGACAAACATGGTGAATAGGAGTTTGGATAACTTGTTAAGATGGTTGGTTGGAGATAAGCCAAAAGGTTGGGATTTGATTTTACCATTGGTGGAATTTGCATATAATAATTATATCAATAGGAGTACTTGTAAATCACCATTCCAAATTATATACAAGAATAGTCCTAGAAATGATTTTGAATTGAGGAAGTTGGGTAAAGGAGAGATAAATTGTGTTGGGGCTAGGGATTTTCTAGAACTTTTGAAGAACATCCACGAGGAGGTGAGGAAGGATATTAGCAAGATGAATACATAATACAAGGCTAAGGCAAATGAGAAAATGAGGTATAAGGAATTTCAAGTTGGGGATGAAGTCATGGTTCATTTGAAGAAGGAGCATTTTCCAATGAGAACATATAAAAGCTAAAAATGAAGAAGCTTGACCATGAAAATTCTGAAAAGACATGATTCTGGAAATGCCTATGAAGTAAAGTAACATGTTGAACTGCATATTTCTCTGGTACTTAACATTTTAGATCTAATAGAGCATCATGAAAGAGGTGATGGAGATGATTTCACAAAAGCATAGTCGAGTACTCCAATAACTAGTTCACCTGCAAAGGAGATTGAGGAGATACTAGACACTCGTTTTGGCAAAAGTACAAGGAACAAAACATATTAAGAATATCTAGTCAAATGGAAATGGAGACCTATAGAAGATTCATCATGTCTGACAAGGGAGGAGGTTTACCATCTTGGTTTTCCTCTAAAGACCTGAGACGTGATAGGGTCACTTCTCAAATTACCTTAGGTGTCTGATGTAGGAGTATCATGGGTGTAAGAACAATCTTGCATCATCGAAAAAAAAATTATTTATGTCTCTTGAATAAGGGTTGTCTCAATACAGAGTTTATATTTGTGGGAGCTTTCTATTTAGTAAGTTGGTCATACAAGCTTGGAATGTTCTAATTTTAGAGGTGAAGGTTTATCTTGGATATATCAACCTCTTAGTTGAGGTTCATTATTATATCATGAGTATCCATTAAGTTATTATGGATTTTTGGTATGAAATTTTCATATAAAAACTTTGACCTTAGTTTTGAAGGCCTTAGAGGCCCTGGATGAGGGTTGAAACTCGACTGACTACAGCTTGCACTATCAAGCACTATAGAACAAAAGATGTCATAATAACCAATTGACTCAATTGTTCGTAAGTTGTGGTCTTTGGAAGTTGGGCTACTCGATAATCCCAAAATAAAGTTTATGATTATGTTGAGTTGACTCTATATGTAATTTTAGGGTTGGTCAACCTCAAGGTTTAGCGATAAATGTCTAGAACCTTCTCAAGCGGTGGAAATTACCTATATAAGGAAGGCATGTAGGTTATCTAAGATAGTTTTGGGTGATAGTTGGTAACTCTATCTTGCAAATTGTCCATGTGGGTTTGCATATTATATTTCAAAATTCTATAATTTCATATTTGTGAAGATAATAAGAAGCCAATGTTTTATTCTCACAAATTGTTGTTGTTTATGTATTTCTATTTTGTGTTTGTGGTATTAAGGGGAGCACCCGTCATTCACCTACTTATCTCCTTCTTATCATGCACTGCTTATATATTTAGGCACATCTACATTATATACATCTATTATTCATTATCGTTTGATTATTGATCACTATTGAATCCATTCAATTGTTTAATCATGTATCATGTTGTCTCTCCTTTGTTATTCATTAGGCTTCTAGATCTTGACATTTTCTTTCATTACCTTAAGCTAATCCTTATAAAAATAACTCTTATGAAAGAGAGAAAAATCAAACCATATCACATGCATCCCTTGATTTCAAGAAAACATAATTCTCTCCTACTAATGTTAACTTTTGAAATAATCTACTAAGCATGAAGCATACAAAAGGTAAGAAGTTTGCAAACTTGAAAATATTAGAATGTATATCAGATCATGTGAGAGTATCCAACTTCAATAATCCTAACATACTACCCATTTGTTTACTAAGACATTCTCAATCATTAAAAAACATATATCCAAACTTCATAATTTGATAATAGGGTTAACAATAAGTGTATACTCATGCATTTATAATACATAACTCCATGCTCTAATAACCATGGCAAATTTGTTTTCACCTTCCTCGATATTATATCATAAGTAGAAGAAATCAAATATCCCTTTCTCAATATTTTATCATAAGTAGAAGAAATCAAACATTCATATGAATATTTAGTTTCTCTACCATCTCGTAGGAAACAACATTGCAAAAGAAACATCAAATATGCAATTAGACACATTTTATTAGCCTATGAATTTGACTGCTGTATTTTTTGTACTATAAAAGAAGGTCTTGATATTGTGATCATTTTCTTCTAAACTCTTTTATTTAAGTTATGAATCTTTAATAACTATATAACACAATTCTCATTGGCCCACTGAATATTATGGAGATAACCCACTATTACACATAATTTATTGTATTCAATGAAATGCATTTTTACATTCAATTACAACTTTCACATTAGTGTCCTCATTTAAAGGAATAACATCTCTCCAACATACTTTCAGCGATGGTTGGTATCACAAGAATTTATAATAAACAAGGGAAATAATGTATGGATAATGATCATGACACTTGGTCTTTTTTTAGTAATATAAATTCCATGATTACAAAGAGGGTGGAGGGGTGTTGGGGGAGCATGAATCAGTAATTTACCAAATCAATAGTGGTAACAGGTTAACCTAATGAGGGAAATATACTAAGATAACTTGTACGATTTGTAAGATTAGATTCTGAGTAGGATCATAGGAATTTTATAATAACCTTTCTATTATGACCCTATAGATTCTTTGGTCACCTTGTTCCAAGGTGTGTAACACCAACCACAATTATATTAACGTAAATAGGAGGACTCCAATAATTTAGTAAAATGAAGTCTACAAATAATTTTAAGAAGGGTTGAATGACCACCATTTTTCCATCTCCCCTTAGTAACCTTAGTACGGTTGTATTGTGCTTGCAATGTGAAAAATATTGTTTAGTAACGTGAAAATTGTTAAGTTGCACAAATTTTTACTTTTGTTCCTTATTTAGATTTTGGTTACTTTTCTTGTTATTATCAATAATGTATAATTTAAAAGTTGGGCTACTTAGCCAAATTGCATTTTGTTGGTTCTGTTTTTCCTCAGTGGCATGTCTTATTGGTTTCAATTGTGGTTTTACTATTGTGGCCACACTTGAATTCTCTTTTGGTTATAAAATTATCTATCTTTTTATCTTTGGATCTAAGTTTACTTTTGAGGCATTTCCAAATGGAAATTGTTGGCTAGTGTGTTGTAATGTGATTTATGCAAACAACCATAATAACCCATCATACAAGGAGTAGAGCATGGGAGAAATGTGTTACTATATTTAGATTTGGGGGTCCATAGATGAGAACCCATTGTAATCACTCTTTCTTATACTTCAATACATTGGGATTTCAGGATCGTCAACATGTGTGATTACTTGAAATTAAGAAATTATGTAAAGAGATAATATTTACCACTACCCTATAATTATTGGAGTTACTTGTTCCATTTTATTATATTTTCCCCAGAGATTTTTAAAATATCCAATCAATGAACCTATATCTCCATCAAGTATGGACATGCATAGGATTAGTCGAGTATAGATAAGAACCTATGGATAAGGAGTACCTTCTAAAATCTTAGCTGACTTCCAAGAGGAAGTCAAAAGCAAGGAGGGAGGATATAAGACCCATCATATTTCGCATTTAGTAAATTCTAGACTTTAAGAATGTGTTCTTCGTTAGAGGACTAGATAGGTTGAGTATGTTGGGTGTAAGGGTCATTTGAGAGATTATCAATGGCCTTCTCTCAAAATATTGTCATGAAATTGTGTAATTAAACTTATTATCAATGTGTTCTTTAGAGGATTGTTCTAAATTGTATATGTAAACAATATCATGATGAGAAGTGCTTGTTTAAAAACTTAATGATAGGTGTTAAAAGTGAATTATTGAGCTTTGATTGTTAGATTTTGTATATTTTATTGTTTAAACATAATTGACATGTAAATTGTGTTTGAAAGTAATTGAATCGTGAATTGATGTATTATGTTTTGCATTAAACATTGTAAATAGAAATAAATGTGAAACATGTAGATTTTAAGTTATGTGAATTCAATTATGAGATATCGCAAATTCAATCTTACTTGTTGATCATTCTTACTATGTTATGATTTCCATGTGAAGCTATTAATCATGTTAATACATGCCCATGTCTTTCGGCTTATGATTTATATATCATAATTGTTAATGGAAAGAAATTAGAATTCTACATTTCACATTTGATTTCCTACGTTGGTGTACATGGATTAACTCTATAGTTGTGATAAGTAGGAATGACCGTGATGAATTATGTTTTACAATATAGGTTAGAGAAAGTCTATAAAATGTGAAATATGTAATGTAATGTAATGTGATTGATTTTAGATATGGCATATGCAAATGTACATGTTATTTTATCATGGATATAAGAATTTATGGGTTTAATGTTTATGTTACCTTGTATATTGATTTCATGTATACCTTGTATTGGACTATTGATATCTTGCACGAGAGTACACATAGTATAACCATGGACATATGGAGAATCTTTGCTAGGTGATTTGTTCTGATATCCTTGTGAATTCAAGGTTGGCCCTAAGGAGGGACACAACCTAATCATAATTGTATTTTTATTGTGAAAATTATGTTTGAGTGAATCATGTAATTTGTTGATTAAAATTGTGAGTATCCACATAACATGCCTACTGTTTATAAAAGTGATGTGTTTAATGTGGTGTTAATTGACAAATGTGTTGTGATGGGCATGCCAAGTGGAATGGATAGGTAGGATGACCTTTGAGTAACCATGTCGATACCCTAGGTAAGATTTCTCGTTTAGTGACCTAAGAAGATTTTCCCCATCACTCATTTTTTAAGGTCAACTCTTGGTGGAATTTTAGGGGGTAAAAAGTGACTTTAGGGGGTAGTTTAGGCTAAAATTGTCTTTCCCCATGGGTGTACCATGGGTTGGGGGTATTTCTAGGTTATTTCAACTTCCTAAAGACCAATTATGACTTTTCAAAAATACTTAAGAAGAGAGTGATGACCTAGGAGATATTAAAAGGAGTCTTTTATCAAACCAAGGGAAAATCCACCTCATGATGGGTGGTAGGTGGGAGTGGTTGAGATCCTTCTTAGAGGATATTTGGAATTCTATGATAACATATTTAGGTAGGGATCCTAGGACCCCTAAGGACATATTATATATATTATAATAGTGTGAAAGGGGTCATATGATACCCTATGACCCCTTTCAACCTATTCTATGATTACATATGTATGTAGGGGTCCTAGGACCCCTACACACATATTATATATATTCTAATCATTTAAAAGGGGTCGCATGATACCCTATGATCCCTTTCGCCCATTTCATGAAAACATATATCCCTAGGGGTCCTACAAGCCCTAGGAGTTCATACGTTGTCATGAAATGAGTTGAAAGGGTTCATAGGGTACCTTATGACCCATTTCGACCCATTCTATGACAATATATGTCCCTAAGGAGTCATAGGACCCCCAAGAGTTCATATGTTGTCATGAAATGGGTCAAAAGGGGTCATAGTGTACCATATGACCCCTTTATACTAAAGGTCATATTATATATATTTCGATTGGTCAAAAGCGGTCATAGGGCCATTTTGATCCATTATACGATAATATATGTCTGTAGCAGTCGTAGGACCCCTAGGAGTTCATATGTTGTCATGAAATCGGTTAAAAGGGGACATGAGGTACCCTATGACCCCTTTCAACCCATTATATGATAACATATGTCCCTAAGGGTCTTAGGACCCCTAGGGACATATTATATATATTCTAATAATTTGAAAGGGGTCATAGGATACCCTATGAGCCATTTTTCCCATTTCATGACAACATACATCCCTTCCTACGAGCCCTAGGATTCCATGCGTTGTCATAAAATGAGTTGAAAGGGGTCATTGAGTACAATATGACCCATTTCGACCCATTATATAATAAAATATGTCCTTAGGAGTCATAAGACCCTTAAGAGTTCATATGTTGTCATGAAATGGGTTGAAAGGGGTCATAGGGTATCATATGACCCCTTTATACTCAAGGGCATATTATTTCCCCTTATTGTGTACACCTTAAGTCAATATAGGTGGTGTAAGGGGTACTAATGGGTTCTAATATTTGATAATGACCTCTTAGGACACACCACATCCCTTAAGGATGCAAAAGACACCAAAATATGGTCCTAGAATGTTTAACATACTCAAAGGGCTCTTAATGTGCCATAATTGGTTCTACGACCTATTGCAATGAGTTGTAAAGTTATGGGATAGAAAGAGGGAGAGGGGGAGAGAGAGGGATGGTATAGGAATAGGGAGAGGGAGAGAGAGAGGGATGAGATTGGAAGAGGAAGAGGGATAGGGGAAAAGGTGGAGAGAGAGTGTGAGAGATAGACAAGAAGGGAGAGAAATTTGCATTTATATAATGCAATTATATGATCGCACTATATGAAAACACACAAAATGGTAATAAGGAGTTTTGTTGTTGAGTTAGGCCCACATTCTCTATTTTGTGTTACTTTTATGATAAGAACACACTTTTCATGGTGTTAGAAGTCACAAAAACACCAAAATCAATCATTTACCTTGACTATTTCAATTGGCGAGGAGGGGCTAGAAATTGTTATTCCAAATAGCTTGGTCGATAGTATGTCTACCAACCTAAAACTATGCCTGGTTGGCCTATTTGTGGCCTTCCTCCCATTGATTGAGATGGTTAGGAAGTTGGTAGGTTAGAAGTGGAAGGTGAAAGGGGGTGTGGCTATTTCAGCAATGTCTAGGGGGGTCTTTTGCTTCAAGTTTATAGTGGAGGAAGATATGGCAATGGTTCTAGCTGGGTCATGGTACTATGGAAAGTATAGTCTGATGGTGGCTAAATGGCACCTTGGTTTAGACCTGACAAAAGAATTGAATAGGCTGGCTCCTATCTAGGTCAGACTCTTGGGCCTCCCCCTAGAGTTTTGGGATGAAAGGGTCCTTAAGTCAATTGGGAACTCCTTTGGACACTTTGTTGTTGCAGACATTGTTATACTTCAAAAGTCTAGAATGATTTTCACAAGGTTTAGTGTGAATGTAGTGATTGGTGTTGCATTACTTGAATCGATTGTGTTGAGCTCTAGGTGGGGGAAAGAAGGTTCAACCTATTGTCTATGAGAATGCAAGGCTTTTCTACCAAAATTGTTCAACATTTGGGCATCTATTTGTTGACTGCAAAACAACTGATAAGCCTCTTGGGAAGGGAGAAGAGAAGGTGAGGGATAAAAAAGAAAAGGATTCTCTGAAGGAAAATGAGGAGGAAGAGGTTGGAGGAAAGGTGATTAAGGAAGTAATACCTCTGGAGGATCCAGGCAAGGGTAATGAGGAGGTGAATTTGGCACCCTTTGAGGAAAACATAAGTGTAATGGAACTAGTTGAGGTCTTAGAGAAGACTTTGGAGCTAGGTGGTTCATCTAGAATGGTGGAGGAAGGTGAGATTGTTGATATTAATGAGGGAGATCCTTTCCCCTTCTTACAAGGAATTGAGGATCTTCTAAAAAACCCCATGAGAAATATGGTGATTGAGGAGGTGTGTGGGGGTTTGGAGGATAAATGTAAAGAGATTTTAGAAGTTAAGGAGAATGACTTGGAAGAAAAAGACATGATGTGTGCTTAGTTGGTGTAAAGATTTTCCCTTGGCTACCAAGTTGATGGATAATGAACTACCTCTACTTCCCCGCTCAGGGAAGAGGAGGGAAAATGGTAAACCCAGAGAAGATAGACTAGAGTATAAAAGAAACTTGAAGGGGGAAGGAGATGAGGCTGGATATGGGGAATTCAACGAAGCAAAATGGAAGAATGAAGCAGATGGCAAGGGAGGTGGCTAGTGGTAGGAAACCTAACCTGGAGTCTATGGCCAAGGGTATAAAATGATATTCTTTCATGGAATATGAGGGGGTTGAACAACCCTTAGAAGAAGTCTGCACTTAAGCAACAACTGTCTAATACAAGGATTGATATCCTTCTGATTCAAGAAGTCAAAATGATAATGGCTAACCTTGACAGTATTGCGAGTTATATTTGGTAGGGGCCAATTATTGTTATAGTGAAGTAGAGGGAGTGTCAGGAGGTGTGGATACCTTTTGGAACCCTAGTGTTGGCAAAGGGAATCTCATCCATAGTTCTAAAATTACCTTATTGCAGAGCATAGGAAAGATGAGGAGACCTAGAATGTAATCAATGTGTATGCCTCAAACTCAAGGCAAGGAATACATTGGCTCTAGGAGGAGTTGTCTAATTTTTTATCCCATTCCAAGAACACTTTCTTCATGGGTGATTTTAAATCCCCATTGTATCTCTCTGAGAAGGCTAGAGGAGTGGTGGATTTTACTGATAATATGAAGGATTTGGTTGAGTTCATAAACAAAAATGACTTGATGGATATGGAGATGAGAGGCATCAAGTTTTCTTGGTCTGATAATAGGAAGGGGGTTGACCTTATTCAAGTCAAACTAGACAGACTCCTTATCTTGGTTGGCTGGGTTGGGCTGACTTCTTCTGCTCTCATGTAGTTACCTAGGACAGTCTTAGATCACGCCCCTATCATTTTTAATTGGAAAGAGGTGTTGCAAGGGGCCCAAGACCTTTTATATATGAAATTATGTGGCAATATCATATTGACTTTAAAACTCAAGTTGAGGAGTGGTGGGGTATAAATGTTGAAGGAATTGCTATGTTCAGGCTCTCTGCTAAACTTGACAATGTGAGAAGGAATGTTTCATCATGGAAAAAGAGTTACTTTGGAGATATCTTTAAGACAAGAAGGAGGTGGAAGGGAAATTGGAGGAGCTCCAAAACGTGATGGGGGAGGGCTTGGCTTCAGAAGACATGATTCTTGAAGATGAAAATTTTAGGAGGGTGTGGAAGGACACTACGATAAGCGAGGAAACATTCTAGAAGCAAAGATCAAGAGTCTTATGGCTGAAGTTGGGAGATAGAAATATGATATTTTTTCACAGATCAATCTCTAACCTTAAAAGGAGAAACACTATTGATGTTGAGATGAATGATAGTAATATAAAGTTAACAAAAACAAAGGATATTGGAAGTTGGGCTAGCAACTATTTCAAAAATTATTATAAGGAGGAGCATAGGGCCTTCAATAAGGAGGATAGGAAATGGTTGATTGACTCCATGCCTAATGTGATCTCAATGGAGGAGAATGACGAGCTGACACAATTGGTCACTAAGGAGGAAGTATTTAGAGCTATTTTCTCTATGAAAGCTTACAATTCCCCAAGCCATAATGGTTTCCCCTGACCTTCTTTCAACACTTTTGGGAGGTGATAAAGATTGATTTGGTTAGAGTTTCGCGTGACTTCTTCAAGATTGGGAAGTTACTCAAGTGAATTAATAAAATGTTCATAGTTCATGTCCCAAAAATTAAGGACCCAGGGGCTCTTTCTAATTTTAGACCTATTAGGCTATGTAACACTACCTATAAGATCTTCTCTAAGATAATGGTGAATTTTCTAAAGTCGCTTCTACAAAAATTTATTGGGAAAACCCAGAATGGGTTTGTCACAGGCCACCAGATACTTGATGTTGCTATAACTACTCATGAGGTGCTACACTCAATAGAGAAGAGTGGTAATCTGGGTATGGCTTTAAAGTTAGATATTTCGAAATCTTATGACATGATTAGTTGGACTGTTCTGTATGAAGTCATGATGAAAGTTGGTTTTAGTTAGGGAGTTGTTAAAATGATTAGATTGATTGTTGAAACTATTAACTACGCGGTGCTAGTGAATGTATTGCCCTAGGGAAACTTCAATGGGGAAAGGGGCCTAAGACAAGGGGACCCTATTTCTCCTTACCTGTTCATCATGGTCGTTGAACTGCTAGGAAGAGCATTATTGAGAAAGGTGGAAGGAGGAGAGATTAAAGGCATTAAACCTACTACCTCACTCCTAGTGGAGATAATACAATAGTTTATGGTATAGACATTCAAAAATGGTTCACGTCTATAGTTGAATCATGTTTTCATACTAACTCATCCCAATCTCTCATTTCACTAATACTAATCTTTTGGACAACTTGATTATATCTCAATAATATCCTCCATTATTCATATCCCCTTTCGCATCATTTGTAGATCATCATTGGAATCATATCAAATCAACCCAGAATCACCCCAAATCTACCTAGACTCAGTCCTAATTAATCTAGATCATGTCAGATATCCCAAATCAATCATCATATGTCCAATCCTAGGCATTTTTGTGGCTTTTAGTGTTTAAGAAACCTATCAACCTATAAAACATATCAATTCGACCTTAGTATTGTCATGGCTCTCAATGCTAGGTCAAAAATATCATTTTTGTCATCTAATCATTGACATTGTCAAGTCCCTTAGTGTTAGATCATGACAACATCAAACCATTTTAATAACATTGACAATGTTTGTCGATGTTATTATGATCAACCATATTAGTCCATCTCGATCTTGTAGTGTTTATGATATTAGTTAAATGTTACGTGTCCTTAGTCCATGTCATGTGTCCTTGGCATGTTATCAATTTTAATTAATCAATCAATTTGACCATGGCTTTGGTCTACACATCATCATTTGAGTTGATCCACATTTTCATCAAAGGATATTATCACACTTATCTAATCAAATTGGCCAATCATCTACTAATTTTCTCTATAGGATTAAATAACCCATGATTTAATCCTATATCATTTCAATCATTTTTCATCTCACGTTACTAGTTGCTCTTTCTAATTAACCTTTTCAATTAATTGATATTTATTAATTAATTGATTCATCTTCACAAGCAATGGGAATTCACAATTTCCTAAGTTCCATTTTCCACTCATAATTTCCAAATTCCTAATTTCCAGTTATGTGGATATATAGATTTTTAACTCAAATATTAACATAATCTTGACATCATTGTGATACATGGACATCTTACATCATGGATTCTTCATCTACATTTGGCTAAGATTTTCATTATCCATATATTCTTATTCCTTACACATATCTATATCTGGTGTCCATTGTCATGGATTCTTGGCTTTAAGTGGCTTTGAGGTGTCACATGACGTGTCATAGATCCTCCACCATTTTTAGCCATGTTTGATTTCCAAGCATCATAAAATCCTACATTTGGTATCTTGTGTCATATGTGTATGGATTCTCAAATGAATCTTTTGCCAAGTCGCATATCCAAGGTGACAAGTCCAATGCTCTCATCTTGCGTGTTGATTATAAATTGATTGTTCTTCCTCTCATTTTCAATCCTAACTTCTTAGTCTCTTGATGCTTCAAATTACTTCTTCTAGTACTCTCATATCATTATCATTAGCATAGAGTTTCACTTCCTAATTGTGCACATTATAGGCAATTGGAGCTACATCATATGGAGAAGAAAGAAGGACATGGGAGCTACGAATGAAAGAGGGGGTTTTAACTTTGTGTTGCTTTCTTTGTTTATTTGGCTTTCATGGTAGACTAGAGGGTATCAATGTATGTTTATTGAGTTTGTGATTTGCTCATAGTATGTTATATATTAGCCTATTTTTTGGTCCTACACATGAATGATACCTTCTTGAGTGGGGACTCTTCAGTGGCAAAAGCTAAAGCATGGAAGCATGTCTTGGAGATCTATGTAGTCAACGTGGATCAAAAAATTAACTTGAATAAAAGTAAGGTGTTCTCCTTCAACACTGAGCCAAATATCTAGAGAAGAGTGCTAAATATCCCAGGTTGCAATACTACCTCTCTTCCTGATATGTAAATGGGGCTCCCATTGACTGTTAAAGAGGTCAGAAATCACTTTTGAAATTTTATTATGGAAAATATGTAAAAGAAGTTGATTAGGTGGAAGGATAAAACTTTGAGTAGTGTGGGTAAGCTCCAACATTTGACTTCCTCCCTTTAAGGTATCCTGATTTACTTCCTATCCTTGTTCAAAATTGCTCAGGTTATGGTAGAGTAACTGGAGAAAATCCAAAGAAACTTCCTTTGGTCGAGGGGGGGAGAAGAACATAATGAGTTTGGTGAGTTGGGATATTATGTGTCGACCAAAAAATCAATGTGGTTCTAGTATTATAAAAATTACTGACTTGAGTAATGCTCTTCTCACTAAGATTGGTTGGAAACTAGTGAAGGATGAGGCTAACTGGTGTAAGATCCTAAAAGCTAAGTATTTGGGGAACTTGAATTTTATTCACTATATCTAGAGAAATAACCTTCCTACGGGGTCCAATATTTGGGGTAACATCTTAAAAAATATAATTTTACTTAGGGAAGGAGTGAGGTGGCTGGTGGGAGAGGGTAGCCAAGTTAATTTTTGGGAGGGTACTTGGTTAACTGGGAAACCTTTGGTTTGAATGAAGTTTGGTATTCTTAGAGACCATCTCTAGCTATAGGTGGGAAATAAGGTGATGGATTTCTTTGGACTAGGCAGGAGGTGGAAAAAGATACAGTTGCAATAGGGTTATTTAGATGGTGGAAATCTAGTGGAGGAACTAGAAGAGCTCCTCAAAGGTTATAGAATTCTGGGGGTGGCACAGGTTGACACCTTCATTTAGAAGGCAACCTCATTTGAGGATTTTTCTATCAATTTTTCTTATAGGATTATTTTTTAGAAATATATGGAGCCTAATTACTAGAGGAGAATTTGGTTTAGCCACCTAATCCTCAAGGTCAATATTATTTGGTGGGTATCCATGCATGGGAAGATCCTTACCATAGATAACCTAAGGAAAAGGGGATTCCAATTACCTAACAGATGATGTTTATGTAAAGGCAAGGAAGAAAGTATCTCCCATCTATTCTTAGAGTGTAGCTTTTCTATTAACATCTATGGTAGGTTGTTACAAAAGTTGGAGATGGTTTGGGTTTTTGATAAGGGGATTGATCAATTTACTAAGACTTGGAAATGTCTGTTCCTCCACACCCTCCTTATCCAAATGTGGAAAGTGATCCCCCCATGTCTACTAGGGTATTTGGAAGGAGAGAAACAATAAGGCCTTTAGAAATGAAGAGAGAAGTGAGGAGATTGTTACAGGGTTCATATTCAAGCTAATTATTGAGAATATGAAGAATTACATGTGGAGGAAACTGACGGTTCCCCCCACTATGATTGAACAAAGAATTGGTAGGAACTGGAATCTTGATGAAGGATTCATGGAGGTTGACAAATCCAAGCAACTTGCAATAAGAAGGATGAGATGGATCTCCCTAAGGAGAGATGGTGCAATGAAAAAGTAGGGTTTGGCTAGAGGGGGTATGGTTAGAGATAGTGATGGTAGAATGTTGTTAACCTATTCTGGTAATCTAAGGAAAGTCTCAAATAATGTTGTAGAGGCAATGGTGCTCCTTTGGGGCTTGAAAATGGTTATTAGTGTGGGATGGGAGAATGTGGAGATTGAAGGTGATTCCAAAATAATTATTAAAATACTGAAAGGCAACATTAAAGATGAATGGACAATCAAAAGGGTGATAGAAGAAATATGGCATTTATTAACCATCCTAAAAATATTTGAGCTACAACATGTTTTTTAGGAGGCTAATGCAGTGGCAGATGAGATGGAAGTGTTAGGTCTGAGAGTGCATGGCTTACGTTGCTAGAAAGAAATTGGAGTGTTACCAAATTTGGTAAGACTTTTAGTGAATAAAGATAAAATCCCATGATTGGGTATAGTTGGAGAGATTTTATGGATCTTAGTGACAACTTAGTGCTGAGTGGATTGATGGGACCAAGTCACTATTAATAGATCGCACGCAATGATGAAATAGGTACTTCCAATAATAAATTCACATGGTTCAAAAGGGAAAGTATATCAAAGTATAATTTGTGTGCATTTTTTATGATTTTATTGTTCATATCTTTGTACTTGATGCAAAGTAATAATTCAAATTTCAAAAGGCTTCAGCTTCTTAGGGATGATGAAAACAAGTGGAATTGGGGTAAGGATACTCGACACGTGATAACTAATCCAAGAAGTGACACAGGTATTCATGGCAATAAAGGATTTTACAAGTACTTAGTGCAACTCATATTTTGCATAAGTGTGATGATATTTTTAATATTCGCCTCTGGTTGAGAGTTTTGAAAGAAGTGAGAATTCTGGTGAAGGTTGTAGCTATGGAGGGAAATCTTTTGCATATTGAGCCTTCAATGATTAAGGATAGTGCCCATAAACCCCTAATTTGGTACAAGCTTAAAGAGGGGGGGTTGGTACCATTCATGGAGGTGCTGAATGGTTTTGATGAAAGTTGTTCTCCACAATTTGTTAATTCCTAGAAGGATAGAAAGGTAAATGTTCATGGTATTATATTTCAGGTTTCTAAGGAAATTATTTCCTTGGCAACAGGCCTTGTGATGAAAGGGATAAAGTGACAAAAGGTGACTAGGGTTGTGGATGAAGCTAGCCTAAATCACTTCTTTCAAGAGGGTGAAGAACCCATTCGCCATCATGGAGGGTTTTTGCGGGAAAAGCTTTTGAAGCCCTACAATGAAGTTTGCTTGGTGCTGATGAAATATCTAACCCTAGAAGGGAGGTATGGTGTTTGCTACTATTACCATTTTCCTCTCCTAAATCACTTCTATCATCATGATTATACTTCTATTTTGTTCTTCCTATTATATGAATTAGTTGATATGGTTTCTGATGTTAATGAGAAGATGAAAAAGGGGGTTAATTATACAATCCTCCACCAGGGGTTGATGTCCCATCTTTACTAATTCCATTTGGCCCTATTACCCCTAGGATTGTGGAGGTTGATATCTTGATTCTCCATAACTCCCACCCCCACCATACCCCACTAAGAATTACTAGCTCTAGAGCCCTTACCCCTAACCTTCACCAAGTGGGTCCCCTGAAGAGAGGAAGATTCCCCCTGGTAAAAAAGTGAAATCAAAGAAAGGGAAGGAGAAGGAGATGGAGGACTCAGATGATGAGGTGAGAGGGGGAAGGAGAAGATCTAGAAGAATAGTGAAAATTAATGTTAAAAGGAAGATGAGGTCCACTGCTTTGCAGGAGAAGGATTTAGATTCTGAAGAGATGAACCACCCCAAACAAAGAGTAAAACATAAGATGTTGAACTATGGTTTGGGGAACGAGGAGGAGAAGGAGGTGGAAATTTTGGACTCTTTAATGTCTTGCTCGAGTGTTGAGATTAAGGAAAGAAAAGAGATGACCCACGTCTTTGCTTTTATTACCATGGGTTGTGTAGACCTCACATGGGACTAGTTCCTAGGTATGGTCAAAAGAGCCCTCTCCCCTATCATGATGTCTTCTCTGGCCAAGGTAATACCTAAAGAAAAGATGATCTCTAACCTCCTAGTTTTGTAGAAAATTGGCAAGAACGTGGTGAATGGTAATTCGAGTGGAAAGTTGGAGGTTCTCGTGGAGACTCTTAAGTTGGTTGACAAAGATTTGAGGGAGAGAGTGCATGCCCTGGAGGAAAGGGTAAGACTTTTGGAAAAATTCACCATCAAGGTGACACACGTGATGACTACTACTTTGCACTTGCTAAAGGATAACCAAGAGGGGGACTTGACTCATGAGGACTCCATAATACTATTTGATTTCCTGGCAGAGGACTAGGCCAACATCCTCCTTAAAGAGAAGGATGTGAAGAAGACCAATTATGGCTTTCTCCCCTTGATCTTTTTGTGTTTAATGGCTTGTTGGTTCTTGGACTTAGTATGTTTTAAGTTTTTTCAGTCTTTTTTTATAATCTTTTTCCTATTAAGTAGTACTGTTTTAGGTAATATTAGTAGGATGCTTGGCAGACTTTTTTATAACAATCCTTCGATTGATGTTTTTGCTTTGATTAGTAGTAGTAGGGGATAATTTTTTTTGGTGGTAATCTACTGGTTGTAGGCTAGTTTGACTTTTGTAAGGGCCAAACCCTTGTTTTGGCTACTTTATTATCCAATAACATCACAACATATTTGAGGTTAGTGCCTAATAATTTAAATGTTCAATGTGATTATAGAGATCATTTTTGTTTTTATTTGAAAAGTTTTAATATATTGTTCATAAAAAATATTTTAGTTTGTATGTTTGAATGATTTGATATTTATAAATCATTGTAATTTGTATATTTCAACTAATAGTCATGTAGAATTCACCATCATGTCAAGGAAGAAACCAAAAATTAAAAAAATGGAAGAGAAGAAGAGAGAATTGGCAAATAAAAAGGATAAAATGAGAGTATTATGTGAACAAAGAAAATTATAAGCCACTAATGACAATTTATCTTTGGAACAAATGAGAGAAAGAAACAAAGATTTCGAATTGGAGAGGCAAAGAGAATGAATGTGACTCTTAGGCTCAACTAAACAATTGAATTCTAATGGTACACCATCTTCCAATATTGGAGCCACAACACCATCCCATGTTGAAGAGACATCTTGTTCTACGTTTGACAATATACACGCTCCATCATGTCATGTTGAAGGCACAACATCAACATACCAAGTAGGTGATATTCCTTCTTTTGCACCTTATTGCCAAGGCAAAACATCTTGGAACCTTGAAGGTACACAACTCACCCAAAATGATGTTGATGTTTATAATGTTGAGTCCATTGAAGATATTAGAACACCTCCAACAATTCGTTATAAAAAGCCAAGATATTTGATTGATATTGATACTAACATTCTACAATCAATGCTTGACAAGATTTCAAAGTGTACTTGTCAAAGAATAGTTATTTGAATATGGAGATTATTTTTTGAAGAATTCAATATGATAGGAAAATATCAATTATTTGTTGAAAAGATGAAGAATTTAAAATTTAAACCCGTTATGAAGATTCTTGGACTAAGAACAATGGATGAGTCAAAAGAAAAAAACATTGTAAAGAATATAATGAGTGCATATGACAAAGTGGGTAGTAAATCATGCACCAAAGATAGTAATATCACAAGATGTGTACTTACATCAACATTAGTAAGTGCCAAAATGAAGAAAGATTGATTCATTTGAAACACAAGGAAATCATTGGAGATACATAGAGATACTCTAATGAAAGCTATTGAAAGGCATGAAAGTGTGGATGATCTAACTGAAAATGAGTTATAGAAATTATAGAGATTCAAGTTTTAATTTTGCCATAGTACTAAGTGGCTCATAACATATAGCCACACCTATAGTCCTAATCCCCATTGACATTTGATAAACAAGTAATTACAAAAAGGGCATTAACACCCACTAAAAAACCAGTCCCTTACAGAGTATTTAAACATATTATCTAAAGGATAATAAACACAACAAAATTAGAAACCTGGAACTAATGAAAAAGCTTTGGTTTCTATCACTTAAACCACTTATCTGCATCTGGCTTGGTGAAGTTTGGAATTCCATATTTGCCCCCATAGCTCACACCTCATCCTTTCGTTTGGGTCCTTGTGGGCACTTCTTTCATGTTGAAGGTATGCAATTCTCCTCCTCTAGTGACATGTCCATCCATACACTAGCCACTATAGCCTCCCCTAAAGTAGTCCTTCCATCCTTTGCCATCTAACATCTCAATAAATCCACTGGCTTCCTCATGCTCTTGCGTGGAGTCAATTTCATGAAACCCCTCTAAGCCTCATGCTCATACCATGCCATTTCCTCCAAAAATGTGACCATCTCTCTCTAATCTCTCTCTACTTTTGGAAAATACACCCCTTGTGGAGATGCAAAAGACCAAATAACAAGAGGTTGGACTACAGTTTCACCCCCACTAATCATCTGCCATAGATCCTGCCCCATATCCAAGATGGCACCAAGCACCACTTTGTTAATTACCTCATCAATCTCCAACAACCATTGTGAATCCATACAAGCAACCGTAGCCTAATGCACTTCTTTGTCGATTCACCAAATAGCAAATCCAATGCTATAAAGAGAGACACAATATCTAGATTGGACCTATGCCTACAATAAGTGTCCAAGTATTTCGGCCCAAAAACCTAAAAAATACCAGTCATAAATTTCTTGTCCTCAAATAGGAAAATGTTCTTCATTCTTCTCACTGATATCTTTCCTTCATACAATTGTGTTTTATTGTCTACTTCCAATGCAAAATTGGTCTCCATCTTAGGTTTCCAAATAGAGTTCTCTGTTGGTATTGAAACCAGTCCACCTTTAATCAATTCATCAAAATCTTTGGAAGCCCAAACTTTGAAGAGTGCTTCATTATGATTACAAAGACACTGCCATGTGAAAGGAGTTGCCCCTTTATGAATTCCCTTCATTTTGACAACTAAATCCCAAAATTAAAAGAAGTGCAAACTAAATCCCAAAATTAAAAGAAGTGCACACACAATGGGTGGGAAAGTTTATTCATAAAGACTATTTCAAATCCCATACCCCTTACTCCAAATTGAGGTGCCTAAGGTCTTTGAATATGTCATATTGATTCCCCGAGGAACCATCCACTCCCAAGTTTGCCAACTTGTTGGCCTCCTGATAGATGTGAGTAATCTTGAAGTCTTCAAACTCCTTCAAAAGACATTTAATCTAGCCTATGTATTTATCAAGGTGTCATGACTCCAATTTCCCTTTCTTGATACCATTTATGATAATCTCTAAATATCCTTCCAAATGCACTCTACTTATACCAAGCTTGATTCCTCAAACAAGAGCTTCTTTGGTTGCTTCACATTCTTCCATATTATTGGTGTCGTCCCTTAGACGTTTAGCCACAAAAGCTAAGATGTTTCCCTTGTGGTCCCATGCTATGCACCTACATCCCAATGGGTCTGAGTTTCCTCGAGCAACCCCATCAAAATTTATCTTAATCCATCCCTCCTCTAGTGGTTTCCAACTACACTTCTTTCTTCTATGAGAAGGATCAACCCTTGAAAGCCCATTAACAGGTTGAAACTTAATTGTTGGAAATTGTTTTGCATCCTAGAATCTTGCCTTGTATAAGGAGAATCTTGATGATTTATTGAAGAAGTCACAAATGAGATAAATTCTATAATAGCTCGTACTAGTCTCTTCCCAAATCAAAAACTATCTTCCTCCTTTTCCTAAAAAATTCTCCTATTTTGCTCCTTCCACAACTCCCAAAGCATCATCATCGGGATGAAATTCCACACCATTCCAAAGGTATTTCCTTTTTAAGCTCCAACCATGCTTCCAATCATTCCTTCACAATTTCTATCATTGGGATTGCCCATTCCAACTTTAACCTCACAATTATCCATGCCTTTTGGGCAAAGCTTCAATGTAACAAGAGATGGTCAATCATTTCTTTAGCTTCCCTACAAAGATGGCACCTAAATGGTCCCTAAAATCCCATCCTTAATAATTTTTCTCCAATTAAAATTTTCCCATTTCCTACTAATTAGGTGAAAGCACCCACTTTTCAAAAATAATCTTGGTCACAACACATGTTTTGTTCCCAGATCACCTTGTTATGCATTCCTTCCAACAACTTATAGAAAACTTTTACTGAATATTGTCCACTTTTAAATCTACACCAGACTAGCTAATCCATTGAGTTTGAACAGAGTAAAGCTCTATTGTTTAGATTTTGTGTCATCTTCTCTAGATCCTCATTATTAAGGGTGAGGGAAGAGACCTTTTTCCATTTCCCAAGCATACCATTTATTGTACTCTTCCCATCAATGTAATCTTAGACTTTGGATCCTCAATATTGTTGTGTTGCTTCAGTTCAACTTTGGGACACCCCAATACTGTCTCATTTTTGACCTTCATCCCATGAATCCTTCCAAAAATCAACCTTTGCGCCATCACTAATCTTCCATGTTAGATGATTGGTTATTACCTCCCTACAATTCATTATGAAATTCTAGATTATTAAGCCATACAAAGGATCCACATTAGTTAGATTATGCTCATTCTCCATGCTATCTAGATACTTTTCTCTAGAATCTTGACCCAATGCTGATTACAAAAAGTGTACATCTGCTAAACTAGTTTGGCTCCAAGAGCTGTATTTAATAGCAACCAATCTCAAACACCACCCCTACCTCTTCCTCTTGGCTGACACACCTTCAACCAAGCCATTAATGACATCTTACCTCTCTCCTGCAATCCATTCCATACAAATTTTGGCATTCTATGTTGAATCAGTAAGATCTCTTTCTTAGGAATTTTAAAACAAGACATGGTGTAGATTTGCAAAGCTAATATGACCAAATAGAGCATTACAATCCTTCCCACCAAAGTTAACACCTATCCTTTCCAACTATCCATTCTCTTCATACAACCATCCACCAATTTTTTTCATATAGTGCCCTTTCCCACTCCTTCAAGCAATAGTGTGCCTAGGAATTTGCATGGAAGCTTCCCTATCCTCACATTGAAAAATTTTACAATAATCCTCTATGAACCCTATTCCATATTGAAAAATTAGATTTCAAATTTATCCCAATTCACTGACTACCCCGAAGCCAAACTATAATCATCTAAAACATTCTTCATCACTTTAGCCTCCTCCATTAATGCCACATCAACAAAATAAGTGTCATTTGGGAATTGAGAATGAGTGGTTACATCTATCCCATTTGTAATTAGGATTCACTTCCATAAATTCAGATCTCTCTTCTTTGAGATTAATCTTCCCAAATCCTCCACCAAGAGAATGGGTAAAAATGGAGAAATTGGGTCCCTTGTTTAATACCCTGATTAGTACAAAAGAAGCCTTCGGGACTACCATTCACTAAAACTAAGGCTCTGAAATCCAAAATCATACTCTTAATCCATTTCAACCATCTTTCCCCAAACCCAAATTTTTGTAACACTGTTATAAGAAAATCCCTGTCAACTTTGTTGCATGCTTTATGGATATCAAATTTTATTAGCATTTTTTGTTCCTTACTTTTCATGGCTATGTGTATTGCTTCATGAGCAACAATGATGTCATCCACTATGTTGTGATTGGGCATGAAACCACTCTGCTTTAGGGATATGATAGAATCTAACAATGCTTTTGTCCTATTTATAACTATCTGGGTAATAATTTTATATATTGTATTACAAAGAGAAATAGGCCTAAAGTCATCATACCTTGATGGTTGCACTTTCTTTGGATTGAGTGCTTTTAACGTAGTCTTGAAGTCCTAGATAAATCCTACCCTCCTTGACTCCTCCACTATTGTTAGTAGTTCACCCTTAAGAAGCTTCCAATTTTTTTGAAAGAGGAATGCTTGGAAACCCTCAGGCCTTGAAACCTTTTCTCCTCCCAATCTAAACATTGTAGCCTTTAGTTCACTCATCTTAATTGTCTCCATTAGCATCCTATTATCCTCAGCAGAAACAATGTAGAAATAACTCCCAAGACCTTTTCGTTTGATTCTTTGCTATCTACCTGTTCCCCACTCCATAACTCTAAAAAAAATTGACTATCAGTTTGTTGATGTTGTCCACATCTTCCAAAAGCACCCCATCTTTATCCTCAATTAAAAGAATATGATTCACATTGCAACTAATCTTCATAGAGTTATGGAAAAACTTCGTATTCATATCCCCAACCCTCAACCTATTCTCTCTCAATTTTTGTTTAAAGAAAACTTCCTCCTTCATGAAAACTTATGTATAACTTGCCCATCAAATCTTGTTTAATTTGAAAATCTACTTCATCTATCCCTTGATCCATTAATTTTTTGTTCAAAGTAGCCAAGTCAGCCTCTAAATCTTCTTTGATTTTGAAAATATTCCCAAAGTGGAATTAGTTCCATTTCTTAAGTTTTTGCTTAAGGTATCTCAGTTTTGAGAAGAACTAAAAGGTTGCATTACCATTAACTAACCATGCATTGGTCCACCAAACCACCACTCTTTCCTTAAACCCTTCTTCCCCAAATCACATAATTTCAAATTTAAAAGGACACCTAAGGGGAATGCCATCTTGTTGTACCACTAGAGACACCAGGAAATGATCAGAGCCTAAGAATCCTGGTACTCTCCCTTCGAAGGCTACCAGTGAAGTTTGCAAGTCTCTTGCCAAGAAGATTATGTCCAACTTCCCTACAATATGAGAGAAACCCTTCCTCTAATTAGTCCACATGAAAAGACCCCCTTTTTCTAAAACTATTCACAACTAGTTGTCTAGCACAAATTGTTGAAAATCAATTTGTATTGTCAAGGTAGATGAAGCAATAGGAATTGAAAATTAGACACCCCCTCTTTTATCTGCAAAGTAAAGAGTGGCATTGAAATCTCTTGCTATCATTCTTATTTCACCCCCCAAGGTAGCTAGAAAGAGTGAAATGTCCTCCCATACTAATTTCTTCTCATCTAATTTTGTGGGTCCATACACATTTGTCGAAACTCCCGAGAACTTAACAATATATATGAAGAAAAACAAAAAGATTACCAATTCCTCTTTTATATTAGAAGCTCACCTTTAAGAACTCTTAGATTTTAGAAAATACCATGATCTCCTGAGGCCCTTGCTACCTCTACAAAGAATCTAGACCACATCTCTATTACTCCTAAAACCTTAGTTGCTTAATTTCCATCTTTGTTTCATGAATGCAAACTACTTCTATTTTTGCCTAATCAAGAGCTCTCTTGATCAGATGCCATTTGCCAGGAGTGTTGCAACCCTTGTCATTCCACACAACTAACTTCATGGCTTCCTAGTAGAGACAATGTCCCTCTCAGATCTCAATCAAGTCTAGTCATTCACATTTTTGTCATCCTCCAACAATCTCTAAATCAATTTCCTTCCCCTAAATTTCTAGGGTTTGTCCTAAGACTTGACCTCCTTCACCTCCATCTGTGTGATAGTACATTTTTTTGTGAGCCCAATCCCATCTTGTTCAACTAAAGAGTCTTCTTCTAAAATCTCTTCTATTTATAGAATACCTACCAAATACAGAACCATCAGCCTTGGGGGAGATTCAAATATGTTTATACACCCTTTCTCTCCTTTAGGTTGCACAAGTAATCTTGAATCCATTGTATCCACACACTTATTCTAGTCTATAATAAGAGTGTTATCCTCTTCAATCCTAGGCTCTACTTGCCTACCCTCCAATTCCCTTCTAAGTTCTTCCACTTCAGCCTCAACTATAGCCCCCATTTGATAGTCTTGATATACACCAAAAGTGGAATCCCCTTCTATAAATATTTTTCCTAAGGTTCTAGTCCTGAAGCTTCCTACCTCTCCCTGAGGCTTCAAAACTACCTTTGTCATCTCAAACTCATTGCTTCTCCCATCATTTATCCCATCACTCATAGGGCAAAAAGGGGGGTTTGATGTGCTTGGATCACTAATATTGATCATTTCCTTCGAGACTACCACCACCTTTTCCTTCCCCTTGTTTTGTATCGTGTAGTCTTCAGCCGAATGACCCCATTCCTTACAAGCTTTTCAAAGAATTATTTCTTCCTAAATCTCTATTTCCTACCACCAATAGCCTTCTATTGTTTGAAGTTCTATTGCTTGTGGAAGTAATGGATGAGGTTTCCATAATATGTTGATCCTTGCATACTGACTGAAATCTTGATTTTCTATTGCTTCATCTACCTTGACAAACTTCCCTAGTTTGTCCCATATCATCTTAATAATTTATGTATTCTATTATTTGTATGGTAGGTTATACAACTTGATCCATGTTGGTACCTCCTTCACCATGGCCTATTTGGGGTTAAAGTTAGGGACCCAATCCTTGATGTAGAAGCCAACTCTGTCCATCAAGAAGGACCCATTATGCATTACTCTTATTTTGTCCTAATTTGACTCCATAATGATAATAAAAAACCCATTTTAAAGGTTTTGATTGATACTTTTGGCCCCTAATAGTCATTTACCCACTTTCTCATCCTGGGTAATGATGGTCATCTGCCTCCCCACTTCATGAAGAAATCCCTATCCCTCAACATACTAACCATTGATTTCCAATCATCCATGTCAATCTGGATATCAATTGCCTTTAAATCCATTGTCATTGATATGTCCTTCATAAGAGTGACGAGGGTCATAGGGTGAACATTTTGTTGTATCACCCATTTTCTATTAGTACATGTTGTGTTTACTTGGGTATTCCCATTGTCATTCCTTTAAACTATGGCAACTTCTCATTCCTATGCTTCACTCCTCCCCTATTTCAATCTAAAAAACCTCCTCATTTCATAGTCTGGTTGCATAGTGGCTTTCGGGCTGCCTCAAACCATTCCAAGCTTCCCTCCCATCATGCCATTACTACCTATAACTGTTCTCATGAAACCATGGTCTTCTCCTTTACTCTTCCATATATCCTAATCTTTTACTAGCCTATGAATTTAACTATTGTATTTTTTTGTACTATAAAAAAGGTCTTGATATTGTGATCGTTTTCTTCTAAACTCTTTTATTTAAGTTATGAATCCTTAATTTGTACTAGTCTTTACACTAGAAAACTATATAACACAATTCTCACTGGCCCACTAAATATTATGGAGATCCCCCACTATTACACATAGTTTACCATATTCAATGAAATGCATTTTTACATTCAATTACAACTTTCACATTAGTGTCCTTATTTAAAGGAATACCATCTCTCCAACATACTTTGAGTGATGGTTGGTATCGCAAGAATTTATAATAAAGAGGGTAAATAATGTGTGGATAATGATCATGATAATGTGTGTAAATATATATATTTAGTTATCATTCAAACACATTCATTAACTAGTAACAAATAATGAAACAAATGAAACCTTCCACACATGCAACACAAGAACACCAATGTTTTATCATGCAAACCTTTCGTCAGAGGAAAAAACCATGGTGGGAATTAGTACCCATAATTATTTGCAATTTTTTGAAGTATGAGAGTTGAAGGCCTAGCCTTTTTATAGTCATTATAAATGCCCTAATTGAAGGAGATCCTACTAGGAGTCATTTAGTTAAGGGGTTGACCTTTAGTCCTAATAGGAGCTTTAACATTTTCCACGTAACCTGGTTAAGGGATTCATAACTCTAATTAAAGATCCACCTAGTTAAAGGATTTAGACTCTAATTAAAGATTCATCAAGTTAAGGGATTTCAACTTCAAACCTATTAGGATCCTCCTCACCCTATTAGGAGTGACCCAGTTAAGGTATTTTCTTGGAGAACCTATTAGGATTCAACAAGTACAATGATATAAGAATAACACTACTTATTTGCCTATATATATCTAATTAAATATAATATTTTCTCTCTTATAGACTATCCAAACCTTTCTTCTCAACTAGACATGACATTCATGACCTACAACTTCACAAATTCATCAAATTGATTATAAATACATTTTCCATTGGTTAGGTTGGAAACTGGATTAAAAAAATTATTTCCTTTGAATGTCACTTTCTATTTCATCTTAAACCACCAAAATATATTACTAAACCCTAATTAATCATTTACAAATATTTCTCAACCTCTAAATACAATCACACATCAATTTGGTCAAGAACAATTAAACCTTTTTACTCTTTCCAACACACTTCCATGACTTCAAGAAATTTGATCATCATAATTTATGTGAGGTAATCCTAGCATTAGAAATCAATCTAATATGTCAATATGATATGTATATCATGAAAATATTAACTATAACTAGCTAAAACATCACTAGTTTAGATCTAACATCAACTATATTTAATAATTTGTCAACTCTTCATAGAACAAGCTTTAATCCACTGAAACTATGTCTTTTGGTACACAAATCACATTGTGATCACAACAATAGTCTCATAGCTTAGTCAAGATAATGCAAAATGAACTGTGACACTACAATCCACACAAATTTGATAAACCAATCAAATCATTCACCATCTATCACCATGTATTATTTTGGTTCCTTTGTCAATCTTCAATCGATCATAAATCTCTCTAGATATTGTGCTGTCATGTGTAATCCAACATACACACGTTGATACATCTCTAAGTCTCCCTTAGAGTTGTACACTTTACTTCCTCTCCAACTCCTACTACAACATTGGATTTAAGTACTTCAACACTTAGTATCTCATTTAGTGCATTGTCATTCAACATAATACTAAGTTAACATCAATGATAACCCAAAAACTAATCTCCTAGGTTGATGCAAGAACATCTTGGGTCTTTGAGCAATCTTGCATCAACCAAAAGTATTTTTGGTTTTCTATACCAGCTAGTTGTTTTCAAAGTAGTCATTGTTACTTTTGGTTTCTTGTTGTGCATGGTTGATATCATGCTCAGGACTTATCCTAGATCCTTTTCCTAAGTGCACAAGTTCTTAGGTTTCATATTTCTTATTTTTTGTGTCATTCTTTGCGGTCTTTATTTTCATGTTGTTTTCATCTAGTGAGGTGTGTTGTTTTGATTGGTGTAGTTTCCTATGCTTACATGACATCTTATGCAATTGGGAGCCAACTCCTAACACATGTGTGGACCTATCTTTAAGTGTGCATGACTTAATGTTGTCATTTTATTGGATTTTGTTTTACTCTTCCATGACTAAACCTATATTATAAATAAATGCTTGACTAGCCAACTTGTGGCTTAGCTGGCTATAAAAAAGCTTGGTTAGGGGCATTCTTAGAGAGAGAGACTAGAAGATAGAAGATATGACCTTGGACTCTAAATTATAATTCTTATTCTAGATAAGGCCACAACCTAGAAGGCCTCATAGTTGAGCATGTTGTTGTTTTGTATGCCAAGTTAAATAATTATACCTATGAATATGTTGCATTTGGCCTTGTGTTCTTTGTGGTTTATTTGATCTTATGTATAGCTTCCATGTGTAACTATGAGTAGGGGAGTGTTGGTAAGTTTAATTTGAGTTTATTTCCCTCTTATTCCTCCCATCCACCTTCTCCAAGCATTAGGCAGTATCATTGCATAGTTCTTTCTTGAGGCTTGGATTTTGGAGAACCTTGTTGAATTTGGTTATATGGTGATAGCTTTGAAATATGACTTATAACTTGCAGAAGGTTACGATCTTGTTGGAACTATTATCAAAATGGTTTGAGGTAGAGGAAATGTTGACAATTCTATTATGGATATGTTGAGACAAATTGCAATGAGACTTGACATTGTTGAGACAATGGAAAGAAGAGGTGTACATTTTGAAGATGTTTGTGATGATGAAGAAGCAACACCTAATCCTAACCTTGAACTTGAGATTGAACAAGATGAAGAAAATCTTTTAAGATTTTTTTCAAGGGCCAACTCTAGACCTATTGTTTAAGTTTCTTTCTATGATGGAAGACTTGAGATTGATGCAGTATTGGATTGGATTATGAGATAGATAAAAACTTTAAGTATGAAAGCACTATTGATAACAAGAAGGTCAAGATAGAAGTCACAAAGTTGAAAGGTCATTTTTAACTTTGGTGGGATAATTTTCAAACTGAGAGATAAAAGAGGGTAAAATAAAAGATCAAGATATGGGCAAAGATGATTGGAAAGATAAAGAAGAAGTTTCTCCCTATAGATTACAAAGTTAATTTGTTAAGGAAAATGAAAAATTTGGGGCAAAAAAACACGAGTGTGAAATACTATACTAAATAATTTTACAAGTTGGATATCAAATTTAAACATGTGGATGATGAAGGTGAGAAAGTGGCTAGGTAGTTTAATGGTTTGAGGACATTAATTCAAGATGAGATCGGCTATGTTAAGATGGAGAGTGTGGAAGAAACATATTAGTACACTCTAAAGGCTAAAGAAAGACTAACAAAGAGACATCATCAAAGACAAAGAGGAAGACATGGTAGATTTCAAAGAAGTAAAGGCATAACATATGCAAAAAGTAGAAAATTTCATAGTGCAATGCAAGATAAAGGAAAATTAGAATGAAAGGAAAAAAACTACTAGTAAAAGAGGTAATTACACTAGAGGTAGCTATAGTGGTTACTCTAGGAATAATAATGATGGGAAAAGAGAAGAAAGATCTTGGTTTAAAGGTACTTGTTATAAGTGTGGTGAAGAAGCACATAGAGCTTTTGAATATACTAACTCTGGAAAGAAGATTGGAGGTAATAGTAGAAGCACTTTGCTTGTGAAGAAGTTGTTGAAATACTTAATGAACCTAAAAAGGGTGGGAATCTGATGTTGAGAAGGATCTTTTGGAATGAAGAAGTTGATGGAGAAACTATTTTAAGAAATAGTTTGTTCAAAACTAGATGTTAGATTGCCAAAAAATGTTGCAAAGTTTTGATAATTTGGCATCTAAATAGTCAATTAACAAATTACAGTTGCAAAGATTGAGACATCCTAAGACTTATCATGTTTACTGGATCTAAAAGGAGCATAAACTACTTATAAGTGAACAATATTTGAAACAAAGGATTGTAGATTTGCCTACACTTTCTTTCCTAATTTCTATAGAGTTTTTCAAGTTGAATGTAATGCTAGTGGATGTGTTATAGGAGCTATTTTGAGTCAAGAAGGAATACATGTAGCTTTTGTTGAAAGTAGATTGATACAAGTATAAGAATGTATTTCGATCATTGTTTTCTCACTGATGTCAAACTTCTTACTTGCTGGAAAGATAATTGCTTAGATGATTTGAGTAGCATCATTTATTTGATTGATGAAGAGGATTTGATCAAATGAGGTAATAATAGTACCTAGAGGAAAGGTTGAGTTATGATATGGAAAAGGAGTACAAAGATCAGTTAAGATAGTGATATTATATTGTATTGATTATCTACTTAAGGTTGCAAAGGATGGATACATTGATCAAATTTAAAATAACAAGTAAAATGCATTATGTCTGCAAAGCTTAACAATTTGCACAGTAGGTGCCAAGAAAAGTTAGTGTAAGCTGAACATAAAATCAGTAGGAGCCAAGAAAAGTCAAGTTTTAGTGTATGCTAAGTGATATAGTGAAAGCCAGGTAAAATTTAGTTGATGCTGAGCACCAGTAAACTTTAGTTTGCGCTGAGTGATTTGATAGTGGATGTTGAGCAATGTAGTATGTGCCAAGCATTAGAAGCAAGTTAATGCTGAGTGTTAGCATTATGAGAAAGATCATGAATTTGATGAATATGAGTTGACAAGTTTGATTTCTTGGATTGTGTGAACAACGTGGAAGATAAGCTTGATGAGTTGGTGTCACAGAATTCAAGATGAACCATTTTGAGGTGAATTCAAAGAGAATTAAAGGAGAAGTTTCTAGAAGGGAATGAAATGAAAAGATGGGTAGATCCATTGAATCCTACCTAATTGTACCTAACTCTAAAATGGACAATGGAGGATGAACAACAAAATATCTAATTTCTCTTTATAAGGGGATACAAGGCATGAAACAAAAGTTGACATGTGCGAGAACCCAAGAAAGACAAGGAGTCTAGGGTAATGTTTTATATGGTGCTAAACTATAGAGTTTGCAATTGGCATGCAAAGTAAGAAGACTTAAGGGTGTGGATGCTTGAAGGGTGGACAAGCTATCAAAGCTAAAGTATGTGAAAGCCAAGTAGAATGGAGTATTCAAATAGAGATCTATAATCTGCAAAGTGAGTTGTAAGTTGTTACTAGATTAAGCCTTATTGTTACTTTCTAATCATTGTATCAATTTAGGGTAAATCCTTTGGATTAAGGTTGACCTAACAATCATTTCTAAATCCTTTAATCTGGTGACATTCCAAGTGAATGATCTAAAGTCCTCTAACAATGCTCACTCCTAATAGGGTGATTGAAATCCTCTAACTAGGTCACATTTAACAGTGTGTATTGCAACCTTTGATAGGGTTGGCCTTTCACAGGGCATCACTTCAGAAGAGTGAGAATTAGTAGCATGTTACTGCTAGTTTTTCCCAAATTGAGTTTCCACGTAAAATCATTGTGTCAAATGTGTTATTGAATTTGTTATGTTTCATGCTTACATTTCAACAAAGTTTATTTGATAGTACCCTACAAGTTTAAGAGATTGCATAATCTAATGGATGCATGCATGATGAATATGTTTTATAGATATGGGTTCACTAAACTGTGAAAAGTTTTATTTGTACATTTGGACCTTGGATAACCTATTCACTCCCCTCTTAGTTATTTTAAAGAATTCCAACAATTGGTTAGATCCATCTACTTGAGAGGACTAGTTTGAAGGTACTAGAAGCAAAAGATCAAGATGTAAAAAAGAGAGGCACCCAAGCTTAATAGAGACAACTTCCCTACATGGAAAATTTTAATGAAGCTACACCTAGGAAGTCTTGGAGATCATGCAAAATCTACCATCACCATAGAGCATGTTGATCCTGCTAGAGCACTAACTACTGAAGATCTGAAAAAAGAAGTAAAAACACAATCATAAAATGTTGGAGATTGCCTCTACCCTAATCTATGCCAAATTTGATGACATCAAGGGTGGTGATAGTGCAAAGAAAGTGTGGGATGCTCTTCACACTATTTATGGAGGAGACACAAATGTTCTAAGAGCCAAATCTAAAAGTCTTAGAGGTAAGTTTGGTGATATGAGAATGCAAGAAGGTGAGAATGTTGCTTAATACTGCTCTCGGATAAAAGATGTTAATGCAATAAGAGGAGCTAATGGTAAGATGGATTATGAGACTGTACTAAGCAAAGTTTTGAGAACATTGTTGCCCATTTATGCTATAAGAGATTCTATAATATAATAACTAAGATGCATACCAGGTTCTAATCTGACTCTTGAAAGTCTAGTAGGTAGGCTCACTGCTTTTGAGCTATCTAATTTTGATAATTTCAAATTTGACAATGTTGAATCTTCTTTCAAAACCAAGCTATCATTGAAGGAACCTAATGAGAAGAAGAAGAAAAAGGTAAAATATGTTTCCAGTGACAGTGATACATATAAGAAAGATGTAGAACAACTTGAAGCACTACTAGCAAGGAGATTTCATAGAGGTAAAGAAAAATTCAAAGGTAAGCTACCTATCATGTGTTTCAATTGCAATGAGGGTGGTCATATTGTTTCTAGATGCCCAAAGAAGAAAAATTATAGAGGTGGAGACAAGTACAAGAGTAGAAGAGATTAAGACAGCAAAGATTACAAAAACAAATGCAAGAAGTCTTGCTACATTGTTGAAAAAGAAAGTAAAGATGGATCTGATGATCATGATGATGAAGTGATATATGTTGCAATGAAGGATGATTTTGATGAGGACGAGGCAACTACACTAGTGTCCTATGTGAATGAGAATGACAGATGGATCATTGTTAGTAGGTGTTCACATCACATGACTGAAGATAAAAGTAATTTCATTACCTTGAATTCTTATGATGGAAATAGTGTAAGATTTGGTAATGATGCACCCTATCTGATAAAAGGAAAAGATTCTATCAAACTCACAAAAAATATTTTATGTGATAATGCTTATTATGTTGAAGGACTTAACTATAATTTGATGAGTGTATCACAACTGAATAGTTTAGGTTGTAAGGTTGAGTTTGAGAACAAGATTGCTAAGATATATGATATTTATGGAAAACTAATTGGAAAAGGTGATCAAACTAAAGGTAATCTATTCTACCTTGATGTGGATAATGCTACTTGTTTAGTTGTAGAATTTAATGATGTGTGGTTGTGGCACAAGAGGTTATGTCATGTTAATTTCAATAACTTGGTTAGTATCAGTAACATGAGAAGAGTAAGAGGTTTTCCTAAGTTTAAGAAACTTGACAATTTAATTTGCAAGCAATGTCAGTTAGGCAACAAAATAACAAAGTCAAGTTTTAAGAGTAAGACTCATACCTCTAAAAGAATATTAGAGATTGTTCATATTGACTTGTGTGGACCAATTGATATGGAAAGCTACAAAGGTGATAAGTACATTATGCTATTTGTTGATGACTATTCTAGAATGATGACAATTATATTTTTGAAAAAGAAATCTGATGCTTTCCAAATGTTTAAGTGGTACTTCAAAAGAGTTGAAAAGAAATAGGTAAAAATCTAAAATGTTTGAGATCTGATAGAGGAGGAGACCTTATATCAAATGATTTTGAGATGTTTTGTAATAACAGAGGAATCAAAAGATAGACATCTACTCCTAGAACCCCTCTACAAAATATAATTGCTAAAAGTAGGAACAAATTTTTAATGGACTATGGTAGAACATTCATGATGGAGAAGAATGTTGCTTTGAAATATTGGAGAGAAGCTGTAAGTACAATTGTCTATACCTTGAACTGTGCAGAATCAAGAAAGGTACTCATTCAACACCTTTTGAACTATGGTATGGATACTCACCCAATGTAAAATATTTTAAAGTATTTGGAAGCAAGTGTTATATTTTCAAAGATTTTAGTGATGGTAAATTTAATGCAAAAAGTGAAGAAGGTATATTCCTTGGCTATTCCATAAGAAGTAAAGCTTATAAGTGTTTAAATACTAACATTAACAAGGTTGTGGAAAGTGCAAATGTGAAATTTGATAAATATATAGAAGTACATGAGGATGAACCTATCAAGGAACCAAAGGAGTACAAATCATTTGTATATTTTTATGAAGGTATGCTTGCTGATGAAGATGTTGTAAATCAGGTTGCAAATCAATAGCAAATTTCAGTGGCTATCGAGTTACATTAAGAAACTGAGCTACATTCAAGTGTCGAGTTACAAAATGAAGTTGAGGCACATTTTGATTCTAAGATTAGTGTACATGAAAGAGATGTTGAACTGCCTAATAGAAATGTATGCAGTGATTCAAAAGTTGAGAGACCAAATAAGGAAAATAGAGAAGAACCAAGATTGTCAAAGTATGTCAAGAGACATCACCCTGTAGCACAAATCATTGGAGATAAAAATGCTAGACCAATGACCAAGTTGAAAATGATACATGTTTTCTTAGCATCTTTGAACCTAAAATGGTGAAAGATGCCTCAGAAGATGTGGACTAGAGTAAAGCCATGAAAGAAGAGATAGAACAAAGTGAGAAAAATAAGACATGGACTCTAGTTCCTAGACCAGAAGACAAAAATGTGATTACCACCAAGTGGGTGTATAGAAACAAGTTAGATGAAAATGGTGAAGTCGCAAGGAACAAGGCAATATTAGTTTGTAAAAGATATGGACAAGAAGAAGGGATAGACTATGGAGAAACATTCACTCTTGTTGCGAGATTGGAAGGAGTAAGAACTCTACTTGCTTACTCTACATACAAAAGTTTCAAAGTTTATCAAATAGATATTAAGTCTACATTTCTGAATGGTATATTAGAAGTGGAGGTTTATATAGAACAATCAGAAGGATTATTGATGCTAATAACAAGAACATGGTATGTAGACTACACAAAGCTTTATATGGTTTGAAGCAAGCACCAAGAGCATGGTATGAAAGACTTCATAATTATCATGTGAAGATTGGATTTGAGAGGACTGATGATAATAGCAATCTATACTTGAAGACAAAGAAATGTAAAGGTATTTTAATATCTAATTTTTTTGATGATGTCATATTTGGAGGTCAAGATACTTTATGTAAGGCTTTTGCAAATGAAATGAAGAAAGAATTTGAAATGTCTATGTTTGGAGAGATCCAGTTCTTTGTGGGTTTGCAAGTACATTAGATGAAATATGGCATATACATCACTCAGTCAAAATATGTAAAGGAGATACTAAAAACTTTTGAATTGGAGGATTCCAAGCTAGTAAGCACACCTATGGTGATAGGACATAAATTGTCAAAGAATGATGATTCAACTAAGGTGAATCAAACATTGTATAGGTCTATGATCGACAAATTACAATATGTAGTTCATAATAGACCTGATATTGCATTATCTATTGGGATAGTTGCAAGATTCTTTGCTAATGCCAAGGAAAATCATTTGATGGTTGTTAAGAGAATAATGAGATATCTGAAAGGAACAAAAGACTATGGTCTATACTATAAGAAAAATGAGAAATTTGAATTGAGAGCCTGCATTGATGCTAATTGGCCTAGAAATGTTGATGATAGAAAAAGCACTAGTAGAGGAGCATTTTTCTTAGGAAAAAGGCTGGTTACATGGACTAGCAAGAAACAAAACTGCATATCTCAATCTATTGCTGAAGCTAAATATGTTGCTGCTATAGTAAATTGTATAAACATTGTATGAATCAAACAGCTACTCAAAGGTATAAAAGAGAAAATCACTGAACCTGCGGTACTTTATTTTGATAATACTAGTGCTTTAAATATATCAAAGAATCCTGTGATGCATACAAAGACTATTGCAATCAAGTATCATTATTTGAGAGAGTTAGTTCAAGATAAAGAGGTGAAGATAGAATATGTTAATACAAAAGAGCAAATAGCTGATATCTTCACAAAAGCATCACTTAAAGATGCTCATGAGTATCTAAGAGGTAAATTAGGGGTAATACCCCTATCTAAGGCTATTTAAGAAGAATGAGAAGTGCCCTACATCAAACAAGATGATTGACATATGTTACACATTGATGCAGTGGATCTTACTTTAGGAGCTGCCTAAAGTAATAAAAAAGTTGGAGCTACAAATCAGTCACAAGCTAGGTGATAAAGGGAGAAACTATAAATGTTCATATCTACATATTAAGATGACAAGTCTTTGGCATTATTGTCAAAGAGGGAGAAAGAAAAAGAAAGGGAGAAATCCAACAATCCAATACTTAGAGGGAGATAGTGCCAAGGGACATATAAGAAGTGATCAAGAAGGAGTCATAAGGATGAATTGATTTGTCTTCTAATCAGAACAAAATTTTGTAACCTATTTAGAAGATGAAATTTGTTGATAGAGGGAGAGACTTCAATACAAGGAATTATTTTCTTTTTGGTATTATTGTTGGATGTATTGATCAAGTTTGGTTAACCATCAATGCCAAAGAGGGAGATTGTTGAAAATAGATTGATACAAGTATAAGAATGTGTTTCAATCATTGTTTTGTCACTAATGTCAAACCTACTACTTGTTGGCAAGATAATTACTTAGATGATTTGAGTACTATCATTTGTTTGATTGATGAAGAGGATTTGATCAAATGAGGTAACAATAACACACAGAGGAAAGATTGAGTTATGATATGGAAAATGAGTACAAAGATCAGTTAAGACAATGATATTATATTGCATCAATTATCTACTTAAGGTTGTAAAGGATGAATACACTGATTAAGTTTAGAAGAACAAGTAAAACACATTATGTCTGCCAAGCTTAGCAATCTACACAGTAGGTGGAAATCAAAGTTAGTGTAAGCCAAGCATAAAATTAGTTGGAGTCGAGCAAAGTCAAAGTTTAGTATATGCCGAGTGATATAGTGAAAGCATAGTAAATTTTAGTTGATGCCAAGCACCAGTAAACTTTAGTTTGTGCTGAGTGATTTGATAGTGGATGTTGAGCAACACGGTATCTATCAACCATCAAAAGGAAGTTAATGTTGAGTGTCAACATTATGAGAAAGATCATGAATTGGATGAATCTGAGTTGACAAGTTTGATTTCTTGGATGGTGTGAATCGTGTGGAAGATAAGCTTGGTGAGTTGGTGGTACAAAGTTCAAGATGAACCATTTTGAGGTGAATTCAAAGAGAATTAAAGGAGAAGTTTCTAGAAGGGAATGAAATGAAAACATGGGTAGATTCATTGAATCCTACCTAATCCTACCTAACCCTAAAATGGATGATGGAGGATGAATGAAAAAGGATCTAATTTCTCTTTATAAGGGGATATAAGGCATGAAATAATAGTTGGCATGTGTTAGAACCCAAGAAAGACAAGGAGTCTAGGGTGTCGTTTCATATGGTGGCCAAACTATAGAGTTTGTAATTGGCATAAATAGTAAGAAGACTTAAGGGTATGGATGCTTGAAGGGTAGACAAGCTATCAGAGTTGAAGTGTGTGAAAGCCAAGCAGAATGGAGGACTGAAACAAAGATCTGTAATCTACAAAGTGAGTTGTAAGTTGTTATCATATCAAGCCTTACTATTGCTTTATAATTATTGTATCAGTCCAGGATAAATCCTTTGGATTAAGGTTGACCCAACAGTCATTTGTAAATCCTTTAACCGGGTGACATTCTAAGTGAATGATCTAAAGTCCTCTAACAAGGCTCAATCCTAATAGGGTGACTAAAATCCTCTAACTAGGTCACATTTAACAGTGTGTATTGTAACCTTTAATAGGGTTGGCATCTCATAGGACATCACTTTAGAAGATTAAGAATTAGTAGCATGTTATTGGTGGTTTTTCCCAAATTGGGTTTCCATGTAAAATTATTGTGTCAAATGTGTTATTGAATCTATTATGTTTCATGCTTACATTTCAACAAAGTTGATTTGATAGTAACCTACAACTTTAAGTGATTGTATAATATAATCAATGCATGCATCATGAATATGTTTTATGGATATGGGTTCACTAAGCTATGAAAATTTTTATTTGTACATGTGGACCTTGGATAACTGATTCACCCTCCCCCTCTTAGTTATTCTAAAGAATTTCAACAACTTTGTTTAGTGAGAAATTGAATGATGCTAAGATAACATATTTAGTTTATGATAAATAATTCTATGTTATTGTTCAAGCTTTGAAGAAATGGAGACATTATTTGATACCTAAATATTTTGTGTTGTATACTAACCATGAAGCTTTGCGGTATTTGGGAAGTTAGTATAGGTTGAATTAGAGACAAATGAAGTAGGTTAAATTTGTAGAACTTTTGTTTTCCATTGAAGCAAGGTTGTTGATGCTTTGAGCAGAAGAATGAATTTATTGACAGAAATGAGATTTGAGGCATTTGGTTTTAATGATTTGAAATATTTGTATGAGACTAATCTTGATTTCACAGAACCCTAGAAAACTTGTAAAGGTCAAATGGTGAGAGATAAGTGGACTGGTTATTTCATTCAAGAAGAAATGTTGTTTAAGGGAATTCAATTGTGAATACCTAGAGGATCTCTAAGAGAGAATATCATGAAAGAGAAGCATAATGGCGGGCTTGTTGGACATTTTGGGATTCCTCTATTAAAAAAACTTTGTTTCTATTTCTAATTCCTCTACTTCTTTCAATATGTTCTCTTTTACTTATCCCTGGTAGTAGAGGTGTATATATAATAAGATTGATCATGGTATTAATTCCTCACTTTAGATATGAACCTTAATTAATAACACTAGAGTAACTCTTAGTTTTAATTATAACTACACTCAAATATTGTTCTTAAAGATTGTCAATTTCTTTGTCTATTAGTGAAGAGTTTTATGATGTATTCAATTAGAAATTAAGTCTTTGTATTAACTATCTCCTATCAAACATCATATATCAACTAATAAAGTCATTCATTGATTCAAACACCTCTTTGAAAGTGGCTCTATGGGTGTCATGAGAATTAAGTAAATCCACGAATTTAAGATCTAGTTTAAATGGTTAATTCAAAATAAAATGGGGTAGCTAAAAAATAAAAGTTACTAATTAAAGGGTAAAGCTATAATAGTTCTTATTTTATGTATATGTAATCAATATAGGCAAGGAACTATCAGGGGAGATTTTAAATTAAGGATGTAATAATAAGCTTTATTATCAATGATCAACCTTATGGAGAAAATACTATAGTAAACCTTAGTACTTCATTTGTAGTCTTATTCTTATAGTTAACAATATGTGTTTAAATAAGTTAAGCACAAGTTTTTAGAAATAGAGAATACTAAGAAGGGGGGTGGGGGGGGGGGGGGGGGGGGGGGCAGGGGGTGATGAACCAGTATTCTACAAACTTTATCTCAAAACTAGATATTATTTATTTCCTTGTTATATGCATAAGAAATTAAACCAATAATGTTGAATAGTTAAAATAACCATACACAAAGAGAACTCATAACACCATATTTTGTTAACTAGGGAACCCCAACTAAGGGAAAACTTTGGTGGGGATGGTACCCACAAAATGATCCACTAAACAAAAGTATTTGTTGACGATATTGACCCTATTAGGAGTCTATGAAGTACATATAGTGTCTAGGTCCTTGCTAGAGGACTAGACCCTATTAAAAGCATCAACCCTATTAAGATTTGGTATATACAATTTAGAATGTATGCAAGATGAGCCCACTTCCCAAACATGCAATTATATAATGTAGTTCCTTTATACAAAATAGAGGTAGATACAAACACTTCTTATTGTTGTACTTCACATTCCTTATGATCATTCATTAGAATTCACATCATATAAGGCTCACATATCATACATTTAGTCCTTGAACAAGCTTACATATCACTTTCATATCATTAAAACACACACATAACTTTGCAAGTTATGATTCCTTACTTATACCTTTACTTTTACAAAAAAATTGTCCAGTCAACCTTGATGCTTTCACACATTGGCTAAATATAAAATTAACACTTGCCCTCTTAGGGTTAACATATAGGGTGTCATCTCTACTTAGTTAAGTAATTATTTTTGACCTAAAAAATTTCTTAGTTCCCATAATTACCACTTTATTGTCATGCTCTGTTCTGCTATGGTAATTGCCTTTATTGGTAAATATGTCATAACTAATCTTGTATAGTCCATACAGACTTGCAGGCTTAGACATGCATTCATGAGACTCTATAATATCCATACCTAACTATGCACATGCCAATATCACCTCTACTAACTGTGCTAACCAAAACTGTCTCTGTGTCACTAGTAAACTAGTTGATACTTAGGCAATTTTCATGTCTAACTTATAGAAACTTCATCTTTGCAAAATGCCTTCTTAGTACAAGGTATATGTTTCCATAAATCATAACTCCAACTAATCTTACATAGACATATCGCGAATAATCTCCACCTTTGGCATCGATGGAAACATATGGGAAAATTGGCTAAGTCCCAAAATGTTGTACAAAACTTCTTCAAAAAAATTGGCCTTTACTATATTTCAAAAACTTAAAAAATTACAAAATTTGTGGATCATCACATTTTTAACCATCTTTCCTCATTACTCCTATTACAAATAGATATTCTCCCCCTTTCTTTATATATGTACACTACTTCTCTCCCTTTATTATACTTTATACATTTTGATACAATTTTCTTTTGCTTCTCTCCCCCTTTGGCATCAATGACAAAGGTGTTAATACATACTTACTAGTCAAGATTTTGAATTACCTCTTGTGGCCTAACTTGAAATTTTTGAGATGCAATTTGCAAAATCTATCTTCAACCTCTCAAGAAGTTTCTTCCATGTGTCCTTCAATGCCTCTATAGTTCTCGAAAGTGCATACACTGCATAGGCTGCCACTTCTACTACATTAAGGTTAGTCTATGCAAACTTCTCATATGACGTCTTATTAACAAGATATTCTTCTAATTTCCTTTGTAACATACTAATATTTGGGAATAGATGTTCTCCAAGTATAGAGAATATTTTGATTACCTTCTCTTTTTCTAGTTTACTGATCTTGATGGCATCATGAACTTTTTGCAACTTAATCACAATATCTTCAATGTTCACATTTGGTTGTTGTAATCTGTCAATTAGTGTTTGTAGCTCACTCACCCATGCTGAGATCTTACTGTCAATGTCCTTCAAATAGTTATAGGGCATAACACATTGTCCATATAGCTTCTTTTCTTTTGCTAGACAACTTCTCAATTCTTTTATACAAAAATTTGGTGCTTGCAAATCATTGTGTACATTTGTGCAGACTGTGTTAAAAAATTGTGCATCATGCTTTGTCTATGCCTATAGTAGTGCAATATCTAAAAGTGTAGCAAAATCCTCATCAAATACCTTTACCATTTCCTTTGCTTTCTTCTGCACATCGAATTTTTTCACCTTAGATTTTACTGCATTATGTCTAGAACTTCTCCTAACATTCTTTCAAATGCCTTCATAGTCTTGTTCTTTTCTAATAACTTGCTTAAAGAACATACAAGACCTTTTTGATCATCATCATCATCATTAGATACTGCTAGAAGAGTGGGAATCAATGGTGGTAAGGAAATCATAGGTGTGACAATAAGTTCATCTACCTCATGTTGAAAGATCACCTTGTCAACCTTTGTGTTTGGATGTTTGACTTGTGGTTGGAATGCAAATTGTTGCATCACAACCTTCCAACTATGCTTCATTTTCTCCTCTACTTCTTCCTCTTTTCTCTTTTCTTCTTCTTCTTTTCTTCTTTTCTCCTCTTCTTCCATCTTTATTTTATCCTCTTCTTCCTTCATCTTTTTCTTTGTTTCTTCTTCCTTTTTCTTCCTTTCTAATTCTTCTTCTTTCCTCTTTCCTTCCTCCTTTTTATTCACTTCTTCTCTTCTTTTCTCTTCCTTTTCTTTTCTTCTTCTACACTTTTTCTTTTCTCCTCCTCTTTTTTAGTCTTTCTTTTATTTTCTTCTTTTTCTTTCTGCCTTTCTTATTTCTTCTTCAGTCTTTCTCTTTTCTCCTTCCTCATTAGCTTTTTCATCATAGCTAGAATATTCAATTATATTGCTAACAATGTTGGTGCCAAGATCCTTAAAAGGACCCTCCTCCTCATCTATTGCTATCTGTGTATTGTCCACTTGCATGGACTCTGTATCAACTATGATTTATGAAGGTGAATTTGGCATCTTTGTATCCTCTACCTCTATCACTATTGGTGTAGGTATGCTAGATTCAATAGATATAGGGATTTCTCCCTCTAACTTCACACTTACTTTGGAAATGCTAGGTATAGAAGTCGTATACTTGAAAATGGCTTCTTGTGTCTCTTTGTTTACCTCTTCATAATTACCTACCATTAAAAGAATATCTCTTCTTTTATTTCTTAGTGAGGGCTCAATACCCTTCGTTATATTATGCATATCCTCATCACTATTTATTTCACAAAACTTCTTGATCAAATTATCTCTAATGTCTTTATCCTCATTTGCAACTCTTTTTCTCCAATCTATTATACGAGTCTTTTGGTATCTTTTGATGAATATCTTTGAACCTTTTGTTTCTCAAAATCATATTCTTGACTATAGAATTCTATAGTTGTCATCTATCCATGTTACCATAGATACTATAATACTTATTCAACTGAGTAAAACTATCATCATTAATAATTTGCATATTTAATTTCTCAACCTTAGGTTTCCAAGCCTTCTTTCCCACTGATGTTCTTGCTTCACCAACTACTTGTCCATTGGTCTATCTTTTGTTTTCTCTTCATCTGATTCAATCATTTGTAATATCTTCCTTCTCTTCCTCGGTCCACTTGCTTGCTATTAGACTGTCTTTTTGCTAGGGGACTCAATAGGTTCAACTTTTACTTTATAAAAACTCTTTGATTTTCTTGTGTTAGGAGGAGTGACATATTTCTCCTCAACTATTTGCACTTCCTCGTCATCTATCAACTTGACTGATTGCACAATAGTAGGTTGTATTTGTGCAACTATTGTATAGGGTACACTAGGTATCTGTGAGGATGGTCCAACTACTATCACTCCTTCTGAGGGTCCTATTGATGCAAGGGTGGAATATACATCATTCCTTGTTATCTAGATGTTTCATTCTAGTTACTATTTGCCTTGTTGTACTTTCTTCTTCTATTATCATTCTAGCTTGTTCCATAAACTTTTTCATGACTGGATCCACTTTATTCTTAGATGTTTTATGTGGTTGTGCTTATCTAGTCAATTAGGTTATTTCTTCATAAATTCCCAATCTATCAAATTCCCCATCCTTGTCTAATTCAAGGATATCCTTTACATACCCTTCAATTTCCTTTGATGTGATCTCATAGCCCAAGGGCTCAACATACAACATCCTATGCTCTATTGCCTCAATGTATGTAAAATTAGTGTCTTCCATAAAGCAAATACCCTCTTTGAATTTCTTTGACATGGAGGGTGGAATTCTGAATCTTTCCCCCATCTCAATATGATATATTTTCATAATTAGATCAATACTATTATTGACTTTCTCAACAAAATATCTATTATATACCTCATAAATATTTTTAATAGTGCTCCTATCACTGCTCATCAAGGTTGATGCTTGCATAAATGGAGATCTCTTGATAAAATGGAAAAACATGTGTATGATCAAGGATTGATACCTAAACTGATTATTTTTGACTTTCTTGATCTTTTCAAGGTTCTCTGTTAATTGTACTCTTAAAATTTCACACAAATTTACTTTCTCTCTATCAATACAGATTTTGTAAGCTACTTGTATAAAGCCAACTTACATATGATCATCTCTAGAATTGTAACATATTCTTGGTGCTATGATTCTACTCAAGAATCTAACATCATGTTAATTAATCTTTCTTATGATAATACATCTACCATTATATATAGACTTAGTATTCTCAAGTACTAGCTTCTTGACATTCTTTTCATTGACTGGAATTGATCCTTCATAGTACAACCCAACAACTTCATGAATAAGGCTAGTTGATATTTTAGTTACATTGTCTCCTAACTAGAATTTACCATCATTAATTTTACTCAATATGATCTTGGTCCATTCTTCACTGTCAAACTCAAAGTAAAACATAAACTTCACTAGGTCATTATCATTCAAGTATGCATATTCTTGCTTGTAACTCATATCTTCATTAAAAATATAATCAAATTTTGTAGAGATGTGTCCTTCTCCTACACTTTCAAACTTACTCCTGAGGTAACTTGCCACATCTTCAAGATGAATGATGCTCTCAGGCATTTTTGATAACATGGTACTTGGGTCATCAATTAGGGGTTTGATAGGGTTTTAATTCCTCTTAGGTCTTGCTTCATCTTCTACATTATGTAACAAAGACTTTTCCATTTTAAATTAACATGATTCACTAATAAAATCCTTGCCTAAGAATAAAATACCTCATTTTGATGCATAATTAGGGATTTCTTCTTGAAATGCTTCAATTTTCCTTCAATATTGTTGTTAAATCACTCTTAACCACTCCTTAATTCTTCACATGGTTGAATGATGTATGAGATCTTGTTTGCATCCTTTTATATCTCTTTAATTTGATCTCTACATTGATTGTGTAAGTACACGAGTTGCAAAAAGTTGTTCTTCACTACTAGTAACTTGTTCTCACTCATTCTCATGCATATGATCTTCAAATGACTTGAACTCTTAATTAGAGCTTCTTTATGATTTTATCTATCTCCTATTAACCTCACAATTCTCAACTTGATCTCTACCTCGTGTTTTATCTCTATGTTACTCTCTCTTCAATACAAATGCTTAGTTCAAATAGGATGAATCACATATGATTGCTTACTTCAACCTTTCATTAGGTGCATCAAAGAATTATTCTTCCAATAGTGTATGTGAGCTTGATGGCTCATTTGATTTAAAAAGACTTCTTTGAATTCCTCTTCATGCTCCTTTATTTCATCTTTTTGATCATTGTTACTGCTATCATTTCTTCTCACATTTCTGGTGTTATTCCTTTTGTAGTTCTTATTCCTATTGATTTTTCTCATGTCCATTCTACAAAATCTTTCTATATGTCCAAAGTTATTACATAACTAACATACATGTGTACTTCTTTGATTAGGTCCATTCTAATTAACCAATGCTCTAAAATTCATGGCTATATGTCCAAAGTTGTTACACTTATAACATATAATTTTATTCCTTGCTCCACTAGGTCTTTCTTCATCACTAGATCTCCTTTCTCTAGATGTTCTTTCATTAGATCTTCTTCTTTCATTACCTGCAGGGTTGGTACCTCTAAACATTCTACTATTTTTACAATCATTATTAAATTTAGGTTTTCTACAATCAACAGCTCTATGAAAAATACCATGATAATTATAAAAATTAAAAATTGTAACACGCTTAAATGACTTACTTGTGTAGTCTCTCTTCATGTGACCAACTCAATTTTATGAAAATAATCTTCCTTTGAATTCATACCTTACCTCTTTAGGTAGTGCACCTTCCTCTATTTTCTTAGGCTCAACACATTTCTCAAGATGATTTACTTGCTCAACTTCTTTAGGTGCTTCTTCAGATTTACTTGTTTATGTCTCATTATGATCATTCTCATTTGAGTCAGATTCCTTTCTTGTTTTAGTTTTCTTAGCTAACATAACAAGAAGATATCCAAGTCATGTCTTATCATAAGTAGGTCTTTGTATTGACATTTTTTCATTAAGTTTCTCATTGCTACAATACAATTTCTCAAGTTGTTGCTTAGTTTGGCTCAATTCTCCTTTCACAATGATATTGTACTTTTCAAGTTCTTCATACTACAACTTAGTAGTTTCAAGTTCAGATGTGACTTTTTCAAGATTGGATCTAAGATATGTATTTTCTAATTTTAGATCTGACTCAATTTTGCTATCTTCCTTCAAACTCAATTTCAAATTTGTAATCTCCAATTATTGCTTCAAAATTTCATTCTCTTTCTTCAATTTTGAGACTTCATCACTATTTTTGACTTGGTCTATTAACTCTTTCTTGGATCTAAGATAGTCAATCTTATCTTTCCACTTTCTAATTTATACTTTTGCATCTTCATATCTTTCTTTCAAGTTTTCCATATCTTTTGTAAGAAGATCAATATGTTCAAGACCTTCATCAAGATTCTTCTATAGATTTTCCATATCCATTGGGATCTTACTTAAGCTGTGAAGCCTCTTTTTAGTAGCTGATCTCTAATACCAATTGTTAGCAATAGGGAATACTAAGAGGGGAGGGGGGGTAGGAATCAATATTCTACAAACTTTAACCCAAACTTGGATATTATTAATTTCCTTGTTACATGCATAAGAAATTAAACCAATACTGTTGAATAGTGAAAATAACCATACATAAAGAGAACTCATAACACCATATTTTGCTAACTATGAAAACCCTAGCTAAGAGAAAACCTTAGTGTATGTAGATGGTACCCACAAAATGATCCACTAAACAAAAGTATCCATTTAAGGATATTGACCCTGTTAGGAGTCTATGAAATACATATAGTATCTCAGTCCTTATTAGATGACTAGGCCTTATTAAAAGCCTCAACCTTGTTAGGAGTTGCTTCAACCCTATTAGAAGTTGGTATATATAATCCAAAATGTATGCAAGATGAGTCCACTACCCAAACATGCAATTATACAATGTAGTTCCTTTATACAAAATAGAGATAGATAAAAAAACCTCTTACTGATGTACTTTGCATTCCTTTTGATCATACATAAGACTTCTCATCATATAAGGCTCGCATATCATACATATAGTCCTTACATAAGCTCACATATCACTTTCATATCATTACAACACACACATAACTTTGCAAGTTATGATTCCTTACTTATATATTTACTTTTACAAAAACTTTGTCCAGTTGCCCTTGATGCTTTCACACATTTGGCTAAATATAAAATTAAATATTGCCCTCTTGGGTTAAGATCTATGATGTCATCTCTAATTAGTCAAGTAATTATTTTGTGACTAAAATAATTCCTCGACCCATAATTACCACTTTACTATCATGCTTTGTTATGCTTTGCTGATTTCCTTTATTGGTAAATCTATCACAACTAATTTCATACAATCCATATAGACTTGTGGGGTTAGACATGCATTCATGAAAATATATAATATCTATACCTAACTGCACGCGTGCCAATATTGCCTTTGCTAACCAAGCAACCAAAACTGTCTTTGTGCTACTAGTAAACTACTTGATACTTAGACAATTTTCATGTCCAACTTCTAGGAAATTCATCTCTACAAAATTCCTTCTTAGTTCAAGGTATATGTTGCCATAAATGACAACTCCAACTGATCTTTCTTAGCCATATTGACAACATAAGTTGGGTTAGACAATTTTGGATGTCATAGTCTAAGGCATAATCATGTAACCTTAATAACAAAAAAAAATAGGCCTAATAGTGATTGATCATAACATAGTTAAATTATTGTGTCCTATTAATTGAATGAGGTGGAAAGCATATTCCACATGATATTTTTGGTATATAGTGAATGACCTTCATGAAAGGCAATAAAAATGCATAGGGATTAGTTTATTGTTCACAGGGTTAAAGGCTAAGAATTATATGGCTAGAGAGATGCCAAATCATCATGAATTAGTAGATGTGCATGCAATAATCTACATCCTTGTGTACTGGATATGGACTATTTTGTACCAAGTGATGGAAAAAAATTTAGAGCAAGGATGAGTAAGTATGAGTAATCATGCCAACACTAGGAGTTTAAAAACTCAAATTTTATCATGTATATGATGGTGAGGATTATCCAAATAAGCAACAGGAATAGTGATAACAGGCTTACTTGATGAAGGAATTATACTAAGCTAACTTTTAAAATTTTCAAGATTAGATTTTGAAGTAGGATAATAGGGATGTTATAATGGCATTTCTATTATGACCCTATAGATTCTTTGGTCACCTTATTCCAAGGTGTCTAAGACCAACCAAAATTATATTAAAATAAATAGAAGAACTCTAATCATTTAGTAAAATGAAGTCTTCAATTAATTTTAAGAAGGGTTAGATGACCACCATTTTTCCATCTCCCCTTAGTAACTTTGGTATGGTCATATTGTCCTTGCAATGTGAAAAATATTGTTTGGTAATGTGAAAATTGTTAAGTTATGCAAATTTTAACTTTTGTTCCTTGTTAAGATTTTGGTTGCTTTTCTTGTTATTATAAATAATGCATAATTTAGAAGTTGGGCTACTTAGCGAAATTGCATTTTGATGGTCCCAATTTTCCTTAGGGACATGTCTTATTGGTTTCACTTGTGGTATTACTATTGTGGCCACACTTAAATTTTCTTTTGGTTATAAAATTATCTATCTTTTTATCTTTGGATTTAAGTGTACTTTTCAGGCATTTCCAAATGGAAATTGTTGGCTAGTGTGTTGTAATGTGATTACGCAAACACCATCATACAAGGAGTAGCGCATGGGATAAATGTGTTACTATATTTAGATTTGGGGGTCAATAGATGAGAACCCATTGTAATCACCCTTTCCTATGCTCCAATACATTGGGATTTGAGGATCATCAACATGTGTGACTACTTGAAATTAAGAAATTATGTAAAAATATAATATTTACCACTACCTTATGATTATTGGAGTTAACTTGTTCCATTTTATTATATTTACCCCAAAAAAATTTAAAATATCCAATCATTGAACCAATATCTCCATCGAGTATGGACATGCATAAGATTAAAATCTAGTTGAGTATATATAAGAACCTATGGATAAGGGGTACCTTCTAAAATCTTAGCTGACTTCCAGGAGGAAGTCAAAAGAAAGGAGGGAAGGTGTAAGACCCATCCTATTATGCATTTAGTAAAATTTGAACTTGAATAGTATGCTCCTCATTAGAGGACTAGATAGGTTGAGTATGTTGGGTGTAAGGGTCATTCGAGAGATTAGCAATGACATTCTTTCAAAATATTGCCATGAAATTATGTAATTGAACTTATTATCGATGTGTTGTTTAGAAGATTGTTGTAAATTGTATATGTAATCAATATCATAATGAAAAGCACTTTTTTGGAAACTTAATGATAGGTGTTAAAAGTGAATTATTGAGCTTTGATTGTTAGATGTATATTTTATTATTTAAACATAATTGACATGTAAATTATGTTTGAAAGTAATTTAATCATGAATTGATGTATTCTGTTTTACATTAAAGATTATAAATATCAATAAATGTGAAACATATAGATTTTGAGTTATGTGAATTAGATTATGAGATATCACTAATGCAATTTTACATATTGATAATTCTTACTATGTTATGATTTCCATGTGAAGCTATTAATCATGTTAAGACATGCCCATGTCTTTCGGCTTATGATTTATATATCATAGTTTTTAATTTAAATAAATTTGAATTCTACATTTCACATTTGATTTTCCTACATTGGTGTACATCTATTAACTCTATAGTTGGTTAAGTAGGAATGACCATGATGAACTATGTTTTACAATATAGGTTAGAGAAAGTCTGTGAAATGTGAAATATGTAATGTTATGTTGTGTGATTGATTTTAGTTATGATAGATGTGAATGTAAATCTTGTTATTTTATCATGGATATTAGGATTTATGGGTTTAATGATTATGTTACCTTGTATATTGATTTTATGTATACCTCATATTGGACTACTGACATCTTTCATGAGTGTACACGTAGTATAACCATGGATATATGGAGAAACTTTGCTAGGTGATTGGTTGTGATATCCTTTTGAATCCAAGGTTGACCCTAAGGAGGGACACAACCCAATTATAATTAATTTTTATTGTAAAAATTGTGTTTGAGTGAATCATGTAATTTGTTAATTGTAATTGTGAATGTCCATGTAACATGCCTAGTGATTGTAAAAGTTATGTGGTTAATGTGGTGTCAATTGATATATGTGTTGTGATGGGGCATGCCAAGTGGGATGGGTAGGTAGGATGACCTTTGAGTAACCATGTAGATACCCTAGGTAAGATTTATTATTTAGTGAGCCAAGAAGATTTTCCCCAGCACTCATTTTTAAAGGTCAACTCTTGGTGGACTTTGAGGGGGTAACAAGTGACTTTAAAGGGGTAGTTTAGGATAAAATTGACTTTCCCCATGGGTGTAATATGGGTTGGGTGTATTTATAGGTCATTTAAACTTCCCAAAGACCGATTATGACTTTTCAAAAATACCTTAGAAGAGAGTGACAACCTAGGAGATAATAAAATGACTCTTTTATCAAACCAAGGGAAAATCCACCTCATGATGGTGGTAGGTGGGAGTGGTTGAGATCCTTCTTAAAGGAGTTTTGGAATTCTATGATAGCATATTTAGTTAGGGGTCCTATGACCTCTATGGACATATTATATATATAGTAATAGTTTGGAAGGGGTTATATGATACCCTATAACCCCTTTCAACCTATTCTAAGATAACATATGTATGTAGGGGCCTTAGGACTCCTAGGGAAAAATTATAATAATTTGAAAGGGGTCACATATACTTTATGACCCATTTCTCCCATTTTGTGACAACATATATCCCTAGGGGTCCTACAAGCCCTAGGAGTTCATATATTGTCATGGAATGAGTTGAAAGGGTTAATAGGATACCTTGACCCATTTTGACCCATTCTACAACTTAATATCTCTAGTATTTGTAGAACCCCCAATAGTTCACATGTTGTCATGAAATGGGTCAAAAGGGGTCATAGGGTACCTTATGCCCCCTTTATAATCAAGGAAATATTATATATATTTAGATTTGTCAAAAGGGGTCATAGGATACCCTATGACCCATTTCAACGCATTATACAATAATATATGTCCGTAGTGAAAATAGGACCCCTAGGAGTTCATATGTTGTCATGAAATGGGTTGAAAGGGGTCATGGGGTACCTTATGACCACTTTCAACCCATTCTATGATAACATATATCTGTAGGGATGTTAGGACCCTAGGGACATGTTATATATATTCTAATCATTCGAAAGGGGTCATAGGATACCCTATGACCCCTTTTGCCCATTTCATGACAATATATGTTTCTTCTTGTGTACCCTAAGAGTCCATATCCTATGACCCCTTTTGCCCATTTCATGACAATATATGTCCCTTCCTATGCACCCTAAGAGTCCATATGTTGTCATGAAATGAGTTGAAAGGGGTACTAGGGTACCCTATGACCCATTTTGACACATTATACAATAAAATATGTCCTTAGGAGTTGTAGGACCCCTAAAAGTTGATATGTTCTCATGAAATGACCCCTTTATACTCAAGGAAATATTATTTCCCCATATAGTGTACATATTAAGTTAATTGAGGTGGTGTAAGGGGTACTAATGGGCTCTAATATTCTATAATGACCTCTTAGGACACACCACATCCCATAAGGATGTAGAAGACACCAAAATATTGTCCTAGTATGTTTAACATGCTCAGAGGAGTCTTAATGTGCCATAATTGGTTCTAAGACCTATTGTAATGAGTTCTAAAGGTATGGGATAGGAAGAGGGAGAGGGAGAGAGAGAGGTATGAGATAGGAATAAGGATAGAGAGAGAGGGATGGGATAGGAAGTAGGAGAGGGTATGATAGATGAAGAGGGATGTGGAACAAGGTGGATAGAGAGTGTGAGAGATAGACAAGAAGGGAGAGACATTTGTATTCGTATAGTGTGATAGTATGATCACACTATAGTGTGATTGCACTATACAAAACACACCAAATGGTAATAAAGAGTTTTGTTATTGAGTTAGGCCCACATTCTCTATTATGTGTTTCTTTTATGATAGGAACACACTTTTCATGGTGTTGGAAGTCATAAAAATACCAAAATCAATAATTGACCTTGACTATTTCAATTGTCAATCAACATCCCAACATATTTGAGGTTAGTGCCTAATGTTTTAAATGTTCAATGTGATTATAGAGATCATTTTTGTTTTTATTTGACAATTTTGAATATATTATTCATAAAAAATATTTTAATTTGTATGTTTTAATGATTTGATGTTTATAAATAATTGTAATTTGTATATTTTAACTATTTATTATGTATAATTGACCACCATGTGAAGGAAGAAACCAAAAATTAAAACAACAAAAGAGAAGGAGAGAGAATTGGAAAATAAGAGGGATAAATTGAGAGTATTATCTGAACAAAGAAAATTACAAGCCACTAATGAAAATTTATCTTTGGAAGAAATGAGAGAAAGAAACAAAGATTTATAATTGGAAAGACAAAGAGAAAAAATGCAACTCTTACAATCAACTAAACAATTGGATTTTGAAGGTACACTATCTTCCAATAATGGAGCCACAAAATCATCCCATGTTGAAGAGACATATTTTCTATGTTCGATGATACACACACTCCATCATGTCATGTTGAAGGCACAACATCAACATACCAAGTAGATGATATTCCTTCTTTTACATCTCATTGCCAAGGCACACTATCTTTGAACCTTGAAGGCACACAATTTACACAAAATAATGTTAATGTTTAGAATGTTGAATCCATTGAAGATATTATAACACCTCCAACATTTATTATAGAAAGCCAAGATATATGATTGATATTGATAGCAACATTATGCAATCAATGCTTGAAAAGATTTCAAAGTGTACTTGTCAAAGAAAAGTTATTCGAGTACAGAGATTATTTTTTGAAGAATTTAGCATGATAGGAAGATGTCAATTTTTTGTTGAAATGATAAGGAATTTAAAATTTAGGCCCATCATGAAGATTCTTGGACTAAGAACTATGGATGAGTCAGAAGAAAAAAATATTGTAATTAATCTAATGAGTTCATATGACAAAGTGGGTAGTAAGTCATGCACCAAAAATAGTACTATCACAAGATGCTTATTTACATCAACATTAGTAAGCATGACAAATGAAGAAAGATCAACTTATTAAAAACAAAAAAAAAATCATTGAAGATAAGTAGAGATACTCTAATGAGAGCCATTAGAAGGCATGAAAGAGTGGAAGATCCAACAAAAAATGAGTTATAGATATTTAGTAGTAGACTACCATGAAAGGATAAAGAATTTACCAAAGCTTTGAAATCATTGAAGGTTTTTGGAAGAATAACAGACGTGTATCCCTTAATAAAAGAGATATTCTAAGAAGGAGGGTTGGTAGTCGAATTTGTGATCCACATGTAAAAAATATTTTGGATTCAACTTAGACTCAATTCTTTCAAAAATTTGTTGGTATGTATCATCAAATTAAAATTAGTCAAAGATATTTTTTAAATGTGTAAACCTTTTTATGTGGAGATAAATCACACATGTACAACTTGTTCTTCTAGGGTACATATTAAATATTCTAACCATTTTTATATTTTTAGAATATATATGTGTATTTTTGTATTCTAAGTTTGTTTTTTAGGGTTGTAACATAAAGGATCCACCTGGATCTTCAAGGGAGTTCATTTCTACCATCTTATGTGAAAGAGGAGATGGTCAAAATCTTTATATGTTGTCCTACTTGAATGGTACATGCTTGATTTTGGGTGATTTGCAATGTTTATTGAATAGAACATATGGATAGTACACATGCAATTGGAAATGAAATTTTAGATGTTGGAAAATATAAGACGATTACATATGTTATAAAATATGGGAAAGAGGGTAAGAGATGTGATTTAGTGATTGAAAACATTCCAATATATGAGTTCATGAAGATTTTTTGTGAAAAAATCATTTACGAGTATGCAAGGCATACACACAGGGCACAATGGTTGGATTTGCAATCCAAGTTGTGCGAGGACACATTTCCACTAGATACAATTATTTTAGTTGTGGACTTCATAGAGAACTACACACTACAACCACAAAATGAGGTGCAAGAAAAGTATTATACTTCTCAAAAGGTTTTCATATATGTTCATATATCATTCATGCATTCACTTGTAAGTACAAAGGAGGATATGAAGATATTGAGGGAGTACAATTTTTACATTAGTGATGATTGGTCACATTCTACAAAGCTTGTACTGGGTTGATTTCAACTATTCTATGATAATTTGGCTAACAAGGGCATATCATATCGTCAACACATCATTTGGTTAGAGAGCTATGCATCTCAATTCAAGAATGTGCCAATGTTTTATTGGTTGAGTAGGATGCATAGGTGCACTGGTATTCAGTATATGTGGAATTTTACAAAGGCTAGTCTTGGAAAGGGAGAGCACAATGGTGCAGATGCATGTATCAAAAGAACCTTAGCTTGTGAAGAATTAAAGTACAAAGATAGTGCAACATTGTCAAATGGAGATAGTATTGTGAACTGGTGTAACACTATAATGAGTCTAGGTAAGAAAGGTAAGTTTATGATTCATAGATTTTTTTAGTTAATAGATAATACTAACATTACACCATATAAGGATTGTTTTACACTAGCATGAGTGAGCTACACTCTTTTAGAAGCACTAATTAAGGTTCATGGAGTATCCACATATGATAGATGGTATGCAATTATCTATCATGTGTAGAGGAAGATTGGGATGGATGTGACTCAAATGAATGGGTGGATAAATGAAATTTATGAGTTTTGATTCCAATCAACACCTATCATCCCCCACAAGCATTGGAAATGGTATATATGGAATCATCAATTGACTTTGACTGATTGTTTGATTTGGTACAACTAGGTAATATATATTTCAATGTAAAATTAATATTTAACTTTGTTACTTTTATTGGTGCTATTTGATGTATTAATGAACATATTATGTTTCTATAAATGCAAGCCATGTTTTTATTGTTATTGCAACTAAAGATGGGACATATTATTATTTGTGTCATTGTATCAAGGCAAAAAAGAAATTGGATCACTCAATTACAAATGGTGAAGGTTTAGAATACCCTATAGGTGCAGTGGTCATAACTGATACATGGCTTAGATGATCCAAAATGAAGAAATATAAATTGTGATTATTTAAGGATTGACAAATAGAGAGGAAGATTCTTCATTATTTAAACCTTTTCATTGCCTCAAAAGTACACTTGATTAAATATGGAGGAAAACCATACAATAAGACTCTTTGGAAGGTTCACAAGTAAGAACATGAGGCAATACTTGAGTCAATAAAGGGTAGAATAGATATGACTAGCTTATTCAATTAGATGTAATTACAAAACCATGTGATGTAAATTTTTATATTTTATATATTATTTTGGGCAAGATTGGAGGTTTTCTCTCCCTAGCTCTTTCCTATTGGTGCCTTAAATAGAGCTAAGTTAAAAGTAGACATTCATGAAATTAGTACAAATAGATGAATTCTATGGTTATACTCCTATTAGGATTCAATTATATAGATTTGAATGACAATATGATGCACATGTTGCTCAACTTAATATTTATATATTGCTAAAATCATTTTTTTAAAAATTAGTGCATCTTGTTTGTAATGTTGGACCTTGGTGTTCCCAAGAAACATTAAGTCGATTATGACACCAATTTTTAGAGGGTGATAACTCAGACCTCATGATGGGTATCCAAGATTCATAAGGAATACACGGATGGTGTGGGGACCCTCTAAGTGTGTATAGGTTTGTTCTGGGATACTTATCTCCATTTGGATTTGGAGAGCACATTTTAGTTGCCAAAAAATTGCAATGTCATGCACTTGAAAGTTGCTAATTGGTGCATCTTTCAAAATGTTCATCCTAGGACCATTCCATTAGTTCTATTAGCTCTAATTGGCCAGGTAAATGGTAGGGGGCATCTTGTTTTGGTCACTAAACTTCCAGAATGCTTTCATGCATGCTAGACATAGGTGTTCCCATCAAGCACTAAGTTGATTAGAACAATAATTTTTGGAGGGTGATAACTCATACCTCATGATGGGTATTTGAGATCCATGAAGTTCACAGGATGGTGTAGGGCCCCTCTAAGTATGTTTAGGTTTGTTCTAGGATACTCAACTATGTTTGGATTTGGTGAGCACATTTCAATTGCCAAAAAAACTTGCAATGCCATGCACTTGAAAGTTGCTAATTGGGGCAACTTTCAAACCATTTATTCTGGGACCATTTTTTTAGTTGCGTTAGCTCTAGTTGGCTAGGTAAATGGTAGGGGACATCTTTTTTTGGTCATTGAGCTTTTAGAACAATTTCATGCATGCTGGACCCGAGTGTTACCAAGGAGCACTAAATTGATTAGGACAATAATCTTTCGAGGGTGATAACTCAAACCTCATGATGGATATCTAGTATTTGTGAAGTGTACAAGGATGGTGTAGGACCCCTCTAGGTTTTCATAGGTTCATTTATGGATATTCAAATTTTTTTGGATTCAACAAGAAAGTTTCAGTTGCAAAAAATACTTGCAATGTCACACACTTGAAAGTTTCTAATTGGTGCGTCCTTCAAACTATTCCTTGGACCATTCCATCATTTCTATTAGCTTCATTTAGTTTTTTAAATGATAGGGGATGTCTCATTTTGGTCACCAAGATTTTAGAACACTTTCACGCATGCTAGACCTAGGTGTTCCTAAGGAACACTACGTTGATTACAACTTCAATTTTTGGACGACAGTAAATCTGACCTCATGACAGGTATTTGAGATCTCTAAAGTGAATAAGGAAGGTGTCCTTGAGGTCTAAGTACATGTAACTCCATTTTTTGATGCTCCTCAAGATTGGGTTTTGGCAACTGAGTTTTAGTTGACAAACAATGTTATAATATTGTGCAGTGGATAGTTGCTAATTGGTGCATCTTTCATTCCATTTGATGTGAGACCATTGTGTCATCTTTGTTAGGTCTAATTAGTCAGGTAAATGCAAGGGTCCTCTTGTCTTGCTCACTGAGCTTCTAGAATGATTATGATCATGTTAGGCCTAGATGTACCCAAGATGCACTAAGTTGTTCCATTGACTTATGATGGTAAATAAAGGTAGTATAAGACAAAAAACATGTCATAGTCAACAATGCATATCAAACATAACACTCCAAGTTACATAATCACTTCCAACAAGGTAGGGAATGTAACATTTTCTTTGGAATGTGAAAAGATACACAAGATAGATATAAATAAGACAAGTAAAGAAATAAAAATAAATAAATAAATAATTTTTAATATATATATATATATATATATATATATATATATATATATATATATATATATATATATATATATATATATATATATATATATATATATATATATATATATATGGTCATGAAAGTTGGAGATGCGATCATGCTATCGCCCCACTTCACAGAATTGTGCATGGGCAGATGTATAGAATATGCCTTTAGAACCATCCCCATGCCCATAGAATTTTAGGCCTCGATGAACTATCTTTCTTAGAGCCACCCGCCCTGACACATTGCCATAAATAAATAAATAAATAAATAGATAAATATAAATAAATAAATAAATAAATAAATAAATAAATAAATAAATAAATAAATAAATAAATAAATAAATAAATATATGTCCATACAGTGAAATATATAATGCCAAGATAGCATAGATAATGCCAAGATAGACAAGATAACATCAACTATATGTCTAATAATGCCATACATGAAATATATGTCCAATATGTCATACATCAAATATGTCCAATATATGTCAAAAGTGATACGTAAATAAAGTACAATATACAAAATGTATGTCCAACAATGCCACATAGGCACAAAATAAAACATCAATCCTACTTATGAATATCATTTATAATTTCTATTCTAACAATTGTAAATAACATAACTCAGTCAATGGGTCAAAACTGGCCATTATAGCCCCTGGCCTCATTAAGGAAGTCACCTGTTACCATCCCATCATTCACATCCTCTTTGCTAGAAGTGTCAAATATGAACAGAGCTCCACATGACATGCACATATGGCCTCTATGATGATGAGGCTCATCCACAAGAAAGGGACAGGTAGCTTGGACAAGGCTCTGAGTCAATGCACTAATAGTGCCTAGTGTGTTTGCCTCTTGATGTTCTGTCACAACAAAAGGAACAATAATATGTTCCACTTGCTTGACACAAATAGGTGCCCTTGGTGCATTAGGGTCAAGAAGTGCCCCTGGCCTCTAAAATGATGACCCCCCACCTCTACCCTGATATGTACACATGTCAAAATAACTGGATATCTCCCCAAGGATAAACTCACAATACAATATCATTAAAAAATACTTTGGAACCTCATGATTATTGCATGGGGTATTAAATACCATCCACCATCTATCCCAAAAGTAATTTTTCATATCCTTATTTATGCACTAGTGGATGGGGAACCTTTTAACAATAGTTCTTATGGCACCTTCTTCTCCCAACCTTTTAAATAAAGCACATATGCCATATTTTGTAATTCCTTTATTTTTAACATCATTATATGATAATTTATTAGCATAATATCATTTTTGTTTTTCTCTTCAATTCTTCCATATATTTAACTGGCTACTAACAGAAGAAATTTGGGTCACAATAGTCTCAAGGGATGTTGCAAATTGTGGCATACTAGGATTGTTTTGAAGTGAATCCTTTAACCTCCTAATAATTGATTCTAATTCTATTTTTCCTCTTTTTATTTCATTCAATATTTTATCTTGAGTCCCTCCAAGAGGTCTTTGAATTGGTGGAGGTCATGGAGGAGGTGGTTATTCAGGCTGATTTTGTGAAGGGTTTAGTTATTGGATTGGTGGAATATTTACAAGTGGATTTGGAGGATCATTTTGAACATTACTTGACATATAACCAACATTATTTCAATAAACTATATTAACTTGAATAAAAAATTTAAAAAAAAACAATTAAAAATATATAATTTAACAAAAACAAGGGTTTAAATCCATACCTCTTCTTTGATCTTGCAAATTACGATGATAGGGAGGCATTGTTAGCACATGGAGGGGATGTTATCATAAAGAAATAGTGGGTGCATAGTCCTTGGGGGCTATAGAAAATAGAGAAAGGACAAAGAAATTGAGTGAAATGAGGAAATAAGTCATGGGTTTGTGATTTATTAAAATTTTCTATCAATGCGATCGTACTATAGTGTAGCCACACTACCTTGACCTTTTTGAATTTCCCAAGCCTATGGATCAGTTCATGTAGAAGGTAGTGCAATCACACTATATCTTTCAAAAGAAAAAATAAAAATTTTCACCTTTTTGGTACCACAACTTGGTGCATATGCCCTTAATTTGCACAATCATTGTATTGGTGTCCATCGGTGTGTCCTTAATAGATTTGAGAGATTTCTCCTCTTTCTTTGGCTCAAAAGACATAATCTTTTCTTATTCTTATCAAGCTATAGTCACATCAGACACTTTAGTATCTAGTCTCATCTTCTATTGTGACTACCTCAACTTGCTTCATTCTATCCTGTGTCATCTTTTGAATAGTTTTGACCAACTAATCAACATCATTGTAGATGTCTACTTTATTATCTAGCTCAAACAATTATGTGTCTTTGTCTTCCTTTTATTCTTTCTCTACATCTATAGGCATCATTCCAAAGAGTTTCTTCCATACTAGTTTTCTTTCTTGTACAACCTCTTCAATTTTATTTCTCAAAATTTTGCATGCCCTTGTCTTTTACAAAATTTTCTTTATATAATCTTTCATGGCTATTGATATATTTTGCTTTCCTAAATTAGGAATAACTTGGGCTAATGTAGCCTCTCTCATTTGTCTCTAAGTGGTCAAAGCCCATTTTCATTTTTCATCAATCTTATTGTATATCACTTTTGGTAATTCTTTACCTAACTCAATTGGTGTATATTTAAAATTCACCATCATATCTATAATTGCCTATTCTATTTTCTCCTTATTAATCTTCTCTAAAGTTTCATACTTAATATGTTTAGAAGCAACTAATCCCACTAGACTCCTATTCTCACATACCTTATCAATATCTTGAGGCTCCTTCCTTGATACAATTTGAAATTGGCTTAGGTCGTCTAACTTGTTCCTCCTCCTCCTCCTCATCATCATCATCATCACCACCACCACTAGCACCATCACCACCAGTACCACCATCACCACCAGCACTAACACTAGCACCAACACCACCATCACCATCAACATCAACATCACCATCACCATCACCATCACCATCACCATCACCATCACCATCACCATCACCATCACCATCACCATCACCATCACCATCACCATCACCATCACCATCACCATCACCATCACCATCACCATCACCATCACCACCACCACCACCACCACCATTACCACCACCATCGCCATCACCACCACCACCACCACCATTACCACCACCATCGCCATCACCATCGCCATCACCATCACCATCACCATCACCATCACCATCACCATCACCATCACCATCACCATCACCATCACCATCACCATCACCATCACCATCACCACCACCACCACCACCACCATTATCACCACCATCGCCATCACCACCACCACCACCACCATTACCACCACCATCGCCATCACCATCACCATCACCACCGCCATCGCCACCACCACCACCATCATCTAGTTTGACAACTAACTTTCTCCTCAACTTCTTCTTGTGTTGTTGGTCATGCTTGACCCCTTTAGTTTATGACGTCCTCTTCCTAGGATTTTTCCCCTTAACTAGCCTATCCCTTTTCTTACAGGTTTAGTAGCTACATGTCTTACTACCTTAGATCTCTACTTGGTGAATCTTTATGGTGTGGTAGTGGGCTGGTTTACCACTTTTTAAAAACTCTTCTTTTCCTTGGGCTCAACCATGACAACTTCTTTGCCTTTGGTTTCCTTAGGCTTGACAACAACAAGCTCTTTTCCTTTTCCTTGATCTTCTTCACCATCCCCTTTATTACTACTAAGATCTTTGCATTTACCCTTAGTATTTTATAGTGGTGTTTGTACAAGCTTACCTTCCAAGTCTTGGGTCATCTTCTTTCTCTTCCTATCCAACTTGGGGACTTTGGTTTACATCATCATCTTTATTTTAGTAGTCTCATATATTCTGAATGGATCAACATTCTTGTCAGTCTCTTCAACTAGCAAAGTTGTGATGGTGGCTGACACTTCATCAACATTGACTTCATAATTCATAGGCCTTAGCCATGCCATTCTAGGTATAACAACTTGCACATATGTATAATCTATATCAACAAGAAAACATATATGATCATAGTAATGATTAACAAATAACTTAGGTATTTTGAACCTATTCTTTATCTTCCTCCTGAAGTCTTCAAAATAACCATCCATAATGGTCTCAAAAATATTACCCATCTGAGTAATTAATTCATTTATTTGTTCAATCACAGGGCTGGTCTTATCCCAAACAACATCTCCAATAGTGGGAAATAAGTTTTGTACATAGAAAAGTATACATAAGATGAGAGATCCAAACTTACATGATGTGTTCTTGGCCTTCCTAATTTCTCCAAGTTTCTTTGGAAGTTGTATCAATTGTAACTTAGCCAAGTCATAGTTGTGGTCCTTCTTGACCAATTTATAACCATGTCAACAACTACACATGACAGACTATTTAGTTGGCTTGCCTAATAAAACTTGTGAGCAATCACATGAAATGGAAACTCAATCATTGGATCCTTGATAGTGTTGATTGACATACCTCAGCCATCCTACTTTTCCTTTGTGAGTTCTTCAATCACATCTTGTGCCTGGAATCAAATGGTATTCACTTAGTCCAAAATAGAATAACCAGTCATGTTATGAATAATGGACTTTGTGATCTTGACTGGCTCATTCCCCAACCATAACTTCATGTCATATAACCATAACTTCAGGTGAGGGGGTGTCACCACTCGGTCTTGTTTGTGCATCAGTGCTCGAGATAGAAAGAATTGTACTTGGTTCAACCTTATTTAAATCTGTGTTTTCCTCAATCTAAGGTGCTGAAATGATTTTTTCATTTTCATTAGTTTCTCTATCTGTAACATCTTCTTCTTCATTTGTAATCCTTGACTGCAAAAATTATAGAGTATCAAGGGTGTTAGCATGTATAGGAGACATACTGCCTTAAGGAATGACACACTTAAGCATTCTCCACTACTATGTTCATCATCTATATTTACAATCTCTACCTTCTTTGTAGTTATCCAAAGAAATACTCTTCCACAAAAACTCACTTTGCTGTTGACAACTTCCTCTTTATTTACCAATATAAAAATGTTCTAAATTTTGGGACAAATTTGTTTCTATACTTCTCTAAAAATGTGTCCTTCTATTCTTGTGACAGATCAAACACAACTTTGACTAATGTGTCAATTCTTATATGATTTTCTACTTCCTCTTCCTACTACCATCTTCTCCTTAATCTTTCAAAAGGATGTTAAGGTATTTGTCTCTCCATTTCATTTGGAGCTATCTTGAAATTTGACATCATTTCTATCATAGCTTCTTCAATTCTATTCTTATCATCATTATCTAGTATGCCATATTTCACAAATTTAAAACAAGATAACCTTGGAGAAATTTTTTATATCTGAACAAACCTCATCTATAGACTTTTGTTTTCTCTGAGGTGGTCCTCTGAAAAATCTCCTTCTTCTAGTTCAAGGTTCACTAGGCTAGTAGACTCTGTTTCTTTTTTCTTTGTAGACTAGTCGGCAATAGAAATTGCACTGGTCCTTGGCTTATTTGGTGGTGGAGGTGTCACTGCCTTCTTCTTCTTTGTTCTTTGAGCCTTCTTTCTCAGTGGCATTGCAACAAATAGGGCTTTACCCTTGTAAGCATCTTCTACCCCATCTTCCTCATCACCACTATCTTGTTCTTCATCTTCACCAAGACATTGTGTAATTTGCAATGATCATTTTCCCTTGCCTAGGGTGCCCAACTTAGGTTCTAGGTCTTCAATTATCTTCTTTATTTTCTTCTCCTTGGAAGCTATCTTGATGTTCACTGTTATCCTTTCTTTTTCTTCTTCATATCTTCCAAACGGTTTGGTCTCAATATCTATTTGTTCTTTTAATAGTGCATCAATATTTTCACTTACATAATCATTATCTATCTCACATTCAAAGCTTTGTAACCACACCTTCTTGGCTTTACTTCTTGTATAAATGTGTTATCCATTTCAACAAGGAAACATATGTCACTGTAATATTTTGTGACCAATTCCTTTGGAATTCTCATTCTCCTTTTTATCCTTTGCTTGAATTCATCAAAATATGTATTCATTGCATTTTCAAAATTGTTTCCCAATTGAGTAATAAACTCATCAATTTTCCTTGTCACTAGTTTATCTTATTCCCATATTACATTACCTATACCAAGATAATACTTCTGGATATAAAAAGAATATACAAACAATTAGGGAACCAAAATTACACATTGAATTCTTTTCCTTTCTTATTGATGATAGATTTTCTACTGGTTGTAACATTTGCAGCTTGGTTTGATCACACTCATGATCTTCACAATCTTCCACGCTTGGTCCACAAACATATATGACACACGATTCAATCTACTTGATTGATAGAACTTGTGAGAAATGAATCTCATTGAAAATTCTATGTGTGAATCAAAAATTCTTGTAATGGACAGACTATGTCCATTCCACTCGACTCCTATATTCACCTTAATTTCTCCTTGGCTCAAGCATCATATTATTTTATTCTTATCTCGGGTTAGATAACCTGTAACTCTATGTACCATTTTCTTCATGATCTCCATTGGTCCATTCTATAACCAGTACTTCATATCATGAACTCTTCTCAAAAATTCTAGGGCTCGAGTTAACCTTTTCCTCTCAACAATTTGAAACTCATCCTTCAAAGTTCCTTCATTAAACAGCTTCTCATAAGCTTGCCTAATTTCAAAATCTCCCACTTCTCTAATTTTTCACATATAACAACTTCTAACATCATGACTGATAATGAATTTAGGTGGTATCAAGGACAACACACCCATTAAGTCTCCTTGTACAAAAATCTCTGGAATAGCACAAAATTTAGGTGGAGGATAGGCATCACTCTTCACTAGTTGAACTTTACTAACCTTTTGACTAATTCCAAAAGTTGATGAAGCTACCATGATAATAACTAGGGTTTAATGTTCTTCCTTTTCAGGATACTTGACACTCATTCACACTCTTTACTCATTCAAAATTCTTGATCAAATTACTCCTTGAAATCTTTGTTGATTGCTTGAATTGCTAAAATCATTCTGAGATCTTCAAAAATATGGATGCAAGTTATGAAGTAATGTATTCAATTTTTATTTATATACCTCTCTTTTGATCAATTAGGTTCACCATTAATATTGTGTACTTCATTGAGTGGAAGCTAGCTAGCACAACAACTCAGTCTCTTCCATAACCTTTGGTGTCTATTGGAGTACTCGGTCTATGTTTCAATGCTCAGTCAACACAAATATTTTTACTAATACTTGACAACCTTTCACAAACTTTGTTGTCATGCATCTTATATATGTAGAAACCAACTTTTGACACATATTAATGTAAGGAATTGATGTATGATATATTATTTAGGTATACACTTCCATACATACCTCTTTTACTCAGTTAGAGATGATATGATTACCTTGTCCATTGGATTGAGTGACCTCAGGCCCATTAGCTCAACTATTTCTATCTTTTTCTTTATTTTTCCATTTGTTCATTTCATTCCTCACTTGCTCAGTGTCTACTTTGCCTTTGCCTTTGTCCTTCGTATAATTTTTTGAATGTACTTGAGTAGTGCAATTCTTTCTTTGATGTCCAAACTTGTGACACTTGGAACATGTATTGTTAGATGCATAATTATTCTTCTTTTGATTTGAATAGTAGGATTTTGGCTATGCTTTACATTCAAATGTTCTATGCCATATTTCTGATAGTTGTAGCAATATTTTTGAAATCTAGGTGTAGTAGGTGTATTCCTTAGTCTTGACCCACACTCATGTATTTGATGTCCTTGTTTCTTGCAGTAAAAGAAATAACCAATAAACTTAGATTTAGAATTTTTCATACCACGTTTTTATCAACAAATATTTATAATATGACCAATTTTTCCACAGTGATAGTATGTTGGTTTGTCTTTTGCCTTTGCATTTCTCATTTCTCCATTCCTAGACGATTCTCCTTTCTCAGTGCTTGAATGTCCTGACCCATTAGAAAAAATTGATGACTTCATAAGTTCTTTAAAATATTTTATTTCTTCCTTTGGTTTGTTGAATTTCTCCATAGATTCCTTCTCATTCTTCAATTCATTACTCAATATCTCATTGTGAGATTTCAGATTTGCAATATCGACATCCTTGTGATTTAGTGTTTAATTTACAATCAGTACTTGATTAATCAGATCCATTTGTGTATTTATGAGCTTCTACACATATGATATCCTTTCTTCAAGTTTGGTATCCATTATCCTTTTGTCTTATTCTGCCATAGTCCTGTCTCCTTCAACTTTCTTTCTTTGTTTAGTCACTTCACATAGTCTCACTGATTGGATTTCATGTTCTCTTTTCAATGCCCTTATCTCTTCATTAAATAGTTTGTTCCTTTCAAGAAGTTCAACATATGCTTTTTCATTAGGATTGATAAGTTCAAATAGTCCTTCAATTTTAACTTCTTTATAGGAGTATAGCTTTATCTAGATGGAATTTCCCTTTCTCCTTTTTAGGGAATCTTTCAGATCTTGTCTTGCCTTCTCAAGTTTTTGCAGTGTCATTTGGATGTCAATCACCTAATTTTTAATAGTCTTGTTTAGTTTGAAAGCCTCCATCTTCTAAGATCTAATCTCCAAGCTTTTAAGGTTCTTTTAGAGAACCAATGCTCTAATACCAATTGTTGATTTATGGAGGAGTAAGCTAGACATTGAAAGGGGGGAGGATGAATCAAAATCTATAATTTTTAATTTTTTTTTTCACAGATTCATCCACATCTATCAATAACATGTGTATGTAAAACTATAAATGTAAACTTGATGTAACATGTAATTTAGTTCAATCACATGCATAAAAGTAATAACACCTAAAAAAATATTTGTTAACCAAAAAACCTCCAAGGTTTAGGTAAAACTGGGGTGGGATAACTCCCACAAATCTACAAATGTTCACTACTACAATAATAAAGTTAACTAGTTAAGGTTACAATGTTTGACCATAATATATGACCTACTCTATAAGGAGCCTGTCCTATTAAAGACTTAAGAAACTATTAAGTCTCACCTTGTTAGATGATTTGACACTTAAAACTAAGTAAGGACTCTGTTAGGAGATTTACAAAGATGCATTAAGACCAATTTGTTAAGAGATTTACCTTGATTCAAGTTTGTTAAAATTGACTTAGTACCTAACTCTTAGTTTGTTTTGCAAGCTATTTTTGAGTCTCCTCCTTACTGACTAATCCTCTCCTTTGATCTGATAACACTTGTCTTTCCCTTTCACATTCATTGCTTATGAATAGGTCACTTTCTCTATTAGATGATTAAAAAACCCTTGAATGACTTCTGATCTTCTCAATCCTTCATAGTATAATGCTTCATGTTCACACATATACTCTTCTCTTCCTCTCATGCTTACAATCTATGTTAAGATCATTGCTATTTAAAGATTCCATTAAGAGTCTTCTAGATGGTTCTATGATTTGCCTCTTCATCTCAATCGTTGAACATACACATAGGGATATGTTATCCATGTCATGTAAATGTTCTATAAAAACCTCTTCAAAACTTAAATAAACCTTCCAAGTTAGCTTGATAATTGTTTTGCCTAAAACTCTATTCCATTCCTTAGTTTTATGTAAACTTTGCATTGCTTTACCTTTACTGTTTCTCTTGCTTATCATTGCTATTGCTCAAACCTTTGTTAACCTTTTGATGCTCGACATATATTGTGCTCAATACATCCTATATACTTGGTACTTATATACTTGGAATTTACTTAGTCGCTAATAACTCACTTGGTTGCTGATGAGCTTAGTACATATAGAAAATTACTCTGTGACCATAAACTTACTTGACTTCTATAGAAGTTGCACCGTATATACTGTCTTATGTACATGACTCAACTTGTGTAGAGTAGTTCAGTCGTAGTAATAATCGTCTAACTCTACCCTGCAAATTATTAAGTTGTTGACACTAATAGACAACAATGGTTAGAGATACCAACATGTCTATATATCACTTGGCTTCCACTAAATTCTAATTGAATTGAAAAATACTATTATCTCTGATTGGCTTGAAAATTATGTGATTACTTGACAACCATTAGCATGCTCGATAGTAATTATTGCTTAGCACTTGACTTAGAATATTTATAAGTCTTCATTCCTTTTCTTGACCTACATAGGATGACTCAATTGTAGTGATGACTGACTAATCCTACCTTGTGAATGACTAAGTGTTTGACACTAATAGACAAGATGACTTAGGGATTAACGTTAAGCCCATTCACTAGTCCTCCAACACAAAATTAAACCTCTAAGATTATGTGGATATATGAGAAAACAAAATTTATTCTAATCTAGATATGTATTCAATGACTAACTTTATTCAAATAGCCAATGCCTTAGCAATACTTTTATAGAAATTATCATATAGAGTGATGAGATGACAATAGGAAATTGTATTACTCATTTTTTTTGGTGTAAATAATTATTCACTATTTATACTTTACTTAAGTTTACCTAGGTCAATGCATTATTTTATTATTTCTTAGGTGAAACACTTAGGAATTTGCATACTCTTATGAGTTGTCATGTTGACAGTACTAGAGTAAGCAACTCTTATTTTAGCACATGGTGTCTACAACATAATTTTGCATGCTACACCTTTGTAGGCTTATCCTCTCATCATCACACTTACTTCTGTGCTTAATGGAGGATAACCCACACTTGGTGGACATGTGCCTAGATGTATGACTTATCATGTTGCTAATTTCTATGCATTCTAGAAGCATTCTAGAGTCCTTTATATACAGACACTCCTAGTGTGCTTTCACATTGAATATCATATCATATCATTATTTTGATCATATTCTTTTGGTCTACTATTGTGCTTGTGCTTGAGTTCCTTGGTCATGGGTGATTTTTCCCTAAGGCAAATCCTTACAATTTTTATCTTCAAATGTAAGCATGTTTACTCTTTTATCAACATAAATATCCCTTTCCAAATTCTTTCAAATAAAGAAGATTAAAGTTATCTTTAATGCGAGGCTACATAGTTTAACAAATCTTCACTAGCAATCCATTAATAGCTAGAAAGTTTGTGAGATCCATCGAAAAATGATATGTTCAATATAATCTAAAAATACACTCTAACAAATATTTATCTCTTTCAAAATACAATCCTTGAATATTTATTCAAGAATTTCTTAACTCCTCACAAAAAAATCCTTCATTGAATATTTTATCATGAAAATCCTAAAACAAGATAGTTACCTTAAGAGGATATACATGTAGAACACCATTTTAAACTAGTATAACAAACATTTTATCTTTTTAATGTTTTTATTTGAGATAATTAATATTTTTTTATCCTTTATTTCCATTCTTAATTGGCTAAAATTGGGATATTCTCTTAACTCCCTATTCAAGTTATAGTTATCAAGTGAATGAAACCACACTTTAGTAGAAACAATATAGGCCCTTGAACATTTATGTTGCTTGAATTTTTTAAATTTTCCATCTATAATGTTCTAATCTCTTATGGGGAATTTTTTTCCATTCTTATATTTACAAGTAGTTGTTATGTGAAAGGAGCACCACCTAAAAATCCTTGATCCTCTTTTTATTTTTTGGGTATGGAGTTGCAAATTCCATCTAGAGCAACACCATAATCAAATCTTAGTGTAAGAAATATTAAGTCATATTAGAAGATCAAAAGATATAAGATTATTGGATAGAAAATCAAATAAACAAGAGCTCAATTGGAGCTTGAGACCTTGCCTTCTGTGATGAGTTTGGAGTAGAGTTGTTATATGTATCAACACATAAGTATTTACATATCTATAATGTATGTATAGATGTATATGTTTTTTTGTTTTATGAACTACCATATTTATAATTTTTGGTAATACATGTGTATATATGAAATGAAAATGAGTGTAGTCCATATATTAAACACTAATAATCAAGAAATTCATTTCACTAATACATATATTTCTAAGAAAGATAAGGCAATGAAGAACTTCCCTAGTGGTATCCTAATCTTACAATGATTTCTTCAAAACCAAATTACCATGATCTAATGTGTGAAATAAGCTATTGCATGAGATAACCCAAGCTAAGGTTGAAGGCATTCAGTACAACAAATGACAAGATAATTTGAGAGCTTACATATCAAGATGTCATAGAGAAACTTTAATTGTGCAATAACACTTGATATATAAAATGTGGTTATGAGAAGAAAACATGTAGTACAATTGTAGATCTATGATATAATCAAGAATGGGTTTTTTTTGGTGCTTTTAATAAGTGTGGCTCATTACAAACCCACAATATTTAGGAAGACCTATTTCAAAATTTGGCTATAAAGATATCCTTCACCAAAAAAATTATAGATGGAACTCGGTTTCCATAAGAAAATTGTGAGGGATGACTAACAAATACTCCATGACTCCCCAACTTAAAGCTTAGATAAGGAGAGATACTGCAAGAGACAAACATGCACCATCAACATAGAGTAGCCAATTAATGAGCTTAAAATTACACTCATCTATGCTATGAATACTACTTTTTGGATACCTAGACTCAAATCAGTTTCTCCATACTGAAAATTGCAAACTTAACAAGACTCATAATTCAATCATTTATATATTAGATATATGTAGAAATACATTTAAAAAATTGCTTCTTATAGAACTATTATCTTTATTATTAAAATGTTATATCAATGTGTAAATAGTTATCAAATTAAAGGTAAAAAGTAAGAAAAGTAAGAATTTTTGTTCATTACATTAAATTTTTTTATTGCCATCAGCATGTAAGAAACCAAAAATTAATGCAACATAATTGCCATTTCAAAAAAATGAAGAAACAATAAAAATAAAAATTCTAGTGACTATTTGCAAATGCAGTTACAAAAGAATATAGGCAATGGTTTCAATAACGAGAATTGGAATTCTATATGGGAAAACATCTAAAATGACAATGCTTGTGAGTGCTAGAAAATGTAGTTAGAAAAGTGGATGCCTTCTTTCTTCTGGAAAATGTTAACTAAATAGACGCTTCAACAAATTTGACTATGGTTGTCCTTCAGTGGCTACCACTTCCAGTGTAGTTCTCCCTAGATAGGCACGAGAAATAAAAGTTACCTTTTCACTCTACAAAAAAAAAGGTGTCATAATCTTAAGTATTACATTCTCATTAGGGTATAGAAAGAACATCTCAAAAATAGAGATCAAATTACAAACCAATTTGTATAGATTAAACTATGTGAGAGGTACCTGAAATTTAAGTTTCAAATTCCACTATGTTGTCTATCACAATTTGTTATGAAAATAATTATTTAAAAAATAATAATCTATGTTACACATTATGCTTCCCATAACTATAATTTCATACTATCCTACATAGCCACACACAATTACTAGTAAAGTCTACAAAACATAAGTATAATCTTCATACTACCATTTCCTATTTTAATTAAATAGTTTCAAACAAAGATCACATTATAGATTTGAAAAATAAATAGATACAAAATAGGTCTCAACTATTGAAAATGGACAGTGCAAAACATACTAAAAGATATATAATAAAATTTCTGAATTCTATTTACAATTAAATAATTTGAATAACATTTAAGATCTATTAATGAAACAAAAACTTATTTAATGATTCAAATCATTGTCCAAAACTCTAATTGCACCATACCTTCTATCTTAAGATTTGGTTATGCTATCTTTGGTAGCTAGCATTGTTAAGGCTATGGTGAAGTAAGATGTTTTCATCACTGAGCATTTGGTTTTCCTAGAGAAGAATGCAAGTGTCACTATAACTTTCTCGAGCCACATAAAAACTCCAAACAAGAATGATATAATTAGGCTGAGATCTAACTTGGTAAATCTCAATGAATTTATTTATCTATCCAATTATAAAAATATATTTTATCTAATATAAAAATTCATAGTTAAAGTAGTATGAACTAGTTATAGAAACACCAATCCATAGATCACTATTACCATATTCTAGTGGCTTCAAATATTTCAGAATAAATAAATTATTAAGAAAGATGAAAAATAAGACTCAACTTTCTATTTTAATCTCCTCTCGTTGAGATTCTTCTATACCTTTTCCTAAAATCTAGTGCCTCTCGAAATGAGTTTTAATCAATTGTCATGCAGATAGAAGGTGGACATTATCATTGATGTAATTCTAATTTTATTTGATTTAAAAAAATAGATTTAGAAATAAATTTATAATTGATAGACAAGATAACAAACTCATCAAAATTAGATGGCTTAAATATCGCAAATCGATACTAAATTTCTAGGCTAAAATTGTGAAATAGTCAAAGTGGGCTTATTTTTTCAAGCTTAATTTCTTCCTTAGTGTGTGGTGTTTTAGAGTGGCCATCAGAAACCCTAGGAATGTGAAGGTGAGATGATTAAGTTTAGAAGTTAATACAAATATATACCTTTGAGTTCCACACTCAAAATTTTTGTCGGTTGGAGAAGATGATCATACCCACTTCTGCCTTGCACACCATTGATGGGTTTATCAACACTTGAAGCCATTGAAAGAGGGATAACTTTTGTCTCTGTAGATGTAGGGGGCATACTAGATGTGTCAATTTTCTTTTCACCTACTAATGCTTTGTCAATTTTTGTTGTGCTTATGAATACATGATTAATGCATAATTGTGTAGCTAAAGTAGAATCCTATAGTATCTTGTTTAAATATTCCTCTATCAAAGGATTGATGTTCTAAACTATGTTATTAGAAGCATCCTTTATCTTTATTGTATCTTTTTGACTTTCTTGGTCCACATGAGGGGGACTGGCACTTGGCATATGTACCTTAGGTACATTCTAATCTTGTTGTTGCTCTTCTTCAGCTATAGTCACTTCATATGATTCCTTTTTTGTGCCTTTCTCATGTCCATCTTTAGTAGTCTCTACTACCTCTTAATCATATTTTGCTTCAACTACTTCCTTAGGTGCTTGTTCAATTGCCTTTTCTGTTGTCAACCCATTGATAACTTTCAATATTTGGGTGCTTTGTTTGACAACTTCAATATTATTCTGTAAAATGTTAAAGGATCTATATTTTGGAGCAAATCCCCCTTGTATTTGTTTATGGCCTTGGTCATTTATGAGTTATCCAAATCTAGCATTACTCTGGCTAGAGTAGTCTCCCTTATATTTCTTTTAGTAGTTAAATTGTATTGGCACCTCTGCTTAACTCTTTGATATATAATTTTGGGTAATGAGTTGGCAATCTCAATAGGAGTGTTCTTAAATGTAGCCATCATCTTATATATAGAATCTTCCACCTTATTCATGTCTAACTTTCCAAGGTTATCAAACTCAACATGTGTGAACCCCATAAATCTGTATTATTCTTTATATTGTCACATAAGTTGTCTAAATAAGAAGATGGAATGTGGCTCACCACTTGAAAATGACTATTGTCATCTAATTTGTCCTCTCCTCACCTAATTCATTTAGAGCTACATATTTCCTTCTTTTTGGTTTATCTTGCTGACTCTACTCTACAGTAGCAATGGTTCTTTTACCTTTAGGTTTGTCTGCTTCTTGTATCTTCTTTGTAGTTGCCTTTGTGCTAGCCCTGCTAACAAGTACTATTGGCTTTTGTTGTGTAGGTTTCACAACTTTCTTTGGTTTACTCACTACTGGCTCCTTAGCTTTCCTCTTCTTAATTTCTATAGGTTCAGGTGCTTCCTTGGATTCTTCTTCCTTGGCAACTTCATCATGTCCTACTTCTTCTTGGTCCTCTCCTTCACCTTGTGTGAGTGCAAAAGGGGATGCTTATTCTTCTTCTTCTCCAAATATTTCATTAAGCTTCTTCACAAGCTTGTTTTTCCTTCTAATCACAAAATTTGTCTTCAATTAAATTGTGATTCTTGACTCGACTTGCTCATAATTACCAAATGAGGTTGCACTCTTGTCTATGTCCTCTACCAATAGTGTTGTGTTGGCTGTAGATGCCTCATCCACATTGATTTCATAGGGCAATAGCTTGAGCCATCTGACCCTTGGAATAGCTACTTGAACATATGTATGATCAACATCAACTAAGATGTAAACATCATTATATTGTTTCTCTACTAGTGACACTAGAATGCTTAGTCTTTTCTTCATAGACTTCTTAAAGTCTTCAAAGTAGCTAGTCATAACTATTTCAAAGTTTTCTCCAAGTTATTCTATCAATTCTAAAATCTACACTATTACTGGCCTATTTTCTTTCCATACCACCTTACCAAATGTGGGAAATGTGTTTTGCACATAGAAAAATATATAGACTAGTAATGAACCAAATTTGCATTATGCACTCTTTGTTCTCCTTATGGCTCCCAAATTTTTTGATAATTTTTGGAGTTACAACTTGGCAAGGTCATAAGTATGGTCCTTTTTCACTATCTTGTATCCTAAATCAATAGCCATGCAAGACACTTTATTCAATCTGCTATATTGAAAGAACTTGTGAGCAATTATTCTCACGGAAAATACAATTAAGGGATCAACAATTTTGTCTACGGTCATTCCTCTTTTATTCCATGTAGTCCATGTATTCTTCTCAATTATCTCCTTGGCATTACTACACATGGTCTTTGGTCTATCAAGGGTAGGATACCCTATTATCTGATTAATGATTCTTTTTGTAATCCTGGTAGGGCTATCTTCCAACCATAAAAAGTGATCAAGTATTCTACTAAGTATAATCTTAATCCATTCAATTTTGAATACATTTGGAAAATCTAGGGCATAGGTTAATCCTTTTCTCTTTATAATTTTGTTCTCCTCCTTTAGTGCTCCATCAACACATATTTTGTCATAAAAATCTCTAATTTCCACATCTCCAGTACTACCAACCTTATAGGTGTAACAATGTCTAACATCCTATATCATCAAAACTTGTGGTGGTATCATAAACAATGCATCAGAAGGATCTCCCTTGTACGCTATTTTAGGAATAGCTTGAAAGGGTAGTTGTTTGATCTCATTGCTTATTAATTAAACATTTAAACCTATTTTCCTTCTTTCCTAACAATAGTAGAACTAGATACCATATTAAGTAACTAGGGTTTGCGATAATTCAGACAACATAGCTGGACACATGATAAATACCTTATGAATTTGATGATTGGTGATGAGTAGCAGCTAAATCTAATTAAAAAATGCTCTCATCTTTCTCCTCAATTCACCTCATGCTTTTCATGCTCTCATCAATCTTGAATGAATGCAAATGAGTAAAAAATTGACTATATAACCCTTAAAACTTGGCAATAAATGCTCAGTGCTTACACAATTGTAAGCTCATCTATTATAGCAATTTCAACTTACTCAACTTACACACAATTTCTACTATGATCAAAAACCACAATGAGCTTGGCTAATACTATCACCCTTAATAGTTCGACATCAACTAAAATTTCATTTTCACTCGGCAGCAACTATGTAACTTGTCATGCTTAGCAACAACATGAAAACTAACAAAACTTATAGATTTCTTCCAGGTTATAACCAATACATTGCATCTTAATTCATGCATATATAATCTTTTCAAAACTTAGATTCTTCGAACTGATCTAGAATATATCAATGAAAATATCAGTCACACATACCTTTTGATTACCTAGTTGGAGGTGAGGTGATCACCTGATCCATTGGATGAAGTGACCTCATTTGAATTTGATGTGCTGTAATATTCCTTTTTCTTCCATGTCTTATTCATTTGCACTTTGACTTTCTCAACATCAATCTTGTCTTTTCCTTTGTTGAATTTACTACTAGGTTCTTTCAAGCTTGTTGGATAGTTTTTGTTGATGTAACTACTCTTCAAACAACTAAAGCATGTTGTTTGGCTCAACTAGCTACCATAAGCACTTCTAAAATGTGTTCTAATGTAATTCTTAGGAACATGTCCATACTCTTGATAATAGTGACAACTATATCTTGTATTGTAATCCCAATTGTAGGATTTTCCATTTTGTTGTCCCTTTTTCTACTTGTTCAATGTCCACTTGGCATTAGATTTGCATTCATATGCTTTATGTCCATACTTGTAACAATGGTAGAAATATCCTTCAAATCTTTGTGTGCTTGAAGTATTGGTCTTGCACTTATGTGCTTGATGTCCTTACTTGTTGCACTTATGACATCGACCCATGAATTTTTGCTTAGGGTTCTAATTTGCATTGTTGCTCTTGCAAACATTTGTTGTATAACCTAACTTTCCACAATTATGACAAGTGGGTTTTTAGTTCTTACCTTTTTTGATTCTTTGTTCACTCCTTTTAGATGATTCTCCTTCCTCATTACTGGTGTATGCCAGTCCAATAGTATCATTGTCAGATTTGGGAGATCTCATCAATTTCTCAAAGTATTTGATGACTTCATTAGGTTTGTTGAAACTTTCAGCAAATTCTTTTTCTCTTCTCAAATCATTCCTTAGTTGTTTATTCTGTAATTGAAGGGTTGTGATCTCAATTTCTTTTCCATTCAATCCATGATTGGTAATCATTAGTTGATTCATTGTATCCAGTTGCATGCTAGCAATCCTTTGTACCTCTAATGTCTTCTCTTCCAATCTATTGGTCAGTTTCCTTTTGTCATCTTCAATCATGACCTTGCCTTCTTTATCTTTCTTTTTCTACTCGATCACCTCACATAGAAAAATTGATTGGACTTCTTATTCTATCTTAAGATTTCTGACCTCTTCAGTTAGGGCACCATTCTTTTCCATCACATTTGTAACTAATGCATCAAATTCACTTGAGTTTCCATCTACAAGTAATTCAGTAGTGTCTTCCTTTTTGTAATGTGTGTCATTTTCCTCAATAGCTATCTCTTTTCTTCTCTTTAATGAACAATTCAACTCATGTCTTGCTTCATTCAACTGATGGAGGGCAAGCTAGATCTTCAAGATCTTTCTTGAAAACTAAAAAGCTTTCCTTTTTAGAGAACCAAGGCTTTGATACCAATTTTTGGAATTGACAATGGGAAAGTACATTCTAGGAGGGGGGGGGGTGAATCAACACTTCAAAACTCCAACCATTAAAACATTCACCACACATCCATCTCACAATTTGCATGTAATTGAAATACCAAACTAAACATATTCATCCATAGCATGAAAATAAATAACATATGACACAAGATATTTGGTTACCCAAAACCCCTCCAGTGAGAAGGTAAAATTGGGGTGCAAATGACATCCACAAATTTTCACTACTATAGTTGTAAAGTGTAGCCAATTAAGGTTACAATAAGTTTGATCATAAACTATGATCTAACCTATGGTTTCCTATGAAAGGCTTACAAAGAGTGTTAGGTCTCACCCTATTAAAGGATTTCAACACCCTGCTAAAAGTGTGCCTAGTTAAAGGATTTTAACTTACAATAAAGTAAGCACTTGGTTAAAAGATTTATACAAAAGTCTATTAGAAATTGAAACCTATTAGGGCTACTCTGTTAAGAGATTTTATCGATTCACCTATTAGAGTGTCTCATCCTTGATACTTTAGTTATCACTGGTATGCTACATATAAGATCTTCTCTTTATTGGTGTATACTTGATCCTCTTGATCAAATCTATTACTTATGTCCTCTCTCTTCTTTCTTTTGTTCCTTTCACATTTCCTTAGTCACCATGAATTCTTTGTTTGTGTATGAAAACCTCTTCCTTCACACACATGAACTCTTTAGGGTTTTCCCTCCTTAAGAAAACTTAGGTTACCTAAGATTAGGTAGGATCAATGATTGTGATTCATCCATTTTTCTACTTAGAAAATTCCTCAATCTGATTGGTTGTATGTACTACAAATATATTCATAATGTACCTTCATATATATCTTCTAAAATCATAAAACAACCCTCAATTAAGACAAAAAATGGTTTACATAGAAGCTTGTGCCATTACAAACAACTATGTCCAAAACTATTTACTTGGCACTTGAAGCCTTTGATGCTTGACATCCACTATATCTTCAATGATGTAACCTGTCCTCTGAGTGACTCAAAATCCATTGTTCACTAGGCATCTGAATCACTCAACATGTATTAACATGCTCATCACTGGAGTGCCTCGGTAGTAACTATTTTCTCAACACATACTGGTGCTCAACATATATTTTATATTACGCTTGACATGCATTATCTGACAACTTATGCTCAACATACACTACTTGCTCAGCATGCACTAAGTACTATTAAGTAATGAATTAAGTGTATTGTCACTCATATGTGAAAACCAAAATGAGATTAACATTACCTAACTCTCTTTGGGATTTATTCCAGTCATGGCCAATCTTATACTTTGAATCAATGTTTTCATGTCTTTGGAAGTGCATCCCTACATCTATAGTGTGGAAAATTTGGTGGGAAAGAAACAAGAGAATTTTTAGACAGACATCATCTCCAATCCCTCAAATTTTGGAAGGATTAGAGAGATAAATTGTTGAGCTTGTTAATGCTTCAGTAAGTAAACATAAGGGTAAACATATATTTTTCTCCTTGGGATGGCTATGTTATTCATCAATGGAAGGGTTTACTTTTCCCTTATCTTCCTGCTCCATTGTGTCCATCTAAGATTCCTCTTATCTGAGCACAAACCAATTGGGTTCCTCCAAGTGAGGGTTATTTCAAACACAATTTTGATGGGGCCTCTAGAGGAAATCCATGCAAGTATGGATATGGCATAGGCATTAGAGACTTTAAAGGTCACGTGATTGCAACAAAATCATCTCCTCTCCCTTTGTGTACTAATAACAAAGATGAGGTCTTGGCCTTTCTTTTTAGTTTGGAACTTGGAAAATCACTATCTATCTCTATGTTACATGTTGAAGGGGATTCATCCTTTATTATTAATGCATGTATTAAATTTCATGTATATAACTGGTCCATACACTATATTTTGCATCAAGTAGGATCTCTTCTTGATTCATTCTCTAAACGTTACATAATGCATACTTATAGAGAATGCAATCTTTTAGCTGATTGTCTAGCTAATCTGGGTACTGGTGGGGTTTATATTAACTCTTTATTTCCCCTCTTAACCTCCTTGATTTCCCCAACTTTGTTAGTATTATGATAAAAGAATATGTTTAGAATAATGTTGAGCCCTTCTCTTATTTTGTTTGATAGTAAATCACTACTTCTCTGCGATTTCACATGTTTTTACTTTTATGGATCTTGCTTGTTCTTTTGAGATATTGTATGTAATTCAGGGTCTTGGATTGCACTTGCATAAGATGACTTTCTAATATCATGGTCTCAATTGGAGTTTTCGATGTTGATCGATGTTGGAAACTTTTATGACAGTTTTTGGCTTGGCTCTTGGTTTTGTCTCTGACACTAAACTATGAATTGTATTCATAAGAGTTTTTGGCTCTTTGTAATCACAATATTCTTGATTTTGGAATCACAAGGACAAGATTCATTAGTATTGTTAGACACTCTTTCATGAAGCAGTCTGTCTTCTTTTGCATCCTTTTTGTATTAAGCAATGACCCAAGTTTTTCTTTTCTGGTTCTTTTCTCTCAAAGCTATTTTTAAACTAGTTATTATTAATATAAATATAATATTTTACCAAAAAAAAAACACAAAACATAATTGAGCTTTTCATTTTTGTTTATCACTTTATATGATTTTTAATTTCATGTAATAACCACAATGATAAAATGTTCTATATTAGTGAAGCTTAAAAGTCTCTACAACCTAGTGTTTGTTGTATCTAATTATTTGATTAGTTGTACTTATTAAATTTATTTCAATACAAAGAAGCACAACTTAGTAATCATATTAGATCATCAAGAAAAACCAAACAGGTTAATATAGTCACTCTCCTACACATTAATATAATGCATCACCCAATATTATGTAAAATGTTTTATTCTCAAAGTACAAACAATCAAGTTTAGAAGTTAATGAATTGAATTTTTATAAACTATTATAATCTAACAACACTAATGAAATAAAAAATTATAATATAAAATATCATTTAAGAAGAAACAACAAGCTAGAGATTTTTTTTTTTGATGAGGAAAAGTTCATCCATAAATGATAGGGTTTTGGTACGTGTCATCTACTAATTGAAATTACTTACTAAGTATTCTATCAAGCTTATGTAATTACGAGCTAGATATTAAACAAAATCTTGTATTTAAGAAGTAGAGTTTCAAAACTAAATACTATTTAAGTAAATTCTTTGACTCGCCAATCCACCATCTCAGATGGGCTTGCTTCTTCATATAACACATAAAATTTCAAATGACGATGTTGTTTAGTGAGAATCTTGTTTTAATCAAAATGAGATGCAAGTATTTACACACAATTCAAGCAAAACCTTTCCATTAACAAAACGTGCATGTTGAATTCATGTTTATAGTAACAAGGATTTTAAAGTACACCCAGATTTTTTCATTTTGATGAAATGAAATCAATTGAAATGGATTCTTGGACTAAATTGCTTTCTATGCCAAAAAATAAAACAAGCCTGCACATATCTTTATTTCAACTCCTACTTCAACACTAACTTCAGTACAAGCCCACTAATATATTATATAATAATTATCTTTCAATATTAAACTTTTCCAACCTACAATCTCAAAAAAAATGAAGCAAACTTGATATGTTGAGAATGTTGTGAAAGAAATTATTATAAAATTTGAAATGTGACACACACTCTTTTTGTTTATAAAATTTGACTTAATGTTGGAATAAAAGTGTGTAAGGTTGTTTAGACATGATTGGAAGATTTAAAAACCTAATCTACGAAGTATACTGCAAGAACTAATACATTGTAAGCATTAGAAAAATTGTATATTCCATTGGGCACATGAGAATAGTGCATAGTTAGATGGTGAGTTCTTGTAGATAGGTGGTCATATACACCATAAAACTTGATCTTTGCATGGCTTGGTTAGCCTCACCTTACATGCAAACCAAAAAACCAACTCCACTACTGAAAAAGAAAGTTTTGATCATTGTAAAGAGATATGATTTTTTTTGTACTAAATAGGAAAACAATAATAATAATTCAACTTTCAGGCTTTAGAATATTAATTTTGTATGCGACCAACAATAAGATTACTAATCTAGGTCATGAATTAAAAAAATTGGTCCGTAAAAGCTAATTATACATCAATACCTAAAGATGTTGCACCTTCATTAATAGCGCATCACATGTGATTTGTCAAAGGTAGGTACTAACCTGAATTGCAACCTCATCTCTTATTGCAATTCAATTTTGATATTAAAAAAATTATATATTTGAATTCTATGTACAAAGAAAAAGAGAAAACATTGTTTGTGATCTTATAGTATTTTTCAAATTTGGGATTTGAACAATGTGAGACTAACTACTTGGAATTCAGATACATGCCCAATCTAAAGCTATTTGGGGTTGAAGAATTCTTGATATAAATAAAATTTAACCTATAATTGAAAAATATGTGATGCTCTAGCCACATGAAGCTTCCTTGGTGACATAGCCTGGCTTAGAACACATGACCTCGTGGGGAAGATGAAAGGCTTGAGAGACTATTTCAATCCATCTTTTCCTGCAAGGCATGAAGACTGCGTCCATGACTGGAAAATAATAACCATGGCAATACAATCAAAAATTGTTTCAAGCATTTTTAAAGAAAGGAGCATGAATATTAATTTAGCATGTTTGCAAAGTGTACAAAAGAAAATATGATATGTGAAGTATTTTAGAATTACAATAGGAGCTTCCTTGTAACACATATATGCAATATGTTGAAGTGGTGATAAAAAAATGGCTGGTTGAGAATATTTCTATTAATTTCTCAAGAGAGAAAATAGAAAACTACTAGGAAAAATTAAATGAGCCAATAGAAAAGCAATGAATTAATTCTAAAAGAATTATTTAATAGGAAGTTTTCTATAGACCATAGTATAAATTAAAATAATTGGGATGTGTTGGGCACTCAAGGAAATAACTAATATCAACATGGCACAATGAAAACTATAGTCTCTTTCCTTATGACAGGGATTAAAAAAAGGATGAAAGAGAGATGAACACGTGGTAGAATATGTTGACATTGTAGTCAAGTTTGTTTATTAGTGACACACACTTAATTAGATGTTTAATAGTGATCGATTTTATAGTATAGTTAACACTATTAACCAAGTAATTCAGGCTCTACCAAGTTCTATAGTTGCTACCAAGTTCCACGAACAATATTTAGTTTGCATCGAGCAATATCTACTAAGTTGGTGATTATCAGTGTAAACCAAGCTTCATAGTGTTTGCCAAGTTTCTCAGTGCAAACCGAGTTCTCCAGAGTATACCAAGTTTGTAGCTTCAACAATGTAAATCTAGTGTTGACCAAGCCATATAATTTCAACCAAGTGATTTAGTTTATACTGAGCTCACAGAGATAGTGTTGACTGAGCTATGCAGTGTCAACCAAGTGATTCAATTTATATGCTGAGCTTCATAGTGCTCACAAAGTTGCCAATGCAGACCGAGTTCAAACTACTTGGAAGTGATTAGTATGAACTGAGCTTCTATTTCTACCAAGTGCATGATGATGTTGAGTGCTAATAATGGTTACTGAGTGTCAGAACCTCACCGAGTTTGTCTTCAAAACTTGAGTACTTGCAATTAGGCCAACTTTGTGTATTTTGGTGAAACTTGTATTGTAGTTGACTTTGATGAATTGTAAATTGGATTGGTATGTATGCAATGTATTTTATCACATCTAGATATACATATGGAATAAAGATAAGAAAGACATAAGAGTAGAAGTGCGAAGTAAAAAAAGGCTACAAGCAGTATAAGGAGTAGCAACAATTTATCTATCATAGTAAGGTGATCATTACACTCAAAGAAATCTCATTCAACAAATCAAGGTTGAAGATCAAAGATGAGCCACTAGTTCATTCTAATAGGTGGAATAGTTAAATCCTTTCACAAGGTAGACTTAATAGTATTTTGTAAATCTCTTTACTGAGTGCATACCTCACTATATGTTTGTAAATCCTTTTGCAAGGTGGACCTAGTAGTCCTTATTGCTCCTAATAGGGAAGATCATTATAAGTGAACATTGTAAGCCTTAATAGGCCAAATTTATACTGCAGTACTAAAGTTTTTGGGTATCATCCTTACCCCAATTTTACTTTCTATTTTAGAAGGTTTTTGTGTCACCATATTGTGTGTCAAAGTGTTATAAATGTTTTAATGCTTCCAGTTTCTTCATGCATGCAATTAGATTAGAATACACATGAAGGATTAATTGGTGAATTAAGATTAAGTTTTTTAAGTTACTAATTCACTCCTCCCCTCTTAGTAACTTAGCCTATCTTATATTTCCAATAATTGGTATTAGAGCTTTGTGATTATCAAAGAAGTTTAACAACTTGAGAAAAGATTAGAGGCAATGGAGGTATTTAGACTTGATAAGGCTATTGACCATGAAAAGCTAGATTTGGAATTGGTTAATGGACAACTTAAGAAAGAAAAAGAACAACTCTCTCAATCCTTGAAAAGAAGAAAAGATCTTGCAGTACAGATGAATGACAAACTCTACATTGAAGAAGGAAATGAAGATATCTATTTAGAAAGTAATTCAGATGAAGCTAATAAGAAAATTAGAGAACTATTAGAAATTGATGGTACACTTCAAGAAGAAGTTAGAAAGCTGAAAAAAAATAAGAAATTTAGTCAGTAAGATTGTGTTAAGTCATGGAAGAGGAAAACAAGATAAAAGAAGAGATAGAAGGAAAGAACAATGAAATTTAACATCTATCCCTTCAATAGGAAAACTTCATTGATCAACTTACTAATGCAAATGAAGAAATCATGAATCTAAGACTAGAAAATGAAATATTACAAAATGATCTAAACATTGAAAAGAAAACCAATGAGAGGATGATAAAATCTCAAGTAGACATGAATCAATTGAATGAGAAAAGCCAATATAGACAGAAAGGAAAAGCAAAAATTGGATATATAGAAGAAGGTGAATCAACTAAGCAAGGAGCTCAAAAGAATCAAAGACCTACTTGCAATCACTATGGTAAGTTGGATCATACATCAAAAAAATGTTGGAGTAATGGAAAAGTTAAATTCAATGGAAAATAAGCATGGTCATAGAGCTAATGAATGCAAAGAGAAACCTAAATTTGAAGGCAAATGTCACAAATGAAAGAAGCATGTGGACAAATCTTCTGAATGCAAAACTAAGATATTGAACCCAATAGAATGGATTTTAAAAGCTATATTTGGTTGGACCACAACACTTGGTGCAGATGTCACTACTATGGAGAATTTGGATACATTGGAATAAATTGTGTAAAACATCACATGATGTCAAGAGACACCACTAAAAGATTCTTTATTTGTATAGAACTTGGAAATCTTGCCAAGAACTGTATGAACATTGGAAGAATTCAAGATGAAAAGAAAGCCAAGGATGGCAACATCAAAAAATAGATGAGACAATAGTGGATACCAAAATCTTTTGAGAATGCAAGTCTGAGCAATGAAGCACATGTCACTCAAGAATTTGGTGACTCAAACATTTCTACTTGATCTCCCACAAGGATAAATGGAACTAAGATTCTAAAATAAACATCTTACATCAGTTCCAGTACATTAGAAAGAAAGATCCATATTAGCATTCAAGTTGCAAAGGGATCACTGAGTATCTAAAGAAATTATAGACCTTATTGAGCTAGGTCGGGTTGTAAGACCCTGCCAAGCAAGGTCAGGAGTAACTAAGTTATTGTGTGGACACCAAGTCATGAATGGCTCTATCGAGTAATTAATTCAAACTAAGTGCAAGATAGTCTATCATCAAGAAAGCAATCATACCAAGCATTTGTGGCAATGGGAAAGTGAAATTCATTAAAGGGTGAAATTGAATTCATTTGTCACCGTGAATTTTCAAGAGCTTATGTGAAGAACAATTTCTGTGCATCCAAAAAATCTATGCCAATTGTTGTTGAGGTTTTCCACATTCTTTGTAAAAACCCTATCAAGCAACGACATCATCTAGCGGCAAAACCAAGAAAGAATCCAAGATGTTAGTCTGAGGATTTGAATGGAAAGCACTAGAATTCAAATTGAGTTTGGCGATTGTGGATACACTTAATCCAATCAGAGCTTAGTCTTAGATTCCATCTAAGGTACTTCTAGTTAATGATATTCGCTCACATTTTTGTTGTACAATTCAAGACATAGGAACCCTAGAAATGGATGAAACTTTGGAAAGGCTATGTGTGAATGGTTCATTGAAACTGGAGCATAAACACTTAGAAACCAAGGGTTTAATCCACATCCCACACTACCCAAAGACTTACAAATAAAGTGGATAAGTTTTATCCTTAGCTATGTGTACAACAAGAAACTTTGGTTGGAGTAGCCTATCCTGATAACAAAGAAAACTCTTGCCAAATGGGATGGAAGAGGCATTAAGATCAGCTATGTAGCTAGCATGGAGCTGAAATGTGGAATTCACATAATTGCACATAAAATATATAGTTCTAGTCAACTCGATAGTGCATCATGTGAGGCAGTCGATCTCACTTTCAAGATGGTGAAGAACAACATGTCCTTTGACCTTGTCGAGTTGATGTTGAGCCAATTCAACCAAAACATGGAAAGCATCATGATATCAAATAATAACTCATTTAGAATTCCCAAGAAACTTGTATAAGATTACAAGGATGATATTTGTTTTATGGTAGATTGTGATAAAGTGTATATACAAGCAGTTAGACCTCAAATAGTGTGGGTCAAGCCTCTAGGATATGAGGTTAATATTGATGAGACTAGGGATATTATTGAGGGATTGTTGAATGAACCTATAGATACCAAGGCCACATATTTTGGTACATATGATGAAGCAAAAGCTAGAATAGAAGTAGAGATAAAGCTTCCTCAGGCTGTTAGCAAAGGAAAGAAGAGGATAGCAAAACTGAGACAAACTAGTTCTACTCTCCTATTGACAAAAGGTAAAGGAGATGATATAATAGAAGATGATACAAAAGATGAAGCAGATGAAGAAAAATTAAAAGAAGTAGAGCCACTCAAGAAGAAAGGTAAGGTTATCATAACCAAAGCTACCAAGTCATCTACAATAGTGTTTACATGAAGAACATCTAGAAAGAAATTGAAATTAGGTGAAGAAGTAGAGGATGTGATTTTCAAATGGCCTCAATCTACATTTCAAGAGAAATTGAAAGAGATTAATGTAGGAGCTAGCATGAATTTTTTTAAATCATTGACGTATGAAACCATAAATGCAAAAGAGAGGCAACAAGTTGAAGACGTGGTTATTTCTAAGCTAGGTAAATGGAAATATTCACCAGACCAACTTGCACATCAGATTCCCAATGAATTGATGGAGAGCATCAAGCCTAGAGGGGAACATGCCAAGCAAATTGCAAAAATATATGAACATACTCGAAGGCAACTCATGCCCAGTCTCAATGATAAAGAAGTAAAAGAGTCCATCAAGTAGAATGAAGTAAAACTTACTTTGAAATTTAACACCTACTTGATGTTGGTTAATGACATTGAACATGTGGTGAGGAATGCCACTAATACATGGAAGAATATCTATAATCTTCATAAGAAGAGTGATTTTGTTGTTCATGACAGTGATAAAGATGATGATGGTGAAGATGATAAGGAAGGAAAGGAAAATGATGAAGAAGAAGAAACAAATTATGATAATATAGATGATGAGGAACAAGAACAGGAAGCCACAGAGGAGAATCTCTTTGAGATTTAGAGCATTGAGGAAATAGACCCTGAAAAGATTGCAATAGTGGTTATAGAATCACTTCCTCACTCTCTAAGCAAAGCTTTAAAGCCATCAAGCTCGGAGAAAGCTACTATCGAGTTGCTTGTGACAAGCACTGCAAATCCAAGCACTCAACTAATCTTTGTACCTATTCAACTCAGTACTTCATTGACTGAAGTGACCAACACTTCATCTACCGAGTAGTGAGTGATTCCTCCTTCATCAATTTTGGCTACTTAGCAACTAGGTATTTCTTCAATTAGTACAATATCTACTTTTTTTGCTAGTCCTTCCATTTCCACTATTGTGACTATTGCAAGTATGCAAATAGTTAGTACAAAGATAGTTGAGAGCAAGTCTCAACCAAGTACAAAAGTTTCTAGCAAAGGGAAAGATAAAGAAGAAGACATCGATCTTGATGAAGATATAGTTATTCAAAATTGGGATATCTTTACTTTGAATCCTAATGAAATGCATATAGTAGGTGAGCCATTGCAGAAGAAAGGTAAGTGACAAATACTTAGAGAGGAGAGAACCAGAGAAAATCAAGTGCTTGAAGATGCAAAGAACATTCTTGCAGATGCACTTAGCATTGAGGTTGATACTTCTCAACCTATTTTGGCTCAATTAGCAAAAGTGGTTTAAAAATTTAATGAAGATTTGAATGGGCAAGAGAAATTTTTGCAAAGAGTAGAGAAGAAATTTGAAAACAAAGTATTAGAGCTAGTTGCACAAAAGATTGCAATATATCAAGTAGAATTGTCTACTATTCTTAGCTCATTGGAAAGCTTTGCAAACAATGTCACTTCTCTATTTGGTAAATTATGTGATACATCTATATTTACTCAACAACTTAAATATAAACTCTTAAAGATAGATGAATATCTAAAGGCAAGTGTGCACTAGTTGTCACTTGACTTGAGCTATAGTTTTTCTCATTACACAAAGATAAGATTTTTGACTAATATACAAGTAGAATTACTAAGGGAAGAAGCTAGGATAGGGGCCACACTTATAGATATACAAGGCATGATTCTTTCAAACATGGATGCATTGTAGAAACATATTGCACATGCAAAAACTCTCATTCATGATAACAACTTCTCCATAGATGATCACATGATGGAATTATCAGTAGAAGTTCAGATTGCATTACATGCAAGCAAGGTGTTACAAGAAAATTGGGACAAGACAATGTCACTAATTTTAAAGGTATCTTTTGACTTCTTGTCACATTTTGGCATTACCATATAGCATACACCTTTTCCATTTATGTCAAAAAGGGAGAGAAGATGTTATATAAGATGTAATATATAAAGGGGGAGAAGATGTGATATAAAAAGGAAGAATATATTATGATGCAATAAAAGGGGAGAAGATGAGAAGATGTATATAATGTAAAGTATATTGAATATATATGTATGGGGGAGCATCATAATATTATACATATACTTGTATAGATATTCAAATAAACATCTCTTATAAAAGCAATTTTGAAAAATTTCAAAAATATAGTACATTATCGAGTTAAAGACACAAGATGGAGACTAAAAAATGTTTTGAACTTTTTGAAAATTTAGTTTTTATTGATAAGTGTTTTTGTCACTAATGCCAAAGGGGGATATTATTGACATTACAATTAAGTTTTTTTTATTAGTGACACACACTTAATCAGATGGTTAGTAGCTACCAAGTTTATAATATAGTTAACAGTGTTAACCAAGTAATTCAGGCTCTACCAAGTTCTATAGTTGCTATCAAGTTCTAGGAACAATATTTAGTTTTCACTGAGAAATATCTACCAAGTTGGTGATTATCAGTGTATACCAAGCTTCATAGTGTTTACCAAGTTTCTCAGCGCAAATCAAATTCTCTAGAGTATACTGAGTTTGCAGCTTCAACAATGTGAATCTAGTGTTGACCGATATATATAGTGTCAACCAAGTGATCCAGTGTATACTGAGCTTGCAAAGATAGTGTTGACCGAGCTATGCAGTGTTAACCAAGTGATTTAGTTCATTTGCTGGGTTCCACAGTGTGCACCAAGTCACTGGTGCATACTGAGTTTAGACTACTTGGAAGTGATTAGTATGAACCAAGCTTCTATGTCTACTGAGTGCATGATGATGCTGAGCATTGACAATTGTTGCTAAGTGTCAGAACCTCTCCGAGTTTGTCTTCGAAACCTGAGTACATGCAATTGGGTCAACTTTGTGTATTTTGGTGAAACTTGTATTGTAGCTAATTTTGATGAATTATAAATTGGATTGGTATATATGTAATGTATTGTATCACATCTAGATATATAGATGTAATAAAGATAAGAAAGACATAAGAGTAGAAGTGCGAAGTTAAAAAAGGCTACAAGTAGTATAAGGAGCATCAAAGATTTATCTATCACATCAAGGTGACACTCAAAGGAATCCCATTCAACAAATCAAGGTTTTATATTAGAGATTAGCCAATGGTTCATCCTAATAGGTGGGATAGTTAAATGCTTTCACAAGGTAGACTTAACAGTCTTTTGTAAATCTCTTTACCAAGTGCATATTTCATTGTATGTTTGTAAATCCTTTTGCACGGTGGACCTAGCAATCCTTATTGCTCTTGACAGGGCAGATCATCAAAAGTGATCATTGTAAGCCTTAACAGGCCAACTTTATACTACAGTACTAAAGCTTGTGGGTATCATCCCCATCTAATTTGTACTTTCTATTTTGGAAGGTTTTGGGTCACCATATTGTATGTCAAAGTGTTATGAATGTTTAAATGCTTTCAACTTCTTCATGCATATAAATAGACCAGAATACGCATGAAGGATTAATTGGTGAATTAATATTAAGTTTTATAAGCTACTAATTCACCCCTCCCCTTTCACTAACTTAGCCAATCTTATATTACAACTAAATAATCAATTTATATACATGTATTAGATTGAGGATATACAATATCAAGATTGTGTAATATTTTTTTTTATCCTACTAAATTTTCTTTCTATTCCAAGTCTACAATTGAACCATGTAAACCAATCAACATGATTTAATTGTTCTCTATGGATAATATCAATCATCTCAATGAGTCATGATAATAAAGTGAAATTTTAAATATCTATTAGCTAAGTTTAATGTGACTCTTCCAAATATTTTGAATATGGTGATCTATCAATTAAAGTGTCCATTTTTTTTTCGATTGACTTATGAAAGATTTTAAGAGATTTAATCTAAAATAAGAAAAGATCTTTACATTCATTATGAATATAAGTAGAGAAAAATCTAATTGTATGCCCATTTATAAAAGTAAGTGCCCACACAAGGGATCTTTCTATTTATGAATAATATATGCATCGATCCAAGAAGTTAGTCCTAAAATAGATTCTTCCCTTCTATCATTATGAAAAGCATACCTTCTATATACTATGAAAAAAATATTTCACTAAAATTTTCTTGATTTAATTACTTTAAGGACTAAAATATTAATATATATTGACCTCTTTAGATCTCTTATTCATAAAAAAATGAGATTAGCTATTTATACACAACAAAAGAACCTTGAAAACCATCTTGATGGATAGGGTTTCATGCTTCCAAGGTCGAACACCTTAAAGTGGCGTGAAAACATTTTTTTTTTGTCATTTTTTTTTTCTGTTGTGGTTTGGGAGATCTCAATATTTGTGACTATTAACAAGGGGCGCAAGCGCCAAAGTTCCTACCTTTATTTTGGTAGATCTTAGGACAAGTCAAATTACACATTTAATTATGAAGTTGAAACAAAATGCTAGATATCATGAGGCGTTTTAAATTCATGAAGACTAAGGGAGTTTCCAATTCACGAAGACCAAGTTGACCATTCTAGAAATACCAATAATTGAAACATATTAAAAGATAAATTACAAATGATTATAAAATAAATTTTACTTTGACAAAAATATTTTAAATTTAAATCAAATTATATGAAAAAATTAAACGTTTAAATTTTATTTTATTTTAAAATAATTAAGTGTAAAGTGAAAATAAATAAAATTTAAATATCAATTCATAAAATTAGTAATAAAAATACAAGTTTATTAAATTAATAAATAATTATATAAACATAAAAATAGTTGTTAAACTTATTAAATTGACATCTAAAGAAAAATTTAAAATAGTATTCATATAAGAAGGTATTAAAATCAATTAAAAAATAAGTTTAAGATCAAAAAATATATTTTTTAATTAAAAAGTTTTTGAAATATTAACAAGCCAAAACAAGGGTGTTGGCCCTTACAAAAATTGTCTTACCGACCAATTACCAACAGATAACTATTGTGGTTTCACAACACACGCCCCATTTTGCTTAGAAATGGGGACCCCCTACTTTATATTTTAGCTTTCTGGATCCCTAGTTTGGGGTTTGAGTCCCTTTTAGGGTTTTTCCTAATGTCTTTTGCCAATTTGGGTCTCAATTTAAAAACCTAGATTCCAGAAACTAGAATTTTGAGGGAGAAAGCCATTTTTTGTACATAAAGTGCACACTAGCACACCTAGTGCACCTCATCAGGTATGCTAGTGCACCAAAACATTCAAGGAAGTAATTCCTCTTTGAAGTGCACACCAGTGCAACTGCGCACCTCAAAGAGGTGTGATAGGTCTTGGGTCTATAAAACTCAAGATCCCCCTCCCCTCTTCACCTTCATTTTCTTTACTTCGAGCCTCCCTAGTCACAACAACGTAGCTCCTCAAGTGTGCTAATGCGCCATGTCGTGTCTCCCCTCCTCACACCTACACAAAACAAACAAACTTTAAAAGATTATAAGATGCATAGATGGTGCACCTTCGAGATGCGCTAGTTGTGCACCTGATTGTCAAACATTAGAAAACCTTTAAAAAATAAAAAAACTTTTAAAATTCACACCTAAGTAAAGGTGCATAGCTATGCACCTATCTAGGTGTGCATATGTGCACCTTTATCATAAGAATCCCTTAGAAAGGATTAAAGGGTGCATATTTGGCGCCCCACATAAGGTGCACTAAATGCACACCCTTTTTGTGCCTATGTATTCTAAAGGTGCACACCTAGTGCACCTCTGAGGTGCTCTAGGTGCACATTTTTTTTGCATATCAAGGTTAGAATATATATATTTTAAAGTTTTTTGCAATTAGGTTTTTTGGGTTTTTTCGTATCATCATTAGGTTTTGTATTAATTGATTTTTCTTTGACTCTAGACTAATAGACATTGATTTTGTGCATATTTAATAACTTCTTCATCATCCTCCCTTGCTACAAAGATGGTCCTAAAACTTGTTATTTTCAAGTTCCAAGGTGTTTCAGCAAAGTCACGCTTCCAAGATGATTATTCAGAGATCTGGGAGATTGAACTTGGTCATACAGACTAGAACACATTCCTAGTATTGTGTAACAAGCCCATGGAAAGGTCCCATTGATATCTACTCTTATCTAATCAAGACTAGTCAATGCAACATCACACCCAATATCGGTACAATCCTTGGAGCTAATCATGACACTAGTGAAAAACTATGCCTTTGAAGAAAGGGTCGTGAAAAGTATAACTAGAGAGATTGTGCTAGACCCTTGACCTAAGAACACAGAGAAAGTATTCCATCTCTTGAGAGCAGATCAATTTATTAGATTAACCTATCACTAGGTGGAAACATGGTATAGAGAACATGTAGAGAAAGCATTTGAAATCGTCTAGTCCTCATACCTTATTGAGAAGACTCCTTTGGGGCATAAAGAAGAAAAAGTGGACATAGAAAGGGGTTACATGAAAGAGGATATTGAGTATTCTATAATACTTTTGAGTAGAGTTATGGGGTTACCAGCATTGGGACACTTGAACATATGGATGGTGCACCTTATTGAGACTATCAAAATAGCTAAGATGCCAATAGATTGGGCTTCCATTCTTAGTGAGAATTTGGATGAGCAACTAGTGACAATTAAGAATAATCATGAGTTCTACATGACGTCCTATTTGGTGTACCTATTAGTTGTAAGAGTGACAAACTATCCTAGGTCTTTTAAAAAGGGCAGTATGCAAGATGCAAATGCATGGCCATATATAGTATATACCTAGTTGGTGAAGAAAAAAATTCTAGAGGATAGCAAGAAATGCAGGATAGTGAATGATGCTTTTATTTTTGTAATTATCTAGTTCATTGAAGAGGATTATGTGAAAAGGATGTCAAATGAGGTAGTGACAAAGATTTTAGAAGTTAGTGCCTATTACATCCAATTTCAAACATTCACTTATTTGAGGGTAGTGGGTACAACTATCAATCCCAAGAAGCTCCCTAAGTATCCAAGTGATCGACTTATATTGTTGGAGATCGCTTGACAACTCTTGTCTACATACAAGAGAGTAAGGATGCAACATAAGATAACCTATGTGTGGCCTATTACTATAGGACTATTTAGTGTGGTTCGAAGACATGATATTCTATCTTTTGATCCTGAATGGGATCATTATCTGTTGGAGGAATATAACTCTCCTTGTCCTTATTTTGATAACATTGGAAGAGTGTAGTATTTAGCTGGCAAAAAATTCCAACATGAAGAAGCAATTGAGGACCACTAGATGAACGCAACAGATGACTACAATATTTGAATAAGGGATTGTTGTAGGATGACTCTCTATTTGGAAAGTGTAGACACGTAAATCTAATTACATCACTTAAGTAATCCTATATAGTCATCTCCTAAGGCATCATTAGTTAAGTATTTAATATTAATTAATCTATTGTCATCCCCTAGTTAATTAGTTAATTTAATTAACTATAGTCCAATTGATAAAATTAAAAGATCACCCAAAATCAATTTATCAATTAAATCCCTATTCCTCTATTAAATTGAATAAGTCCTCAAATCTATTCAATTTAATTCTATATCCTCATTTTATTAAATATATCATTTAATAAAATATCTAAAATCCTAAAAGCCCCCCTAAACCCTATCCTAACCCCTAATCCAACCCATTCACTCATACTAACCTCACTTAGCCACCTAACTGACCCATCACATCAAATCTAAGTCACTTACCCCCTAATCCCCCTCTAATCCAAGCCTAATACTCTTCTAATCATGTGCACAATCATAAACATGGATTAAGACTTGCTAACCCAAGCCAAAGTTAACAATCTCATTCTTCCCTCACCCTCCAACATTTATGACCCAAGCCAAAGTCAACAATCTCATTCTCCCCCCAATCATCTCCATTTATGACCCAACCACCCCCATTTATGGCTCAACCTCCCTCATTACTCCTTTGACCAACCCATATCCTACCCTCTCACATCCAATCACCCTGTGACATGTGTCACCTCCTAATTGGCTTCAAACAAGCACAATCCATGTGCTCCCCTTTGAGTGCATCCTAGCCCTCCCTCACCATATTGCCATCCTTGCATCTTGACTGTCCATTCCTCTACCCCTTGGCCTATAAATAGAAGCCTCTCCCTTCACAAACATAATCCATTTTTCAAGCAAACTTATAATGCTATTTTGAGAGCCTAAAAACTACCAAAATACTATTATAATACTAAAATACCTCCATGAATCCATTGTTAAAACCTTGCTTCATCCACTCCATCCATCCATCTAAAACTTGAGCGTACATGTGAGCATACATATCTTAATCAGGGACAAATCCTTTGTATCATGTGTTATGCCATTAGGAGCCTACCATTCTTGGTTTGCTTCCTTTTGTGGTGATAATCCTCAGTCCTATGTTAAGTGTTAGCTTGCTTAGTATTGTTAATGCTTTCATTTAATAGTTAGTATTCATATTACAACACTAAATTAGGTGATACAAAAAGTAGTGCTTTGAAGATAAAGGTTCCTTTGAAGGTAGTACAAGAAGATACTGAGGATGTCCTTGAGACATTGTATAATAGAGACAAGATTTTTGATTGACCTATTATGAATGCTGAGATTGATAAAGAAGAAAACTCAAATATTAATCACAGGGTCAGACATGTCATCAAATTGACCAAGGATTAGATTAAAAGACCTTTCAAATTGGATCCAATTCCTCAAGCGATAGTCTTCCACACTACGACCCACCCAACAAAGGTAGAGGAGCTAAGGTAACAATGCCCACTTTTACAACTTAGTCCCTAGTGAGGCTAGAAACAATGCACCAACTTGATAGAGAAGTTGGATATTATAGGGTTCAAAAGGGTAAAGGCAAGAGGAAGAGACCTTCTCATCAAAAAGCCAAGCCAGAAGAAGTAACAACTCAAACACCACCACAATTAGGGGCTGAGAATGTACAAAGGGCTAAAAATGAACAAGGGTCAGAGAATGTAGAAGCTACATAGACACAAGATAATCCTCAAGTGTCACTGACTAAATAAGGGCAAGGAGGAGTTAAAACAAAAGTACAAAAAGTTTCTCCACCTACTCAAGAGGCACAAGCCTCCTTATCTACTCCTTATAGAAGGAAGATGAAAACTCTGGTCAAAAGGAGACAAAAGGTGATTAGAAGAGTTATTCCTTTTCCATCAGTATTAGAGGTTATCCCAGAAGAAGGGGAAGAAGAGGATGATGACGATGAAGAAGATAATCTTCTTTTGAGTTGGAGGATTCATCTAGCTAGAGCTATAGATTTGGAACAGAGAAGAAGCTCCAAAATTACACCACCATCCATTCTTGAGCAGCCTATTCAGTCTACCACTTCAGAAGATGAGCTGCAACAATGGATTAATGAGCATGAGGGTGAAAGGACTAATGTCTTTAAGATGTTAGATTTTGATTTTATGCCAGTTGGCACTAAATTGGTAGGAGATAAGATAATAGATACTCTGACTAATCGACCTCAATAGGAGGATTGGAGTCAGTTTCCATCTCAGCGCCAAGGACCTGAAGTAGCTCCACCATTTCCAAATCAAGTTATGTTTTGCATGGATAAAGGTTCAATTACTCCTCTCCCTTTGAGCAATGAAGAAGAATAGGTGCAAGTGGAATAGGAGGAAGAGCCACAACAAATACTGGCCGATGAAGTGTTACAGGAAGGGTAAATATGTGAGCAACCTTAGCAGACTTCCCAAGACACAGAGGTGACAACTATGGACTCCATGGATATAGAGACTCCTGATGTGGATCTCTCACAAAAGGAGAAGACTAAAGAGAGAAGTGATAAGGGGAAGAGCATAACAGAGAAAACTCCTTCGTCATCAAAAGGAAAATATTTGATGGAGCATGTTTTGAGATGGTTGAGGAAAGAGATGATTACAAACAAAAGGCAACAATATTCTATTGGGGAAGAGGATATGAGAGAATTGATTGAAGTTCTCACGAGACTTGATTCACCACCAAAGGATGCACAAGCATTGACCTTTATCATGGGTGATCAAAATTAGGATTTTTTTTCTCATATTGCTATCCCTCCTTTGCATGTGGATGTTGAGGAATTGACTTTGATAGATTATCAGATCAGGGAGGTTATGCTTAGGAAACTCATGTTGGACACTACCAAGTTAATGGTAACAACGTGAATCAAAGAAGTGTTTAGGCACTTAGAACATGATGAGACAGAGTTGATAACACTTCAAAAATAGAATAAGATCCTAAAAGAATATCTAAACAAAGTTGTTGGTCCCTTAGATCTTGAAAAATCCTGAGGAGACTTTGAATGCAGCACTAGAGAAAAGAAATAAGGAGATAATGTAACTTGATCCATAAGTTTTGAAGAAAAAGGTGTGCAGATTATACAAGGAAATTTTAAACTGCTACACCATATGTAGGATAATATAGATAAGTTAGTGGCCATTTTGAACTAGGATTTTGGTTAAATGGATGAAGTACATACTTGGGGCAAGGACCTGCAAGTGCTATAGTCGATCAAGTGTCAAAGGCATTGGATGCTAATGGATGTATATACAACGGAAGAGTTAGATAAAATTGATGATTGGATAGAGAAGATTACAGATGTCAATAAAGTAATGGAAACATTACATGCAAATTCATAAGTTCAAGGAATAAAACTCGAGAGAAAATTTTGGAGGTAGAGAAACATCATAGTGATGCATGCTTAGATATTTTTGAAGACGATTCAAGAGATAAATTGATGATTGTAGATGTGTTGTTGAATAGTTCTAGAAGAATTTTTGAAGAAGCTTCCAATGATGATGATATTAGACATGCATTTAGAACTGAAGAAGCATTACTAAATTTGGATGTGAAACTTGGAGATTTTGTAGAGACTCACATCAAGTTAGGAAACTATAGGCAAAAAATGAAGGAAAAATATGAAGCCTTAGATTTTATAGATGTAGCTCAAGTAACTAAGATTATTGAGAAATTCAAGAGCAAATACCCAGACATAGCTCTAGTATAAAGGGGAACAAAACCTAGAAGCTAGAATTTTAGTTTTGACACTTGGTGAAATTTTGCATTTTTTGAACCTACTTCTGAGGTGCACCATGTGCACTACTTTTGAGGTGCATTGGAAGTTTTGGATGAAGTCAAATGTGCACTGACAGTTAATTGCTAGTTCTAAATTTAGAGCTTTCCATGCATCAGAAACACATTCTGACAATAGTTTAACTCTTATAGACATGGAGTGAACATGAAGCTTCTATTTTTGACACTTTTAGATACTCCTACATCATCTAATGGCTTTTGCCTTCTTCTTTTTAACACATGTAAAGGCTTATGCATCTATTTAAAGATATAAATATGGATGGGGTCCTACTTGTATATGCTACTTTAGTATGTTAGAAACACTAAATTAATACAATCAAAAGCATTTGCATACTAATTTAACATAACTTCATGAGAGACAAAGTGAAGTCCTCAAATGAGAATATGAGCCATGGATAGACTCTCTCAATGAGGATGATCACTTGATGTAGAGGTGTGTCTAATAGCTAAGATGGCTTGATTATGTATGTATGCTCAAATGCTCAAATGAGCTTCAATGGAGGATTTTTGATAGATTTTGGTGAATGGATTTGATGTAAAAATGGCTTCTCAAAATGGTATTATGGCTTTACTTTCTAGATTGTGTTAAAATGGCTTGGGAGAGGATTTTTTAAATAGGCAAAGGGCTTGAGGGATCAAGGGCTAGGATGCAAGGATGGGAGAAAGCTTATGGAATGTTTAGATTGAATGAGAGGAGAGCACATGGATTGTGCTTCCTTACAGCCAATCAAGGAGTGACACATGTCACAAGGTCATTGGTTAGAGCAAGAGGGGTTGAGGGGTCAACAAAGGAGGCTCAAAGCTCATAAAGACCCTCATAATGGCTTGTAAGAGCAATGAATGAGCTTGTAAGAGTCATTTATGGTTTTGTGGGCTTCATAAAATTTTATGGTTGAGATATTTGTGAGAGAGTTGAGATATTTTGACTTGGGTTGGATTAAGAAAGTCTTAAATTGTTTAGAATTGTGCAAATGATTAAGGGTAGGATTAGAGATGGCTTAGGATTAGATTAGGGATGTTAGAGATGGGCAAGTGGATGGCATTTAATGAGGGTGGGTGAAGGAGGAGATATTTGTTAACTTTGACTTGGGTTAGAAAGTCTTAACCCATGTTTAGGGAATGTGACAAGGTTAGGAGGGGATTAGGATTAGGATTAAAGATAAGGATTGACATCTTCTAGAAGAGTCTAGGCTTTGGATGAGGATGAAGACTTTCTAGAAGAGTCTAGAACTTCCTAGGACAAGGATAAATAAGGTTTTTAGGAAATAAATAAAGTTTTATTTATTTCAAGAGTTTGAGTTGAGGAGATATTTATTAAAATATTTTAAATAAACACGAGGATTAATATTTAATCTTAATTAAATATTTTGAGTTGGGATTAGGGGTAGGAAATGATGGGATTGGCCTTTAATCAAAATTAAAGAAGGATTAGAAGATTTTGGAAGAGGTTAGTGGTCTTAAGGAAATTGGCCAAGTTTTGGGCAAAAAATAAATTATTTATTTATTTTGGAATTTTTGGTCAATTTATTAATTAAATAATTAATTTTAAAAAAAAATGTTTAAATAAGATTTAAACATTTTTGGGAGGGATTCCTTAATTAAATATTTTTAATTAAGATAAAGAGATTTAATGGCATAAAAATAAATAAATAAATAAAATAATTAATTAATTAATAAATGATGATGTCATCAGAGACTTTTTCAGAAAATAAAAATACTTTATTTTCTAAAGGATTTTTAGGTGTCTACATTTTGCCCTCTTTGACATAGTGTTGAAACAACACTATTTCAAAGAAGTTCAGATATAAATGACATGGAGATGACTTTATGGAGCAACACAGTTGCCCTACTCTCGGGTAGAAGAGAGAGAATGGACTGCATGATGCCCCCTCAAGAAGGCGATGGGGAGAGAAAATGAGGCTCGACAGTTTTTTGAAAAATACAAGAATTCGAGATGAGCAAGGAGACTCAGATTGGCAAAGAGAAGGGGCTAAATTAGCTCAAACTCTCACTATGGGAGAATGATAAAGGAGAATCAGAGGCACAAGAGGAAGCAAGCTTAAGACTTTAGGGAAGGTGGCGGATGAAGGAGTGGAGCACTATAAAAAGGAATCCAGGATAGGGAGAAGGATTAGGGGATTATAAAGCTGATGCAACATGACTTCAAAGAGTCAGATTGGTAGAAGATGAGTTTTTGAGATCCCTAGGACTAGGATTGTGGATCTTGAAAGATGAGGCTTTGTGGATTGATTGGATTGGTGGATCCCTAAGACTAGGATTGTGGATCCCTAAAGCTAAAAGTGAAGATTGATTCAAAGAGATACTGATGCATGAGCTGGGGTAGGAGAGACATATGTTGGATATGGATGAGGGATAATGGAGATGAAGGGAATCCATTGAAGCTTTTTGAGCAGGGGGATACTTCAAAGAGAAGTACCACCATGTACTTGTGGACTATATTTGCTATAGGAGTGTTGATTAATTGCAAGGGTTACCAAGAACATCAAGGCCCTGTCACCAACTGTCCAGAGGATTGATGGACTGACTCAAAACAAAGACACAAGGATTGCCCCAGCATCACACATGAAACCTAGAGGAAATAGTGTGGAACTGACACTGGGTAACCCACAAGCAAAAAAAAAACAAATGAAAGACTTGATCAAAACCATACGCTTAGATTGCCCCATTCGTAGCATACCATGATATGGAAGATTGTGGCAACCTTGAGGAGGGAATAAAAAAGATTGCTTGGAAAAGATACTTCAAGACCCAAAAGGGAAGATTCCAAATCAAAATAAAGCAAAAATCCAAAAGAGAACCATTTGCCAATGAGATGGGTAGGATGAGGTACTAACAGACCAAGATCAGACATGAGGAAAGCTATATCTTGCAAGGATCTATCAGAGAGCACCTAAGCTGGTAGATTTGGATGAGTGATGCACTTGGCAAGCTGAATTGAGAAGGATAACACTTTGATGACAAGTGATCTAGCTAAAGGATTCATTGAAATAGCTAACCAAGATTTGTGCGATGTGTGAAAGATGCTGATCAAGGATGAACTGACACGAAAGTTGGATAGATACAATGGTACTAAGCTAAAGAGGATGTACAAGCTGACAGACCAAGATATGTTACAAATGTATAAGGTTGTTCATGTTGTGGTTTTTGTGAGATGGAAATTTTTGTGAAGGGTGGGATATCTGTAATAGTTGATAGGCGGATAGGTAGATGGTTTGCAAAAAACTTAAGTGAAAATGGGGTTCTTTGTGTGCATGTGATAGGATACAAACTAGGATACAAGCTTTGGTATATAATACAAGCTAGAATATGGTACAAGCTTTGGACAAGATTTGGATATACAAGCTATGATACAAGGGATGATACAAGATTTACAAGCTTGGGTACAAGATTTACAAGTTGAGGTACAAGATTCACAAGCTGTACAAGAGGTATTTACAAGCTTCATTAGATTTTGGATATTTGGTTGGAACACCAAGGGAACACGTAGGTGTTTTATGGGATGGTGGGTGAATGGATGAGAGATGGGATAGTGATAGATAATGGATTAGTCTTAGTACACAAGGCACCTGAATTACCAAGTTTTCACCAAGGTACCTATCCAAGGCGCTTAAATTGCCAAATTTTCACCATTGGACGCTTATCTCTCTTTACTCTTTCTTTTTTGTATTTTTCAAAAGCTGGGTATACCAAGGATCTTCAAGCATAGAACTTCTTGAGATGAATGATGTTAGTAGGATCATTCAAGAGTTCTCCTTCCAGTGTAGATAGCTGATAGGCTCTGGAGCCAAAGGAGGCAGTGACAAGATAAGGACCAAGCCATGTAGGTTCAAACTTGCCTTTGTTTTCTCAATTAGCTTGGACTTTCATATTTTCTTTGAGGACCATGTCGCCTGGCTAAAAGCGTTGTGGAAGCACCTTCTTGTTGAAATTCCTTTTGAGACGAGTTTGATAGACTATGAGGTGATCATAGGCATGTTGTTGCTTCTTGTCTAGGAGATCTAGCTGGGTGAGCCAAGCTACTCTGTATTCTTCATCTGATATTTTCCCTTGCAAAGATATGTGCAAGGAGGGAAGTTCAACCTCTATGGGTAGTACTGCTTCGACACCATAGACTAAGGAGTATGGAGTTGTGCCTGTGGATGTATGGAAGGAAGTTTGATAGGTCCATAGGGCTGGATTTATTTGTAGGTGCCAATCATGACCAAAATCATTGACAACTTTCTTTAGGATTTTGAGGAGGGTTTTGTTAGTTGCCTTTGCCTGGCCTTTACCTTGTGGGAAATATGGGCTAGAAAAGTGGTGATAGATGTGGAGGGAAGTGCATAATTCTTCCATGTTGAGATTTTCAAAGTTAACTCCATGGTCGATGAAGATGGTGGATGGGATGCCAAAGCGGCAAACAATGTGGTACAAGATGAACTTGGAGACCTGAACTCCTATAGCTGAGACTAGGGGGACTGCTTCCACCCATTTAGTGAAATAGTCTGTAGCTATTATTATCCATTTATGTCCATCAAATGAGAGAGGTGTGATGGTTCCAACTAGATCAAGGCCCCAACAAGAGAAAGGCCAAGGTGGTGCAATAGGCTGTAGATCCTGTGCTGGAGCGTGCACAATATTGTGTGTTGCTGACATGGGAGACACTTTCTGACAAAGTCACAGGAGTCTTCTTCAATGGTAGGTCAATAGTAGCCTACTTTAAGGATTTTTTGTGCGAGGACAATACCACTTGTGTGGGCACTGCAAAGTCTAGAGTGTACTTCTTTTAGTGCCATCACAGCCTCATTTTCATCTAAACATCGAGAGAGAGTATCATGATAACCTCGACGATATAGCGTATTGGCTATGATAACATAGCGGGATGATTTTTGGATGAGGTTTTGGCATTGGGTACATGTGAGGTGAGGGGAGATGATACCATCTTTAAGGTAAGCATGAATCTCATGGTACCAAGGGGATTGGGGACCAACCAAGATACAAACACGGTTTGAGTCATCATTCGCATAGGTAGGTGTGAGGAGTTGCTTGACTAAAAACTCATACTACATAACCACTTGGGGAATTTCCAAGAGCGAGCTGATAGTAGCCATAGCATCTGCTACTTTGTTCTGTATTCGAGGCACTTGTGTAAACTGAAGCTTTGTAAAATGTTGGGTTAGCTGATCAACTAGCTCTTTGTAGGGTAATAGCTTTTCATCTTTGGTTTGATATTCATTTAAGGCTTGCTTGATGATGAGCTGAGAATCACCAAAGATTTGTAACTCAGTGATGTTCCATTCTGTAGCTATCTTTAATCCTGCTATGAGAGCCTCATATTTAGCTATATTGTTGGTGCTGGGGAATTGTAGCTTGAAGGCTTTTGGAATGTAATCTCCTTGAGGTGTGACCAATAATATTCCTACCCTTGATCCATGAGATGTATATGAGCCATCAAAATAAAGTTTTCATGGGGGCTGTTCTTTAATTAGACATATATGCTCATCTGGAAATTTTGTGATCACAGGATATGTATCTACTAGAGGCACATCAGCTAGGCGATTTGCTATAGCTTGCCCTTTGATTACCTTTTTGTCTACACACTAGATGTCAAATTCGCTAAGGAGCATAACCCATTTAGCCAAACAGCTTGTAAGTGCTGTTTTGGAGAGCATATACTTGAGAGGGTCGATCTTGGAGACTAGTTGGATGGTATGACTTAGCATGTAGTGGCGAAGCTTTTGAGTTGAGAAAACAACTACCAAACAAGCTTTTTCCATAGGAGTATAATTGAGTTCATAACCAACTAGGGTTCTACTAATGTAGTAGATGGCTCTTTCTCTGCCATAGTCATCAAGCTGTGCTAGAAGTGCCCCTAGAGCAGTAGGCGTTGCTGATATGTACAAGATCAAGGGATGACTAGGAATTGGTGGAACCAAGATAGGGGGATTAATGAGATACTACTTGATATGATTGAAGCTACGTTTACATAAAGGATCCCACTTGAAGTTTTCATCCTTCTTAAGTAAATGTGCAAATGGTGTACACTTATCTACAAGCTGGGAGATGAAGCATCAAATGGATTGAAGCTTTCCCTGAAGAGTGTGAAGCTGTCACAGTGTCTGGGGAGGAGGCATGTCTAAGATAGCCTTGACCTTCTTGGGATCAATCTCTATACCTCATTTAGAAACTATAAAGCCTAGAAGCTTGCCAGATGTGACCCCAAAGACACATTTCTTCGGAATCAGCATGAGATAATATTTGGCTAACCTATCAAAGACTTTCTCCAAGTCAGCAAGATGATCCATGAAGGTGTGAGATTTAACCAAGATATCATCCACATAATCCTCCAAAATTCTATGGATAAGATCATGGAAAATGGCTATCATAGCTCTTTGATAGGTAGCCCTAGCATTCTTTAGGCCAAAAGGCATCATGTTGTAGCAAAAGGTTCCCCAAGGGGTAGTGAATGCTATCTTATGCTGATCCTCTTCTGCAATCTTGATTTGATTTTACCCAAAAAATCCATCCATGAGGGACAAAATTTCATGTCCAGTTGTAAGGTCTACAATCATATCTATGTTGGGTAAGGGAAAATCATCTTTTGGACAAGCTTTGTTAAGATCTCTGAAATCAGTGCAGATTCTGATGTCACTGGAAGGCTTAGTAATGGGAACCATGTTGGAGATCCACTATGAGTAGTCAATAGGTCAGATAACCTTAGCAGCTAACATTCTTTCTAATTCAGCTTTGACTAGTAATGCCACCTTGGGGTGCATTATTTTAAGCTTTTTTCTAACGGGCTTGATCTTTGGATCGACTGCAAGATAATGAACTACAAGCTTTGGATCAAGTCCTGGCATGTCCTGATATGACCATGCAAATCAGCCAATGTTCTCTCTTAAGACCTCAAAGAGGAGATTAGCTTGGTCTTGCGATAGGGATGCAGCAATGTGAACAAGTCTAGGGATCTCTAAAGAACCGATGTTGACTTCTCTAGTATCTTCAATTAGAATAGAAGACACCTTTGGTCGATTATCTTGAGGAGGCAATGCTAAATCCTCATGTTCTACTTGTGCCTCTGGATTTTCTCACTCAGGGGCTCTCTTTGCTGCTTGAGCTAGCCTCTGATTCGCCTTAGTTCCAATTTTGGGTGTATCAGAACTAGGTTGGGGATTTTCTCCAAAATACCCCTTGGGATCTAGCTTATAGATATAGGTAGAATCTGGCTTTGTTTTCTTGTGAGGAGTTTCAGCTCCCATGAATCTCAAAAGCACTTCCTTTGATGTGAACTCATCAATGTGTATGAAGCTTGGTTGGTCCCAATCTATGATTTGTGGATGGGCGAGTGGTAGGTTAATGAAATGGATGGATAGTTCTTGGAGAACAGAGTCTCTGAGGAAGATTTGGTCTGGGATATCATCGTAGGCTCTCTTTTCAACTTCCTCAAGAATGTCTTCGATTTTGACAAGGTCACGATGAATGTTTGAAAAAGCATGACCGTTCTCATTGGTGCCCCCAGTTGTGGGTATGCCAAAGCCAAGACCTAACTTCGATTCACACTTGTCTGCGTCGATGGGGCACTGCATGCCTCTTTCTTCTGGTCCTAGACCACCACCTTGATAGTTCCATTTTTCAGTGATGAGCTTATGTTCTTGGGGATACTTCTAGCTGAAGTGATCAAGGCGTGCTTGATTTCTTGCAGGTGCATCCTTATGTAACCAATTGTTGATATCTGGAGTGAGCTCCTCATGAAGAGGGATTTTTGAGGATACAAAGGTTGTTGGGCCAAACTGTTGGTATTGAGGAGGTGGAATCTCCTTAGCTTTGTGATATGTCAGTCATCCATGGGCATGTGGATCAAGTGGGAGTGCCTCGACAACAAATGTGTCTGACAGACTATACTCTCCACAACCTTTGTTATTGATCTTCACGGTAGATAGGGTGAAGGCGAGGATGGTTTCTGGGTCATTACAAGTGTGGGATGAGCTGGCAATGGCTGTGACGATATCAATTCAAGGGAAATGGTTTGTATATGAAGCTTCAACGGCATTGCAGTAAGCAAAGGGTTCTGGATCAACATGGATGGTTACCTCAATGCCCTGATGCAAAAATTTGATGCACTGATGGTAAGTGGATGGAATGGCTTTCATGGCATGAATCCATGGGCGATTGAGGAGGATGTTAAATGGTAGGTTTAGATCAATAACATGGTAGAGTGTTTCTTGGATGACTGGCCCAACCTTGATTAGCAGAAAAATAGTTCCTTCTGTGGTTCTTTCCAAGTTGTCATAAACTTTGATGGTGATAACCTCACTGATGATATCTGCCTCAGTATACCTAGCTTGTTTTATGAATTTTAAGGTGCAAATATTCAAGGCTGATTCATTATCTATCATTACTCTTTTTTATAAAAAAATTGGATACCATGATGGCTATGCGAAGTGGAAGGGTGTGATTTGGGTCGACCATGGGTATGTCAGTGGGTTTGAATGATAGGGCACATGAGGAGGATAGGTGTCCAACAAGATTACGAATATCAGTAGCATTGATATCTGAAGGGACATGAGATTCTATGAGAGCACTATCAAGGATGTTTTTGTACACAGGACTAGTGCTGAGAAGGTCTAAAATGGAGATTTGGGCTGGCATGTTCCCGAGGTGTTCCAAGATATTATATTGGCTTTTGGACGGAGCTGATGATACTACTGGGGTTGATAGTGCTGATGGGACTGATGGGGCTGCGATGTTCAATCGCGCTCTTCTAGTGGTGACTGCACACTCATTGTTTGGGCCTTGGATATTGATAACATTGATAGAAAGCTCTTTTTTAGATATACAACCAATGAGGCTACCATAGTCTATGTAGGATGAAGTGTGGTCATTGTTGTTCCCATGCTGTTGGTTTGGCTAGCAATTGTTGGTATTGTTGTTGTTGGTTTGGATAGGTGCTTTTCTAGGATTTTGGTTGTTGTGAGGAGGAAAAGCATTTTGATAGATCTGTAAGCCTGCATTGGGAGAGGTTTGGGCACCAAAAGTGATTTCTTTCCGATCAATGAGGTCTTGCACATAATCTTTCAGTTTCATGCATTTGAGGGTGGTGTGACCTTTTACCCTATGAAATTTGCAGTACTCATTGTCTTTGTACCATGTAGCTTTGGATTGGCTTGGGTCAATTTGCTGGGTAGGAGGAAATTTGATGAGGTTTTCCTTAGTCAATTTCTCAAAAATGACATCCAATGGCTCACCAAGGGGTGTATAGTTTCTAGATGCAGGTTGGAACTTAGGCTTTGGTCCTGCAGCTACATTGATGGCATTAGCTTGATTGCTAGACCCTTGAAAGTTGGGTCTTGGATTGTGGCTTTGATAGCTTTGGTGATTCTGCTATTGGTAGTTGATAGCTTGTTGATTGTTTGATTGATACAGTGGGTTGGACTGATTTTGGGAAGGACCAACAATATTCACATGTCTCATATCAGTAACCCCATCTGTTGCAACGTGCTTGTTTTTGTTCCAATACCTAGACTTGTCATTTGAATGTGTTTGATTTTGGTTGGCTTCCTTGTAAATCTTGACCACACCATCTTTAATGAGTCCTTGCTCAAGCATCATTCCTTTCTCTTTGATATCTTTTTAGGTCTGCAAACAGTTCATGGTCATGTGGTGAGCCAAGCTAGGATGGGCATTATCAATAAACATTTTCACCAAATGGTGCTCTGGCAAGGTGCAAGATATGCAGGTGGTAAGGGTTTGCCATCTTTGCAGATATTCGGGAAGGCTTTCTCCACCTTTTTGCTTAGTGTGGACAAGATCAACTACTGATAGTTCTGTTTCGACAAGATGGGCATATTGGGCTACAAATGCCTCAGACAATTCAGTAAAGTTTTTAATTGTGCCATATGCGATTCTATAAAACCATTCAAGAGCTGGTCTAGCCAAGCTTTTGGGAAAGAGATGCAAGAGGAAGATGTCACCATCTGGCAGTGCATGTAAAATTATTTGATATGTGTGACAGGGTCTCCTTTTCCTCTAAATTTGTTAAACTTGGGTATCACAAAGTGTTTGGGAAATGGTGTCGTGGGAATGGCTCTGTCAAATGGGTAAGGACACACATTCTCAAACTTGAAGGTTTTTGGATCATTTCCCTCCTGGATGTTCTTCAAAGCTATCTTCATGGCTTCCCATTCTAAATTAATGGGTGATGGCTAGGGTGCCCCCAATGTAGGAGTGCCCTGAGGTAGGTATGTGCTAGATGGGGCAATGGAATATGGATGGCTTTGAGGTATGGGCTGGTAGGGATTGTACATGGCTAGGAAAACTGAATGGTGGATGATGGGTTGCTGAGGTGGAGGTGGCACATATTGCTGCATGTGTTGTGAGGCTTGCTATTGATATTGGATTTGAGGTTGGGATTGAGGAACATAAGCTAGCTGTGGGATAAATGGATTTCTTTGTGGAGGTAAGGTATAAGATGGTTGTGAAGCTTGGGGAAAGGATCGGGGAGCTTGTGGAACTTGAATTTGGATTTGAGGAGTTTGACCAATATATGTGGGTTGTGCCCCCATTTGGGAAGGTATCTGCATGGCAAAAGAGGCCAAGTAATTGGTGGTTGGTGGTGGTGGATTTCCTCCTAGAAGTGGCATAGAAAAATAGTTAGTAATAGGAGGTAATGGATTAGTTGGTGGTGGAGGTGGTGGGAATTGAAAGCTTGGAAATGGAACTGATGGGGTTTGATAGCTTGGTGGATGGATTTGAAAGCTTGGTAGAGTGGTGGCAGGAGCTTGGGTCACTTGAGAGCTTTGCAGAACATTGGTAGTAGCTTGTGGGGTTTGATAGCTTTGTGGAGTGAGGGCAGTAGCTTGTGGATTTGTGGCTGATGGCACTGAGCTCCAAGGACCTAGTGGAAATGATGGAATTGTGCTCTGAGCTGAGGTAAACAAGTTGGGGGTGATGAAAGGTTGATTACTTGGCCCCATGGGTGGCATCCCGATTGTATATTGTTGAGGTTGGCCAAAGATGCTAGCACTAATTTGGGAGATGGGTGAATTTGGAAGGCTGGGTTGGAGAGCAGCAATAACAATAGTGAAGGGAGTGAATGATGAGGTGTTTTGGACGAAGGGGGTTTGGGATGGAGTGGTATGGACCAATGGTGGAGTGGTGGTGGCTGGATTGGCTTGCGAAAGGGAGATTTCAACTTGAGTGGAGGTTGGTATGTTTGGGTCTGTTGGATCATAAGGATTGGTTTGAGGCTCTTCTTTTGGAACATATTGAGGATAATCTGAATCATAAGAGCCTATTGGGAGTGGTAGTTGTCCAAACAATGGGTGAGATGGATCTGATAAGGGAGGCGGTCTTCCAAAGTCAAAGGCTCCTATATTGTCCCTTCAAAAGTTAGCCATGATTGTTTATTTGTTCTTGTCTATAATGGCGTTCACCAATACTGCATTTCCTGGTTGGTTCATGAAAGCTTCAATGTTAGTAGGTGATGGTATAGTGTTCTCTGGGCTAAAGGATGGTTTAGTGCTCAAGGGGAGCAATGCTGTTTGATCCAAATGATAGGGTTCCATTGTTTCTTTCTTCTTCTTGGCTATGCGAGTGATGGGTGGCATGAAAATGTTCCTAGGGATGAGATGCAACAATGTTGATGGATGAAAAGGGGGAAGGCTTTTCTATGCAAATGATTTCCTAGGTTGAGGCAAAGCTATATGAAAAACCTAAGGAGGATTGGGTTGGGGATTCTAATTTCAAAGATATGTTGCCAAAGCATGAAAGGTTTGCTTTCCTATGTGCAAGCTTGGTGGTGATTGTGTCAACTTTAAGGATAGACTGATGATCCTTTAGGAAAAACACGAGATTGACCACTTTTGGATCCCAACCTTTGGCTCAAGGTGATGAGGGATAACAAGTGACAAATCTAGATTACCCTAGACAAAGCTCTATCAGAGGGATAACCTCAGTGAGGCTGGTGGATTTGCAAGATGGTAGGAATGGAAAACCTTTGGCAAGGTGACAACAATTTTGAAGGTTTGGATGTGAGATTTAGGATTTTGGGATGCTAGCTAGGTTTGAGGGGATTGGTTTGGTTCTAAGACAAAGATCTAAATGAGATGGATAAGCTAAAATGCTTAATGGGATGACTAAGGATGGCTGGCTTACCTACAAGGATGATTATAAAGTGAAGCTTATGCAAGAAGATGTGGAGAAACAAGGGGGTCTAATCATAGAAATCATGCCTAGTTGGTAAGACATAAGCAGGGTTAACTCCTGGATGTTTGCTAAATCTGATAGTGCGATCTAACTAGGCATCTTGACAGGTTTCGTCGGCTGCTTTGTCTTGTACTTTGTGGAGTTTGGCGATTTGAGGGCTTGGTGTTACTTCCTTTCTCTTGGCTAAAATTTCTTGATATGTCTGAGATGGCTTGAGTTTGGCTTTGTGAAACTTCTGTTTGGGTTTGGGTTGTTCTGACATAAATTCCTGAATCTACTTGGCTTTGAGAGATCTTGGTTGTTTTGCTTCAACGTGTTCAACTTCTAAAATAGGCAGCGACTATGCTAAGTGTGCCCTAAGCTAGGATTGACCAAGTTTGGCAAACATTCATTCAACAAGTAAAAGATCAAGCAATAGATAGAAACAACCAGATAGAAGTTTGTGATTCTCAGAAGATAGTAACTGTGCCATGGAGTGTGTATGTTTTACAAATGTTTTGAGTAGTCACTTCAAACACATTAACATCCTAAATGGTTGTCTACAAGGCTGACAGTTGGTTTAGCTAGGGATTCCTCGATATACCCAAGGTACGTGAGGCCCAAATTCTATAGATGAAACCAAAAAAATGTCACACAGTTGAGAGGAGTGGTAACCCACTTCTCCTCTTTCACTTCTCAAGGGTATAAAGTTCTTTGAGGCTTAACCCGACTGACAAAATCTTGATCCCAAGAGAGGTGTCTTTGGATTCACCTCCCGATCTTTATACTCTGCCAGAATGTTGGAGTTGAGGTCGTCCCAAGGGGTGATGAAATCCCCAAGCAGGCCTCCTAAAAGCTAAGAGAAGATTTTGGATCCTAATCTTATGCACCCAATATGGCCTCAAAAGATGACAAGGGGAGAGAAGACTTGGATGATCTTGGGCTAAAAGATAGAGTTCTTTTCCAACTGATGCTTTAAGTTTTCTAATCTAGACCTTTTGAAAACACACGTGATTTAAGATGCAAAAGTTCAATTCTAATTTGAAATGCGCCAACAAAAGAGAAGTGATCAAAGAATGAATACATCAAGAAGATTTAGGGTCAACAAAAAGTAAACTCGCACGCCTGGAGGCCCTCCACGTCAAGTATCGATTGATTTTCTTTAAGGCATTCAAGATTGAGTGTGAGTTTGTTTTAAGCCCAAAAAAAAGATATGTGTAAATCTTGATTTCAAGCGCACGACCAGAGGCCCTCCATGTCAAGATTTGTTCAATTTTTATGCCCAAATGAAGTGTTAGCGAGACTAATGTGTATTCAAAAAATTTTCTATCTTAGAAAAACCAATAAAAACTCAAGTGAGTGGCATTTGATTTTTGTGGAGCACTTAACACCTTCTTAGGTAGACCCATCCCATATATGGCGTTGATATTACAACCAATGGTTAGAATGATGGGTTATTAAAGAGGGTGAGTCCATCAAAAAATTCACTCAAAGTGTCTTTATTTGTTTTTATAACTTAGAAAGTTTCTAAAATGTAAATTTTTTTTATGCCCCAAAAGATGATTATTTGATCTATGGCATTCAAGATTGGATTTGTTGTTTTAATCATGCATTCATAAAAAAAAACAAACTTGATTTTAATCCATGGCACTCAAGAGTGATTTTAGCAACATGCATTCAAAGACAAGTGATTAAACATTCAAGTTTTTTCCTTTGAGCATTCAAGATTGAGATTTTGCGTGTTGTTTTAAGAACTTTGAAGTGCTTTGTTTTAACCTTAGATCATTCAAGATTTTTTTGGGCTCAAAAGTGAAAATGACTCTTTGGACTTTGGTTTTCATTCAAGATTTTGTGTTCTAATTTGCATGTTTTAAGCCCAAAAATGATATTCCTAGATTGTTTTGATGCACGAAAAACTTAAGAAACATTCAAGATTTTGCAACAAGACATTTGTTTGGAACAAATAACAAAGCTTTTAGGACAATTTTGGCAACCATTTAGGACTCTTAGTTTTCATGAGATTTTTAAAAGAATTTTAAAATATTTGCAAATGAGGTTCATTTTATCCTTGATTGATGCTTTGAGTTTGATTTAGATTTTAGTGTGCACTTAGTGTTGATTTTGAACCTTTTGAAATGAAAACTTGAAGTTTTTTTAAAATTCCCAAAAATGAAGTGTTCCTAACTTTGTATGAATGCATCTAAAACCTTGATGTTGCAAGGATGCAAATGATTGGATTGGTTTAGTTTCACTTGTTAAAAGATTTTTTTTTTTTGCAAATTTTTAATTTTTAATGGATTTAAGTATGATTTGGGGGTTCATTTTAAGCACTTAAAAAAAAGTGTGTATGATTTTGCTTCCTTAAAAAAAAGGCCAAGATCCCTCAAGAAGAAGAAGAAGAAGTAGACAGAATAGAAGAAGAATATAGACAAGAAGAGGAAGAAGAATTCCAAGTGCTTTGTCCACCTATAAGCTTGAAAAATCTGCAAACACTATGAGTTAGACTATGAGTTCCTTTGTCTTCTTCATGCTCATGTGGACCTACAAAACCAATTTATACAATCCTACCAATCACAAAAACAAGCAAAATTAGCCAAAATCAGCAAATGACATACAAAACTTGACTAAAAAAGCTAATGAAGATGACCCATGCGGGATCCCACCAGGCGTGCCAAAATGTATATGCTACTTTAGTATGTTAGAAACACTAAATTAAAACAATCAAACACATTTGCATACTAATTTAACATAACTTCATGAAAGACAAAGTGAAGTCCTCAAATGATAATATGAGCCATGGATAGGCTCTCTCAATGAGGATGATCACTTGATGTAGAGGTGTGTCTAATAGCTAAGATGGCTTGATTATGTATGTATGCTCAAATTCTCAAATGAGCTTTAATGGAGGATTTTTGATAGATTTTGGTGAATGAATTTGATGTAAAAATGGCTTCTCAAAATGGCATTATGGCTTTACTTTCTAGATTGTGTTAAAATGAATTGGGAGAGGATTTCTTAAATAAGTAAAGGGCTTGAGGGATCAAGGGCTAGGATGCAAGGATGAGAGAAAGCTTATGGAAGGTTTAAATTGAATGAGAGGAGAGCTTTGGATTGTGCTTCTTTACAACCAATCAGGGAGTGACACATGTCACAGGGTCATTGGTTAGAGCAAGAGGGGTTGAAGGGTCAACAAAGGAGGCTCAAAGCTCATAAAGACCCTCATAATGGCTTGTAAGAGCAATGAATGAGCTTGTAAGAGTCATTTATGGCTTTGTGGGCTTCATAAAGTTTTATGGTTGAGATATTTGTGAGAGAGTTGAGATATTTTGACTTGGGTTGGATTAAGAAAGTCTTAAACTTGTTTAGAATTGTGCAAATGATTAAGGGTTTAGGAGGGGGTTAGGAGGGGATTAGGATTAGGATTAAAGATAAGGATTGACATTTTCTAAAAGAGTCTAGGCTTTGGATGAGGATGAAGACTTTCTAGAAGAGTCTAGAACTTCCTAGGATGAGGATAAATAAGGTTTTTAAGAAATAAATAAAGTTTTATTTATTTCAAAAGTTTGAGTTGAGGAGATATTTATTAAAATATTTTTAATAAACATGAGGATTAATATTTAATCTTAATTAAATATTTTGAGTTGGGATTAGGGGTAGGAAATGATGGGATTAGCCTTTAATCAAAATTAAAGAAGGATTAGAAGATTTTGGAAGAGGTTAGTGGTCTTAAGGAAATTGGCCAAGTTTTGGGCAAAAAATAAATAATTTATTTATTTTGAGATTTTTGGTCAATTTATTAATTAAGTAATTAATAAATAAGGAAATAATGTTTAAATACGATTTAAACATTTTTGGGAGGGATTCCTTAATTAAATATTTTTAATTAAGATAAAGGGATTTAATGGCATAAAAATAAATAAATAAATTAAATAATTAATTAATTAATAAATGATGATGTCATCAGGGACTTTTCCAAAAAATAAAAATACTTTATTTTCTAAAAGATTTTTAGGTGTCTACACTATTAAGCACCAATTAGAGAGTCAGATTGTACATAAATAGATTTTTTTTATTAGTTTAGAAGAATATGTTTACATAAAAAGATCTCTCACTCTCAACATGAATTGAGAAGATTTCCTATAAATTGAGAAATGTAATATGTATTTTGGGCCGTTACTTTGATGCAATAATATATGCTTTTGGTGCTCGCATTTGGAGTGTAGTGATTCTTGCCTAAGTGTGTTATATTATGAATGTATGTTCATGGAATATAATTGAGCCAACAACGTTATTGCATTATTTTGATTGTGCAATCTTTTAATTCTGGTGTTTTCTATGGGTCTACAAATTTTGTTGATGTACTTAGTTTGAGAAGAGATCGTCATATTGTTCCTGCATAGCTTTTTGTCTCACATGAGTGCACTTTTTGTGGCCTTGAGAGCTGAAGAAAAGTGAAACATCTTACGGTTACTGAATTCCCATCGATGATTGTAGTAGTGGAATTAAGGAAGCCCTACTCCTATTTTCATTGGTTACCTACCGATCTTCATTAGGAATTTAATTTTCAAGTTATTTGCTCAAACTTCTTGTTATCCTATCTTCATTATTTTCTTTTAAAAACACTTGGTTAATTTAGGAATTTATATAGTTGCCTTGTTAGATTACATTCATTAAAAACAAAAAAAATACAAAAATATATTTCTTTTTGTGTGTCTTTATTCTTTTGAGATAGCAAGCAAATTCTACATCCTATCCAACTTTTTTAGAACCAGCAAAGGCCTCCCTATGAACAAATACATTTATTTTTAATTGAGTGGATTCCAATAGGTCACAAGATCACCTAGAACCTTGGAGTTGATCCTAGATTAGCTTTTCAAGAGAGGAGTTTGAAAGAATTCCTACCATTAAGTATCATGCAAAATGACAACTCAACAATAACCATCAGAGCACGAAGACAAAAAGCAACCCTTAACCAAGCTTAACACGCCAAAAACATAATCCGAACAACCTAGGATCCCAATAGGGCATCTAGCCAAAACTTTAAAAAATGGCAAAATATTAGAGTACCATAACCATCACTAGTTCAAACATGAAAAGTTTTTAAACAAAGGCATCACATCCTTAAAATGTTTTTGTTGATGTTATATATGACATAACTAAGATATAACTAGATAGACAAAAATATTTTTACCTTTTTTTTTGATCTGTTCAAGGATGACATCATTATAAATTGTTAAATACGACTTAAACCTACATCATTATAGATATATAAATAGTAAATGATACATTTTGGATACAATTTAAATACATAAATTAATTAATTATTAAAGAAAGCTAAGAAAGGTTGTATTATGATTATCATTGAAATAAACTCATCTAATCAACTAAAAATATAGAATTAAATAACCTTACATTAATCTAAGCATATACATTAATCTAAGCATATACATTATTCATGATAAAGAGTAATTAAGTACTATGATTTTAGTTGAAAACAATGATGATATATTTATTTTCTTGACAAATGAAATTGATAATACCTACTCAGTTTACCAAACATGCTTTTTTAGAACAAAAAGTAGTCCCTTGTTTGCTTGGTTTTGGATCAAATCTTAAGTTCTTTTTTAGTGAATTCGATTTAAACAAAGCTTGTGTTGACGACTTTCAATATTCTTCAAGCAAATACATAAAACTCAATTGTCCAAAAGTAATTCAACGATAAACAAGAGCTCTAGTAGAGCTAGAAGCCCTGCCTATTGTTTAAGAATTTTTTTTTAGATAATGCATTTAAGCATAGGTTGTATACTTGTGAAAAGGTTTAAGGTTTAAGAAATCATATGCCAATTTACACTTTGCATATTAATACAAAGTTATTTAGTTGCTCATTGTAGAATTTTAAAACTAATTAATCAAAGAAAAAAATTGTCAGATATATGAATATCTAGTTTGCCAAAAAATAAAAAATAAAAATATAACCATTTTAAACAACTAGTAATAATATTAATAGTTACAAGACATAATCTTTACCCATAGATAATTTTCTTAACCTACCTATTCAATTAATACTATATTTTCTAAAAGATATTTGACAATGTTAATGATTATAACTTCCTTACCAATGACTACTATTTAAAAAAAAATAAATTTCTTTTAATAAATTTATTATAGTATATAGAATATTTAAATTAATAATAATATTATAGAGTATTTTTATAATAATAATATATATAATAGTATTTCTTAAAAGATTGTATAATATAAGTATATATAATATTTATAATTAAACAAAAAAATTAATTTATGAATTATAATATTAAAACTCTTAAAAAGTATCAAAGTATCATGTTTTACAATTCTAGTTAAAATGATATAAATCAAATTTTTAAAAATAAAACTCTTAAAAAATGGCATTCCATGAAATCCAACCCATATAAGAGTTAGAATGATTCATCGAATCAAATCATATAAAAGTATTTTATAGAAATTATTAAGTAAAAAATCTTGCATCTAACTATGTATAATGTATTGATTTTGTAATTAAATTTAAAAATGATAAATTTAAACTACTTAAAGGTAAAAATTTATTCATAAGTTAACACATGAAATGCAAAAAGTATCACAAGAGTACTTAGCCTACAAGAAGTACTAATAAAATTGAAATTCAATATTCCTTTTAAGAAGCATTCTGAAGACCATTTTCTATTTGACTCATGTCCTAATAATACATTTAATCTTTAATTAAACCACAATATAAATTTTGCTTTGACCTAAATAATTACTTGAGTTTTATTTTTATCTATACCAATGAGTTTATATGTTTGAATATGTTTTGTTACTCATTTTCCCAATCATGTAATTAAATTGGACAATGTTGGCATTGAAATAAATCAGTGAGACTATTTAAGTTTAATTTTTTAAGGAAGTAGATAGATATTTTGGGAGTATTAAAATTAAAAATAATTTAACTTTATAAATGAAAAATATTTATTATTTATTTCTCATCTTATTTACTTCATTTTTTCAGCAGTAGATTATATTTAGCTTGATATTCCATATTTTATATTTGATAAAGAAGGTAGAGTGTATCATAATAAAATAAAATAAAATAAAATATTATAAAAATGATTAAAAAATTTAATTTATTTGTCTACTATTTTATAGAATACAATAAAGATTAAGATTCTTACTTAGTTTTCCATAACGTGAAGCTCTGCTTTATATAAGAGAAATATTTTTTAACATTAAAATGTTTCTATATCACATTCTTGACTAAATTACATTACAAAACAAAAAAATTTTAAAAAAAAGAAACAACTTTATTGTAACTCTGAACTTATAAGATGAAGTGAATCTTTCATACTATTTACATAAAATAATAAAAAGAAAAGTTTCTATTAATTATACAAATGAAAAACTACCTCAATCAATTGACCAATTATATTTTTGATATATGTTTAATTTTTCCTGATTGTTATTAAAATTGAGCAAGAATAGCCTAGTAAAGAGAACTTAGACTATTAAAATTGAGTAAGAATAGCCTAGTAAAGAGAACTTAGACTAATGTATAATATCTTTGAAATTTTTAAAAGATGAAGTCATTACAGGGTTTTGTAGTGGTTAAGATTGTTCATTAATGACTATAGGTGGAAGTGGGTATCCAAATTCCTTGTGTGAACTTTACACCAAGATAAAACTGGATTAAAGAAACAACTTAAAAATTTGTATAGAAGATCTTAATAATAAGTCCAATTTTAGCAGATTTGACACCATTCAGACTTAACACTAAAATTAAGGGCCACTTGTCCCATACTTAAGATGTGTTTCTTGCAGCATCCAATAATTAACTACTCACAAAATCCATATATTAGTTGCTAAACATGCATGCAATCGGATTTACACCCCAAACATCTCAGATAATAATTGTTAACATTTAATCACCACCTGATCAAGAGATTTCCAATAACATACTGCCAAACTAATTATAGTGATCACCTAAGAAGTATTTTGCTCAACAACTAGAGCATCAAAACACCATCAAAATACATATCTAATTGACTAGGCTATGGAAATGTATTCTAGAAAAACAACAAGTGCATTCTCCCCTTAAAACAAGAGCTCCGTGAGAGCAAGAGTCCCTACCTATTGAAGAAGAAGAAAAATTATTAGAATGATTCAAGTTTTCTTAGTGAGAGAATATGTAGTTTTAGAATTAGTTGAAATATTAAAGAGAGATTTACATTATAACTTAATTAGATATTATATATATATATATATATATATATATATATATATATATATATATATATATATATATATATATATATATATATATATATATATATATATATATATATATATATATATATATATAAAAGCATTTAGAATGAGAAAGTTAAAAAAAGTTATATCTACTTTAAGTGATTTGAAAAGAATTTAAATTTAAATTTTTTTCATCATTTTCTTACTTTTGATATTTTTCAGCAGAAATAATTTAGAATGAACATTAAATAATTTTGTAGTAGAAATAATTTAAGGTAAAAATAATTTGTTCGAATTCTAATAATTTGTCACTAAGTTTTAAATAAATTTCATAGTAAAAAATGTTAAGATAAATTATACATGTTTAAACAATGGAAAATTTTAATTAATGTCACAATGTTCAAAAAAAAAAAAACACAGATTTTAAAGTATAGATATTATAGATTAAAAAAATTCTTATCAAATATAGAAATATAAAGTTAATTTTTATTAAAATCTTTGTATTCATGTAAACTGTGTCTCCATGTAAAATCTAATTATCATGATTATGTTAGCGATATATGATATAAGTGAAAATACACTATATCAATGTTAAATATAAATGATTAAAAGTACATTTCAAAACTATTCATTGACTTACATCTTAAAATATATTTTATAGACGTTTTGATTATTATTTTATATACATACATGTATATTTTTAGAAATAAGTTAATATTATAAATTATGTTTATTTACTTCTCCCTTAATTCATTTTTATATCATTATATCTAATATTAATTTTGAGAAATTTAAAAGTGAGATTGTTTATAAATTTTAATTTTAATAAGTTATTAATATTTTATATATTTTATCAATACACTATATATAAAAGAACAAGATGAACAGAAAACTAAATTTCTACCCAGACATGTCATCTAAGGGAAGCTTCAAGGAGTTATCTTTAATTTTCCTTGCCATGAATTCCACATAAGGCTGGGAACTACTCTTACCTATGTTTCAATGAAGATGAGGAGGACAATGAGTTAAGGAGCTGCCATGACAGTATTGAGTGTTTTTGCAAATGACTGAAACATTTATAATGGGAATTTGCCATGGCAAAGACGTAAAAGTTTATCCTTTTTCAATAAATGGGAAAATTTTTGGACACAAATAACAATAGGTTTGCACAAAGGTTGGGAAGTTGGAATAGACTGATAGTGCATAGATCTAGAGTAACAAACCAGAGTTGGCAATGACCTAGTGCAGACAACTAAAATATATTGCAAATGAAATTTGATGGAAAAAAAAGCTGTAAAAAAATCTAGAACTTGAAGAAGATTCTAAACCTTTTGATTTCTAATTTTCTCTCCAAAAAATCAACTTTACCCCCGACAAAAGTCCTCTTGGCCAATCAAAAATCAAAAATTACTAAACATAAATTAATTAAAAAAAATGAATTTTGAACTTTACAAACTCGTTAGTTTTATTCAAAAAAATTAATTTCTAAGAAGCCATCGGGAACATTAGTTCCCTCCCTATATATAGGCAAGGACTAAAAATTGTTGGAATTCCAATTACAAGGTCAAAAAATACTTGAAAAAGGACAAATTTCTTGAAAGTCAAACCCAATACAATCCAAACCCACTTCCCAAATTCATAAAATTCTTGCGTTCAAACACACATAGCCTTCAAAAATAAAAAATGGGAATTTTTTACAAACACTTGTTGTGAGTTCTTTGAGGTAGTAAAATAGACAGGATCTCCATATTCACAAAAGAAGCAAAACTTCCAATACAAAGCCTGAATTGCAGGTGAACAATAGTTGACATGAATGAAACTATGTGAAATGCATTAAAAGAAAAAAATTGTTTGTTATGTGTGTATGCTTAATGTTTGTTATTCACACTTGATTTAGATTTCGTTAGTGACATAGAGCTCTTCAAAGACAAATTACCAAACATAAATTATAGAAGAAATAGTTGATAAGTTTCCAAAAAACCACAAGAAACATTTAGAAGAGTATCTGTCTGATTATTTGCTATTTTTTGAATTGAAAAAATCATATAACCCCATCTAAATTGAGAGTAACCAATAAGAAAATAGGAATAATGATTATTTAAAAAAAAAAAAAAAGTTTTAACTTTAGAACTTGAATTATTTTTATTGAAAAATTATTTGAATTTAATCAAGTGAAAATATTAGCTCTCTCCCTATATGAACTAACAAGATTATATATACTAAAAAGACTAATTATCTTTTTTTTAATGATATGTGCTAATAATTTACAAAGTTCATTTGAGACTCCACAAGAAGCCACATAACCCTTATGTAGAGTCATAGATGGACATGTGGAGTTCTTCAAGGCAACTACATGCCTTTTACATAGATGCTTAAGTGTCATTTAGGAAAAGGTAGGAGGCCAGTTGGCATTTTATTTTTAGCCACACTCAGAACCCAAAAATGCTAAGAAAAATAATGGATAGCAGCTTTAGGCCTCAGAAGCCTAGCTTCTATGTAAATAGTATATTTATTAAATTAATAGGAATTCTTGTTGGCTTCTATTTATATTTTACATTAAATCTCAATTTTACATGACATTGGAGTTATTTTCACTTTTTACTATTAGGGGTCCATGCAGTAGGAAATGGATAAACAATGACGTAACATTCAATGGAGTTGTAACATATCTTATTTATGTTGATTAATGAGAATCAAGTGTTATAGAAAGTTTTATAAATTCTTATGATTTGCATATTAATTTGAATATTTATCTTTAAGTTGTTTTTTTATGCATACCTTTTAAGAAGCCATATACACCTATGACTGAGCAGGATTAAAGATCCATTCATGATAGTAACAACTAGGAGGGCATGCCAAACCCACTTCACCTTGGTGTCCAAAAGTCTATTCTCCTCTATGATGACCTTATTTAACAACAAACATTCAAAATACTATAGGAGCAAAAAATCACATGACGACCTCTTTCAATGACCACTAATCAAAATAATACGGAAGCAACATATATAGTAAAAATGACTTATTTCCAAAGGTCTCCATGGCTAGACTAGGTAAGTAGCCCTCCAATAGCTATGAACTAAATATTTAAAACTTCACTAGAAGATTGAATACATTTTATTTCCACACTTGGGAAGCAACTGTGAGACAATAATAGCTTCACCTCCTCAATAGTCTAGAGATTTGTGTTATCTAACCATTAAAATTGCAGACAAAAAAGATTTAGAAAATAAAGTGTAAAAGAATAAGTTAGGACAAATGGTTTGACTAGGTGAGGCCTTTGAGATCTGTAAGGAATGGTAAATTGAAAGACAATTACAACATTGCACCATAGGAAAGGATCCAAAATAATGTCATGACCTATTTCTTTGTTAGTGTCTGATTCAGTATGCAACCTAAGATTTTTATGGAAGAATAGGACCATATTTTTGAATAGTTTCTTAAAGAATCTAAAAATATTTTTTAATAGTTAAAAGAAAGCTTAGGGAATGCTTCACATTAATTTATTTTTATTTTTATGAAGTATAAATTATTTTTCTCCTTGTTTCAATGAATGCAAATTAAGAAAAATCATGTTTTAAAATTATTGAAGTTGAATATTAATATTCAACTATTATGTTTAGTTTCTTTAAAATCTAAAATTTAATTTTCATTGATTGTTTGACTTTTTCAAATAACTTAATTGGATTTGAATGATTCCATAAGTAAACATTAAGAACTAATAAGGGATGTAGGAATAAAATATTTTTAAAAAGAATTTTTATAGATAGGGAAGAAGGGGATGAGAGAAAAGGGAAAGTACAAATAGAAGAGGGTTAATAATTGTGGCATAAGAACATTGTTAAACCTTTTATTTTCTTGATTAACTTCCAAGTATCTATCATAGCAACATCCTTCTTTTATTTTCTTGATTAACTTCTAAGTATCTATCATAACAACACCCTATTCTAGAAAGGATGCAAAAGAACCTTGCTGGGTAGAAAGGTAAAATCCTTAGCAACACAAGGAAAAACCAATTGCTGGTGGTGACTTTGTAGGGAATATCTATCTACTTTCTTTCCATATTCAACATTAATCAGAGTATGGCTAACAAACTCAAAAAACTACAAAAGAACTTCCTATGGTCAGGCACGAAGGAGAGGAAAAAATTGAATCTTGTCAATTGGGAGACTTTTTGTGAACTCAAAGATGAGGGGGGTTAGGAATAAGAAAAATTACTGACCTGAATAAAGCCCTGCTCACTAAAATGGGGTGGAGATTATTGGAAAAAAAGATCAGATGGGGAAGAATCATGAGGGCTAAATACCTTGCAACACCCAATTCAAGTATAATCTCCTCAATAATGACCTCCAAGGTGGCTTTAAGGTTTGGAATAAAATCCTTAAAGCTAGGTCCCCTCTAAGGAAAGGGGTGAGATGGTCGATGGGAAATGGTAAAAAAATAAGATTCTAGGAGGACAACTGGCTAGGGGAGAAACCACTGATCTACAACAAGTTCAACAATCTTTAGCAACCTTTAAAAAGAATAGTGGGGGAGAAAATGGCTGACTATATTGATGCCCAAAGGAAATGGAAGAGTTTATCAACTGTTAGTATTCCTAATAGGGATGAAACCCTAGTTAAAGAGTTGGAGGAAGTGATTAGTTACCACAAACTTCCCTTGCATGCTTAGCCTAATAAGGTGGTTTGGGATAAGAGGACTAATGATTAGTTCTTGGTTAAATTTTCCTACCTCCTTATATTTGATAAGGATCAAACTCCCATTAGTTGGAGAAAGATCTAGAATAGTCATTTGTTATTGAAAGTTAAATTCTTACTAGTGGATGGTCATGCACGATAAGATCTTAACTACTGAAAACTGAAGGAGGAGAGGCATATTGATCACTAACATATGCTATCTCTACAAGGAGGAAGCAAAAAGAATTGTGCTCCTCTTTCTTGAATGTACCAATACTCTAAAGGTATGGTCCTACAATTGGAACAAATTCCCATTGGTTTGGGTCATGAACAGAGAAAATGGAACAATTTATGGAGAACTGGAATTGCCCCTTCGACCACCCCTAACTCAATTTTTTTTGGAATATCCTCCCCCCACATGTTTTTTGGGGTGTCTAGAAGGAGAGAAATAATAGGATTTTTATGGAGGAAGAAAGGTGGGAGGAGTTTGTGGGGGAGATATTGAGGAATCTTGTTATAGTGAATGTTATTGTAACACCCCGCCAAGGGATCCAAAAGAACTAACCTAAAGATTTACTTAAGTTTGCTAAACATTTTTTTTTCAAAAAAGATAACATATAACAAAAATCATAAAGTAGCAGAAGTAATAACATACAAGCAAACATAACAGATTACATCCTTAAGGATCACAAGACATTGAGCCACATTTAAATTTTAAATAATAATAAGTCCAAAAATTAACACATCCACATGAAAGAATAATTACAAGTCCAAGTCCATTTAAATAATATACATTTGTTCTGAATGCCACTTGGCAATAAAATTTGGAATGCACAATCATCTAGTGTACATGTCATAGGGTATGAAAGGCTGAAAGAATATACATTTATAAAATAGATTACATCACCCCTTTCAGATCCATGAAACAAAGTACAATACAATAAGTAAAAACATCCATCATATAGATATAACCATCCATCATAATATAGAAAGATAGAATGAAAGGAAATGTAGACAAGGAACTCCAACCATGACATTGACAGACGAATCTCAATGGTAAGAGTAAAAAGCACTACCACCTGACCTCATGGTAACCCAAATAGGTCCACTTCCACAGTGTTGAGGAGATAGTCTCAAGTCCCAAACAGGATATCAATCCCAAAATCAAAAGAAACATCTATGTCAAAGAAACCCTAAAAGTAATCTAACTTAAAGGTTCCAATATAAAATCGACATCTAGACCTAGAGGCAAACAAAGATATGTAGGAATTCTATATTGCTAGTGGGAAAGTGTAATCACACAAATCAACTATAGGGTTACCTAGCTGGTCTTTTAATCCTCTGGGCCCCTAGTGACTCTATGCAACACTAGTATCCTTTTGTATTGACAAGGCATACTAACAATGCATGGTCACAACCAAGCATCCTCTCTACTCCCATCCTAGTCTGTATTAGCACTTGAGCCATGGGTGAGAAAAGACGAGACTCTTATTAGGTTTATTTTACTCTCATTTAGTGTAGTGTTTTCACTTATTAACTACTTACAATGGGTTACCTTGGTAGCCACTTTGGACCCTGACCTCCATTGCAAACCACTTTCCAAATTAACATATAGATTAGCTATCCTAGGCTCATAAAAGTACAAATCAAAGAATCATAGTATTTCCCTCAGTCCTATACAAGTGATTGAAAATCATCAAAAGATAAATCACAATAATACCTCAATTCCTTACAAGCAATTGGAAAGCATCCCAAAATAACTAATCGATGACTCATAAAGGTTAAGTCAAATAAGTCATAACATTCATCTCATATCCCACAAGAACACTAAAAGCAATAATGTACAATATAACCAAACTCATCATAGAGCATGCCAAACACATTACCATGGTTGATTTTAAAAGATCAAGATCAATTCATCATAATATCATAAACACAAAACTCCCAAGCCTCTAATAGACATCCTAAGACTAGTCAACACTGTAGTCAACCCAAACCCAAAACATAGACAACATATAGATAACAATGTAGTTTCATAGTTTGGTTTGATTTTGAACACATGTAGTTTTGAGTAAATAGTAAGGTTAGGTTTTTGTTTCAATGTATATTTCAAGTAGATAAGATTCACAGTTTACCCTTACAAATTAACCCATTTCTTATATTTGAATAAAATACACAATTACCCTTATTTGATTATAAGTCAAATATTCCAAAATAATTTAAGGGTAACTTATTTATCAAATTATTAAAATAATAATAATTAATTTTCAAATAAAATAATTATGATTTCATTAAAATCAATGTTATTATTAATAATAATAAAATAAATTTAAAGCTTCATTAAATGATACATATTATTAATCAAACTTTACTTAAAACTAAATTTAATTTAATTAATTAATAATTATTAAACCAAAACCATATTAATAATAAATATATAGATTTATTATTAATTAATTAATAAATAATAAATTTATTAATAACATTATTAACAATTAATATTTTGAATTAATACTATTTACTATTTAATGAAAAATAATTTTAAAAAATTAATACAAAAGCAATTTTTTTGAAGGCTTGCCAACCTTTTCCTTGTGGCGATAGGTCTTACTACTACTGCGAGCAGTAGTACGACCTGCTGCCATAGCTTTAAAGGCTACAAAAGAGGTTGGGGGGGAGGGGGTTGGGAGGCATGGGAATTGACGACCCACCCCTGCCCTATCAATTATACACACACACACACAAATTTTCTTATAAATTCAAAACACCATTTTAAAAAATTTGGTAAATTTTATTTTAAAAACAATTTTATCACTATTCAAATATTATATATATATATATATTATAAGAGATTCTAACAATACTCTAATAGAGAAAATATGACATACCCATCAAATTTATATAGTAAAATTTTGGTTTCATTTCAAACCCTTCTTGATTAGAATCCTAATTTCTTTAATCTATTAAACGATGGTTTCTAATTACCTTTTCAATCCTGATATACATATGGAATTTTGATACGAATATCAATAGGTTAAGAATGGAAGATTCAAAGATTCATACAAAAAAAATTGGAATTTTTTTTTTCAACAATCATGAAGAAGACATGATTATTAAATAACATAATTTGACTAGGTGAACAAAACACAAGAATCTACCTGGTTTTGATGCTAAATTTGCAAACACCCAAAGATTCTGAGAGAAATCTCTTCTCTCAAAACCTTCTCTTTGAAAATTACTTCTCCAAAATTCTCGGTCCTCCCTTTTTTTTGGAAAATGAACCCTCAATTGCTGATAAGGAGTTCTCTCCTAAATTTGGGGCACTGATTGTGTGATCACCTGAGGGAACTTCTTGATCACGGCCCTTTAACTCTTTATTATCTTTTCTTTTATGTTTTCATGCACACATTTTGCAATATAAAATATTTTTATTAAATTTATTTTCTTTCTCTTTTTAATTAATTTATTATATTTTAATCTCATGCATAAGCTTTATGTAATTTAATTAAAATAAACTTTATTAAATAATTGTTCACTCTCTTTTATTAATTTTTGAAGCTTTTTTAATATAATATTTATTAACTTGAGTAATAATAATATTTAGCATTTATTTAAAAAATGATCTCCTAAATATATTATTATTAAATTAATTAAATATTATTACGCTCTCAATTTAGAACTATAATTTCCTCTTTAAATTTAATTAATTTCCCAATTAATTAAATATTGAAATTATCTTAATATTTTCCATTAAATTAAATCATTAATTAATATTTTAATTTGACTTAATTAATAGAAAATTCACCAAAGATATACAAGACGAAATATGAAAACCCATCATAAAAATACCACATACAAGATCAAACTAGGGTTATAATCACAAGTTTACATCATATGACACATTTGGAAGGGTAATCATCTCATATACTTGTCCTAATTTTCTAGGACAAATGAGTTTAAAGGTTAGGGTTTGGACTCAAGAATTTATCTCCCCTCTCTTACCATTGAGATATTGTGATAAGGTATGCTCATCTTGGCAATTTCAGGAAGTCGATACTTGGTACCTACAATTTGCATAGAATTCATGCATGTACAAAAACATATATACTAAGCTAAATGGTAGGAAGTGGTGCATCGTGTAGATCCCAACTAGTAGGTGACTATGACTCCCTTCCTTAACCACATTAGAAATGTCATACATAAAGAAAATATGCACGCACACCATACACGTAGTATGGGGTAAGTATCCATAAGAAAACACGTATAATAATCCATCTAACTAATCATCATGAAATGAATGAAATCACTATAATAGTCATCATCAAGGTATAATTATGAATACATGAAGTAACTAGTACCAAGTAGTCTCATCATAAAATCAACTGAGTATGAAAATAATATATGATAATCTGAAAGATAATGCTACTAATCATCAAGCATAAATTGGCCTACAAGAGTTTGACAATAATAATAGAATGCAAACTAGGGGTAGGCACTCATAAGCTAGCCTAAAATAGTTTGACAATAATAACATAATGCAAACTAGGGGTAGGCACTACATCCACCCCCTCTAGACTTAGGCTTATTCCTGGAAGCCTACAAGAATGGTAAAACTAAAGTACTCATTGAGTGGGTCTCATTAGACCCTTTCCCCCTGTAGGAGGATATGACTCCATTGAGAACACTCTCTGGGACCTACCCATGTCTCCAACTGTAGGTTATGAAGCTGCAGGTTTCTAATATGAGAATTGTGATTTCCATTGAGGGAAATGGGATGACTTGTGTCCATTTTGTTTGCATGAGAAACACTCTCTGTCAAAAATCCTCTGCAATGTTAGGTGCACTAGACTATTGAACACTACCCTGACTAGCATAAGACTAGTTGCTCTGATTTCACCTATTGTGTTGAGTGTTACAATAGCTCCTAGCATTGGAACCATTGCCACCACTCTATGTTGGAGGATAAGTTCCTCCTTGCTGCTAATTACCTCCAGAAGGAGGTTTTCTACTACCACCTACTACCAAATTACCCTTGGACCTAGATACTGTAAGTGCTCCCACAAAACCCCCCTATCCTAGGTCAATACTCTGCTCTACAAGTATAGATCAATGTACTACATCTTAGAGGGTTTTAGGTTCAAATACCTTAACACCCCCAACTAAATGGTTGTTCAAGTCTATGATGAAATGCAAAGCCAAATGTGCTAGTTTATCACTAATTACCAAATAGGGCATGAGCTCATAGAATTTGTGCTCATACTTTGCTATAATCATAGTGAATTGTCTCAGGTCATAGAATTCGTCAGCTCTCTATTGGTTCCATTCCTCTAGTAGGAATTACTCATGAAAGTTTTCTAGGAATAACTCCCATGTAACATTGTTCATGTTTATACCTAGTTTCTTCTCTTTGATAGTCCACCATGTGGCTTCAAAGAGTTCTAGGTTGGTGATGGAAAACCTTGCTTTGACATTAGTGTGAAAGTCCTAAATAGCAAAAACCCTATCAAGAGTAATAAGCCACTACTTGGCTACATACCTTGAACCCAACCCATTAAAGGGTTTGACCTTGGACCTCTAAAGGTCTTTCATCTAAGCAACTACAACTGATCTCTATTAGTCCCTCTAAGGGCTCCTAGACCTAGGTCTATGCTCATTCCTAGCTTGGTGCGCTCCATCTTGACCAACACCCTGAAGAGGAGGTAGGTGATCGATGATGTTTTTCATCATTTGCCTCAGGTCAATCTTCTCTGAGTCGGCATGCTGCTCTCTATGGTTCTCTTCCTAATGCTCACTGACATGCTCTTCCTTATACCCTCTTCTTGATTAAGGCCTTCATGGATAGACTCATGTACACTAATGTTTCTACCTCGTCCATGACCTCTACCACAACCTAGGCTACAACCTCTAACTAAAGAACTTGTCCTAGATACCATCCTATAATAATATCCAATATACAAGATGCTATAATAACCATAAAACATACTTTTATAAGGCATACATAAAAGAAACATGTTTTGAAAACAATATAAGTTCAATTTTTAGTTTTTCCTAATTTAGGTTTAAGTATATTTCAATTTTGAAATTTGAGTGTTCAAGTTGAGAATATACAAATAATAGTTTAAGTTATGTTTAGTTCAACTAGTTTCAAGTTTTCAGTTTGAAAAAGATACATATTACAGTTCAAGTTTCATTTCAATTCAACTAGTTCAAGTTTTTATTTTGTAACAAATATACATAACAGTTTAAATTTCATTTTAGTTCAACTAGTTAACAACTAGTGGCATTCTAATATGCCCAGAACTCCCATTGTAGAACTCATGCTCTGATACTAGATGTAACGACATGCAAAGGGATCCAAAAGAACTAACCTAAAGTTTTACTAAGTTTGCTAAACATTTTTTTTAAAAAGATAACATATAACAACAATCATAAAGTAGTGGAAGCAATAACATATAATCATACATAAGCAAACATAGAAAATTACATTCCTTAAGGATCCCAAGACATTGAGCCACATTTAAATTTTAGATAATACTAAGTCCAAAAATTAACACATCCACATGAAAGAAATATTACAAGTCCAAGTCCATTTTAATAATATACATTTGTTCTAAATGCCACTTGGCAATAAAATTTAGAATGCATAATCATCCACTATACATGTCACAAGATATGAAAGGCTGAAAGAATATACATTTATAAAATAGATTACATCATCCCTTTTAGATCCATGAAACGAAGTACAATACAATAAGTAAAAACATCCATCATATAGATATAACCATCCATCATAATACACAAAGATAAAATGAAAGGAAATGCAAACAATGAACTCTAGCCATGGCATCGATGGACAGATCTCAATGGTAAGAGTAAAAAGCACTACCACTTGAACTCATGGTAACCTAAAAAGGTCCACTCCCACTGTGCTGAGGAGATAGTCTCAAATCCTAAACAGGATATGAACCCCAAAATCAAAAGAAACATCTATGTCAAGGGAACCCTAAAAGTAATCTAACTCAAAGGTTCCAAGATAAAATCGACATCTAGATCCAGAGGAAAACAAAGATACATAAGAAATCTATACTGCTAGTGGGAAAGTGTCACCACATGAATCAACTCTAGGGTTACCTACCTAGTCTTTTAATCCTCCAGCCCCCTAGTGACTCTATGCAGCACTAGTATCCTTTTGTATTGATAAAACATACTAACGATGCATAGTCACAACCAAGCCTCCTCTCTACTCCCATCCTAGTCTGTACTAGCACTTGAGTCATGGGCAAGGAAAGACAAGAATCTTATTAGGTTCATTTTACTCTCATTTAATGTAGTGTTTTCACTTATTTACTACTTACAATGGGTTACCCTGACAGTCACTTTGGGCCCCGACCTCCATTGCAAGCCACTTCCCAACTTAACATACAAATCACCTACCCTAGGCTCATAACAGTACAAATCAAAGAATCATAGTATTTGCCTCAGTGCTATACAAGTGACTATAAATCACCGAAAGATAAATCACAATAATACCTTATTTCCTTACAAGCAACTAGAAAGCATCCCAAAATAATTGATCGATGACTCATAAAGGTTAACTCAAATAGGTCATAACATTCATCTCATTACCCCACAAGAACACTGAATGCAGTAAAGCACAATATAACCAAACTCATCATAGAGCATGCCAAACACATTACCATGGTTGATTTTAAAAGATCAAGACCAATTCATCATAATATCACAAAAATAGAACTCCCAAGCCTCTGGTAGACATCCTAAGACTGGTCAACACTCTAGTCAACCCAAACCCAAAACATAGACAACATATAGGTAACAATGTAGTTTCATAGTTTGGTTTGATTTTGAACACACATTGTTTTGAGTTAACAGTAAGGTCAAGTTTTCATTTCAATGTATATTTCAAGTAGACAAGATTCACAGTTTACCCTTACCAATTAACCCATTTCTTATATATGAATAAAATGTACACAATTACCCTTATTTGATTATAAGTCAAATATTCCAAAAAAATTTAAGGGTAACTTATTTATTAATTATTAAAATAATAATAATTGATTTTCAAATAAAATAATTATAATTTCATTAAAATCAATGTTAATAATAATAATGAAATAAATTTAAAGCTTCATTAAATGATACAAATTATTAATCAAACTTTAATTATAACTAAATTTAATTTAATTAATTGATAATTATTAAACCAAAACCATATTAATAATATATATATAATTAATTAATTAATAATTAATATATTTATTAATAACATTATTAATGATTAATAATTTAAATTATATATTATTTCCTATTTAATAAAAAATAATTTAAAAAATAATAATACAATTTTTTTTTTTTTGAAGGCCCACCGACCTTTTCCCTATGACAACAGGTCTTACTACTACTGCAAGCAACAATACAACCCGTTTCCATAGCTTTAAAGCCTGCGATAGAGGTCGTTGGGGGGAGGCATGGGAGTTGACGACCCACCCCCGCCCTCTCAATTTTATATATATATAAGATATTCTAACAATACTCTGATAGGGAAAATACGACAAACCTGTCAAATTTATATAGTAAAATTTTGATTTTATTTCAAACCCTTCCTGATTAGAATACTAATTTCTTTCATCTACAAAATGAGGGTATCTAATTGCTTTTTCAATCCTGATATACAAATGGAATTTCGATATGAATATCAATAGATTCAGAATGAAAGATTGAAAGATTCATACAAACAAAAATTGGAAAATAGATTTCAACAATCACAAAGAAGACAAGATTATTAAATAATATAATTCAACTGGGTGAACAAAACACAAGAATCTACCTGGGTCTGATGCTAAATTCGCAAACACCCAAAGATTTGAGAGAAATCTCTTCTCTCAAAACCTTCTCTCTGAAAATTCCTTTTCCAAAATTCTTGGTCCTCCTTTTTTTTGGAAAATGAACCCTCAATTGCTGATAAGGAGTTCTCTCCTAAATTTGGGGCACTGATTGTGCGATCACCTGAGGGAACTCCTTGATCACGACCCTTTAACTCTTTATTATCTTTTCTTTTATGTTTTCATGCATGTTGTTTGCAATATAAAATATCTGTATTAAATTTATTTGCTTTCTCTTTCTAATTAATTTATTATATTTTAATCTCATGCATAAGCTTTATGTAATTTAATTAAAATAAACTTTATTAAATAATTGTTCACTCTTTTTATTAAATTTTGAAGTGTTTTTAATATAATATTTATTAAGTAATAATAATATTTAGCATTTATTTAAAAAATGATCTCCTAAATATATTATTATTAAATTAATTAAATATTATTATGCTCTCAAATTAGAACTATAATTTACTCTTTAAATTTAATTATTTTTATTTAATTAATTTCCTAATTAATTAGACATTGAAATTATCTTAATAATTTTCCATTAAATTAAATCATTAATTAATCTTTTAATTTGACTTAATTAACAAAAGATTCACCAAAGACATACAAGACAAAATATGAAAATCCATCATAAAAATACCACATACAAGATCAAACTCAAGGGATATAATCATCAATTTACACCATTTGACACATTCGGAAGGGTAATCATCTTAGATACTTCTCCTAATTTTCTAAGAAAAATGGGTTTAAAGGTTAGGATTTGGACTCAAGAATTTATCTCCCCTCTCTTAGCATTGAGATATTCTGATAGGGTATGCTCATCTTGGCAATTCAGGGAAGTTGATACTCGGTACCCGTAATCTACGTAAAATTCACATATGTACAAACACATATATACCAAGTTAAACATGCAATGACAAGAAGTGGTGCATCATGTAGATCTTGACTAGTAGGTGACTATGACTCCCTTAACCACATCATAAATGTCATACATAAAGAAAATATACACGCACACTATACACATGCAGTATGGGGTAAGTATTCATAAGAAAACACGCATAATAATCCATCTAACTAATCATCATCAAATGATTGAAATCATTGTAATAATCATCATCAAGGTATAATTATGAATACATGAAGTAACTAGTACCAAGTAGTCTCATAATAAAATCAATTGAGTATGAAAACAATATTTGATAATTGGAAAGATAATGCTATTAATCATCAAGCATAAACTGGCTTAAAAGAGTTTTGTAATAATAACAAAATGCAAACTAGGGGCAGGCACTACAATTATGGTGGCTAAGTTTAGAGAACCATAGGAACCCCAAGCATGACGGATGGAGAGATTGCTAGAAATTGAAACATTCTCCCCAACTTCTAGCACTTTCACAACTCAAAAATTTTAGCAAGAAAAAGAACTAGTTGGATCCCTCCCACCATGTCTAATGTCAAGCTCAACTTTGATGGTGCAGCGAGAGATGGTTTGGTGATAGCTGGTGGTGTGCTACGAAACACTAGGGGAGAAGTGTTGTGTGCCTACTTGGGGAATTTGGGATAGGGAACCAATAACATGGTTGAGGCCACTGCTTTACTTTGGGGTCTAAAATTTTCTATGGAGATGAGGTTTAGGAAGTTAAGCATAGAAGGTGATTCTAAACTCATCATTGACTCTGTCCAAGGGCCAACCCAATCGGGTTGGGCTATACATAGCATCTTGGGGGACATTTGGTAATTCCTAATGACCCTTGATCACTGTGAGTTACAACACACTTATAGGGAAGCCAATGTGGTGGCAGATGCTATGGAAGGCTTGGGATTTGATTCAAGTAGCCTTAAATGTTAGATAAGCACTAAAATGCTACCAAACTATATTAATTCCCTCATTAGCAGGGAAAGGACCCCTCCAAACCATGTTTGATTCAAATATCCAAAATTGGAGAACTAGCAATTTTGGCGGCCTTTCTAGTTTTATTACTATGATGGTTACGATTGCCTTAAATTTGACAAGACATTTTGCAAGGATCAAATACATGGATTTCATCATGCAAGGGCACAATAAAAGGAAATGCATTGATAACCTTGACTTTGAAAAAAGAGCCATCATTTTTTTGTGGTATTGGATGATTACGGATAAAGTTATCATTATTATTACTGTCAGAGCATTAAGGAATTGCACTTAGATCCTTTTCACTCCCCATAATGATGTTTTAAGAATGCCTGAACATTTTGGATATTGAATCCCCATGAAGTGTAAGGAAGAAGCCACTTTAACTACTAAACACATTATTTTTAGCCCTGGGTCTGTGAAAATCTGGGTGCTATTTTTCTTGCAAATGAAAATTACCAAGCTTGTTGAAAGAGATATCACTAAGGAGTACGATTTCATGGGTGGGGACCTTAATAGATTGGAGGTCATGAAGATGGAGAATTTCTCCAAAAGGCAGGCAACTTGGATAATGCTAAAGGAAGGTGGGTTTGTCCCTTACATGCAGGCCATAGCTGGTTATGGCAAGAATTGTTCTCAACAATTCATTAGTAGCTGGAAAGGTATAAGGGTCACTATCAATGATATCACTTTCTAGGTGAACGAGGAGACCATAGCTATGGCGATGGACCTTGAAATAACTAGCAAGAAATGAAAGAAGACCACAAAGGTGACAAAAATGAATCCCTAGACTAGTACCATGATAGTTTTCAAAGGGATAAGTTACCGGACCCCTGGGACGATGTGTACCTAGTCATAATGAAGTATATAACCCTAGAAAGTCAATATGGTGTGTACTATTTCTACCATTTCCATTTGCTTAGTCACTTTCGTAATAGGGAGTTAGTCTGCATTCCCTTTTTTTTGATTCATTCCTTAGAAGAGACGATTATGGATGTTAGGAAAAAATGAAAAGAAAAGGGCTAACTTTACTATTTTATACCAAGGGCTCACATTTCATTTATTCTAGTTCCACCTAGCCCTATGGCCTCCTAGAGTGATTTCCATTGATAATTTCCTTCCCACTGTTGATCCCCTTCGTCTAGAGTCTATGGGTGGTAGTTATGCCCCTACTCCACAACCCTCACCCAACCAAACCATGATCAAGAGTAGGAAGAACAAACCCTAGGTTCTGGAGTTGGTTTCCAATAATTAAATTAAAACTAAAAAGAGGGTGTAGGTTCCATTGGGGACTCAAATGAAGAGATTTGTGGGAACTAAAGAAGTTCGAGTAGGCTTGCCATGACCAAGGTTAGATTTAAACAAATGGCTAGACGCTTACAAGAGGATTAGAAGGAAGATACTAATTTAGAGGAGAGTGCTAAGATTTCAGGGGATGGTAAGGAGAAGTTGAAGGATGATACTGATAATAAAGAAGAGGAGAAGTGTGATGACATTGCTGATGACACCTTGGATTTTGAGGTGGAGAACTCTACTAAGGACCCATCCCAAGACCCCACTCATATTTCTACCACATTCACCCTGTTATTTGTTGCTAACCAAGAACACCCCAAATTTGATAAAGCTTCCCCTAACACTATTTCTTCCCCCATAAGGAATGATGATATGGAAATCTTAAGGGCTCCCACTAACACTCTGGATGTGTAGGATAAAAGGAAGTCACTAGTGAATTGCAACAAGGCAATAAATTTAAGTAAGGTGAAGGAGGTGGTTGTTACTCTTAAAGACTTCCAAGAACTAAAGGATTGATGTAATGCGTTGGAGGAAGGTTTCACCTTCTTCTCCAAGTTCATTCTGAAGGTGACCTATCTGACTACGACCACCCTATAGCTTTTGACTCATGAGAAGGAGGAAGAGGGCCTTCAGAATGAAGATTCAAATATGCTCTATAAGTTCCTTGTGGAAGATTGGGCCAAAGTTCTTTTGGCTGGGAAAGGAAAGATGATGGTTGCCAGTTAGCGGCCTTCCCCCTGATGGTCCTTTATTCCCGTGCCTAGTGTTTTTTGGGTTCTCTACTAGTTGTTTCTTTTTGTCTTCTTTTGATGGTTTTTTTTTTTCTGTTGAACTTGGGTATGGGTTGTGGGTGGTACGATGCATTGACCACCCACATGCCTTTTGTTAATTTGTTAAAATTTGTTAGTGTTAAGTGCATGAACTTTAGTACTTTTGTTTACTATTATGATGCTACTTCTATTTTTGATGTAAATTGTTAAAGGGTTTGTTTGGTTGTCTATTGGTGGTTTTGCCACTATTGTAAAGGGCCAACCCCTTGTTTTGGCTGCTTTTATATCAAAAACATCCTTATAAAGGGTAAATGATATTGTAGGTTATAAGGAGGTTTAGGAGTTAAGGAAGAGTATATAGTGGATGAGAGTGAAGCCAACTAAAATTCATGTGAAGAATGATCACACGGGTAAGCTTGAGTTGAGGAATTGGAGAAGATTTAGTTTTCTTACTGATAGTCATGAATCAAGCATACTTCTTTGGAGAAAAAGAAACGTGTTAGGTTTGTTTAAATAAAGTATTTGTTGGACCATTTCAAACAATATACATACTAGTTTAATTTTTATGACAATGACTAATTTAGATCAATTTCAATGCAAACCCCAGGTTAAGCCCTTAAGCTATATTATTTAAGTGTACCACATTACTCCTTTAAGCTAGTAAACAATATCCCTAAAATGAATAGAATGTTAGATGTAGATATGAATTTTAATCTACACGGGATACCAAAAAGAGAAGTTTTACAAGATAGAAATGAAAACTCCAAATTCAAAGGTAATAAACTTGTTTACAAATAACCTATGTACTATATTATATAATTGGATAAGTGTTTTCAACAAATTTAAACATACTCTCCATTTATTAAAATCCATTTTTAACATCCCTTATGAAAGAATCATAATTAAAATTTGACATTCAACAATAATATTAATAATATTACTACAAAACTGAAATTACACGAATTTATCTTATTATAATAATAAAAATTAGATTGTCTATATGATAATAAACTAATACATACGTACATTTATAAGAACATACATTTTCTATTAGATTCATTAATTGTTATTCTTTTTAACTTTCTTATCTAAACTTTCAATTATAAAAATATATTAAAAACTTCGACATCTGAATTTAAAATCACCCGATCAACTGTTAAAAATTCATACTTGCCAACCTAAATCTTATCTATTAAATTACAAATTCACAATATTTATGTACAACTTTACGTTAAATAATTATATTTAAAAACTATATAATAAGACATATTGCGCCCAGCATATTATCAACAACAAATATATAAAAATTAACAATTCGCTCTTATCATATCCGTTCTGCAACAATTTCAAAACAACTTTTTGGCATTGCTATGCATATTATGAATTATTGTCTCTTAAAAAATTTCTTCTTGTTTTATATTCAAAAGCTTTCACATACTTTGATAAAGCACTTCTGATCTCTATTGATGATTTCAGTGTGATTAGACATTTTCAAGTCCTTTCTAAGATATCAAAATCTTGAGAACTTGGGATAATAATTGATAATTATTTAAATAAACAATGTGCAAGCTTTTCCTCATAATCAGATGTTATATGATACCTGCAATTGTCGGAAATCTCCATCTCATTTCTATCCGTGGAAAAGCACATTGTCTCCTTTCTCATCATTTTAACTTTTGAAGCTAATCAATCTCCTAAGGATATAAATCTACACCCCAACTTAATGAACTACATATGTGAGGATGTAAGGCATTTCAATGCAGAGGAATGGTTTTTGTAAATGATTGTTCATGTTATCAATAGAGTTACACTTCTCAATCAATTATTTGTGGGGATCAACTCATACCCTCTTTTTGGTGGTTTGGTTGTACAAATAAATAATGATGGTGTAGTATCATAATGTTAAGAAATAGAACTAATAATGATTTGAAGGTTTTTATCATTTTTTGATTTCAAGATAGAATTTTAATACTAATTGAATAAGCAAAAAGAAGGAAAGTTGTATCAAAAGGATAAAATAGAGTAAGACAACAAAAGAGATATAAGTCCACACCTCTTTGTATATATTTAACGTGAGAAGCAAGACAACTCTAAAATGTGGTAAATGCATCATAAAAGTATGTCTATAAGGTATGCTATATATTCAAAGTTTTCTTTACATTATTATATGATATATCAATAAAAATATAATTGACTATATAAATATATTTACATGAGTGAGTGTAATGTGTAAAATGAGGTGCACCACAATGAAAATGAGATATTGTTAGAATTTGTGAAAATAAATATAAATCCAAAATCTAATGAAAGAGTTAGATTAAATGACAGAAATTGAGATTGGCATAATAATAATACGAGACCAAGTTATGATGTAAATGCTTAGAGGCATAATAGCATCAATATTTCCTAATGTGTTGTATGATATATTTGATATAAATATGAGATTTGAAATACAAATAGTCGACATGTTTATATAGGCATGAGCTAGTAGAAGGCTTGGAAAAAGTTGAGACAAGTGTCTCAACTTAGAGGAAGTAGAGTCGTCATGGACTCATCCACCTACCATCCACCTACAATCTAGAAGCGTGGTGTCCAAATTGGACTGAATCATATCTTAGGAGTAGTTGAGTCAAAAGGATGAATCAAAAATATCCTCCTAATAATAATATTCAAAAAAATAAAATCCTTCTAATTTATGAGTTCACTTAAGTAAATTTAATAGAAGAGTCAAATGGAAAACAATTATTTACTCTAATATATATCACTTCTAGGCATACATGTATAGGCTGAATACTAAGATTCCTTCACAAAGGAGATTCGATTAGTACAAAAGGAAGTAACCAAGTCAATGTGGAATCCCTTGGGTTTTGTTCCTCCTTTCCCTGAGAGAAGGAATTATAATGTAATAAAAGTTGATTTTCTAATTAAAATATAAGTGCATATGATCTAACTAAGTGAAAGGATTAGATTTGATACATCAAATTAAGTTTTATGAAATGAAAAATTAGGAATCAAACTCATCTTAAGGGCCAATAGGAGGGGAAAATTCAAATCTCAAAAATTTGCTATCAAGTTGTGTAAAATATTAGAATAGAGCTAGATTCAGAACCCTGGAATTAAAATTTGTTGATTGTGAAATCATCAATGCCTCTGGTAAGGATGACCTAGAGAGTCAAGGTTGACTAGGGATGAAGGATGACCTAGGTTTCAGAGGTTAACCTAAACCTTCTCTACACAAAACATTGAGATCTGGAAAAAGTATGACAAGAACCTAAAACCCTAGTTTCAAAATATGAATTCACTACTCCAAAAACATGTAAATCTTCTTGTACACATGAAAAATGAATTTTATTTGGGAGGGGGGATATTTACTTATTCAAACCCCCATTTAGTCCATTAAAATTAAAATTATAAATCATGTAAAAGTAAGATATATGTAAATATTCAACTTACTTGTCAAATCCCTATGAATGGATTTGAATTTGCTATCCATAAAGATATATGAATTCTTGTATGAAGATGTATCTAAGATATAGAATTATTTTTTGGGATTTCTCCACAAATTAAAACAGACCTACAAGTGCCAAATCATAGACTTGTGGATGTAAGTATGCTCTTGAATACTTGAAGGATAATGCTTAAATGCTTGAGTGTTGTGGATGAATGTATATCTTATTCGTTGATGGTTATCTATGATATCTCCTATGAAGAAATAAATTGGATTTTGAGAAGGAAATGGATGATTAGTGGCATAGAATAAGAGCCTTCAAAGAATTCTCTCTTTCTTTTCTTGAACTTGTTGAATGCACCTTGAAAGCTTAATTGCAAATGATAACTTGAATGAAGCTATGAATCTTATTCTAAAGTTGATAATATGTGTGGGCTTCATTCATATGAATAATACATGATAAAAATAAGTGAGTAAGTTTTATTTTATACCTATTTCAGAATCAAATTAAAAATGGGTCGACCACACTTGAGAAGGAAAAGATTAAAAACCATGAAATAAGCCCAAGATTTGAGGAAAACTACCTCTAGTTAATGGATGACCTCACCCCTTACCTAGGTTAATAAATTACCTCGGCCAATTTCCAGGGGTAAGGGATGAGATTGAACCTCATCTAAGGGGTTTTACTCATTGAGGTTCCCTCTAGGAATTTAGTGATGGGGAAATAATGGTTAAAAAATGAGTAGAAACTTGAGAAAAATGTGCAATTCAAGAACAAATGCATCCATGTTCTATGAGATCTCTAAAAGGAGGGATAAAAGGTATTACAAAAACAAGTGTACACTTCTTAAGCTAATACATTTAAGCACAAATTTAGGAGTAACATAAGTCAAACTCAAACTCATGATAATTAGATCAAATACATAAGATGGTGTTGTTAGAACTAAGGGGACAAGGAAATATTCAAACCCCCAATAGACTTGAGTCCTCATCAAATATAAAATCACGACTATAGAGATATCTCTAACAAAAAAATAACAAAAAAGGGTCCTCACTCATTAGGATTTATTTGTCTTACTTCAAATTGTAAAAAATATAGAATTACATGGTCTGATAGGTTTGTAGTCTATGATAGTCAATCCTATAAAAAACCTTGCACCTTGTGGTGGCTTTTCATGTTTGTTTAAATGTGCATCTCATGAATGGATAAAGATCTATAATATTCATAAGGATTATTTTTCCTATACAACCCACAAATCAATCAATGTATCACCATGGGGATTAGATATGTATGTGTATGTCAGAATAGATCAAGTGGTCTAGAAATGTGTTATGCTAGTCAACCAATCCAAAATGTGTGAAAAGAGTGAGTAAATTTTCCTAGAAAATTGCATTATGTTAGTGTACTCTATCTATCATGCTTAAAAATAACAAAGCATATGCAATAAATAGGTTATAGACGCCCCCACCTTAAGATTGAAAAATAAGTACTAATTTGGCATCGAAAGGAAGTGATAAACAATGACAAAGCAATTTTGACATCAAAATAGTTCCCACAACAAACACCTACTCCACACCAAAGAGGTCACAACTCCTATGAATCCATAGAAGGGAATAATGCAAATAGGTACCATGAAAGAAGTGCAAAAGAAAATCCTTATTAGGATGACATAGTGTTTATTCTCCAAGGTAAGGGGCTTATTTAACATAGAAATAAGATTGCAAATAATGAACAAGGTTACAATAATAGATTTGTACCCTTAATGTAAACTACCATTTTGATGTAAGATTGGATGTAACATGAGAAACTAATTTTTTGGTGGAAAAATTAACCAACATTGGAACAAAAGATAATGAAATGATTACTTCACATGGTGGCTACAATATGGACAAAGAAGTAATCAATATCATAAAGGGGGGAAAGATAAATCTTAGAGAAGGGGTGATTTTTAATACTGATGGATATGAAAATATACCGTGAAATAATTACCTTTTGTACTGACAAGACTAAAATGGTTATCCTTGTGAATGGTGGGTTAACTAGTCATGCTTTCTAGGTATTTTATCCAAGGTCTCTACATTTTCTCTTGCGATGTGTGGAAATAAAACTATTATTATGAAAATGGGTAGGCATTTGAACTACATAAAGTCAAGGACTTGTAACTAGAAGAAGAAGAAGAGAATATGAGATAACAAAGAAATCACCTAGAATGTCATGGACTGTTGGAGTAATCGAAAAATTATCCTATAAAATAAAAAGGTATAAATTATTATTGATCTGGTCACTAAGGTGACTAGAATTCAAAACACAGGTAATAAATTATTTAAAGACATCAAGTATTCTAAGTAAGCTATCAAAATCTTCCCTAAAAGTAAGAATGAACAAGCTAAATTGGTGAAGAATAATACTTTTTAAAAAATGGATTAGATTAAGAAAAAATGGAGGAAAGTGATGAGATGTGTAATGGACCATATCATCCTTGATGGTAGATTCACTAGGGTTTGGAACAACCATTTTGTTCTTCTCAATCATTTTAGGCATGGAAGTAAACTCTTAGTTCCTTTTTGTTGATATATATCTCTCTTTTTTATAGCCTCAATAAGCATTGTAATGATTTTTCTAACCCTATCCTTTGTGAGGGTTTGATGAAAGTCATATCTAATTACTGTGGGAAGAACAAGGTAGGACAAATCATGGAAAAATAGAAGATACCCAGAAGAAAAGAAAACTAATGACATCTAAAAGAAAGCCATAAATTAGGAAGAAATGGAGGACTCTTCCAATGAATCTTCTTTGAATTTTGAGCTAGAGAAGAGAAAAATTCAAGAAAAATACTATAAAAAGAAGAAGTTCTTTGATTCTAAAGAAAACATGTACAACAAAATGAAGGTGAAAGTGATGAAGCAGATAGCTCTATAGAGGATAGGGATATAAAGGAAGGGGAGGAAAACTAAGAGGAAACAAAGGAAATAGAAGAAGAAGGGGAAGCTAAGGAAGAGGAGGAAGTGTTAGAAGAGAAGGAAGCTAGCAAAGGAGATAAGGAGAATAATGATTTTTTTTACTACCCATGAAAATATGGCTACTACTATTCTTCATGAGATTGGTGAAAACAAGGCTCCTAAAGTCAACAAGGAAATAAATGATCTTGAATTGGATAATATAGATCACAACAACAAAAATGGGGGTGATTCCAACCCTACAGATATCCCTCTCTCTGGTGTCATGGAGGATAACCCATTTCTTCATACTGGAGATAAAGGTAAAATGGATATTCTTCACAACTAGAACCTAAATAATGATAAAGCTAACCAGAACAATTCAATGGACATTGTCTAATTTTTTAAGGCTAGGTACACATATTCTTACAAATTTGGCAAGTGGACAGTGGAAGAAAACAATAATCTTAACAATGGAATACGTGATCTTCATAAAAGAATGGATGAGAAGGGAAGAGGCCTACCACTAAAGAGAATTAGATTTAGGTAGAAAATTATTTTAAGGTCATTATGGAGGTTTGAATACAAGAGATCAATGAGATAATTGATCAAAATGAGGCAATTCTTAGAACCATTCTTCCCCATAACCATAAAGGCCTTGGGGATTTGATGATCACCCTCAAGGGCATGAATTCTTTCCTAAAAATCTTGAAGGCCAAAGAGATCATTAATGTAGACAAAAATGAATGGAATTTGACTAAGGTTAGACAAGGACCTGGTAACAAAAATAGGGCAAGCACTAGAAAGAAGATGAAGAGTGAGAGGAAAGAAAATCCAAAGGCGCAGATAGATATTACAGAGTCCCTTCAAAATCTCAAGAGATTAGAAAAGGAGATTGAGACTCTTGTCAAGCAGATGGTTTAGCTAGGCAGTTTTGATCCTTTTTATTGGTTTGGTCTTGTGCTAGTCTCCTTTTTATTTAGGCTTTTTTTGTGTTGGGTGTGTAGCTATATTTTGTCTACTAGTTTCTACTGGTAGTTATTGTTCTTGTCTAATGTTTCAGTGTTACCTTTCATGGGGTAACATTTTTTGAAAGTGTTCTTACTGAATATCTATCTTTAAGAGATTGCAAAGGGTTTCAACATCTCTTCAAAACCTATTTTTACCATTAATAAAAAATAAATAACACATGACCTAGGGAAAAGTGGATCCTTGAGAGAATAAGAGAGGTTATATGATATCATTTCCCCCAAGTGTAGGGACAAGGGCAAAGGGGGCCTATAATGTCACTCACAAAATGTACCATATATAATAATGAGCTCCTAAGGAATAGCCTAACAATGTTACATGGTGTGGAGCAACATAATAAGGACCTAGATATTATTTAGAAGAAGTGGTATTAAAAATGAATCATTGCAAGATAATATAGAAATAATAGAAGTATCAATGAGGTGTTAGATCTTGTGATGTAAATCTTGAAATTCATTAGTAGAGTAGTCATGATAGCGGTGATACATGCAAAAATTCAAATAGTTATAAGATGTGGACTACATTTCTTTTTTATTTTAGGTCTAGTAATCACCTTAGCACAAAGAATTTTAGGGGGAAAAAACTCTTCACTAATAGTGATAGGAGGAGATATATTAAATGATAAATGAGACAATGCAGATAATTTCTTTTTTATTTTAGGTCTAGTAATCACCTTAGCACAAAGAATTTTAGGGGGAAAAAACTCTTCACTAATAGTGATAGGAGGAGATATATTAAATGATAAATGAGACAATGCAGATAAGGAATGAAACTCAAAACCAATTGCTTCCATAGGTTTCTCATTACTATCAATACTTTGTTGTGTACATCCTAATTCATGTTCAGAATTATTATTCATAATGGTGTTAAATATTTATGGTTTCTTGTAAGAATTGAATCCTAGTCCATAAGAATACTCATGCCTCCAATTTCCTAAGGATTTTTGAATTCCTTGTTCTTTTTCACCACATCCATTCCTATCGAGTCCATTACTTTCTAATAGATGATAATTGAGACCATAACACGAAGCCATATCAAAAGGAGACAATGGAACTTCATGACTCACTATGTGATCACAACTAGTTTTGATTAATTCATTATGAGTGTAAGTAACAACAAAATTATTACTCAGCTCTTTAGAAAGAATATTTATTTTGAACTCTTTGTCAAATTTAGATTACATGAATTAAATGTGTGAAACTTTATACTCTCCAATAAAAGTTGATGTGAAATATAAGAATCCTTAGTCAAATATAAGAATCCTTAGTTGTCATTTGAAACAGAAATGAAGGAGAATCACCATTATATTCTTCAATAGAAACATTAGTATTGCTTGATTCAAAATTCAAACATTTGTTGGGTCTATCATTTGTGTGAAGATTGTACATCACATTCTTGAAAAAAAAAAAAAAACTTTTTGATAAAGAATGGAAGGAACAACATGCTTGTTATGTAAAAAAGGTTTACCCAAAAGAAGGTTGTACAATTAAGAGGTCGTCCAAGGATCAAATTAATAGAAGTCTTCAAAATAAATAGACTTGCATTAATAGGTAAAGTGATGATGCCTAAATTTTTCTTAGAAACATTGTCAAATCCACGTATAGGAATGTGATTAGGTCAAATGGTTGAATGATCAACTTCAATTTCAGCCTCAACCCATTATCAATTAAAGTCTTATGAATGATATTACCATTGATAAGGATATCTACCATAAGATCACTATACCGATCTTCAACTTATTTAGGAAGTAAATCATCTTGAGTAAATACAATTTGAGGTGAGACATGGGTAGCATGCATGCATTAAAAAAAGGAATTGATGTTATCTTAATTCGGAGGTGGAGCTAGAAGATTGGTTAAATATCTGTGAAATGCTTCATAATATGTAGGATAAGTTTGAAGAAGTTCCCAAAGAGGAATTTTGGTGGGATATTATATAATTTCTCTACCAAGTCATACTCCTTTCCAAGATTTTGGAGAAGATGGGGTAGATGAGGAAGAGCAAGTTGAGAAGGTGGGAGAGAAATAGGAAAAACTAGATGAGAAGGTTAAGGATTATTTTTTGTAAAATAGGTATAACACATTCCATGATAATCCTTAGTAAGCTCCAAATGACTTCTAGATTTCCCTTTGATAGTTATAATAGGCTTATTTGAACACCCTTTAATCATAATCCCGAGTGTAGGGAAATTCAAAGGATTATATTCTTGAGGATAACCCTTGATAGTGATGATAGGTCTATTAGGACTTGAGGGTATCCTTTGACACTCATCAAATACTTTTTGACTATCGTAGTTTGAGCATGAATATTGACAACATTAACGTGATTACGCTCTTGGATTTTCATTAGTTCATCACTAGAAGGGAGAGTGTTGGTGCAATTAAGCATTCCCTAATTATACTTTACTCAAGTTTACTTAGGACAACGCATTTTCGTATTAGTTTTCATACAGATGCATATGAGTTTGAATTTCCTTTAAGCACACGATGTTGAAAAAATCCACAAAAACCTGATATTAGTTGTCATGTCATACCTCTTTATTTGTGACTCAAGCCAAGAAGTCTTTAATGCAACCAAGATGGCAAATCAGATTCGACATTGGCAGTCCATTAGATATATCAAAAAAAGCATTTGAGTTGTGACTTCCAAGCCATCTCGGGTTTAGGCATTTCCACTGAGCTTGATCTATCGCTTAGAAGGTACCTTTCATTGGGATTAGGGTCGAGAAACCTTTTCTACCACGGGATGATCCATTGGAGTTTTTCTTTCAATTAGATCAGACATTACAACCATGAAGACATTGATAGTCGACCTCTTTGTTGACATCAGATTTACAACTCAGCAAATGGGCATATTGATATGATCTACAAACATTGATATTGATATTGATATTGATATGATCATACGTCTGATAAAACAAATGCAACATTATCATCGCATTTCCTCTGTAAAATGTGGTTTCAACTTTCCAATTGCAGACAGACAAAAGAATGTAAATGCGGAGCAGCAACACGATACTTTGCCAGATGTTACTACTGTTCATTGTTTTCATCTCCTACGTGTCTACCATAGAAACATACCATCGTTTTCTATTGCGTACGTTGCCATTTCCTCGCAATAGCATTGTGAAATATCAGCAACCCTACCGAGTTAGCACTATTTCCACATCAACAAGTGCCCACTCGGAATCTAGTCGTCCTCTAACAAGTCATTTTTTTTTGTCATGTATTTTAAAATTCACTATGGTAAAATTGATGACCATTTGACCATCACATTAGGCAATTTTCTTAGTTTTATAACATCATTAGAGGTTAACATTTTTAGCTAGAATTTTCTGCTTTTTGTAGTGATGGTGTTCGTTTCTAGTTTCTACAAAACGAAGATTTCGGTGGTTATACTTGTATAATTCTTTATTTCGCAATTAATTTTTATTTTCTAAGTCCATACTTTATTTAGAAAATTTAGATTTTCTATTAGATTATATAGTCTTATTTGGATGAAAATTTTGATTTCTTGAAATTGACCTATTTTGGTCCTTGAATCAATTGGATCCTTAAGTGATTTTTTGTCCTTATTGTGTGAGTCTATTATTGCTTCATATTTGTCATTGTATTAATCATTTATCACAGGTCCACTTTGGCTAATTTTAGCAAGTGGCAATTGTAAATGCACTACATATCAAGTGTCATAATTATGATTATTTATTTATTTACTTTATTTAATTAATTATTTTAATTATTTTATTATTTTTTGTGAGGGAGAGGTCTTTGATTCATTGCATTTTGGAGGTTGCATTGATTTGTTGATCTCATTTTGTATCATGTGAGAAGTACATCACGGGTAAAATCATGGAATATACTAGTCATTCATCTTGTAGTTGTACATTTAACTAGGGAAAATTATGAGTCACAAGAAATGGTATTGTCACATATTGTAGATAGTTGAAGATTTTGCCACATCTTTATGGACTTATTCTTATGCCAACTTCTGAGTGAAGAAAACTAGCTTCAGGTGGAAAGAATAAAGATATCAAAGGATTGATATATTACAACATCTCTTCCTTTACTAAAGACCAATCAAAGCTTGAGGATATTTAGTTCCCAAATACATGCTGGACCATTATTTGGGAACATTTTGGACATCCTCGTGTTCATCCATTCCCAAAAAGGTCTAACTAAAAATTACCTCATTTGTAATAACTCCAACCGGTTATAACCCCATCAAACATCGAATCTTTATAATTTAGTTGTTTGACATTTCGTTAGACACTTTACAAGAAAGCTCAGATACCACTATAATAACCCCAACCGGTCATAACTTCAACAAATACCAAATTCTTTAATAATTCAGTCGTTTGATATTTCATCAAACACTTTGGACATAAGGAATATATAAATGCTAAACTTTAATTGATATGCTCGTAAAACTCCAAACAACCAACAACAAATATTTTTGTATTTTTTGGAACATATAAAAATTGGTTACACATGATAAAACATGCATTTACATCAATAAGACATTAGGGCAACAAATTCTAATGTAAAAATATGATATAACTAAGATTACAAATAATTTCTATATTCTTACACATGCCCTAAAATATTCAAATCTATCCTCCATGCAATACAAATGAAATAGATAGGAACTTAGAAAACTACTCAAGGAAATCTAGATTTTTACTATAGCGAGATCTTGCAGTAAAAAGGACACTGTAGTGAATTACTATAGTGATGATATTGTAGTAGCAATAGTGTAGTAGCGTTACTGTAGCAAGTTACTATAGTAGCATTACTATAGCAACATTACTGTAGCAGTGATATTGTAGCAATATCCAATTTATTCCTTCAATCTTACTCCATGAATATGGCCTTAGGCCACAAATTTGACACAATGAAGAGATTGATCTATCTTCTCCAACAATTGCAGCCCCTTGAAGGATCTTTCACCAATATGCTTGAATAAAACACCTGTATGATGTCCTCCAATACCAAATTCAGTGGGTATTTCACTAGCTCAAATGGAGGCATAGAAAAGAACTTCATTCTCTAGTGGCAAATATTGAAACCGTTGGCTCCACACAACTCATCAAATGTAAATTAGAATAATCGAATGATAAGAAAAGAACCTCTCATGCCCTTTTATTCTTTCCTTGTAGGAACTCACTTACTTTTCTCCCTATTGTGGGATAAAAAATATAGTCCCACTTTTTAAATCTATTTAAGTGACTTAAGTTATAATATAATTAATTATATTATAACTTAATAATATAAGCACGAAAATTTATATTTATTTTGGCCAAATAAATATTAATATCTCCATTATTACTCACATTTTTTGAACTAAGGACTCACATGACCAAGCCACATATGACCATACATCATTTCTAAAAATAGAAAAGGTCCATCTCGATGATTCAACACTTACTAAAAATAGGAAGTAGAGCAAATGATGTTTGAATTAAGCCAAACGAAGACCAAACTAAAGCTCAATAAATTGTGGAGAAGGTAAGACCCTCCCAACCCAAGCCACTGCCTCAATAGACACTCTACCCATAATAATTAGCCTACGAGGATCACAATAATAAGCCAATCTTTGAAACTTTGATGTTGCCTAAAGAAATTACATCATTGTACTTGATGATGTAGATAATATTATTTATGGTTTCTTAACTATATCGCAACACAACTTGAATGTTCTGATGAGTTGAAGGCTAAAAGTAAAGCTTCTAAAGTTGCTTCTACTTCTATTTAGATTACAACTAGTGTTCCTCTTGATGTTTCTTGAACTCTATCCATATTTTCTTTTAATTCATTATACCAAGATATTCCTTTTAATTTAGTGGAGTGGGATTTTCCTTGTCTCTCAATTGTAGTTCCTTGGGATGACTTCTTAATAGAAATTACAATTTTTTTGGTGGAGTACTATATTAAGGATTTGGAGACTTTACTAATGACATCCATTTTCTCTTTGTTGTAGATGATTCGTCTTCAATTATTTTAGCGGAATAATCTAACCCTCATCACTCTTCATTTGATCATTCTTTCAAATTTTACATGATTATGGATCCCTTATGTACCACTTTAAAATGGAAACACTTAATTTTGCAACCTTTTAGTCATTTTTAAAGTGGTTTTAGTCCATGGGTAATTGCACAAACAATTGTCATAGATTTGGACATTGGTTGGGAAAAGCTGGATCAAGTCTATGTGGGTACTTAGATGGAAGGGGGTGCTCGGCCGAGTACTCCTTGGTCAAGGGTTACTCGGTCGAGTACCCCATGGGCTATAAAATCCATTTGTTCATCTCCTAGCCCCTCATTTTGCACAAGGGGGCTAAAGGAAGAAGAGCGACCTACAAGAGGTGCTTCGATTGAGCAAAGGTAGGTGATTTTTTTAATTAAAAAAAATTGTTTAATTTTATTAATATGAATGTTAAAATTTAATTTTTTTTATTAATTATGTTAAAATAATTATGAATTACTGAAACACTATCCTATAATGTCAATGTTGATTCTAAAACTATAAACTTAAACTCTAATTATAATTTATAATTCTTGTTCTATTTTAGTAGTAATTATAATAATCATCTTAAGTCTTACCCACTTATTAACTATAACTTTTACCTTTATGCACAAAAATTTATCATTTTAAATGTTCATGTGTTTTAAGGGGATATTTTTACATTTATAATTTCATGTTAAACTAAATAACTTCTAATTTTTTTAATTTAGAAATTATGTCTTTAATTTTAAAGATTATTCAAGCATGTACATGCAATTTGAAGGATGCAGTTTACAAATTTATTATATGTGCACATAATCACACAACATGCATTTATTAGACAACTCATTTAATTTTACTATTTATGCTAATTTTATATCTATTCACATGTGCACACTTGCAGTGTTTATATATTCTATTTTTATATGCATTTCATCATATACCTACATATTATGACATCCAGTGGTTCAAAGCCCATTATAGGAGCTAGTAGTCATCAATGATCATGTGGTGGTAGATCGTCACAAACATTATCTCAAGACTATACTCCCCATAGTACGGTGACCTGTAGATAGGGTGTTATGATGACATTGCATGGTGCTCTAAATAAGATAGATTGTACATTGCAAAATGTTGAGCACCTCCCTAATAGGGAGAAACTACATTCTATTAGGATTGATCTTTTGAGTATGATTCAGAAGATTGAATCATACAACCCTTATGTTGATCCATCCATTGCAACATATTATTGCATGTTATCTCACGCAACTTCATGATTTGTCAGATAGAAAATTGTAGATGTATAGGTTTCAACATAGATGATTAAGAGCACTCTATTCCTTATTTACTTACCTATGTGTGTAGTAAGAGCCTATAGAGTGACAAAGTGTCAGGATCCCCTTGTTGCCACATTCATTTATCCTAAATGGTTGGGGGCACATCATATATGGTTGTAAAAGGATGCGGTGCCAATTTGTTTCTGCAAACAATTGTATGTAGAATTTTATTTGGGTTATGATGTGGACTATACAGACTATTTTGACTCAAAACTAAAGCCCTGATTTTGAATACTATCCTAAAAATTGAACCCTATAAGTGCATTTAATGTATGTGTACCCGGCTATCCTATTGAGGCCTAAAAGGTGTTTAATGTTTCTAACACTTCACATTTAGCATATCCATGTGTTTCATGAAGATAAATTTCCATTCCGAATCATTTCATGAAGTCTACATTTTTGCCTAAGTGTCAAATAGTGACAGGTAGCCTAGTTTTCATTTGAATATCTCACACCTAGTAATGTTTCATGACTCGCTGCTTTGGGAATGTTTAGGACGCATATCAAAGAACCTATGTTTCAAATTTCAATTTATTTCAACATGTTTTGACTAGGTTTTGAATCCCTCAAAGTTGGTTGTTTACTATTGTCATGTTGATTTGAATTGTTCAAAATTTTGGGAGGCTCTGTTTGATTGGTTATAACTTTGACCTAGTTGACCAAAATGAGAAAATGCTTTTTGTATTACATTCTAGAGGTCAAACTCTTGTTATGTTTCAATTTTGAGCTAATGAAGAATCCGTTTGATTAGTTTTTGAAGGCAATTCCAAATACAATTTCTAAAGTTTTACTAGTGTTGTAAAGTGCAAATTAATTAGTACCCCTATTCGGGATGTCATAACTCTGAGTCTATGATTTTTTGAACCAAATGGATTGTATCGTTGTGTTCTACTCTAAAAATTCTTTAAGTGTGCCAGTTTGTATGTCTTGACAAATCCATTTGGACACTTTCCTAGGTCCATTGCATTTGCAAAAATAATTTTTTTGCCAATGTTTCCAGTTTGGTAAATCCAAGTAGTCCACTTTAAACATTTTTCAAATGCGCCCAGTTATTTGTCATGAGCCCTAATCCAAAATTTATACTCTCCTCATGACAGTAAACCAACGCCCTAGTTTTCAAGCCCCCAAGTGTCAGTTTGACCTATTTCTAAAGCCAAAGCCAAACACATTTTATTGTTTTCTAACATGTTTGCTTGCAAGTAGTTCTGAGGAGGAAAATTTGACAGTCAATATCTTTTGACCCCGACTTCATCATGACACAAAATTTGACAAGGTAAGAGAATGTGGAATAGAGAATCAATATGTCTATTTTCAGGGCTCAGTTAGGTGATTTGGTCAATTTTTAGTGCTAGTTAGAGGACCCCTTGGCATGAAATTGGCAATTTGTAGGAAATGGTAAATTGAGTTTTAATTGGTATTTCAGTGGTCGAATTTGATCTTGATCAATACCAGATGTTCATTGTATCATTTTGAGGGTTAAGTTGTTTGAAAATGAAATTTTTTTAGCTGGACCCACTTTGGGGTCCGACTAATTTCATCAAATGGATAAGGTGTTGAGAAATTGAAAATATTCAGAGGTTAAAATAATTATTATTATAAGTGTATCAAAGAATTCATTGATTTTTAAATATTAAGGAGAGTGTAAGTTGAATAGGCGAGTAAAGTAATGTATTGGCTCAACTCTTTTGTATCATTATGAAATGATACATGTGGTTTCTCAATTAGTAGTACTATTGGTGCGTAGGTAAAAGAGTGGTTTGGGCCACATATCATAAAGATAGTACCATTGCAACCAAGAAGTGTGGCTTTAATGATGTCCTTATCTTTGATGACTAAGAAATGCATGAGGCACCATGCTAACAAGTGTAATAGGAATACTCTTAAAGAGTAGTAAATAACAAGCAAGCACAATAATCACCTCTTCTGTAGCACATTTTTTCCTTTGCAAACTCCCAGATTCTTGTTATAGTTGTTGAAAATTTTGAAAAAAAAAAAGGAAAAAATATTTTTGTTGCAATCATAGCCTCCCACATATACCACCAAACTTTGAGAGACTTAATGGAATAGAAAGCAGGTCACGACTTTGCATTGAGGGCATTCATACTCAACTTTATCTTTGCCACTAACCCATTTGCTAATTGCCGTGCCTACTACTCGTAGTTTCATAAGCTAAAATTCTCATTAGGAGAAAATTGAATCTTAGATGTTTTGGTCTAAGAATGGAGTGGGCGGAAAGCCTTATGGTGAGCAAATTTTCCTTGCATAAAGAAATGCGTCCTATCCTTCATCAATGGGATTGTTATCGACGTGAATGAATTTGGAGCATCAACCACCTGATTTTTCATGAACAAAACCAATTCAAGATGGAGAAAATGTTTGGAGGATCTCCATGACATGAAGAAGAGCAGAGATTACCCCATAGCTAACACTCCATGGAATAATTAAAATCTCATGTTTTTGCACTTGCGATGGCTTATCTTGTGACTCATTTGACACATTAAGAACATGTTTTGGTGAATTTTTTTTCTATTTTGGAGAAGAGTATCTCATCATTTAAAATAATGAGATGCTATGAATGAGGAAGGACCCCTATGGATGAGTTTTGAGCTGTACATTGACCTGTGAAGTGACACATGCCCCCTTGTTATGATTAAAATAGAAGATAGTAGCAATACTGGTGTCTCTATTTTGAAGTGCAAGTAACATGAGGGTTTTGTCATGGAAGGCATTCCTTCGAACCCATCTGTAATGGCTGCAACTTTTGGAGAAAGGCTAAACATATATTGTGGAGCACGGGTATGAGCAAGGTGAGTTGACAACGAAATTCAGATGTAGAGCCACCCTCTTTTCCAATCACCACAGAAAAAGAAGACCAAAATATTAAAGTTTAAATCCCACATTTTTCAAGTGATGGCTTCTCAATGTATTTTTATACCATAGCACACAAGGATAACTTTTCTAGAAGGCTCACACCTTTTGAGACATAAGGCATGATCACATGGTGGGCCCTAGTCAGTTGGAGTGCACGTGACAAAATTTTGAATAAATAGGCAGATGTGGACAAAGAGGTGGAGATGACATCAACATCCAAATGTACAAATTACAATGTGACACTTGGCATGCATTTGAAAGAGATAATGACATGGTGGTTCCAAATTTGACGCTCAAGATTTTGGCACATGGTGAGATTTGACAGCAGGTGCTTCCTCTCATTGTAAAGATGTGCGAAGGTTAAGTAAAGTGGGGAAGCACCTTGCCAACATGTGGAAGTGGGCTCGGGTCGACTATGATGTGGCACAGGTAGAGATTGAGCCAATAATAGGATGACACGTGGTAGTGATGTGGCGAGGGGACAACAGGCAATGATGTGGCACAATGACTATGTAGAAGGGTACAATAGGAGATTGCCACATGGAGAACTAGTGGAAAAATTAGAGGGTGCCATGTGGTACCTAGTGGTAGGTGATAGAGCATATGATCAACCAACCATAGGTTGATACATGTCAAGCTTGGTCAAACCCAGGTTTGGCCTAAATAGAAATGGAAAGGAAAAAAATCAAAATGCAAAAATATTGATTTCTTATTATCCTTTAGTTTTAAATGTGTAGAAATTTTTAAAATCAAGAAGGGATATATCATAAAATTTGAACTTTAGGGTTTTTTAAATTTTTGCATAAAATGTTTGGAATGAGATGTAGATCTCAGAACAAGTCTAGGAGCCTGATTTTCAAACTGATATTTTGGGCATTCTCGATAAGTGGATATGGGAATATCGTATATTGTCAAAACTGAGAAAGAATAAAATTTCCATTTTTGAAGTTTGTTTTCACATAGAAAGTAGTATATTTGACCTATTCAGGGTTTTTTCTAGGTACTCATTTTTCAACCACATTCAGGTATAGTAGTTTAGTTTTGATTTTTAGTAAGATGGTGAATTGGATGTGTGCCAGAGGCAGTAAGAATGCAATTAGAGGTAGATTTTCTCACCTCCAAGCCAGTTTAGTGAAGTTTTTATTAGCATTCAGATGCATATCTGATGTTTTTGTCAAAATAGGGTTTTAACATCATTAAGAGGAGATATTTCAAGTTTGTTAGACAACAATGATGAGAGTCATATCAGGTTTTGGTTGTATAGAGAAGAGAGATGTTTTGCAACAATAGGGAATGGGGATTCAAATGGACACATGTCACTTCCAAATTAGTTCCAACTTCTTCTTCCTTCCTATATCTTTCTCTTTCTCTCTGATTGTAAGGGTTCTAGTTTCTTGGACATTTTTTTTTTAGTGTTGTGATACCACAAGGATGGATCTAGTTAGGTTGAAATTTTTGTTATGACTGTGATACCATTCTCTTTAGCATATTTCTCTATTATGAACAATATTAGTTAAGCTCATATAGATAGTTTTGATCTATTTAATGGTTTTATGAGTTGTTTACATGCATCTTGAATGTATAGTTTTAAGGAAACGAATACAAATGAGTAACAAACTTCTTAGTTTCATTCTGATTCTTGTCTCCTATCTCTATAATCTACAATGTTTTGTGGTTTAGGGATAAATAAATTAGACCCATTTCCATCCCCTTAAGGTTGTACGTCTCATATGTTTTGTTGTTGGAATAGAGGGCCAAGTAAATGCTTGATGTATTTGATAGGGTTATTGGTTATTTGAGAAGGATATTTCATGAGAATGAGCTCTTTATGAACATTGATGTCTGATTCACAAAGGGATAAAATAGATTTGATATCTTGATGTATGGAATATGTCACTAGTATCCTAGATGTATGTGTGTGATCTATGGAACTACCCAATAGATAAGGCATTGATTAGCTACAGGATCAACTTGTTCTTACTATTGCATATTTGGGGATTTGTTGAAATCAAAATTATAATCATTCATTTCCATTTTTGTTTAAGAGCTGAAAGGATGCCTTCACTTAGCTTATCAATTTATTAGGTCATGTTATTAGCTATTTCATGTCTATGATCTTTGCATAAGTATAGAAGATATAAGGGTTCTATCTACTTTATTTAAATTTAGTGTATGCTTTTGAAAAACTGGTACCATATGAAGAATCTATAGGTACACTTGCCTAGGTTTTACAAAGCCTGAAGTAGAAGAAGGGTCTAGCCTTATAGTTGGCCAAGTGTCTGGAAGGATATGTTGTAGATGGGAAGTAGCTTCCCCTAGATGTATTCTGTTCTCATTGGGATAATTTGGAACCATGATATTTCAAACACCAACACAGACCATCTAAGTTATGCAGGCTAGAGGAAGGGCCAGTTTGGAGATAATTTCATACCATTTGACCTAACACAACCCCATAATAAGAGGGATTCGGTGGGTCAAAACCTTTCAGCTCTTCTAAAAGGTTTGGAGGCATATACACGAGCTAGAGATTATGCAACTGAGGATGCTCATGTCAACTTGTACTCTAACATTGCAAATATTGCTACTCAAGTTGATGATTTTTCATCTGATCACATTGCTATTTATGTACTACAATATCATATTATTCTAACTTTTTATGCATCACATCCACATTATGATACATACTTTTGTTATGATAGATGAGATAACATAGCTATATGAGGGTCATCTATGCACAATGAGCAATATTATAGTCGAAGATCTCCTTGAGGCATATCACACTATCAATATGTTCCGATGGGATTAGTTTGTCTTATTTGCCTAACTTTATTAGAGGAGTGCTTAGGAGATCCTCTAGTGGTAGCATTGAGGTACATGGAGATGCAACAGCCAGTAGATCCAAACATGAGGATATTTTGATACGCCCTACAACTCCAAGACCTCCTATAGTACAATCCACACCACCTCTAACATATTCCATGCCTCTTTATCTCTAGCAAACACTAACCACCTCCTAATTCATGACTAGGTTATCATCTATTATTATGGATGATGTCATTGATCCTGATGCACTCTCTGTACAGTCTTCTGAGTTATTTGAGATTGGACATGCATTCTAGGTATGAAATCAATATTTTGGATTAAAATTTAAATCATGTTAAATACTTTATATGTATTTTTGTATATATTATATATAACTAATTTGATATATATTTATATGTGTGTGTATATATTGTGTAGGTGGAGGGTCATAGTATGACAACTTCATTTGCATATGGAGATTTACAGGCATTGGATATCCTATTGATTAGGATACACAGGTAAGATAATTCATATAATTTATAAATTTATAATAGTTTGAATCAAAATGTATTTATATTCTAATGTATATGCAATTTATTTTTGAATATAATGTACAAATCCCTACAATAGGTGCACCATTAGGTGAGAGAGACACGAGACATGTTGATCCTATTGATCGGTATACACATGTAAGTTAGTTTGAATTTAATTTGATGGAATATTTATTTTGAACTAAAGCATGTAGATTGTTGTCTTCTTTAAAATTTATTCTTTAATGTACACATCTAACAAGTATTGAAATATATAATGTATGCGAACCCCTGTAGCAGGTGCACCATTGGGTGATGGAGTAGGTGGTTCTAGGGCCACATGAGTTAATCTATACATCTAGAGATATCTTTAGATTTATGCATTTAGGTTGTTCATATTGATGATACTTGTTGATACATTTTTTGTTCACGTTGATGATACTTGTTGATCTACATTTAGTTGTTGATACATTTAGCAAGATACTTCTAGGTCCATGTATTTGGATATATTTTTGACATTGGTCTTCTATAGTTGATACATGTATGTATATTTATTGTGTGTGTGTGTGTGTGTGTGTGTGTGTGTGTGTGTGTGTGTGTGTGTGTATCCATTTTATTTGGTGTTATATTTTTTTTTGTTCAATGTTAATGATTAAATTTTTATCTAATATATATCTTTCAAATTTATGATTAGACATGTAATCTAAATATATATGTTTCTAGATTATGATTAGACATGCATGATTGGTTCAATTTAGGTGATTTAAAATATAGGTTTAAATTATTACATGTGATTGATTTGAAACTTTAGATGATTAAACATTGAATATAAATACACATGGATTACATATGATTGATGATTCTAGACATTCAATTGTTTATATTATAGATGATTTGTAGGTTTACATGATTAAATGTGATTGATTTGAAACTTTAGATCTAACATTGATAAACATATAAGAGGAAAATATTAAATGAACATATATACATATATAAGTCCTAAACATGAAATGAACATACACATATAAGAGGAAAGTTAGAAATGAACATGTGTACATGTATGTCTATAAGTCCTAAACATGGCATTATTGGTTCAATTTATGTGAATCAGAAAATATAAGTCCTAAACATCAAATAAACATACACATATAAGAGGAAATATGAAATGAACATGTTTTATGTTTATATAAGTCCTAAGCATTAAATAAACTTACACATATAAGAGGGTCCTAAGCATGACATTATTGGTTCAATTTACATGAATCAACATATTAAAATATAGTTCAAAACAATGTAAAGTCATTTCAAAGTTCAAATAACTCATCAAGAAATAATATAGTCATTGAACCATCCAAGCCACATGAATTCACTTTCAAATTCAACTTCAAATTTGAATCTAATCCAGAGATCTACAAAAATAAATCTAGATAGTGTAAAGTTCTTCTTACATATAGTTTGTATCCTCCCAAACTTTTATGATCTTAAAAAAAAATTCATTCTCTTCAATAGGCGATTTCCACTTTTGCTTGTCATGTCCTCTTCTTGGTACTGTATTAAATTCCAATTTTGTCGCTACAACCAAGTGACTATAATGTAGAACTTATTGGCCACACATGTATTCAATAAATTGAACTCCATTTTTTTCAATCTTTTCTTGTTGATAATATGTTCCTTCGATAACAAAAAAACCAGTTGGATAAGATTGTCCATCATCATCTATGGTTGGTTTTGGCAACTTGAACTTTTCTTTAGTGCATCTAGGAAGATAGTAGTCCACCCTTCTATATTATTAGGATTGACAACCAAAACAAAAATATTGCATGTACATGTACTCATGAATCTAGATTAGTTATATATAAATAATTTGAACTTCATTAATCTGCACGATAAATCACTTTATATTTTAATAGAAAAATCCAATACATATACAAATGAATATATATAAGTATATATAATATGTGTGCATGCACAATAACACATGTACATGTAAAAACTAAATCAAAGACACATTCATAATCAACATCATATACAGGATGATGAATATCTAGGCTTTTGTCATCTTCTAAAAATGAGAATATCTAACTATATCTTTCAAATTCCACCCTGAAACATATACATTTGCAATATTCTTAGATTGACTTGTTAGATTATTTTCAACATAGTCATCGCAAAGACATGATTTATCTCTTACTTGAATTACTGGAGGCTTATGCTATGTTGTAGTCATTACTTGATGCATACTTATTCCAACAATGGGTTGACAATTATATGGATTAGATACATTAATATCGATCAAGTGCGTATATAAAAATATGATATTAAACTATCTAGATCAATAATATAGAAGAAGAAAATTGCATATATATAGAAAGTTAAAATTAATAAAAAGGAGAACTTTTACTTTAAATTATCTAAATGAATTCAACACTTTTTACCTTTCAATTCCCAAAATAATGTTTGTTGTATTTTGTGTCCCAATTAGCAAAATGAGATTGACACCATTCAACAATTTTATTTAAATTCTCTGTCACATTACCTATCGAAAAATTACAAATGAGCCACATGAAACATTAAAAAAAAGAAAAACAATGTCTTCCTACCTTGAAGCTCATGTTGTCATAGTGCATGCTTTACACATTCTCTAGCTCCATCATGCTCTCCTTTTCAATGTCTACTTTCAAAAAAATTCCAAATGAACTTAACATTGCGACTAGTACTATGTTTACATTGCTAACTAGTTAAATGCTTACGCAGATTTAAATTGGTCAACAATTTGCAAATTTGTTAATATATAATATGTACATGCATAAATGTATAAACATCAAGATAAATTCAAAACTTTTATGACATACAATTTTTAAAATTATCTTTAAAAAGTTAGCTCGATCTAATACGTATGTAACTTACCCACACAATCGTTAGACCAAATCCAATGTTGTGAAGCATTTATCCCATATTATGCAAGATCATCAAAAATCTTTTAAAATAATGAGCCACATAGCTCCTATCATGTACCTTATCATCACTAATATATAAATGCACCTCCTTGATGCTAATACACACATCCAAAGTAATTTCTACCCCATCCAAATAAAATTATTCATGTCTATAAGTCACTTGTACAAATATTGAAACTTGGTAAGAATAAAAATATTGTGCTTGAAGTTGTGATCAAGGGGAAAATGTGTAGTTTTCAGAAAAATCTACAATTGAAAGAATACAACTAGGTGGGAATTAATTTTTGTATTCATGAAATTGTTTGGATTTTCATCGTGCACCATGACAATGTTGAATATGTGGATAAATCATAGTACAAAATCTAGTCATAAACTTGAGGTAGGCAAATCCACTCTCCTTCAATATAATTTTTTAAATTCCTGTCTTGTCTTTGTTTAGTATGTCTCATATTCAAATCTCTTCCACACAACAAACTTTGTAACATCAATATCTCAGTTTGAAATGCAAATTTCTATAAATGTCCACAATGAATGCATTCACCCTTTATACACTAGATGTTGAAATTGTTTGCATCATCTAATTTATCACATAGAATGACCTTCACAAATTGTGTCATACTTCTAGGGACAACCACATTTTTATTGATTTCTACCATGAAATTTTTATATGATTACAAACATAGATGAAACTCAACATTATTTTATCAAAAACAAGTTTCACAAACCTTATTTATGCATACAAATGAAGGGTGCAACATCTCAAACTTTCTTTGACATATTTTCACATCTCTAAATTTTTGTTTGAATACATTGAACAACTCACTTGTTCTTGTATCAATAAAATGTTTTGAATGTGAAATGTTTCTACCCATCTCTTCATCTCTTATTTGTATAACATCCTTTCTATTAGATGAAACATGAGAGTGACTAGTCCAATATTCAATGACACATATTCTTACATCTTCACAAATTCCATCTTTTTGAGGAAGTCTACAAATATTGTCCTATTTCTTTTCAATATTTTCATCTAACCATAATTCTCCTTTGAATATACCTTTGAATGGTTCTTCTCAAAACATTTAGTAAACCAAAAATTGCTTGAACTTGTCTTTTACATGTCAACCTCTTGCTAGAAATCATAGTTATTAACACTTTATATACATCAGTTGAGTCAACTCTTGACATCGTTCAAAGCATCAATCACATTTTCAAGTATTATTTCTTTTACTTGACCTCCCAAGGTTTTCTTATTATTGACACTCAACAACTCCATAACTAGTGTTATTTCTCTTTTTCAAAATAATCTAACAAATAATTATGATTTTCCTATCGAAGATTTACTCTCAAAATATTCTTACCACAATTTTATAACATCTAAATTAATTGTGCTATCAAGTACCATGTCTTTGAATGATACTTGATTAAAAAGAGAAACTTCATTCAATTCTGTCAAATGTTCCATGCCAAAAAATATATTTTTGATTACTAGCACCAACATCTTCTTGATTTTGATTTGTATTCTCTTCAACATTAATAGGTACCTCTTCATCTTCAACAAAAATAGGCACCTCTCCATCTTCAACATTAATAGGTACTAGTCTGCCTCACAATAGGTGTGTGATAATCATGCCCACAACCTTACTTAGGAATAGTACATTAAATCTAAGTATTACTTCCCCCACCATGAGGTGCATTTAGTTTTTCAACCCAGGGATGTATACTTGAAATGGTTGGCACAATATGTGGACTAGGTTTCTTAAGGAGTCATTATGCTTATGTTGCATGAAAGTAAAATAGAAAGAAAGAACCTACACTAGTGCTGTAGGAAAGTAACACAGTTAACACTTTACTGAAATGAATGCTAGAAATACAATAATATGCTAACATATATTTCAACTTAGACCATCCAGTATAATTGCTCTTGCAAATGCTACAGGAACACTCACAAAGTATGATGCTGTAGGAAGAAACTTACAACTCCTACTTGAAATACTAGAAATGCTGGAACTAAATCTACACTACTAGTCTAATCCACCTGACAAGTGGGCCCCCTTGGTTGGCTTCTACTAATCTACTAACACAAAATATAAACCAATAATTACTTCATTATATTCCAAAACCCAATACATGAGAACAATACATAAAACTATGAAACAACTCAATATGAGAGTCAACAATGTTTTTTCATAAGATTTTCTCTAACTTCTTAAAATATTGATGCAATCCCTATAAATAGAGGATCAACACTTATTCTAAAATAGGAAAGAAAATAAACTAACTACGAACCTACTAGATAAGAGGGAGGAAATATAACAACTCATGGTATAGGCAATAAAGTCTGGGTAACCAATTCAACACAATAATAAACATAGAGGGAATATAGCAACACTTCATCCTTGCATTCTTGGAATATTAGCTCCTTTATAGCATCCATGTCTCCTAGTACCATTATGGTTCTTCCACCACAGTGGGGCCTTAACGTTCCTCCTTGAATGTCGTTGACCATCCTTCAACTTCTTTCCTAACAAGTTAGTTGTGATGCAAAAATATTTATGCAAATAAGCATAATCAAAATAAATCCAAATATTAGAACACACATTCCAATGGTTATATGAAATACTGCATTATATGTATAACATTTGCACAATATGACATACTATCTACCCATGGGTTAACAATTCTATCTAGACTTAATCATAAGTCCAACTAAGCATAAGTTCACAAATATCTTGGTAGTATTAAAATAGAGTATTTAAAATTAACATAAAATAGAGGCAATAGTTAGCCTCATCATCTACCCCTTGGTAATTTTAATGCTTGTCCTCAAGCATTGCATCTTCTAGTCATTGATCATAAATCTCCAACTTCACTCCTCCCTTGCATGCTACTTCTAAAGGTGTAATAGAATCCTTGTGTTCTCTCCCAAATTTTCCTTCTATGGTCCTCCCACAACCTATCAAGTCATTTAGAGTTGATATCATATAGAGGCCAAAGAAGCATAGGTGGCTACATTTTTGATGGGCACCAAAGTTCTAGTCTAGTCTACCTTCCCAGCTATATGTATTTTGGACATCGGTGAAGGGTTGTCTCTAGGTTGAATATACTATGTGGCTCTAGTCTTTTGAATCCCTTAGGTAGTCTACCCCATCTGCTTTTAACACCAGCCATGGATCTCTAAAAGGTAAAGTAAGGCATGCTTATCATATTTTGTGTATACCTTTGTTCTGCCCTCAAATATTCAATTTCTTATCTCCTTATTAACATTCCCATAGGTCAACCTGAACCAATCCCTAAGGATTTCTTCTAGTTTATTACTCTCTAATCTTAATGGTAGGGGTTCTAGTCTCTCCTCATCTTTATATTTGTTCAACTTTCTATCATAATTAGATTCATTGTGCATCTAGGACATTAGGCCCCTAAGGTGTATATCCCCTATGTAAGGTAAAGGATTCCATTGAGTTTCAGTAGGGATAATGAAATTGTGCACATACAATTCATAGACTAAATTTTTCTGCCAGGATGGAAGAATTTTGTATAAACCATAGGATTCCCAAGCTAACTTGAATTTTGCATTTATATCTTTGAGGGTTAGCATGAGTTGGAAAAAAATGAATTGTTCTTTTAAACAAATGGCATAGATCCTAGGTGGTGACCTGTAAGAAATTATTTGATCAGCCAATTTAAGGGCATGATCCATCTTTTGCTTCTATTTTGTCAATTTCTCTTTTAAGTCTACAATTTCTTCACCTTGACATATTATTACCTTCTTCATTTCCTTTTCTCCTCTTTCCATAGGGTTGTTGTCAATACAGGTTTATTATATAACTGAAAGAGAAGCATTTGCAAGGTAATTGGGCCACTTTCCCCTTCATAGTTATTTTGTTTCCTATGCTCCCTCCATGATTGTTCCAAGAAATTTGTAAACCATGTTTGCTTGTAGGGAACTAGGGCAGATTTTGAACAGGCTAATTGATGCGTTATTAGGGCTTTTTCTTCTGTACGGCTTGGAGTATCTTGCTAGCTTTTTGGGGAATTATCTTGACTTTCATTCATCTCAACCTTATACTCCTCATTAGGGTTTTGAGGAATGTTTATAATTTTAGGTTGATTGGGGGAATCATTTGGGACAACTTGTACTAGGGATTCTTCATCAGATGGTTTGGGTGAAGTGGACTAAGTTTCTTTAGACACTTTAGAAGTTTACCCTTTTATTCTAGGGCTTCTTTGCATAGGGGTTTCTTCAAGTACCATGAGCTTTTTCCTACTAACCCTTTTTTGTGTCTCTGCTATAGGAGTGGCAGCTGTAGAACCCAACTTTGTTTTCTTTTTCTTTGAGACTGTAGGGTCTTGCTTTTCTGGGTCGTAGCTAAAGTTTCTTCTTGTAATTTCCATTTCCTCCTTTCTCAGGCAGAGGTAGGTACATTTCTCTTTTGAGCAGGTAAAGACACATTTTCTTGTACATTTTCAATTTCTGCACCTTGGGTGCATTGCTCAGTAGTTGTATCAATATGGACTACATTTTCTTCACTAGGCTATTCATTAGGGCCAGTCTGAGGTTGCAAGGTTTTACATTGGACAAATTCTACCCATGACATGGGAGAGGCAGCCCTAAGAGATATCTCTATCATAAATTTGATTAGGTCATGGTGAGTAACAAATTTGTCCTTCTCTTTTTGGGTTTCCTTAGCACTAATGCATAATACATTATATGAGAAATTGGGAACATTCATCAGAAAATTATGCCTTACATAACTGAGCAAACTAAAATGATGTGCATGCAAATATGAAAATCTTTCTTCATAGGTAAAATACCTGACAATATGTATGGCCAACTCATTGTATAGTGGTGGAAGAGACATCCTTTTGTAATCTTGTTTGGTTATATCCAATGGAGGGTCAGTTGGTATCAAAAATTGGGCCCTAGCTGATCTAACATCATGTGCACTGGGGTAGTTTTCCCCTACTGCTGGCAACCTAGGTACTTCTTCTATTCGCTCTTTTGTGGCAACAACTATCAATCCCCATACTATTGCTTCACCTTCCTCAAATGTACGTATAAATTCATTAGCTTCTTCTTCATCAAACTCTATTAGTCTTAAGAAATATCCTAACCATCCACATGCATTAAATCTTCTTATTGCTTCTACATTAGAAAGTAAAACACTATGCTCCACTAGTTCTTGTCACTGCAATTGTCCTCCTATTTGTATTTTCCAAATTCAATCTCTACTCTATTTACACTATTACCTTCTTCCCTTCTATGAATTCATACTTTCTTTTGTTTTTTTTTTGAAAAACATGAACCCTTTTCACATTTCACATTCTTTTCTATGAATAATATGTCATGAGCAATAATAATGTGGTTTTAATGGGAATAAATCATAGATATGCGAGAATTGTCCAAAAATTGAATTTGGGTCATATCATAGCTTGATAATGAGGAATTATTCAGGAATAAGGTACGACACTTAACAATTGCATATTATGGCGACTAGGTTTTAATCAAACAAAGAGAGAGTACATATTTGAGGATCTTTAATGAATAAATAATAATGTAATTGGGAATTAGTAACCTTCTCTTCCCCCTAAGAAACATGGACAAGTTTCCTCACTTGTCATACTTGGCACAAGGTATGGAACTGCCATAATGCTGCAATAATATATTTAATGTAGTAATAGATATAACCAACAAAATCTATGTGCTAAAAATGAATAAAATTTTAAAATATTATACTTGCTAATTGATCATTGCACATGCCACATAAAGGTGGCAAGAGTTGAAGCTCAACAGAGACAACATACATCAGTGAACTCTTTGTGTTATTGAAAGCATTGTAAAATGATGATGTGGAAGATGGGTAGGTGGTAGAGAAAGAAATGAGATGAGGTGAAAAAGAACAAATTAGAAAGTGAATGGAGAATTTGTACTTTACGTAGACATAATTTTTTTATTATGGGCATGTTCGAAGGAATTCTTATTGAAGAGCTATAGGCTAAAGATCAACACTTTTTGATGCAGGAAGTATTGCCGATTTTGTATTTGAAACTGGCTGTTGAAATTGCTGCAGGAAGTCTTCCTTGGTTTGGGGCTATTTATACAATTTTAGCTAATGTCCATTGACTAATAACTTGAAGTGTACTAGATAAATTGGGGTTAACTAAACAACTCCATTTTCAAAGACATGGCTTATTTCATAGGGGCCAAACTATCATTTTTGTAGCTTACCTATTATGTCTTTAAATCTGGAATCATAAAGTAATGCCCAATAACCAATTTGAAATTGCTTACTCTTAATGTGGTAGTCATGCCATTGTTTCCTTTGCTTCTGTATGTTTTATATGCTTTCTAGGGTAGACTTGCACATTTCATCCAAAGAATTAAGATGTAGTAGGTGCTTTCTCTGTGCTACAAGAAGTTCAATGTTCAACTCTAGTCCTATTCTTAATGTTTTGTGTTCAAACTCAATGGGTAGCATTATTGCTTTTCCATACAATAGTTCAAATAGTTTGAACCCTGTAGTAGTCTTCTATGTTGTTCAATATGCCCAAACAACATTTGGTATCCTATTGCTCCAATCCCTATGGTGTAAATGAACTATCTTTGTCAAGATGGCTTCTATCTCCTAATTTGTAACTTCAACTTATCCATTAGTTTGAGGGTGATATGGGATCAATTTTTGGTCTTTGATATTATATTCCTTCATGAGTTCTATGATCAAATTGGAAGGGAATTGAGCACCCTAGTCAGTGACAAGTTCTCTAGGTATGCCATATCTTGTAAATATTTCTTCATATTGAAATTTGGCAACTTTATGATCATGGGCATGCTTTATGGCTTTGACTTCAACCCATTTTGTCAAGTAGTCAGTGCACACAAGGATATATGATTTCCCATTGGATGGAGGATCTTTGGGACCAATGAAGTCCATGTACCATTTGTCAAATGGTGTTAACACTAGTTGTAGATTGAGAGGCATTTCATCTATTTTTGTTGGTCAACCCATCCTCTGACATTTATCTTACTTTCATGTATAATTAGCTGCATCTTTATGAAGTGTAGGCCAATAGTAACTAGTTGTTAAAATCTTTAATGCTATTCTTTTTTTTGCAAAGTGTCCTCCACATGGTTCATTATGACATGCATGTAGAATGTCATATGTCTCATCTTCTCTCACACATCTCCTCATAACTTGATCAGGTCCAGTGTAGAATAGTATGTTATCAATCTAAGAGAAATGGAAGCTTTCATCTACAAGTAGCCTCTTTTCCTTGTAAGAGAAATGTGTTGGCATTTTATTAGCTGCAATGTAGTTAGCAATATTTGCATACCATGGGGTTTTGACAACAATGTGAAACAAATTCTCATCTAGAAATGTATCATCTATCAAAGAAGTATCATCTTCATCATGGTGGATTCTTGATAGATAATCAACTACCACATTTGCTTTCCCAAGTTTGTCAATGATTGTAATATCAATTTTTTGCAAAAGAAGTAGCTATCTTGCTAACATGCATGTACTAGTAGGTTTGTTCATGAGATACTTAATTGTTGCATGGTTAGTATGAACAAATATGGGATAACGAGTTATGTAATGCTAGAATTTGTTCAGAGCATAAACTACTACTAACAGTTCTTTTTCAGTCATTATATAGTTTAACTCTGGTCCATGAAGGCTCTTATTGATATAGTAAATTGCATTTTCAAGATGTTGAGATTTTTGTCCTAGGACTACACCTATGGCATAATTAGAAGCATCTATATATATTTGAAAGGGAAAATTCCAATTAGGACCCCTGAGTATTGGTGCAATTTTCAATAGTTACTTGAGCTCTCTGAAGGAGTTATCACATTCCTTTGTCTAGGCAAATTCATCCTCCTTGGTAAGGAAAGTATAAAGATGGCTAGCTATCTGACTAATTTTTTTAATAAACCTCCTATAATAACCAGCATATCCTAGGAAAGATCTAACTTCTTTTTTCTTTGTGGGAGTAGGGAGTGTGAGAATTACCTCTACTTTTGTAGGGTCTACCTGGATTCCAACTTCAGAGATAAAATGTCCCAATAACATACCTTCCTACATCATCATAAATCATTTCTCACTATTGAGAGATAGGTTATGCTCTTCACATTGGATTAGTACTTTCTCCAAGTTCTTCAAAGCTTCCTCAAATGTGACACCAAATGTAGTGAAGTCATCCAAGTATATCTCCATGCAATCATGTGATATGTTAGCAAAGATGCTGATTAGAACTCTCTAGAAAGTAGCAAGTGCATTACATAAGACAAACGGTAATACAAAATAGGCATAGGTACCCCAAGGACATGTAAATGTGGTCTTCTCTTGATCTTATGGAGCAATACTTATCTGATTATATCCACTGTATCCATCTAGAAATGAAAAGTATTTCTTTCCAACCAAAGTATCCAAAACCTGATCAATAAAGGATAAAGGATAGTGATCCTTCTTTGTGGCATTATTTAATTCCCTATAGTCTACAAATATCTGCCACTTTCCTCCTTTCTTAGGTACAATAACTAATAGTGGTACCCATTTACTATCAAATATTGGATAGATGAATCCAGCATCCAAAAACTTCTATAACTCAGTCTTATCTATTTTGCACAATGTTGGATTTATTCTCCTCTGAGGCTCATGGAGTGGCAAACTTCCATCATTGATGTATATCCTATGGGTGTAGAGTTTAGGTCTCAATCCTATCATATCCTTATAGTCCCATGCAAAGGATTTCTCATGTTGATTGAGGACCTTGGTTAACAATTCCAATTGTGATATAGACAACTTGTTGTTTACATGGAGATTATGACTAGGAGAAAGTTCCACAGTAGTTGTTAATTCTACCATTGACACTTCTGGTACTGGACTTGTAGCTACTTCACTTGGTAGTAATTGGTCAATTATTTTAGTACTTGTTGGGTAGACATAGTCTTCATAGGTACATAGCTACAAGATAGAACTTTCAGCAATATCTTTGGCCACTATACACTCATTGGTAAGAATGCTATGTACTACATGATTCTCTTCCTACATTTTTAGAAAAGATTTCCTATGCAACATCATGAGCTAAGTTACATTAGTTATTCCTCTTCATCCCCTAAATTTGACCAAATAAGTTCTCCCAAGTTTGGTTGGGTTGGGTAGGTGGATATAGCTCTAGCTTCCTTATGGTTTGACCATTTGAAATTGTCATACTGCCTGATCTACAACTAATTTTAGCATTAGTGGTGGCTAACCAGGGTCTCCCTACTATGATAGGATTGCCAACATGTTTTACTTTGGGTGTTAAGATAAGAAAATAAATAGGATATTCCCATGAATCTAAAGTCACTATCACATCTTCTATGAGACCATCTAGAGTCATAATTGAACTATCTGCAAGTTGTAACACTATGGGTGTTGTTATTAAGCCTTCCATACATAACATATGCATTGTATCTTTACTCATCACATTTATTGCTTCTCCTAGATCAACTAAAGTATTTTTCATAGCCTATCCATTTATGATCAGGTTAACTACTAGACTACCAATATCTGAATACTTTGGTATCACTACCTTACCCTACATGATATCTACTAATTACCTGACAAAATGGAATTTTTGAGGATCTTTCTTCTTTTTCCCTAGCTTCTTAAGGCATGCCTCCTTAATAGCCTTTCCATAGAGAGGGACATCCTTGATAGCTTGAAACAAAGGAATTTGGATGTGCATGTTTTTTAGCTGCTCAACAATATCAAATGTCTCTTCCTCTTGGGATATAGATTTCTTTTTATTTAGCCTATGTGGAAAGGGAGGATTTATGGTGGTATGGTCAGTAGTCCTACCTAGTGCATCAGTTGTCAATTTGGTATTTGGTAATGTAACTTCTAGAAGGGGTGCTATAGGAGTGTTTGCAACTTCTATGATAATAGGGTATTCTGGTGTAGACAAGGTTGTACCCAATCTTAAATGGATATCAAATACCTCTAGTGAATATGTAGGGAATTTTTGAGTATCAATAGTGTACATTTTCTATTCTTGTTGCTTGTTGTTTGGATTTGACTAAGGTTGAGAAGGCAATTGGGTTGGCTTAGGATTAGTATTATTTGTTGCAGGAGGTGACATTATTGCACATTGTTGGACTAGAGGTAGTAGTTGTGTGTTACCAAGATTTTGGTTAGGCTATTGTGGAGGCCCCCTCCATTGATTATTAGGCTTCCAATTCCCTTGCAATGGTTACCATTGATTTTTCTGATTCTGCCATTAGTTATTTTGTTGGTTTTTTCACTGGTTGTTTTGTTGGTTAGGCCACTGGTTGGTTTACTAGTTTTGTTAGGAAGGTTGGGAGTATTGAGAAGGATTCTGATAGTTTTGGTTTTGCCACTAACTATTGTAAGGATTTGAAAATAGTAAAGGATCTTGAGGCATACCTTGTCTTGAAGCCCATGGTCGACATTGAACAATGAAGAACACTTGATCATTGCCCCCATCTATCTTCATGTACTCTGTTGGCAAATGTTGATTCTCTAGGTTGGCTACTAGTTTACATGCATAGTCTTGCTTTTATTTACGGTAGTGAGGATAGTACTCCACCAATCATGATTTAGCTTCTACATGCTTCTTCTTTACAATCATTTTGTCGAGATGTGTAGCAACATCATTTATGATGTCTTCCTTGAAATCTGAGACTAGATTAGATGTCTTGATCTTTGAAATACCCTAATGATCCCTTTAGCAGTTGTGGGCCAGTATCCTCTGCCATTCTTCATAGTTGACCTTGATTAATTAAGATAGATTTTCTTGAGGTCATCCCAAGAGGATTGGTATACATCACCACTAGCCATCAGGTCTAGTGCTTCTAGACAATTATCGTTTACCCCTGTCAAGAAGACTAGTTTTTGTGAAACATAAGAAACATGAAACATAGTATTCCAATGTTTTGTCCTCCTTTTGTGATATTATAAAGATGTCATCTCCTCTTGGATCATTCCCCTTATAGTACTCTTCATATTTATCCAGAAATAGAGTTTTCATTTCATCCTAGGTACTTGTTGCATTGGCTCCTAGCCCATGAAACATTGTAAGGCTGATTCTTTCAGTGTTACTGGAAATACCTTGAGCTTGTGGGCATTAGTGTTATAGTAAAATCTACGATAGAGTATGTCAAATTCAAACAAGAAAGTATCAAGATCCTCAATTATAAGGCCATAACATTTTGGAAGAGCAGCTACGGGTATATTTTTGAGATTAGCATTGGTTATGAGGCTTAGAAGAGGAAATGGAAAAGTAGGTTGTGCCATTAATGGAGGTATTTGATTATGAGTTTGCTGCTAAAAAGGAGCATCGGCTATGGGATTGTTAACAATAGCTGGATTTGGACTAGAATTATCAAGAAAGCTAGCCAAAATTTCAGCAAAAGGTTGAAGACTGCTTGTGTCCAAGGGTTTTTCTTTAGAGGAAAATCCTATAGGAAAATTAGGGCTTGCATCCTCAAAAGGAAATTCATTTTTTTCTTCAATTTTGTCATTCAAATTAATAGATTCTCATGTGAGAAATTTTTCATATTCATATTATTGTCTTCCTCTTCAATGCATGCAATTTAATTCTTCACATTTGTGAAGAAACTTTTAGGACTGCAAATCACTAAAAAAACTATGACCCAAAAAGATATTCCTAGCTTGACACCATCCCTAGCAACGGTGCCAAAAATGGTCCACCTCACAATAGGTGTGTGATAATCATGCCCAAGGCCTTACTTAGGAATAGTACATTCAATCTAAGGATTACTTCCCCCACCATGATGTGTATTTAGTTTGTCAACCTAGGGATGTATACTTGAAATGGTCGGCATGGTATGTGCACTAGGTTTCTTAAGAAGTCATTATGTTTATGATGTATGAAAGTAAAATGCAAAGTAACCTACACTAGTGCTGCAGGATAGTAACACACTTAACTCTTTCCTGAAATGAATGCTGGAAATAAAATTATATGTTAACTTATATTTCAACTCAGATCATCCACTATAACTGCTCTTGCAAATATTGCATGAACACTCACAAAGTATGATGTTGTAGGAAGAAAATTACAACTCCCACTAGAAATGCTAGAAGTAAATCTACACTACTCTAGTCTAATCCACCTCCGAAGTGGGCCCCCTCAGTTGGCTTCTACTAATATAATAACATAGAATGTAAACCAATAATTACTTCATTACATTCCAAAACTCAATACATAAGAACAATACATAAAACTGTGAAACAACTCACTATGAAAGTCAATAATGTTTTTCCATGAACTTTTCTCTAACTTCTAAAACTATCGATCCAATCCCTATAAATAGAGGATCGAAACTTATTCTAAAATAGGAAAGAAATTAAACTAACTACAAATCTGTCAGAGAAGAGGACAAAAATATAATAGCTCGCGATACAAGTAATAAAGTCTTAGTAACTAATTCAACACAATAATAAACATAGAGGGAATATAGAAACACTTCATCCTTGCATTGCTAGAATAATAGATCCTCCTTTTTAGTAGTTGTATCTCCTAGTACCATTATGGGTCTTCCACCATAGTTGGGCCTTAATGTTCCTCCTTGAAAGTTGTTGACCATCCTTCAACTTCTTCCCTAACAAGTTAGTTATGATGCAAAAATATTTAAGCAAATAAGTATAATCAAATTAAATCCAAATATTAGAACACACATTTTGATGGTTATATGATATACTGCATTATATGTATAATATTACATATAATATGTTTTTGGATTTGATTGTGTGCATAATTTTTAGCATCAATGTTTTGGATCACACTCTGTGATCCATCATTAGGATGAGAGAATGTAAGAATGACATACTATCTACCCATAGATTTACAGTTCTATCTAGATTTAATCATAAGTTCAACTAAGCATAAGTTCACAAATGTCTTGGCAGTACTAAAATAGAGTATTTAAAATTAACATAAAATAGAGGCAATAATTAGCCTCATCAGGTACCTCTTCATCTTCAACAACTTGTCAAGTATGTCTTGTATAGCCTTTCATTTTGTCATCCCTCTTTCAATTGTATTTCTTTGCTCTTTTTCTTTGACTTTCCATTTTGTTTCAAATATTAAAATAAATTGCTTCAATACTCCTCAATAAAAAAAATGATTTTCCACTAGCTCATCCCAAAGAGCCAATTCAATAGCCAAACAAGAATTATAAGTGAGTTACTAGATTAATTTTCTTTCAAAATGACAATTTTCATCTTTCTTTTATTTAAGCTACTAGCACCAAGCTGACCATGTGGGCTAGGTTGATTGTTCATATGCTCAGTCAAGGGGTGCTCGTTTGAGTACCCTAACATATCTTCCCATGTGGCAGCCACATCAACCAAATATATGTTTTTATTGAAATTATGGACTTTAAGGCCCAATTTTCCCATTTAAATTTGACAAACATATATAATCAAAAATACAGTTTCGTAGATCTCTCAAACATGAATATGACCATATAATGTTTATATAGTTTGCAGTAGAAAACTAATGTTTAATTTATTAGATAATGAAAGTAGGTATGTTAAGTTTTCAAAAGAGGTAGTTTCAAAAATAAAATAATAATAGTAAATTGTATCAAAATAAAATAAAATTTATATGTTGTACTAGAGGAGAGAGTCCTCGTCAAGAATAGATAATTTTTTTTTGTGTTTGATATAAATTTCATAGGGGAACAATAGTGGGATATGACAACTATCAATTTCTAAAAAGTTTGACTTTGAAAAGCTATAAATCACAAAATATAGCTTGAAAATGAATCTTTCTTTTTTCCTATACTAGTTATACACATCTTCTAATGTATATTTTAAATCTAGACCAAAAAATATTTTTGGCATATAGTTTTGTGGCAAAGTAAAATCCCTAATTTTTCAGCAATAGAAAAATCAACTTCAATTTTTTAAAAATCATGTCAATTATTGTTCAAATTTTTTAAAATTATATTCATAATATTCATAGTGTTTCATATTTCATTAGTTTACATCATCTTGAAATTCCTAACAAAAATGTGACATTTTGGTCATTGAAGTTTATCAATTCTATTGTTGTTAACCTTTTCCTTTATAAAAGTATCATAGCTAATTGTGCTTTTACTCCACTTCCTCTTCTTCCCTTTTTTTCAAAATATGTAGATCATCTTTTATTTTATGCATGGCCCTTGTATGTGTTGTTTTTTCACCTTTTTGGCAATATGTTTTGATGCTCTCATAATTTATTGCTTCTTTATGTACTCTCCTCGAGACCTTGGAGTCATCCCTCCTCAAGGATACCCTTAGGTATAGGTAAATCTAGTTGACCTATTCCTAGAGGGATTTTGGTCCTAGGACCCCATTGGCTCAGGTGTTAAAATTGGTTTTCTCATGCCCTTATCAACTCAGTTTGTTTTTTATCCCAAAAACTAGTATGTAAGGGATCTCAAGCATTTCATTTTCATCCATCATCACTCAAGCTTGCACAATCTTAAGTAATCATGTATGAGATATCAAGAAATCATTTTAAGGCATACATCAAGCATTCATCAAGATCTAGCATTTCTTTCTTGCTTAAGCTTCTTCCATCAAGGTAGTAGTGAAGTTTAGCTTCCAAGGAGGAGTTCTTCAATTATCTCTTTCAAATCGTTCCATTCTTCATGAAGGTGGATCATAAAAATTCCTATTCATGAGGTTCAAGAATACTACATTAACATACTTGATTATGTACTAATTTTAATTACATCTACATGAATAATTATATTCCTCATTGTTAGATTATGTTGTACTATTTGGTAGCATCTCCTTTATAATTATCATTTCAATTTCAAGATTGATTCCTCAATCTAGGGATTGACCAATGCAAGCCCTCCCCCAACAATTTTTTTTTCTTGTATACAAAACCATGTTATCAAAAATAAAATTTAGATTTAGAAACCTACTATCAGGAGATATTTGCAAGGCTAATGCCAAATGTACTTTTATCCTCTAGGAACATGGTCATTGGAAAGAACATAACAATATAGGTTGATCAAGTTGACCTATGCCTGGAGATCTACACTTTTCAATGTCTTATGGGTTTTTTTGTACTTATCTTATATATGCATTAAATTTTTGCGTTATGGTTTCTAGTTATCAATTTTATGAGCAAAAATGTTTTGTATGTGTATCATCTTAAAATGGAAGCACTTCCATGATAAGAGTGTTTAACCCTTTGAGTAAGTGGTCCAAGGTCATGTCAAGGGCCTTGAATAGGTCTTTGCATGGATCTGGTTGTTTTTCCCCTATTATACTTCTCTCTCTCTCTCTCTCTCTCTCTCTCTCTCTCTCTCTCTCTCTCTCTCTCTATTTCCAGCCTATTTATGACAACTTTCTCTGTGAAATTGAAGACTTTGACTTTCTACATCAAGGATGACCTGAAAGGTCAAGGTCAACCTCAACCCTGACTTGGGTCAAAAAGAATCTCAACCCTAACCTAGGGTAGGGTCGACATCATCTGTGACCCCGGTCTGATTTTCAATTTTTGAGAGTTTTTGGATATTAGACTTCAGAAAGTTTCTTTTTCCTACTTTCGGGTTAGCTATTTTGGGTTTTAGAATGGTAGACTCTTCAATTGCATTCAATCTAGGTCCATTTCTAGGGGTTAAGGTTAATTGGGATTTAATGCTCCCATGTCGGCCTTCTTTAGGAGTTTGTGCCCTAGATCTCTATATAAGGAAGCCTCCTCTCATTTTTCTCTAAGACTTGTTGTGATATCAAACGAACCATTACCTTTCTACATCCATTATTCTATGAGTCAAGATCTAATAAGAATTCAAGTGTTCAAGCATTCAAGATTCAATTCATCAAGCAGGTCCATTGTTAGCTATTGAAGGATTCAATCTCTATGGAGCCCTTTGTTGAAGATTCCCTTGTTCATATTCATCCAAGCCTTTTCCTATGCAAAGATACATTCAAGGTTGGTGTTGAAGATCTAATTCCATTGATTTGAGACATCCTACATACATTTCTACATTCATTTGGAGCATCTGTAATTGTGGATTCAAGGATTCAAATCCTCCATAAGGATTTCAATATAAGCAAGGTGAATAGTTCCATTTACTTTTTTTGTACATATTGCAATTTCAATTACATTCCAAGATTGATTTCGCATTGGGGTTGGACCAAGGCAAACCCCTCATCCAAACAAACAAACCATTTTTCTTGTAGATACAGGTGTGGAACATCAAATTTAAGAGCAGACTTGGATACCCTTTTTGTCAAACTTGCAGGATTCATGAATAGAAATTTTGTTGGAGTAGTGTAGGTCAAGGTCAACTTTTTGGGGTACAATTGTGCCCTAGGGTAAGATTGTGCCCCTCTATCTAGGTCAAGGTCAACCTCCCTTCAAAAGGACAAATGTTTTTTGGGTTTTCTTTGTCTCAACATTTCTAGTGTGGAACAAGTTGTAGAATTCCCTGAAATTGTACATAGACATTAGAAATTAGCATTTTCTAGATTTATCCTACTTCAAGGTTAGTATTTGTCTTTTATCTATTCAAGATTTAAGCACATACTTCTCAAATAGCAAGACCATAGGATCTATTCTTTTTTTCATATTCTCCATTGCGTGATCCATTTGTGCATTGATCACTTCCTTGTGGTTAATCAATTTGGATCATTCCTTTTGGGAATTTGGGTTGAGGATAGGTCCTATTTTCTTTCTATTCATTTTGGTGAACCTGACACATTTATCCCCTATCTTTTGTGCAATTAGATGCCCTATTGTATTTTGCGGTGTTAAATTTCATTTTTATATTTGTTAGGTCTTTTCTTGCATTAAGATTATATTTAGTTTATGCTCTTCCATTTTAAAATTCAATAATGCAAAATATCTTTCCAAATACAAAAATATTTATTTTTTATGTTTTGTTTGTTTAGTTCATTTGCATTGCATTGGTTTATGAGCTTTATTACTTCTAGTCCTACTTCTAATCTTAGGGTTAGACGCAGTTGTACACTTATGGGTACCTTTGAGCCTAAGTCTTCTTCTTGTTTCCTTAGGATTCTGGATGAGACTTTGATTCCTCTTGATTCTACTCCTTTTATGGAGCAAAAATCTTCTCACTAATCTCATGATGAGGATGATGCTTTAAGAGTTCCTCCTAAACAAGTCCAAAAACTTTCAACTGAACTTGATAAAATGGGTAATTGGCTTATTCAAGAAAACCACAATCAAGATTCTATTCAAGCTATAGAGGCTCTTAAGAAAGTTGTTTGTGATAGTGATCAAGGTGTTAATCTCTTGCATTGTATTACTCACCTTGTGCATTCCAATGTTAAACCTTTAGCTCAAGAAGCTCAAGATTTAGGGTTGATTCCTCCTGTCACTAGTGTAGAACCTTTTTATGTTCCTTTCCCTACTGTTCCTAACTATACTCCTTCTTCGGTGACTGTGACAGTTCCCTCTATCCCTATGAGTGCTCCTCCTATGTCCCTTCCTATATCACAACCTTCTTATCATAATGTTCCTTTTGCTTATTCTACTCCTCTACCAATTGTAGTTCCTAGTGTTCCTCTAGTTGTGTCTTCCATTCCTATATAGCTTCTTACACTTAACCTAGTGTTTCTGATGTTGTTATTCCTCCTATTTCCTCTCATGATTCAACATTAATCAGTTTGGCTCAAAATGTGTCATTTTTACAACAACAACTTGCATCCTTGACTCAAAAAAAGTTTAATATTCCTACAAGTAACATGAGAAGTCCTTTGTCCCAGGATATTATTTGTGCTCCCCTTCCTTAGCAAGCCAATATGCCTCATCTTGAAAACTATAATGTTAATGGAGACCATGTCCATCAAGTTAAAACACTTCAAATTCTTTGTAGTGATTATGCTCATGATAATAGGATTTTAGCTAAATTGTTTGCTCGAACTTTTCGTGACAAGGCATTACAACGTTTTTTTTGCTTGACTCCTTATTCTATTAATTCATTTCCTCAACTTGCTAATGCTTTTATTCAACAATTTCAAAACAACATTGGCCTAGAAGTTTCTTTGACAGATTTGATGCATTGTAAACAAAATTCTAAAGAAAATTTAATTGAATTTATTGGTAGATTTAAGCATTTGCATGCTTAGATTTTCTATCCTATTCCTAATATTGATATTCAACATATGTTTATTTCAAATTTGAAAAAGGATATTAGAGATAGGATTTTTCTTATTGAATTTACTTCTTTTCAACAACTTTGTCAAACGCTTCATCATTATCAATTACAAGTGAGCCAATTTGAAAGCACCACTCCAATGGCTCCTATTCATGTTGATAAAGGTGATGCTACTCCTAATCCAAATAAAGTTCAAAAAGTCAACAACTACGTCAAGATAACTAAACACAAAAATATACTTGTTGATCAAGTTGTTGTTGCATCTCATAATGCCATTTATGCATCCACTGCTTTTTAATTAATTTGTATGTTTACTCCTCTTTTTGAATCTTTACATTCTATTACATGAATAGGTTGTTAGATGCTAATATTATTATTTTACCTCCTATGTGACCTCTTTTACCTACTACAATGGCATCTAAATCTTTTGATCCAAGATGTTTTTGTCAATATCATTGCTAGAATGGTCATGATACTGAGAAATGTTTTTCTTTAAAACATAAAGTTCAGGATTTAATTGATTCTAGCGATTTATCTGTTGTTAATTTTGATGGTACTGAGAATAAATCTATTTCTCCTCCTAATCAAAATCTACAAATCTATACAAATCCTTTACCTACACATTCAATACTAATACTATTTCTCAACCATCCTTCACATGTATATTGTGTATGATTCAAAGATGGATGATCTTAATCATGTTGTTAATCAATTGGAGTATCAATCTATATCTCCACCTTAGTTTCAACCTTCGCTTCAATCTCAAGTTTCATCTCTACCTCAACTAAAATCTAAGCCTAATTTGAAGCCTCAACTTAAAACTCGATGAGAATCTAAGAAAAAACAACCTTAGGAATTTTTCATTACCTTTGATGATTTTGAGACTATTAAAGCTCCTGACGGTCCCCTTTATATTTATGCTAAGATTGCTGAGATACCCACTTGTGGTTGTCTTGTTGATCCTACCTTCTTAGTTAATGTAATTACAGAAGAAAATATTTTTATGAAAGGATTTCAATATGATTTTTATGATACATCAGATGTGTGGATTCAAACTTGTAATGGTTTTCTTTATCCATCATTTGGTTCTATTGATTTATCAGTTGAACTTTGTGGAAAAATTGTGAACCCTACCATTGTTATTGTTCCCACTTCTGATTAGTTTCAAGTTAAGCTTGGTTTGTTGTGGTTAAATGCCATGCATGTTGTTGCTTCACCTATTCATAAATGTCTTAATTTTTTTTATGATGACAAAGTGAAGATGGTTAATCATAGTTTATATCATACTTCTAGGCCCAAGGATTCTGCTACCATTGACTTCTTTTGGCCTTCATTACCTAATTCATGTCCTTCTCAATCTGATCATCTTTTTCATTCATATCAAGCCTATAATCATCATAAGATTCTCAAGTTAAGTTTACCTCCTATGGATCTTAATTGTGGTGTTTTTCCTACGCCTTCCATACCTCCTTTATCTATGGATTCTACATCTGTTAATCAAGCTCCTCCTATTGTTTGTCAATCTCATGATAATCCTATTGATTTCCTATATAGCCTATGAAGGATGTCATAATTGTTCCTCCTAGTTCATAACATATTTCAAGTAAGGAAAAACATAGTCAATTTGCTAATGAATGTCATAAAAAGTACCATACTCAAGCTAAAGCTCGTGATTTTGTTCTTAAACAATATTTACTTTCTTTGGATACAACTATGCATGATGTGTTAGAAGAAGTTGTTGCTAATAATGATGTTAAGATGCATGATTCTGATGATTCTATTCATATCTTAGATCCTATTTTGATTAATCTAGATGAAGAAGATACTCTTTTTGATACTGATGATGTTAATGATGAATATGCAACTATTGACATTGACATTGATTTACCTAATATGCTTTCCTCACAATTGACACTTACACCTGATATTGAACATTGTGATTCTCAAGAGGATCCTTGTTTGGAAATGGTTATCATTCCTACTATGTTGGATATAGTCCCTCTTGCAAGTTACCCACCTTCCCTAAATGATATACAACAAGATGGGGAGAGTAGGCGACATGCTTGATTGGTTAGTCCTTCATGGTATCCTTTGTTGCATGTTTTCTAAATATTGTTAGATTCTTTTATACGATCTTTATTTCTCTATTGGTGTAAGATGATAAAAGAATCCAACCTATTGTAATATTCCTTATGTATATTTATTCTTCCATATGTTGTTTCATGTTATGTTGTACTCGTGCTATTTTTCGTACATGCTTCCTTGTGTAATCTACTTGGATTCACAACTTGGTAGCACTGATTCTTTTTGGTCTCTAGGTCATGGTCTGAAAAGATTCTCCTTTGTATCTCTTATGTGATCTTTCCTCCTTTGTGATTGTAGTTCTAATTTCTTTGGGGAATGATGCCAATTCATTTGCAATAATGTCATATATATAAAATCTTATGATCATACTAACACCACAGTAAGTAGATCCCTTCTGTGTTCTCTATATGTTTTATGGGGTATTTCCTTTGATTTGTCTTTGTCTGGGGGAATCTTGTAGTGGAAACATAATCAGTGGAGTTGTTTATGTTTCCATTAAAGTCACTGCTCTTGTCAAAGTGTTAGCAAGGACTTTAACGTGGGGGCATATGCTCTACTCACTTGTTGCACACACACACACTTTTCAAAACATATATATTATTTTTCAAGATACCTTTTCTCCCATTTTGGATTAATGACTAATCCTTAGAGCATGGATTTATATTTTAGGATCTCTTGATCCCTCCAGTTTCAAATATTTATGATCCCTTAAGGTCGAAGGTGTCCTTAAGATTGGATCTCTTTTTGTTTTTTGATTTTACTCTTATATAATAAAATATTTTTGAGGGTAAATCCTTGATGGGTTGACTAGTGAGTAGCTACATTCACTAGGTGGTTCAATTCCATCTTTCCAGTTGTGCAGTTTCCTTGTGTGGTTCACAATGGGACATAAATTCTCTTTGGGTGAGATAATCAAACTCTTTTTCCTTTTCTCTTTTTCTAGAGATGTTTCTCTTATTGTGATCTTAAAGTTGATGAAGACTTGATTCTGTGGGGGCTTGAGGATCTCTTTGTCCCTTTGATTTTGATAAGATTATATTTTCATTACAATCTACTTTACCAAGAGTTTGCATCGAGTCCATACTCTTGCTAAAGTGGGGGCTAAATGTATCATCTTAAAATGGAAGCACTTCCATGTTCAGAGTGTTTAGCCCTCTAAGTAAGTGGTTTTGTGTCATATCAAGTGCCTTGAATAGGTCTTTGCATGGATCTAGCTATTTTTGCCTATTCTGCCTCTCTCTCTCTCTCTCTCTCTCTCTCTCTCTCTCTCTCTCTCTCTCTCTCTCTCTCTCTCTTCCAACCTATTTCTAACAACTTTTTGTATGAAATTGATGACTTTGACTTTCTAGTTCAAGGACGACCTAAAGGGTCAAGGTTGACCTCAAGCTTGACCTAGTCAAGGACAAACTCAACCTTGACCTAGGGTAGGGTCAACCTCATCTTTGACCCTAGGACCAATTTTCAATTTTTGGGAGTTTTAGGATATTGGGCTTCCAAAAGTTTCCTTTTTCCTCTTTTGGGTCAGCTGTTTTGGGTTCAAAATGGTAGACTCTTAAATTTCATTTAATCTAGGTTCATTTCTAGGGGTTAAGGTTAATTAAATAATGCTCCCATGTCGGCCTTCTCTAGGAGTTTGTGCCCTAGATCTCTATATAAGGAAGCCTCCTCCTCTTATTTTTCTCTAAGATGCATTATGATATCAAATGAACCATTACCTTTCTACATCCATTATTCTATGAATTCAAGATCTACCAAGCATTCAAGTGTTCAAGCATTCAAGATCCAATTCATCAAGGAGGTCCATTATTAGCTATTGAAGGATTCAATCTCTATAGATCCCTCTTGTTGAAGATCATATTCATCCAAGCCTTTTCCTATGCAAAGATACATTCAAGATTGGTGTTGAAGAGCTAATGTCATTGATTTGAGACATCCTACATACATTTCTACATTCATTTGGAGCATCCGTACTTGTGGATTCAAGGGTTTGAATCCTCCACAAGGATTTCAATATAAGTAAGGTGAATAGTTCCATTTACTTTGTTTATACATATTGCAATTTCAATTACATTTCAAGGTTGATTCCAAACTGGGGTTTGACCAAGGCAAACCCCCCATCCAAAAAAAAAAACCATTTTTCTTGCAGATACAGTTGTGGCACAACAAATTAAAAAGAAGATTTGGATACCCTTTTCGTTGAACTTGAGAAATCCATGAACAAAATTTTTGTCAGAGTAGTGCAAGTCAAGGTTGACTTTTCGGGGTACAATTGTGCCCCAAGGTAAGATTGTGCCCCTCTATCTAGGTCAAGGTTGACCTCCCTTTAAAAGGACAATTTTTTTTTGAGTTTTCTCCGTCTTGACATTTACAATCTGAAATAGGTTAATGCAAAATTCCCCAAAACTGTAAACATACATCAGAAATCAACATTTTCCAGAGTTATCCAACTTCAAAGTTAGTATTTATCTTTTATCTTTTCAAGATTTAAGCACATACTTCTCAAATAGAAAGACAATAGGATCTATTCTTTTCTTCATATTCTCCATTGCTTGATCCATTTGTGCATTGATCACTTCCTTGTGGTTAATCAATTTGGATCATTCCTTGTGGGAATTTGGGTTGAGGATAGGTCCTATTTTCTTCCAATTCAATATGTTATCTCTTTCGAAGGTGAGTTACTTTCTCTCTCTTCCTCTTATCTCTTAGATCTTATTTCTTTCTTTATTAGGATTGTACATGTGGTTCTTGTGTTTGAATCATTCAATATTAAGAAAGTTAATCAATCTAGAACTTAATCAATTTAATTCAATTAGATCACATTTGCAAATCTAAGGTTAATGAACATTGCCTAAAAGAGAACTTGCTTGTGTGCTTTCTTAGTAAATGGCATCCCTTCATCTTACTTAGTTTTCCTAATCTCACTTGATTTATATAGAGAGTTATGTTTAGGAGCCTCTCTTTCTCTTGTATTGAATGGCTTAGGGTGAAGATATTTAGCTAATAAACTCTTCTTGTCTAGTTGACATTGACAAGTCCACCGCTTCCGTTTTCTCCGAAACACCTTAATACAAAATTTGAAGGAGGTCTCTTTCACTTCAAAAAATGTATATGAGTATTTAGAGATTGGCTTTCACGAGTTTGAAACTTCACATGAGATGTCAAATTGCATGGGTGAACATACTTATGTATGGGACATTCCTATTCTATTTCTTACTTGACATCATACATTTTGAGGATTCTTCCTAGAGATTGGAGAGGATTCATTGATACACCTATGACAATATTTCTTCCTAAAGTAACGAGCATTATTTAGTTTTCTTTGTGTAGCTTCTAGTTTGATCTTGCACCATCTATCATGGGTGTAAATTCTACATTGAAGGGAACTACTTTGCAAGCTTGTGCCTATTCCAATACTTATCAGCCTTTATTGTATGTGAAGGGTATTAAATTCGTATTAATTCATCAAGCAATTCATATACACAAGTCCTAAAAGTTTTGAGGAGAATCAATTTAAGAGTAATACAAAACAATCTAATTCTAGATTGCGCACATCTAGGACACTTATATGTTTGATTTTTTATTTGTTAACATTCACCTTAATGTTGTACAAACATATGGTGAAACACGGGGTGACTAAATATTGTAATTCATTATGCCAAATTGATATTAGTATTTTAAGTGATTATGAGTTACATAAATTCACAAGCAATAGGATCATTTCCAATGTTTTTAATATGATAAGAAATGAATTCAACTGTGGACAATTTAAACATTGATTCTTGAAACAAATTGTAAAATTGAGGTACCTACTTTTAATGTCATGATGATTAGGTTCTATGTTCCAACAAGATTCCTTCTTTATAGTCATTTCTATATGTACACGCCATTCCTTTACATATATATTAAAAAATAATATTAATATGACATCTAAGTTTAATTGTCTAAACTAATTTGCTTTTATGAAAATTATTTAAATAATTGATCAAGGTAAACCAAATCAACAAGAAATAATTTTCTTTTAAAGTAATGTTTTTGTTTGTCCCTCAAATTTTTAAATGCTTTCTTAATTTGTAATGCTGCTTATTTTCAAGTGTCATGTAATAAGGTTGAACTTTAGATGGTAAGTGCATTTACTTGTAGCCACGTGAGAAACAAAGAGAAAACAAAAAAGCAGAGACAAAATCTGCAACAGCCAAGGGAAAAACTTTCAGGGCATTAACTTCATTCCTGTTTTAAAGTTGAACGATTAAATTTGGAAGGTTTAAATTTTTCTAAATTGGAAAATTTGCTTATTTTTCAAAACTCAATTTCATGTTAAATAACAAAATTGACTTATTTTTCAAAACTTAATTTCTTCTTTAATATGTTATGTTTAAGAATGGCATTGAAATTTAAACGCTCTCCATTTTAAATTAAGATCTTCAAAACCATATTAAAAGGTGCATAAAAGACATTCATAACCTTTAAAATAGTAATCAGCCCAGCTTATGATGCCAGACAAATTTAAAACTTAAGGCATTGATTTAAAAATAAATCTTTGAAATCAAAAGCATAATTTTTTTCAATCCATAAGTCTGCGTCAACTTATCAAATCAGAAAAATTTAAAACTTGAGTTTTGACTAAAAAATCAAATCTTTGAAATTAAGAGCAAACTTTTTTGAATTCACCAAGTCTCAGTCACTAAGATTACAAATAGGGAATTTATATCTTATTTCTCAAAAACAATAATGATAAATATACAACTAGAAGACAGGGTATAATTAGGCCGTCATCTTCATTAATCTCACAAATCTTTTCTATACTGTATTTAAAGCTGAATATATTTAATCTCACAATGCTGATAAGGAGCGGCTGAGAATCCAGTTTTTAAAAGCAGCTCCATACAAATATGGATGCATCTAGCCGATCTTTGGCACAGAGACAACATTCCTACTATCTTTGTCAACGTAAATCCAAACACGATTACAGTTATAATCAGTAGTGACAATGGTTCCCTTGACAAGTACAATGCCTACCACATATTCATTCTCCGACTCTATCATTTCCTTTGCCTCCTCCCCATCACTCCCTACCAACTCTGGCCACTCTCTTTTCCCTATTTTACACACTACATAATTAGTAATTGTTTGAATTAGACTATAGTTAGGAAGAAAATAAGGTTGAAAAAAATAAGCTAATATATCCTTTACATTTTTAACATAGAAATTAAGACTATGTGACACAAAAGAAAGAAATTAAACTTAAAAAATGCAATGTGATCCAATGTGACCTAATAAGAAGAAATTAAGCTTAAGAAAAAAAATCAATTTACTATTTTACATTTTTAATATTTAAACTATTAAATTATCTGAATCACCACATAACACTAACACTCTATATCTAAATACTTAACTACCCAAATGTCATACTGTTTATAACACATATGTACTTGCACAACACTGAATAAAATCTGCAATTACTTAAACTACTCAAATAATATAACTGATTTCTTAAACCATCCAAATGTTACTAAACTTAATAAAATCTGTAATTGCTTAAACTACCCAAGTACCATGCAATACTGTATCTAATCAACTGCCCAAATGTGATATAAAGCTGTATGCAATCTGTAATCACCTAAACTATCTAAATGCCACACATCACTTTATATTAACTTTCATTAATCGGTCAGAACCCATTAATTGTTTCTTTTCTTAACCAAAACTATCATTAAACTTATACTACCAAAATGTCATATGTCAGATAATGTTGTATATAAACTGTTTTAACTTAAAATTCTCAAATGCCATATAACACTGACCTTAAATTCCTTCAATTACTTATACTACCCAAATGTTATATAACATGGAACATACATTATAATTACTTAAACTATCTAAATGCCATACAACACCTTACACAATCTGCAACTACTTAAACTACCCAAATGCTATACATCACTTAATGATGTATTTAAGCAGTTATTACTTAAAACTACCGAAATGTCATATAGAGCTGCATCTAAGCTCTAAGCTGTAATTAGGTAAACTACTCAATTATTATATGACATTGCCATAGAAAACCTCTATTACAAACTCTTTAATTATTTAAACTACCCAAATCCATATACCGCTCTATATAACCTGTGAAAACAAGAGAATACTTTCGCAGCCATTTTGTGGATAAATTCAGAGCCCACAATGACCATGCAATTGTCTCGCTCAAAACCAAAGTCCAAACTACCCAAATGAAATACTTAATCTACCCAAATGCTTTAAGGCTTAAACTGCCCAAATGTTATTTAACACTGCATATAACATGTAATTCCTTAGCTACCCAAATGCCATATTACACTGCATATAAGCTGTAATTGCTTTAACTATCCAAATGACATAACTTGGACTTGAGCAAAAACTACCCAAATGAAATAACATGTACTTACTCAAACTACCCAAATGTCATATAACACTGTATATAACCCATCAACGCTCAAAATAACCCAATTGCCATGCAATACTGAATGTAAACTGCAATCACTAAACCTATTCAGATGCCATACAATTCTACAATTACTTGAACTACCCAAATGCCATAAAACAATGTACATAAACTCTAAATTAGTTGATGGTGATTAACTGAACTACCCAAATATCATATAACACTACAAAGTATGATTGCATACCTTCGCAACCATTTGGTGGATACATTCTTCTGCAGAGCTCACACTGACCATGAAACTTTCTCACCCAAAACCATAGATTGTTGAGTATGCCTTAAAACAGATGAATGCAGTGGGTATATGAATACCATTGGTGAGTCATCTCTATCTCAATAGATGAGGCGCCATTAATGCTGAAAATGGGGAGTAAATCAAGTGAAAGTATGATAACATTTGTCTTGTTCTCCCAAATGAACAGTGTGCTCGTGAGAGGCATGGGTTCAACTCAGTCCGTGAATAAGTGTGGAGTTTTCAATGAAATGTGGGACATATTATCGATGATTTGTCAAGTTCATTGTACTTTAAAATGCATCAGTATTACTGTTCATTCACATGCATATACCCAGTTTAGTAAACAGATCATAAGAAGCGTTTCAAAGTGTTTTTCCTTCTTACAGCGCAGTGGTTTAATCGAGGCCCCCTGAATCTGATATTTCCACCACAAATTCTTTCAAGTCTTTATCAGCTTACATACTCATTAATTATTTTTTTGATAATGTAATAATTTATTGTTGGGCTGTTACTGGTACATGCTGTCCCCATGGATTTTAACAGCTATCCAAATTTAAGCAAATATACTGCTGGGCAGTAATTTTGATTCTAAATCTACTTGAATTAAACAAACTATGTGGGGTTTGATCTTTACTCAAAAGTTTTTCCTTACAAGATTTTCTGGGTCTGCATTGCCATGATTTGATTACCTTTTGATGAAGTGGGTATGCTCATGGAATTTTTATATAGAAAATTTCACCTTGGAGCATGTAGAGATTTTCGAGCCATGTGATATTATACTGTAATTCTCGTCAATCGCTCTCTATATTTCAATTCTTGTTTATTTATAATTATTATGGGTCTTGTGCTAAATTCAAGAGAACAAAACTTTCGAAATTATTCCAATTCTTTCTAATCTCTTTAATCTCTTTCTATATATCTGTTTCTTGTCTACAATCATTATGGGTCCACAATTATTATGGGTCTCCACTAAATTTCGTGAGTATAAAACTGTAATATAATTCTAATATTATAAGCATAGGAGCAATAGATCATAAATGTTCATAGATATGAACTATGTGAAGAGGGTATTTCTTCTCTATTCAAATTTAATAATAGAAATAGACGATAAACATATTATAAGAAAATAATCATAAGAAAAATGCAAATCATAACATCATATATACAGAGGGAAATCATTAAGGAGAAAATTTCAATCTAGGGAGATCCAAGCTTTAATAATCCTTCAAAAAAACTACATCTATATAATCTCCTTATTGAACAGTTTTTACAACACTTCATTACTAATACAACCTAAAAAATAACTTAGATCCAATGTCTTTGCCCAAGCTTCAAATCACAAAAGAACTATAAAGTGAAACCATGGATACTTTTCAAAACTAATTACAAGCCTAGAGGAGGTATCGTGCCCCAATTGGTGGAACTCAAATGAGGATGCATCTCTTGGTAAATAAGATGCTTCACAGTATTATTAACATATTCCTTGCATTTTGTTGTTGTTTATTGACCAAGAATATTTATCTACCCAAACTTGGATGCTTCATCCTATTTATCCTATTCATTATATATTTCATGAAAGTATGCAATACTATCATAAGGCTATTCAAGATTGCAATGTATCATTTATTTTATGTGCTCTTATACATCATAACAAAAAAAATCATATGTGATCCCATTAAAACTAGTCAAGATTCTCTTACCTTCCATAGATGTGGCATGTGTCCTAATGAGTCAAGACAAAAGAGAGATGTTTACATCATGTAAGGAAAATTTATTCAATGTTCCTTTGCAGAGACAAAAGGCACAAAATATAAATAAAATAAAATTTAAAGATTAAGACATGTACATTACTATTGTAAGGTTGGGGGACCTTATCCCAACATTCTCCCACTTGTTAAACACAAAGAAAAAGGGAATAACACTTAAGCCTTTAAATAGTATAAACCAAGTTCTAGAAGATGATATGCTCATGGCCTCCTTACACAAACTAAGCTTCATTGTGTTCATTGTCTTAGTGAGCCTGAAATTGTAACATTATCTAAGGTGTTCATTTTCTATAACATGACTCTATTAACCTCAACCATTTTCTAAATAAAGTGATACCAAACATCAAGGTGTCTTATGTAGGTGTGATACATAAATATTTCAGCCAAACAAATGACACTATGTTTATCACATCTAATTCCCACATATTACACTCAAAGATCATACCTAAACACAATGTCTCTAACAACACTATCTTCTTATATGCATGCTTCTCTACTTCTATAGTGGAAAATGTGATTGTAGGTTCTCATTTTCTTGTCTATCTAATTACTTCTCCCAAAAAATTTAAAATGCAATTCATTGTGGATCTCCTGCAACTTGGATCTATAATACCCCTCTTATCTTAACAAGTACCAGTAGGATTTTGAGGAAATTATAAGTACACTTGGACTAGGTTGGGAGATAAGGCTACTTTTGGTGCTCCTTAATTTCACAACATGACAAATTGACGCATAGGTAAAACTATAAAATAACATCCCACATTCTTAACACAAAAGAATGGTACCTATCTAGACTTGAAAACTGGAAATCAACTAGGTTCCTATGTTATAATATGTTTAAAAACATTTCTATACTTATCATACACATCCTTTCTTGCTTATGATGTTAGATATTGCTTTGCATTAGACACTTAATCATGTACTATATAATGTCTTAAGGAGATTAGTTATATGGTTGATTTGTGGCATGCCTTATATGTTACTTCAAATTTATTATTTATGCTTCCAATACCTTGATTATAATATTTAGATTATTATGTGTTTTTAAGTTAACCCATTTAACCCATCATGTCTTATATATGTGTGTGTTTACTCTACTTGGTATATCTTCTGTATGAGGGGAGCCATTCATAGTCACTTCTTTGGGAGATCTACATGATGTTGCACACTCCTTTGTGTGTGTGTGTGTGTGTGTGTGTGTGTGTGTGTGTGTGTGTGTGTGTGTGTGTGTGTGTGTTGTCTCTTGTCGATTGGTGATGTAGGTACTAGACATGGACTCCACTTGGCTACACAAGTTTGAGTGTGCATTAAAATCTTCAAACTAGTTGTTGTTAAAAGGGAGATGGAACCATGATCCATAAAAAAATTGATACAAGAGCATCCTAGGTTGCCTTGTTATCCTACTCATTTTTGTTCATTTTGCAAGTTGGTGCTGAGTTACTGTAGCAATTCCTTCATGTGCCGAGTTACTGTAGCAATTCCTTCATGTGCTGAGTTACTGTAGCAATTCCTTCATGTGTTGAGTTACTGTAGCAATTCCTTCATGTGCCAAGTTACTGTAGCAATTCTTTCATATGTCGAGTTACTATAGCAATTCTTTCATGTGTCAAGTTACTTTAGCAATTCCTTCATGTGTCGAGTTATCATAGCAATTCCTTCATGTGCCAAGTTACTATAGCAATTCTTTCATGTGTCAAGTTTTCCTGCTTATTCTGAGTGTCAGTGTAATGTCCCCATTTTTGGAGGAGTTAATTATTTATAAAGTTATCGATAAAAAATATATTACAAGGTAACTTTATATTTAATTAACTTAATAAAGTGATATATATATATATATTTTATAAAGTCATTAAATAAAAAAATCTTCTAGAGGTTGTTGGAAGAAGTGAGGAAAAAATTAAAAAGGAGTCCAACCTATTGACAAAAAAAATAATAAATAGGCATTGAGAGCTCATTTCCTATCATGGAGATTTATATTGATATTTGCTAATGTGCGTTGAGGAGCCTAGAATTTCTATAGGGGGTCACAATTGGCCATTGAAAATAAAAACTCTTAATTGGTACGCAATTTTGAGGGTGTGAAAGATCACCTAGATTATTGTAGCTGTGGGAAGGATATTTTAGTCCTTTCACTTGTGCTTAATTGCTAGTTTGGAGTTTCAATTGGAGTTGTACTTTCATCATATCATCTTCAGCATTCAGTCTCCAACATTTGATCAATCTAGGGTCATTACAGTGGTATCAAAGCAGTTTCCTACCAGCCTGATAGGGTTTATGCAACCAATTTAGTTTACAAAAGAAAAAAGAAAAAACCAAAAGGGCTCTATTTACATAGGGAACTAGCATAACTGAGAATATGGCTGAGAGACATTCTCAAAGCCCACCCAGAACTATGCATGATGATGAGACTTTACAGCATTAGGGGAGGCTTCTACAGTCAATAGAGGCAAGTACACAGGTAATGATGGTTATGATGCAACATTTGATTGGGGAAAATAGGAGAAATAATCATAATAATGACCAAGATGACAGGAGCATAGTAGGATCACAACATAGGACATGGTCTAGAACAGTTGATAGACCCACACGTCTTACATTTAGGGAAGAAACTCCAGCATGCACACCTGATGCTATGGTAACAGATATTGTAGATGAACTCCAACAAGCGAGGAATGAGTGGGATTCATTACCAGCATATGTACAGGATGGATGGAAATTTGATAGTTACTTGAATTATAGAGCTGCCAAGCAAAAGCAAGTAGCTAAACACAATGAGTTGCAACAAGTCACCAACAAGTTGGTATTACCCACATTTGATGGCAGTGGAAAAATGATTGCTCGTGCTTGGATTCATAAGATTAATACTTTCCTATCTCTGAAGACTATGACAGAATTTGAAGCACTCAAGTATGCCACTTTACACTTAGATGGGGCAGTACATGATTGGTGGACACATGGCATGATTACATTGCAACACAATCAGATAACACTTATCAAGAGTTCAAGGATATATTGATAGAAAGGTTTGATAAAATAAATCCTAAAGTTTATTTTCAGGAGTTAGCCCAATTGAGATAGTTAGGAGGCTTAGAACAATTTATCAATGACTTCCAAAAGCTTGCAATAGTGGTGCCTGACATTTTAGAATAGAGGCTAGTCATTTTATTTACAAAGGGATTAATTGAACCACTCAAGGGGTGGGTAAAGGCCTTTGATCCTCCTACATTATAGGAAGCCATGAAGAAAGCCCGCAGTATGGAACTTGTAGCTCTTAGCAAACTAGTTTAGTTCAAAGGGTTCTTCATCATTTAGAGATAACAAAGGGGAATTCAGCAAGGGTAAAGAGAAGGTTAGTAACTCAAATGGAAAGTCAACTGCACCTTGGGATAAGGAAACACTTAATGACATGTGTAGGAAGAAGCTATGCTTCTTTTGCAAAGGCCCCTATGAGTTTGGTCATGATTGTCCTATGAGGCCTAAGAGGAAGGCTAACCGGGTGATGTGGGCTTATTACGAGGGTTCAAATTCAGACAACTTAGAGCACCATGATGAGGATCCTGATGAGGTAGAGGGTGAATAGGAGGTAGATAGTGCTAAGAGAAAAGAGGCCCCAAAGCTACATTTATAGGAGGCATGTTTGTCTAGTACTCAAAGAGAGGGATCTTTTAGATTTCGGGGAGTCTTGGCAAGATAGAAGGTTATTACTCTGTTGGATATAGGTGCCACACATAATTTCATTGATGCATGATTTTTGGAGAGGTGTGAACTCATTACTGAGGAGTTCAAGGGACTGAGAGTCAAGGTAGTCGATGGATATACTCTTTGTTGTGATAGGATGGTGTGAGATCTACCTTTGTGCCTGAACAACTATGAGTTTAAGGTAGACTATCATGTGGTCAACATGGGTGACATGGACATAGTACTTGGGATGTAGTGGCTACATTATTTGAAGGAGGTTACCCTGAGACTAGAGGATATGGAGATATGATTTGAGGTAGATGGAAGGACTCATGTACTGAAGGCTATTTGTAATGGTGATGTCAGGACTATTTCATTTAAGTGGTTGAAGAGATTAGCCAGGCATAATAATATAGAGTGGGTGACAATATGTGCCTTAATGCCTACCCAAGAGGAGCAACATAAGACTGAATATCATCCAAATATTCAGAAATTGAGAATCAAGTATGAGAATGTATTCAGTGAGATTCCACCAGGTAGGCCATTGGACAGAGGGATTGAGCACATTATCGAGCTGGAGGAAGGCACTAAGCCTATCATGATCACACCATACCGGCACCCAAAATGACTCAAATATTAGATTGAGAGGACCAGCAAGGAGTTGCTAGCAATGGGACACATCAAACGAAGTAAGTCACCTTTTGCATCTTCTGTTGTTTTTGTAAAAAAGAAGAATGGTACTCTACGAATGTGTATTGATTATAGGGTGTTGAATAAGAGAACTATCAAGAATAGGTATCCCATCCCATGCATCGGTGAGCTAATAGACGAATTGCATGGGGCTTGTTATTTCACAAAAATTGATTTGAGATCAAGCTATCACCAGATCAGAGTTCGAGAGTAGGATATTGAAAAAACTACATTCAGATGTCATTGTGGGCATTTTGAGTTTGTAGTCATGCCTTTTGGTTTGACTAATGCACCTGCCACTTTTTAGTCCACTATGAACAAGGTCTTCCACCATCAGTTGAGAAAATTTGTGTTGGTGTTCTTTGATGATATTTTGATCTATAGAAGGACATGGCAAGAACATTCAGAGCACTTGGAGATAGTATTGAGCATTTTACAGAGGGAGATCTTATATGCTAAGGAGTCCAAATGTGATTTGGGGATGACAGAACTATTGTATCTTGGACACATCATTAGTGCAGAAGGAGTGTGAATGGATCCTGAAAAGATCTGCGCTATTGTTGATTGGCCACCACTAGAGAACCTTACACAGTTAAGGGGGTTCCTTGGTCTATGTGGATTCTATCACAGGTTTGTTAGTGGATACTCATGACATGCAACACCCATGACATATTTACTGAAGAAAGGGGGATTTGTGTGGACTCGAGAGGCACACGACTATTTTATGCAGTTCAAGGAAATAATGACTACATGCCCAATATTAGCATTTCTTGATTTCATGAAGCCATTTGAGCTTCAATGTGATGCTTTTGGAGAGGGAGTTGGTGTTGTAGTCATGCAAGACAAGCATCCTATAGCTTATGAGAGCAAGAAAATCAAAGGGCCCAAGAGATCATTCAACATATATGATAAGGAGATGTTGGCCATCATGCATGCCTTTGCCAAATTCAGACAGTATCTTGTGGGCAGCAAATTTTGTATTAAAACTGATCATAATAGTTTGAGGCACTTTTTGGGATAGTGGGACCTGAATGATCGTCAACAGAAGTGGGTGAGTAAGCTACAAGCCTATGATTTTGATATCACCTATGTTAAGGGGACACAGAATATTGTTGTAGATGCTTTATCTTGTAGGCTACACCTTACTTCTATGATTCAGATATTAGAGGACTGGCGGCACTTGAATGTAGTAGAATATGCCAGAGACACATGGACCTCTGATATAGTGGAAGGAAAAGTGATCGACACTAGGTACACTCTCGTAGATGATTTCATCATTTACAAGAATAGGATTTACTTAGTCCTAGGATCAAAAGTTAAGTAGTTGATTTTGAGAGCATTCCATAATTCACCTACAACAGGCCATCCTGGGTATTTCAACACTTACAGGTTAGTACAAGAGTGAATCACTTGGAAGGGACTTAAGGCTGATGTTTTGTAGTATGTGTGTAAATGTCAAGTTTTCCAATAGAACAAAAAAGAGCACACTTATCCAATAGGGCTCCTACAACCACTTCCTATTCTTGACAAAAAGTGGGAGTGCATCTCTATGAATTTGATCATGGGCTTGCCTAGGGCCTAGGGGCACAATTATATCTATGTGGCGGTGGATAGGCTGAAAAAATATGCTCACTTCTTCCCTATCGCTACTACATACTCAACAAATCAGGTGGCAGAGGTCTTCTTCAGAGAGGTTTTTAGATTACATGGTTTGCCTCGAAGCATTGTGAGTGACAGGGACATCTGCTTCATGAGTCACTTTTGGCAGGAGATATTTTGGTTGTGTGGCACTAAGCTTACACCTAGCACTAGTTATCACCCACAGACTGATGGTCAAACATAGATTGTAAACAAATGGGTGGAAGAGTATTTGAGGAATTATGTGGCAGATCAACAATGAGCTTGGGTTAGATGGATATATCTCTATGAGTATTGTTACAATACTAGATATCATATGACTATACAAATGACACCCTTCATGAAACTTTACGGTTATGAGGCACCTAGTTTCTTAGATTTGTTGTTGGGAGACAGTCGGGTACCTCGTGCAGGTGAACTATTACAGGAAAGTAAGGATATAGTTGCTACTCTCAGAGACAACATTGCTAGAGCTCAGAACCAAGAAAAGTAGTATGTAGACAAGAAGAGGGCTGAGCATAGTTTTGAAGTAAATGATATGGTTTACCTCATGTTGCAGCCATATAAGCAGTCCACTCTCAAGAAGAGTGGTGTAGAGAAACTCAAGCCATGCTATTATGGACCATTCAGGATCATCAGACAAGTTGGTGAGGTGGCTTATGAGTTGGAGCTTCCCATAGATAGTAGAGTGCACAATGTGTTTTGTGTATCACACCTCAAAAAGGCGTTGGGTTAGAATGTGATGCCTTCTGCAGTATTACCTCCTTTGGATGGTGAGAGAAAATTGATCTTAGTGCCAAAATCCATTCTAGATAGTAGAGAGAAGCAGCTTTGTAGGAGAGTAATTAGAGAGTATCTAGTTAAGTGGAAAGATTTACTTGTTGAAGATGCTACTTGGGAGGGAGAAGTGATTTTGCAGCATCCGACATTAAGATTGCTTGAGGCCAAGAAATTTTAGGAGGGGCGGACTTGTAATGTCCCTGTTTTTGGAGGAGTTAATTATTTATAAAGTTATCAATAAAAAATATATTACAAGGTAACTTTATATTTAATTAACTTAATATTTAGTGATATATTTTATAAAGTCATTAAATAAAACAATCTTCTAGAGGTTGCTGGAAGAAGTAGAGAAAAAATAAAAAAGGAGGCCGACCTATCGAGAAAAAAAAGAATAAATAGGCATTGAGGGATCATTGCCTATCATGAAGATTTATATTGATATTTTCTGATGTGTGTTGTGGAGCCTAGGGTTTCTAGAGGTAGTCACAATTGGCCATTGAGAAGGAAAACTCTCAATTGGTATGCAATTTTGAGGGTGTTAACGATCACCTAAATTATTGCAGCTGTGGGAAGGATATTTTAGTCCTTTCACTTATGCTTAATTTCTAGTTTGGAGTTTCAATTGGAGTTTCACTTTCATCATATCATCTTCAGCATTCAATCTCCAACATTTGATCAATCCAGAGTCATTATAGTCAGCATTTCGATGTGATTTCTACGAGCCGACTTGCAAGATTTATTTTGATCGCTATATTTATGTTAAGAGCTTTTCTTGGGATGTGTCTAGACTATTGTTGGGTTGACCTTCCTCTTATGTAATGTTCTAGAATGATTTGTAAGTCATTTTGGAAAGTATATATAGAGTGTTTAGGCTTAGAGTTAGGCAAGTTTTTGGGAAGAGATGGTAGAGCAAAATTGGAAAGTGTGAATTTGATATTGGATCTTTGAATGTGAATGTATTTGTATTTGGCCATAACCTAGAAATCCTTATAGTTGGCCATGTATGAAGATATTTTGATGAATCAATAAAAGTATTTCACTCTTCTTCCTACTTTGGTTGTAGTTCTTTGTGTTTTTTTTCATTGTGTTAACTCTTGCAGGGTGGTTTGGATAGTTGGGTGAGCCTTTAGCCCTAGTTATTCATCCCTTCCTTGCGTCAGGTGGCATCAAAGCTTTAGGTTCATCCTTGTAGAGATTGGATCGCGTAGAACCCTAATTAAAATTTGGTTGTAGGGTGGAAGATCTATGGATTTGACTTATAACTTACAGAGGGTTACGATCTTGCAGGAACTTGATTTGTAAAGATGGTTTGTGGTAGAAGAAATAATGTTGATAATGCCATATCAGATCAGTTGAGACAAATTGCAGCTAGATCAGATGCTATGGAGACAACCTAGAGGAGAGGAGCACATCTTGATGATGTAAGTGATGATGAAGTAGCAACACCAAACCATAATCCAGAACCTAAAGAAGATCAAGATGAGGAAATTTTTTTGTGAGTGTTGTCTAGGGAAAATTTAAAGCTTGCTATAGAAGTTGTTCCTTATGATGGAAAATTGGATGAAAATGTTGTGTTGGATTGGATCTCTGATATGGAGAAGTTATTTGTGTATGAAAAAATTCTTGATATTAGAAAGGTGAAGATTGCAGTCACTAGGTTGAAAGGTCATGCTTCACTGTGGTGGGAACATTTGCAAACTGATAGAAAAAGGAGAATAAACGAGAAGATCAAAACTTGGCCAAAGATGGTAAACAAGGTAAGGAAAAAATTCCTTCCTAATGATTACCAAATTAGCTTGTTGAGAAAGATGCAAAATTTGAAACAAAAGGACATGACTATGAAAGAATATACCAAGGAATTCTATAGATTGGATATCAGATCTAGACATGTGGATGATGATGTTGAGAAAATTGCAAGGTACATTAATGGATTGAGATCTAGAATACAAGATGAAATAAGTTTTGTGAAGTTGGAAAGTGTGGAAGAAGCATACCAATATGCCTTGAAAGCTAATGAGATCTTAGCAAAGAAGCATGAACAAAGACAAAGAGGTAGAGGTGGTAGATTCTAGAGAGGCAAAGGTAGATCTTATGGTGAAGGTGGTAGATTTGAAAATTTTGTACAGGATAAAGGCAAATCTAAATTGAAGAATGATGAAAAAGGAAAGACCAAATGGAAAAGTGGTAATTCTTACCGAGGAGGTACTAATTTTTACCAAGGATGAGGTAATTTTTATTCTAGAGGTGGATTTCATGGTAATTATTTTAGATGTGTTAAAGAGGGACATAGATCTTTTGAATGTAGATCCTCTAAAAGTGGGCAAGGTAATAGAAATGTTGTAATTCAAAAAGATAATGAGAATTCACCAAGTGGACCTGAGGCTAGAGCAAATATGATGGTGAGAAGAACCTTATGTAATAAGGAAAGTGATGAGGAACCTGTTTTAAGGAGAAGTCTTTTCAAGACAAGATGTAAGATGGCTAGAAAATGCCGCAAAGTGATCATTGATAGTGGAAGTTCTACAAATCTAGCATTAGAAGAGTTGGTTACAAAATTGCAATTGCAAAGGCTGAAGCATCCTAAACCCTATCATGTTTCATGGATCAAAGATGAGCATAAGATATTGGTAAGTGAGCAATACCTTGTGAAGTTCAAGATTGTACATTACTTTGATGAAGCTTTGTGTGATATTATGCCTATGGATTATTATCATATTCTATTGGGTAGACCTTGGCAATATGATATATATGTTGTACATGATGGAAGATTGAATCAATATACTCTTTGGGTGAATGGGAAGAAGAAAATATTGTTGCCTTTGATTTCAAGTCCAAATGAGGTTAGTTGCACTACAATATAAGTTTGCATGGTTAATGGGAAACAATTTGAAAAGGAAGTGAAGAAGAATCAAGTCTATTTTGCCATAGTTCCTAGAGGACTGAGTGTTGGTAGTAATGATCGAGTACTAGAAGCTAGTAATGATCGAGTGATAGCAGATAATGATAGTCAAGTATCAGTAGAGATTATAGAATTGCTAAATGAGTATAAGGATATTGTTGCTGAGGATATTCTTGATGGTTTACCTCCAATGAGAAGTATAAGTCATTGTATAGATCTAATTCTTGGAGCTAGTTTGCCAAACAAAACACCTTATAGATTAACACCTACAGAGAATGAAGAACTTAATAGACAAGTGCATGAAATGTGGCAGAAAGGTTTGATTAGAGAAAGCTTGAGTCTATGTGCTATACCTGCTATATTAACACCTAAAGAGAATGGAGAATGTGTATTGATTCTAGACCTATTAACAAAATCATAGTAAAATATAAGTTTCCTATGCCAAGAATGGATGACATAATGGATTGTTTGAGTGGAGCAAAGTATTTTACCAAGATTTATTTGAAGAGTGACTATCATCAAATTAGAATAAGAGAAGGTGATGAATATAAAACTACTTTCAAAACAAAAGATGGTTTGTATGAATGGTTGGTTATGCCTTTTGGTTTGAATAATGCACCTAATACTTTCATGAGGTTGATGAATGAAGTTCTAAAAATATTTTTGGGTAAGTTTTTGATTATTTATTTGGATGATATTCTAATATTTAGTAAGACTAAGGAAGAACATCTTGAGCATATTAGACAAGTAATGTAGAGGTTGAAAGAGGAAAAGTTGTTGATTAATCTGAAAAAGTGTTCTTTTATGCAAGAGGACATTGTGTATTTGGGATTTGTGATTTTAGCTGATGGATTGAAGATGGATCCTAATAAGGTTAAATTTTTTTGTGAATGGCCTACACTTGAGAATGTGGGTGAGGTAAGATCATTTCATGGTTTGGCTAGTTTTTACAGGAAGTTTATAAGGAATTTCAGTTTTGTTTGTAATGCTATGACTAAAAAAATGAGGAGAGATAAAAATGAATTGAAGTGGACGCATAGAGCTAATAAGAGTTTCGAGACTCTGAAACAAAAGGTTGTTGAATCGCCCGTATTGGCTTTGCCTGATTTCAACAAAGTATTTCCAGTTGAATGTGATGCAAGTGGTAATGTAATCAGAGTTGGATTAATTCAAGAAGGTAAACCCATTGCTTTCTTTAGTGAGAAGTTGAATGATGCTAAAAGGAAGTATTTTGTGTATGATCAATAATTTTATGCTATTATTCAAGCCTTGAAGAAGTGGAGACATTATTTGATTCTTAAGGAGTTTGTGTTGTATATTGATCATAAAGCTTTACAATACTTGAGAAGTCAACATAAATTAAACTAGAGACACATGAAGTGGGTTGAGTAATTGTAGAGTTTCACATTTGTTATTAAGTATAAGAGTGGAGTTACTAATAGAGTTGCTGATGCATTGAGTAGAAGATGTTATTTTTTGACTGAAATGAAGGTTGAAGTTCTTAGTTTTGATGAAATGAAAGAGTTGTATGATGTTGATCTTGATTTTTCTGAGGTGTGGAGAGAATGCAGAGCACCAAATCTAATAGATCACATAAGTATGATGAGTATTTCATTCAAGATGGTATGTTGTTCAAAGGCATTCAATTGTGTATTCCAAGAAGTCTTATGAGGTTGAATCTAATTAAGGAAAAACATAGTGGTGGATCAGTTGGACATTTTGGAATTGATATGACATTGAGTTTGCTAAAAGAGAAGTATTATTGGCCACAAATGTATAAGGATTCTTAGAAATTTGTAAGGAGTTGTGGAGTTTGTCAAATTGCAAAAGGAGTAAGTTAAAATATTTGTTTGTATACACCTATTAATGTTCCTGAGAAACCTTGGAGTGACATCAATATGGATTTTGTTCTTGGATTACCTAAGATTATGAAGGGGTATGATTCTATATTTGTTTTAGTGGATATATTTTCTAAGATGACTGATTCCATACCATGTAAGAAGACATTAGATGCTAAGCATGTTGCTAAAATTTTTTTTAAAGAGATTGTGAGATTGCATGGATTACCAAGAAGCATTATTTTTGATAGAGACAATAAGTTTGTTGGTTATTTTTTGAAGACTTTGTGGAAGGAGATGGGTACGAAACTAAAGTTTAATTCTACATTCCATCCATAAAGAGAAGTTGTGAATATAAGCTTGGGTAATTTGCTGAGATGTTTAGTTGGAAATAAGCCAAGTAATTGGGAGATGGTATTGACACAAGTTGAATTTGCATATAATAATTCTTTTAATAGGAGTACAGGGAAGACGCCTTTTGAGATTATTACTGGAATGCATCTTAGAGGTATATCGAATTTGAGAGATGTTGCTGGTGAAGAAAAGAGAAGCACTGTAGGAGAAGAATTTGCTGTTTTTATGGAGTCTTTACATAAGGAAGTGAAATTGAAGTTGGAACAAAGTAATTAGAAGTATAAGGAGAATGTTGATCAGTCTAGAAGACACCATGATTTTCAAGTTGGTGAGGAGGTGATGGTTCATTTGAAGAAAGGAAGATTCCCAGTTGGAACATATAGTAAGATTAAGAAGAAGAAATTTGGACCTTGTAAGATCTTGAAGAAGTTTGACAGTGGTAATGCTTATGAAGTTGAGTTACTTAATGAAATGGATATATCTCCTATATTCAATGTTGCTAATTTATATAAGTATCATGAGTCAAATGATGAAGTTTTTGTATTAGAAGATTATCCTAAGAAAAAAATTGAAGAAGTTGAATAGATATTGGATCAAAGAGTTGGCAAGAGCACAAGAGGAAAAGATTACTATGAATATTTGGTGAAGTGGAAGAATAGACCTATTGAAGATGCTTCATGTATTTCTCAATTTGAGTTGGATTCATCTTAGGTTGTGGCATCTCAATGATTTAGGAGAATCATTTATTTCAACCTTAGTTGTCTGATGCAAGAGCATCTTGGGTTGCCTTGTTATCCTAGTCATTTTTGTTCATTTTGCAAGTTTATGCTGAGTTACTAAGCACTTAGTTGGTGCCAAGTTACTGTAGCACTTAGTTGGTGCCAAGTTACTATAGTAATTCCTTCATGTGCTGAGTTATTGTAGCAATTCCTTCATGTGTTGAGTTATTGTAGCAATTCCTTCATGTGTTGAGTTACTGTAGCAATTCCTTAATGTACCAAGTTACTGTAGCAATTCCTTCATGTGCCGAGTTACTATAGCAATTCCTTCATGTTCTGAGTTACTATAGTAATTCCTTCATGTGTTCAATTACTATAGAAATTCTTTCATGTGCTGAGTTTTTGAACTTATTTTGAGTGTTAGCATTTGGACGTGATTTCTGCGAGCTGACTTGCACGATTTATTTTGATCATGATATTTATGTTAAGATCTTTTCTTGGGATGTGTCCAGACTATTGTTGGGTCAACCTTCCTCTTATGTAATGTTCTAGAATGATCTATAAGCCATTTTGGCAAGTATATATAGAGTGTTTAGGCTTAGAATTAGGCAATTTTTTGGGAAGAGATGATAGAGTAGAACTAGAAAGTGTGAATTTGATGTTGGATCTTTGAATGTGAATGCATTTGTATATAACCCAGAAGGTCTTATAGCTGGGCATGTATGAAGATATTTTGATGAATCAATAAAAGTATTTCACTCTTCTTCCTCATTTGGTTGCTATTTTTTGTGTTTGCTTCCATTGTGCTAACTCTTGCAAGGTGGTTTGGATAGCTGGGTGAGCCTTAGGCCCTAGTTATTCATCCCTTCCTAGTGTTAGAACTCTAGGCCTAGAATTCTTGATTAGGGATCCATCTACCATTTGGGGATCTTTTGGGATTCTTGCCTCTAATTTGGTGTTATGTTAGTTCACTTTTATATAGGTGGTTTTATATTTAATTTTGATCTTGAGATAGTGCTCTGATACTTTAATATTTTATTTGTGATTTTTGGGTGATCTTGATTTCATGATGTTTGTATAAGTTAAGAAGGTAATCCAAGCATATATGGGTGCACACATATATGCTTAAAAAAATATACATCTATAGATTTGGTATATGTGTGGCATTAGTTCAAATACACTTTTTTGGTGATTCTTAGCTAATTAATATTGTAAATAGATAAAGAAAATAAATAGACCCAAAGTAATTAAATAAATAAATACAATAACATTTAAAATAAAATAAAAGAAGAACGTATCATAACCCTTTTTGGAGACTTGAACATTTGACCTCCTAACTACTAAATCCACTATCTACCACCACATATAATGTACTCTTTAAGGACCATGGTAAAAGGAATAAGTTGTAAGTTGTAACTCATTGAGAAAGAGGAGACAAGAGAAACAATAAAATATCATGGGAATTGAACTTCTAACCTTATGGATGGAAGAAGAATTCCTTAACCATTGTACCATAATAATCCTTTGAGTACTTGGACTGCATGACAACCTATACAATCCAATGATTCGTTAGAGATTGGAACAAAAATTAATTAATTAATTAAAGGTTTAATTTATTTAATCAAACCTTAGGGGATGTCAGTTGCAATAGATACAACCAGTACAATGACATATAGTCCCTTATAAATATGGGATTTTTTCATGGAGAGAAACATTGGAAAATTTTGTGGAAAAAATATATGATAGTTTTTGAATATTATTTTGGAGGAATATTGTTGGAATAAGGCAGGGAGAATTGCAAGAGGTGTTGGAGATTTTAGGAGGAAAACAAAGGAAATAGAGAAAGCATCAATTTATCATTCAGCCTATTGGCTTGAATCCAAGTAGACCATGATTCTTCCTTCCTCTCTTAAACTCTAAAATTTTGAATGAAGTTCAAATGAATTTGTATCTAGAAGCATAAACTAGAACACTAAAAAATTAATCTATAAGCACTCTATTTGTTATTTCCTTGTCTATTTTTAGATGAAGTTGAAATGGATTGAGTCATAGAAACATAAACCTAAATGTGAGTCTCTAATAACTTTATGTTATTGTTGACTTCCATGATTGTAATATGTCCAACTGCTTATTTTATCATGTCTGCATGATTGCAAAACATGCTAGTGTTCTATGAATTGAACTCCCATGGAGGAATACTATTGGGGATTTGGATCTAAGATTCAACCCACAAATGGTAACAAACCCCTCCCTTATTTAGGATGAATCTTGGAAGTTCATTTCATAGTATCCTATTTTATTTTTTTGTTTTCTCTAGAACAAATACATTGGAAGAGTGCATAAATGTGTGGTTCTGCACATTCCCAATTTGTCTATCACCTTAAAAAAAATCACAATCTTAGAAAAAAGAAGAAGTGAAACTATAAGAAACAAAAGCATGAAAATAGGAAAAAAAAGTGTAGCAACAGGAAAAAAAGTGTAGCTATATGAAACAAAATTATTTTTGTATGAAACAAAAGTGTAACAATAATGAATATATGCACAATTTTAGCAAATCGAACAAAAGCAAAACTATATTGAATGGATGCACACACATATTTCATGGAAGTGCAACAATAATGAATGAATGTGTAGAAATGTGGAACAAAAGTGGAGAAGTAGTAGATGGATGCACAACTATAGTTAAACTTAGCCATTTTGACCTCTAGAGCATGTTTTCAGCATCAGGGTATAACATAATTTGAAAATTTAAGTATAAGTGGCATAATTATACTTTAAGGTACATTTTATCTTATACATATTGCAACTTTTGAGATAGGTTTCAGCCTCATAGGAGTTAAAATAAATATTTTTTATTTTTGAGATTTTAAGATATTTTAGACAGCCAAATTTTAGAAATCGATAATGTAGCTTGTCCTTTTAATGTTTTGTAACCTTATATATACTTCTGATGCATTTACTTTCTAAAGATGATATATTCATTCTTGTAAATTGTTTGATAAGTGTTTGTTGCATATTTTTGCTGATGTAGTGAATTGGGATTCAGTGAATTGCCCTAGAAATATGCCTAAACCAATTTTCCTTCTTGACTGATTGATTTGGATTTTGAATTGAGTTTTTGGTCACTAGAGGCTTATGGATTTTTTTTCTTATTGAAATATAAAGTTTCTTACATTATTTTAATTTAATAATGATGCTTCATGTGAATGTTCTTTGATGTATGAGCTAGGGTTTGAGGACAATGGGTATGGGACCCTAGGTTATTGTGCTCTAAAACTCTTTATACTTTTGGGTTATTTTTATGAGTAGGGTAGAATACTAAGTGAATGGATCACCATAGGTATTGGGGCCTAGAAGTGGTTGTCAGGGATCCTATGTTTGGAAGTTAGAGCTCTATGCAGGCTAGTTTCATTTGTGAGTTAGTTAGCAAGTGATAACATAATAATCAATGAACTTATGGATTGGGTTTTGGGTTTCACAATAAAAGGATAATTGTGGATGTAATGTTAGAGTACTCATGGTAGGGACATCTTATGTATCTTATAGGTCTCTAACCTAGGTGGTTGATCCCAACATTACTTGGTCATGCCTATCCAAGTTGGAGTACTAGGTAAAAAGGCATTTTATGTGGCAGGATGATCTTAAGCCTAGGTGGTTGATCCCAACACCTTAGGAAGGTATGATGACACTCACCTAAATTTGGTTGAATCCCTCACTCTACTTTTTCCTCTTGTTGTCCATTTACTTTGTGATTTCATTTTTAACATTATTATTTTGTGTGGCTTTAGGTTACCTTTGTAATTCAATTTTGGGGTATAACCCTTATTCTACCTTAGAACCTATATGGATCATGGTCTTATCTCCTAGCTTAGGAGAGTGGACCATTTATGGCTCCATATGGTTGGGTGAAAAATATTTCAAGGTACTATTCGAATGTTCATGGATGGCTTTATATGGATCCTTGTTGAGTAACGATCAAAAATCATTTCTTGAAGTCTATATGTTACATTTCCTTGGAAGAAATATATGTAATATTATAATAAAAATTATTAAAGAAAGATCAAATCATATGTATATACATCATGAAATGAAAAGATATTTAATAAGGGTAAAGGGTATCTCAAGGAGAAATAAAGGGCAATGTGAACATATTGTATTATTTCAAAAGATGAATGAATTTAATAGTGATGCCATGAGATTGTATATTTCCTTGTATTTAGATGAATATATGATGAAATAATGAACCATGTACTGTTCATAATGTTATTAGTGAGTAGAAAGATGATTTGGTTTACATTTATGGTTGATGGTTTAAATCTATTTCATGTATATTTATTGCATGTTAAGTAGATACATTTGATTGTAAGGACTAGGACATTAGTTTTGAATCTTGAAATGGATATTAGGATGGATAATGTATCAATCATGAGTAGACACAACACTAATAGATGGATTAAGTTAAGTAGTAAGGATGAAATGTTAGAAAGGAAATTAAGTGATGTTGTTTAATTGAAAAATTAGGGAACCTATAAGTCCACTTTACATCTATGATTAAGTGAACTTAGCAAGAAAAAGATGTTAAAAAAAGTCACATCTATTTGTCTTAACCTTTCGAGTTCGTTGGTGGAACATTACAAGATCCCTAAACCAATTTGAATAGACCTAAGACCCCAAAAATCATTCATACCACACACATCATGAGAACTACATGATGATATAACAATGGTTAGAAGTCCACATAAGTATCCAAAAACCATTTTTGTATTTGAGTCCATTATTCTTTACTAATATAATTTTTCATTAACCTACAAGCAATTCTCCTATTCTTTGGGAAGTATTAGATTTTATAAAAACTATATCATACACAAGGTTACCAACAACACTAGTATGTCAAATTTTACTAGGATCTTCATGAGAATATTCATCATTTTAAAAATAACAAAGCTCTATAGAAATAACACCCTAAAAATAAAACACTTTCATAGCTATAAGATCCCAAATCTTAGAGAGTTTAATAACCACATCATAACCTATGAAAGAATGCTTCTTTTCTATAACTAAGCCAAGAACATTTTTCCTTATGAGAGTGAACACATACCTCATTTCCACAAACTCTAGAATTAGAATATAGTATCCATGCACCTATCCCTACCTCATAAGGCTTTTTAATAAAAGTGATAAGGATGAGACCTTTTAATTGGGTGAAAAATAGTGTAAGCCACTTTAACCAAGAAATTTTGTTAAAAATCAGCACTACTTAACATGTTTCTAGTATTATGATCCATAAAAGTTATATTCATTTTTTTACTACTTAATTTTAAGTGGAACTATATTGAGCAATTTTTATCTAAATACCCCTACACTCTTTCTATAGTCATCAAGATTTTAATATAATAACTCATCACTGTTCTCCATTCCTAATAGCCAAGTTCTTTCAAATAAAGTAATTTTTAATAAGCATTTTCAAACTATATAAATATTTAAATTAATAGAATAATGCTTCAAACATTAAGCATGTGTCTAGTTATAAAAATCATTAATAAATGAAACATAGTAGTGATACATTCTAATCTAAAGCACATTTACAAAAACAAATACATCACCATGAATGAGCTTTTTAAAAATTTGTGCATTAAATTGAAAGATAATTAAAATGCCTGAAATATAACAAAATCAACCAATGCAAACACAAAATATTACAACAATGTAGTGCCCACCCATAATTTATTTAACTCTTTCATGCCTACTTCATGGATGTGTTAGTTTCAAGGATATTATTTCATGACTTGGACTAGCGATATATCAGTGATGATTACACTAGTATATTTAACCTCATTTTTTGATGAATACTAGTTGAATTTTTACCCAGGTTGGCCAAAATGTTGAGCAACTAGTTTGTCAAAAAATTTCTCGTCGAAATTTTGACCAACTCACTAGTTGGTCAAAATTTTGACCAATCCATTGGTCAAAATCTTTCAAAAGCCATGGTACAATTTCTACTAGGCATTGATCAAAATTTTGAAGAAAACTACCAGGCATTAGTCAAAAATTTTAGCAATGCTTGGTAGAAAACTACTAAGCATTGGTCAAAATTTCAACCAATGCTTGGTTGAAAACTACTAGGCATTGGTCAAAATTTTGACCAATGCTTGGTAGAAAAATACTTGGCATTGGTCAAAATTTTGACCAATGCTTGGTCAAAAACTACTAGGCATTGGTCAAAATTTTGTCAGAATTTTTTTTGAGGCATTCTATAAAACAGTTCACATCCCTTGCCTATGATTTGACATTTTGCATGCATCCTACACTCTCTCATCCTGATGATGGATTACAGAGAGTGATTTAAAATGATGATACTAAAAAACACACACAATCAAATCCAAAATGAAATTGCATTACAAATGGATTGTAGAAATCTGATATTGTTAATTTTACATGCATGTCTATGAGGACAATCACAACTTAAACATATATATAATCTCATAAAATCTATTATATAAATGTTTAAGTTGTGATTTTCCTAGTAGACATGCATGCAAAATTAACAATATCAGATTTCCACAATCCATTTGTAATGCAAGTTCATTTTGGATTTGATTATGTGTGCTTTTTAGCATCATCATTTTAGATCACTCTTCATAATCCATCATTAGGATGAGAGAGTACAGGATTCATGCAAAATGTCAAATCATAGGTAAGGTATGTGAACTATTTTATAGAATGCCTTAAAGGAATGTGGTCTATTTGTAAGCCATAATTGTAGGATACACAAAAAATGGATTAAGAACTCCTCCTCCTCATTGATTAACTTGCACCATAGACTGAAAGTCTTCATCTTTTATGTGGGCTCTTATCTCCTATGTGAGTGTTGATGTGGAAGCCGAAGTGAAAAAATAAGTGAAAGCATGTTGAATAAGGTTTCTAATCTCAACTTGCTCAACATTGTTTATTTAAGGGCTATGCAATGGGCAATTCTTCAATGTCTAATTAGGAGTAGCATTACATCCTCTTTAACTATTATATGTACAACCCTAGGAGGAAATAGTTTGTTGGCTACTTGTCATAGCCTTGTACTTTCTTCTTTGCCAATTTTTCTTAAACACAACTCTACATCCATCCCCAATTTCAAGCAATTTGGCAATGCATCTATTTGTTGAAAAAAAAATACCCATTTCTTGTTTTAGTTTCTGATAGGTCTTACTCAACTCTTTCATTTGGAGAGAAGGTTTTCATCATGGAAATGGCACATAAAACATCACAAGGAAAAACTAAAGATGAAAATGAGTACAAGCATACAGTTGACTTACCTCAGACAAGCTTCACCCTCAAAGCCAATTCAACAACACATGAACTAGAAATATAGATGCTGCGGGATGAGAAATATATATTAAATAGGGTTGCAAACAAGAACACACGGGATATTTTTAATCTTCATGATGATCCCCCTTATGTCAATGGAAATTTTCATATTGGGCATGTGTTGAACAAGATACTGAAAGATTTTATCAATAGTTATAAGCTGCTTGAAGGTTATAAGGTGCACCATGTGTCGGGCCCCCCTATTTGACACTTGCTCCAGAGTATGTATGAAGCTATATAGATTGAAGTATTTAGACAAATTGGAGTCCCTCATCTAGCATGGCTTTGGCCGAGGTTGAGTTGGAGTATCCAAAGGGACACATATCAAGAAGTGTTTATGTCATTTTCAAAGTGGTTAACATAGTAGATACAACTCCTAATTTTCTCAAAGGACTTCTACCTAGTTTGTTTTGGCTATTTGGACTACAACACCATGGACAATTCCTACAAATGTTATTGTTGCATTCAATGGTCAGCTTCTTTATGCAATGGTCTAGGTAAGAACAAAATCATATGTAGATATTGCTACAAAAGGTGTTAAAAAGCCTATTTTTGAAAGTAGCCAACATATTGTTGTTGCAATAGATTTAGTTAGTAGTCTACAATTGATGTGGTGGGTACTTGAGCTTGATGTGCATTTTGTGGTTTAGATCTTGAAAATTATAGTTATATCCATCCCTTAGAAAATAAGGAATACCCTTGTGTTGTGGGTGGAGATTACATAACAATGGAATCTAGAATAGGGTTGGTTCATACTGCCACAGGCCATGGCCAAGAATATTTTTTGACTAGCATGAAATATAAGCTTCTAGTATCATCTCCTATAGATGATAATGGTAAGTTTATTGAAGAAAGTGGGGAGTTTGTTGGTTTGGATGTCTTGGGTGATAAAAATGTGGCAATTGTCAAGAGCTTAGATGAATATTCATGTCTTATCATGGAATAAGTGTACAAACATAAATATCCTTATGATTGGAGGACAAAAAAGATTGGCAAATCAAATTAGGAACAATTAAGATTAAAAAACAATAGGAAAACATTAGAGAACCTATTAATGACAAAGAAACTTGAATTATGCTTAGGAATAGGAATCTTCTTTGTTATGTATTCACATACAACATCAATGTTGTACTTCAGTTGTGCGGATATTGGTACAACTAGAGCTCCATCAGCAATGGTACCCTAATAGAACAAAAACATTTACAACACCTTAGAGTCACAAGGAAAAAAAATTATGATATTAGAATTGGTAATAATAATAATCAATGCATTTATTATTGAGATTAAATATATTTAAAATGCACAGAATGAATTTCAACTTACCTAAATAAATTTCTAAATTGCCTCATGCTGGTTGTTTGCTACACTCTCTTGGATCAGGTCAATTTTGTTTTGTAGAATAATAAATTGCTAAAGATTTGCATAAACAAATTAAAAATCACTAAACTATGTTATTATTATACACACCGGGCAATCAATAAATGAAACATATCGTAAAAGCTTCATGCGTGCATTTTCAAATCCAGGGACATCACACAAAGGACTGTCTTCCTTTCCACTATCATATGCCTTGTAATGTGAATTGAATGATGTTAATTATTTACCATGCTCCAAACCAAAGAGAAAATCATCATTCCACTTTCATAAACCTTTCAATCGTCCATTATGAATAAGAAATAGTACTTATCCAAACTGTCCTTGTTCACAATGTCCTCTATATGTATGCATGAGAACCTAAAAATTTAGCAAATTTTAGATAGAACCCAAGTAGGAAACAATAAATTATTGGAACAAAAAGATGTATCAAATTTAGCATACAGTTAATTTACCTCAATCAAGCTTCACCCTCAGAGCCAATTGAAGATGAAGATGATAATTTCTATTTCATAAAAAATTAAGAGAACTAAAAAATAAAATAAAATAAAGGAAATAAGGTATGTTAGTTTGAGCTTCACTTCATTTTGAGAATACTTTAATATTCTCTACTTAACAAGGCCAACCACATGAACGTGGAAGCTCATTTAGCCTCATCCCCCTCCCCCTAACATCAATCTAAATTCCCCATTAACATCTAATTACATAATTCATTTCATTCATCCATTTATGAACTATAACATTCAATCAATACAATCACTAAACATTCATTAATATAATATAAAATTCATTAATATGTAATAGTAATCAAGACTTTATATTATATTATTAGAAGATTTTACAATTTTTTTTGCCTGTTCAACTACAGGCACCGGGGGAAAAAGAATAGGGCAAAGAAAACCCCTAGTATAGCCCGGGACTGGAGTCCTATATACATTATAGATGCCCTTTATAAGGGTCTTTAAGAAGGCATACCTTCTTTTATACAAGAGGGGAATTTTTGATAGAAGAACCTCCAAAAAAAAATACAAGGTTGGATCAAAATCTATCTTAGCTAGATTCCCTTCCCAATATATTGGGGATTACAAATAATAGTAGCTGAGAGGGTTACAATTATTAATGTTGGAGGAACTTGTAGCGACAAAAGTTTGAGGAGATCTCTAGTTTGGTTAAAGAAATGGTGGACACTAGAGGTAAATGTTGCAATCCTTGAATAACCTGCAATAAAAAGACAATATTCCATGGCAATGGAAAGAAGGGGGATAAGGGGATAATAGGTCTTACCCCCCTAAAGCAAATATCTAACAAGTCACCTATTCTCAAAATAGGAATCCGTAAAACTATTTAGCACCTTACACTTCTAGCTTTGGTCACAAATAGAAATATACATATATAGAGGAGAGCATATGAATAATTCAGATCTGCATATGTATACATATACATACATATATATATATATATATATATATACTTATGGGAGATAGTTTATATATATATATATATATATATATGAGATTAACTTGCACTAGTGATTAATAGTGATTAACTTGCACCACAAACTGACGATCTTCATCTTTGTTGTGGGCTATGGACTAGGAAATTCTTCATTTGGAGAGAAGGTTTCCATGATGGCAACAACGCATAAAATATCTCAAGGTAAAATTATTATAAGTTGCTTGAGCTCAAAGTTTTGTAGACCATAGACCAAGAGGTAAGGAAAGAGCTCACACCATTAAAACTAAGAAAGAAAGCTACTCAATTGTCTAAGAAAACTATTGATGCTCAAAGGAAATCATTTAGGAGATATGGAATATGGGGAGAGTGGGAAAATCTCTATTTGACACTTTCTCCAAAGTATGAAGCTGCACAGATTGAAGTATTTGGGAAAATGTTTTTTTCAGGGCCACATTTATAGAGGCCAAAAACTAGTTCATTGGAGTCCCTCATCTAGCACAACTTTGGCTAAGGTTGAGTTGGAGTATCCAGAGGGAAACATATCAAGAAGTGTTTATATTGTTTTCAAAGTGGTTAACCTAGCAGAAATAGCTCCTGATTTGCTCAAAGGACTTCTACCCAGTTTGGATTTGGCTATCTGGACTACAACCTCATAAATAATTCTTGGAAATGTAACTGTTGCAGTCAATGCTCAGCTTCTTTATGTAGTGGTCTAGATAAGAACAAAATAATCTATAGATACTACTATAGAAGGTGTTAAAAAGCCTATTTTTAAAAGCAACCAACATATTGTTGTTGCAACGGGTAAAAGCACAAAGCTCTGTCACCATTTGTGATATCTTGTACCATTTCGGCCGAAACGCTTTCGACCGTAACAGTTTCGGCCGTAACGGCTCTGACCGTACACACGTGGTGATTTCATGCACCTACATGGCACGTACCATTTCGGTCAAAACCTGTTCGGTCGAAAGGGTTTTGACCGAAACCCCGAGCTGGTATAAAAATCGCCGCAAACCTCTAGCGGCTATCATTGTTACTGTTGCAGTTCCTAGATGTTTGGAGAGCAGGTTAAGGGATTCGACCGTAACTGGTTAGTGGTTTTTTCCGTCCCATTTTTTAATAGTTTTTAAACGTATTTTTTGATTAATAGATGTTAATTGTACTTAAAATAGTTGTTTTTAACGTATTTTGTGAATGAAATGCTTAAAATTGTTTATTTTTTAATATGTTTAAATTATTGTAATTATTTTAGATTATTTTAGAATGGTATTTAAATTAATTTGTTAGCAAAAATGTAGTTAAACATGAGATAAAAATGTAGAAAAACATTAATTAAAATTGTAGAAAAACATTAAGTTAAAATATAGAAAAATATTAGGAAAAACATTAGGTTAAAATATAGAAAAACATTAGTTAAAAGTGTAGAAAAACATTAGGTTAAAATATAGAAAAACATTAGGTTAAAATTTAGAAAAACATTAGGAAAAACATTAGGTTAAAATATAAAAAAATATTAGGTTATGAGGTAAACATGTAGAAAAATATTAGTGAAAAATGTAGCAAACCTTTAGGGGACATTATTCAGTTTCTAACATAACCTGATGGATCTAGAGGTGAAACAATAATATCTTATGGTGAAATTAATTTTGACATTAAATACGCCTTCTAACATAACGTTATATTAACTACAATCATAAATCGTACCACATTCTAACCATAACATAGGCCCTCTACTAACCGAATGAACCACACTTAGATATTGATGATGTTCATTTTAACAACTAGTTATTGTTAGGTAATAATGAGTCTTACATTACCAAACAACACATTAAGATCACTTATGTCAACTGCATTTTTCAATACGTTATCCATACATGTGTGTCTTAAGGGGACATAGGAGTCGTAATAGGTCATACTATTTTTTATAGGTTCTAATAAGTCTTAATATGTATTATTAGGATATAATAGGTCTTATTAGGTAATGATGATTCTTACATTACCAAATGACACATAACGACCTCATGATACATTTTTAGGTATTTTTATCCATATATATGTTAAGGGGACCTAGGGACTCCTACTAGGTCATTACGTTTGTTATAGGTTGTAATAGGTATTCATATGTTTACTAGCACATAAAAATTATTGTCAGGTAATAATGAGTCTTACATTACCAAACAACACATTAAGATCACTTATGTCAACTGCGTTTTTCAATATGTTGTCCATACATGTGTGTCTTAAGGGGACATAGGAGTCGTAATAGGTCATACTATTTTTTATAGGTTCTAATAAGTCTTAATATGTATTATTAGGATATAATAGGTCTTATTAGGTAATGATGATTCTTACATTATCAAATGACACATAACGACCTCATGATACATTTTTAGGTATTTTTATCCATATATATATTAAGGGGGCCTAGGGACTCCTACTAGGTCATTACGTCTGTTATAGGTTGTAATAGGTATTCATATGTTTACTAGCACATAATAGGTATTGTCAGGTAATAATGAGTCTTACATTACCAAACAACACATTAAGATCACTTATGTCAACTGCGTTTTTCAATACGTTATCCATACATGTGTGTCTTAAGGGGACATAGGAGTCGTAATAGGTCATACTATTTTTTATAGGTTCTAATAAGTCTTAATATGTATTATTAGGATATAATAGGTCTTAGTAGGTAATGATGATTCTTACATTACCAAATGACACATAACGACCTCATGATACATTTCTAGGTATTTTTATCCATATATGTTAAGGGGACCTAGGGACTCCTACTAGGTCATTACGTCTGTTATAGGTTGTAATAGGTATTCATATGTTTACTAGCACATAATAGGTATTGTCAGGTAATAATCAGTCTTACATTACCAAACAACACATTAAGATCACTTATGTCAACTGCATTTTTCAATACATTATCCATACATGTGTGTCTTAAGGGGACATAGGAGTCGTAATAGGTCATACTATTTTTTATAGGTTCTAATAAGTCTTAATATGTATTATTAGGATATAATAGGTATTATTAGGTAATGATGATTCTTACATTACCAAATGACACATAATGACCTCATGATACATTTCTAGGTATTTTTATCCATATATATGTTAAGGGGACCTAGGGACTCCTACTAGGTCATTACGTCTGTTATAGGTTGTAATAGGTATTCATATGTTTACTAGCACATAATAGGTATTGTCAGGTAATAATGAGTCTTACATTACCAAACAACACATTAAGATCACTTATGTCAACTGCATTTTTCAATACGTTATCCATACATGTGTTTCTTAAGGGGACATAGGAGTCGTAATAGGTCATACTATTTTTTATAGGTTCTAATAAGTCTTAATATGTATTATTAGGATATAATAGGTCTTATTAGGTAATGATGATTCTTACATTATCAAATGACACATAATGACCTCATGATACATTTGTAGGTATTTTTATCCATATATATGTTAAGGGGACCTAGGGACTCCTACTAGGTCATTACATCTTTTATAGGTTGTAATAGGTATTCATATGTTTACTAGCACATAATACACTGACCTTACTATCAACCTTAATAAAACTATATCCTATTTACTTTATTAACATTCTTAACTCTAATTCAAACTACTAAATTAAGTCATGAGTTCTAAATTGTAAACTAACATTTGCTAACTAAACTCATTTACTTATCTAGTAACAAATTTTTCTATCCCTATGTCCTAACTCTCATCTACACTCCCCATAATCATCAAAGCATTTACATCAAAATTTAGATTTTAGTCAAGAATTATATTTTTTTATTGCATGTATGTACATGTGTACACTTAGTTATCATTTAATCAAGAAATTTTATTTTATTTTTATTCCACATACATGTACATGTACGAATATTTATTTTTCACATTTGCATGAGCACGTTACAATGTACATTAGATATGGTCTCTAAGATAATTTGTTTTAAAATACATATGTATGTTACATGATTGTTCATTTAGCACCATACATTTAATGTTGTGTATTTATATGTACATGTGTTTCAAATTAAATTTAACTTTTAATTATTTTAATTTAAATAGACTTGTATGTTTATATTTGTATATATATGCATGTGCAGATCTCTAGATATTTATCACTCAGATTGTAGCTTCACATTCATATTCTCATATTTATTTTCATATATAAATTATGGCATCTAGTTCTAGGGATTGTGCTCCTACATCCTTAAGGGATGCCAATGTTCGTGATGGGGGTTAGAATGCTGAGTTTGGTACAGCACGTAGATCGACCTCCTCCACCCATGATAGACAGCAGTTATTTAGAGATACAGTGGTGAGATTATCTCGTGCTATGTAGGTTTTGGATACCTCACTTTCCTCTTCTACCACCCTCCCTAATAGGGAGAAGGTCATAGCAATGCGAGAGGAGTTATTTCGTATGATTCAGACAGTTGAATCATACAACCCTTTTGATGATATGAGCATTGAGACATTTTATTCTTCTTTATCTCACAATGTCACTGGCACTATGAAGTACACACAGATTGACACTAAGGTTTCCACCGGCATGGTGAAAACCATGTTTCCATCTTATGCAGATCATCACAAAGTTAGAGGCTACTCTATGATGAAGTTTACTAATCCACTCGTCGCACCATTGATGTATCCTCGTTGGTTGGTTACTCATCATAGATGGCCACAGAAGCATGAGTTCCCCCTATATTTCTGCAAACAATTGTTTGCGAAATTTCATTTACACTATGATGTTGACTATATAGATTATCCAGGGCATGTTGGGTAGGGTCAGGGGAGACTTTCTAACAGATTTAGACCCGCAAACACTCCTGCGCCCATTAACAAATGGGCAATGGTGGTTCCAAACCTTTTGGTTATGTCGAGAGGTCCATAGATGGCTACTGCAGGTGAGAGTGTTCCTGATGACACAGTTAGGACACAAATTTTTTTGAGAATTGCCATCATCGCCACACAGTTACACAAGATTTATTCTAATTGATGTAGTCGATATATGCTATGGTCTCGAGGTACCACTCCCATAGTTGCATCATCTAGCACACCTGTTGATGATGATTATGGAGTTGCAGACATACCTTCTCCTGTAGACATTTTTGCAGTCTTAGAGGTGGATGCATTGCATCATTTGGCATCATATTTAGCATCTGATCTTTTAGATGCATATTGAGCATTATCTAAACTCTTAGGGATTCCACTTCATGACATGAGCTCTCAGATTAGACATATTTTGTCACGTACAATAGTCCCAGAGGATTCATAGAGGCAGGAGGACATTCCTGCACCTTCTACTACTCCTACTGCTACACAGGCCTAGGCTACAACACCAGCCCCAGCTACTCAAGACCCTACAGAACCCCCCCTACTCAAGATCTCAGTGGCACCATATAGCCTGGTCTATTTACTTCCATGCTTTTAGATCAGGGCCGCACTATTGACTTGGATGCTGATACTATTTTTTCATTACATGATTCAGATATTAGTCAAATCGGCAGAGCATTACATAATGCTACGGTAAATATCTCTATATGTTTAGATTTATTTTTATTATAGTAAATAATATGTCTATATGTTTAAATTAATGTATATGTGTGTGTTTGTGTATGTGTTATAGGGTTTGAGTGATAGTATGTTACGTTTTTCTTATCTGCAAACACCGACAGATCCTACACGTCGTGAGTCCCAGGTATGTTACAATTTATATGTATATATATATATATATATATATATATATATATATATATATATATATATATATATATATATATATATATATATATATATAAAATTTATATACATGTAGATCTTGATATAATTTGTCTGTACACATAATTAAATGGTTCACTTGTTATCATTTGACATAGGGTTCAGATGCAGCTGATAGACCCTTTTGGGGACAAGGTCTAGGATCAGAAGGGGGGATGTAGCTAATTAGATCATATGTGGCCTTTTATTTTATTATACACATGTTATGTCTAGATACATATTTATATGGATAGTTTGATGTTTTATATGTTACTTCCATATGCATACATTTTATATCCAGACACTTTGATGTCTTATATGTTATTTTCAGATAGATGGTTTATATGGACACTTTGATGTTTTATATGTTATTTCTAGATACGTGTTTATATCATGGACACTAAATGATGTTTTATATGTTATTTCTAGATACATGTTTATATGGAGATTTTGATGTTTTATATATGTTATTTCCAGACATTTGATCTACATGAACTATTTTTATACATTTGATATGGGTACATTATATTCTCCAGATATATGCACATGTATGTTATTGATCTTTTAATGTAGACATATATTTTATTGATCTTTTGATGTCTTCATCTTATATGTAACTTATGTATGTGTTATGCACATGTTTCTATATGTTATTCATATTTTCAATATTCAAGTTTACATGTATATGTATAGTTATTCATCTTAATGCCTTAATCGAAGTGTAATTAACTATATAATTTTAATGGTCGATGTACATAACAATATAACATATATTTAATGACATGTCTTAATTAACTGTATAATTAACTATATTTAGTCTAATTATATTTAACTATAATTAACTATATTAAATCTAATTATATTTAATGTCTTAATAATTAACTCTATTTAATGACTTGATTAACTCTATTTAATGACATGCCTTAATTAACTATAATTAACTATATTTAACCTAGCTAACTATAACTAACTATATTTAATCCTATTAACTATATTTAATCTAATTATATTTAATGTCTTACTAATTAACTCTATTCAATGACTTAATTAAAACTCTATTTAATGACATGCCTTAATTAACTGCCTTAATTAACTATATTTAATCTAATTATATTTAATGTCTTAATAATTAACTCTATTTAATGACTTAATTAACTGTATTTAATGACATACATTCTTAATTAACTATAATTAACAACATTTAATTAATAAAATATAATGTACATATAATATGTAACACAGTTCATATAACATATACATGTAAGAACATAACAATTATATACAAACATAAAGAATGTATCATATAAGAACATATAAAGATTATATGTACATACAAATACATACAAATACTAAAAAAGTTGTCTTAAGGGGAAGTCCTAAGAGACCTGGTCTTAAATGAGATATCCATGTCGAATTTAAATAAAAATAACAATACATGTCTAATTTTGCATATGCAAGATAAATGATCCAATGTACAAAAATTTATAAAACAAATATCCTATCAATATTAAATATGAAAGTATAAGAGCTATACAAGCATAACTCAACTAGAGCTCCATAATAAGTACATAGGTAAACTAGAGCTCCACAAACAATGTATTGTTAGGATCCTCTCTACTTTTTATTATCTCTAGAAGTTTTTCATGTTCTTCAATAGGAAATTTCCACTTTTGATTTCCACGACGTCCTTTTCTTTGTATTGCTTCAAATTGTAATTTGGTTGCTATAACATGTTTACTGTAGTGTAAAACCTTTTCTCCAGGCTTGTATTCAATAAATTCAATACCACTACCAATTACCCTTGTTTGTTGATAATATGTTCCTTCAATAACAACTGATCCAATTGGATATGACTGTTCATCAGCATCTATAGTTCCTTCTAGCAACTTGTGTTTTGCTTTTGTGCATCTTAAAAGATAATAGTCCACATTTTCTGCATTATCTGGTAAGGCTTGAACTGCAAAAATATCTCCTGCATGTATATAAAAAGATAAATATAAATTAATTTAAAAAAAAATATACATGTATATTAATTTATATATATGTATATATGCACACAAACCTACCACAACTAGATCAGAAATGCGCTCATAATCAGTTGAATATACAGGATCATGAATGTCAATGTCAATGTCAACATCTTCAAAAGAAGGCTTTCTAACTATCTCCTTCAAATCCCAATGTGAAATATATCCATTCCCAATATTTTCACATGCACTCACTACATTGTCCTTAATGCAGTCATCACAAAAACATGTTTTCTCTCTTACTTTAAGTACTGGAGGTTTATGGTTTCCTGTAGTCATCACTTGATGTAAACTTCTAATTCTAGGAATCGTTTGACAATTTTAAGGATTAGATCAATCTATATATGTTACAAATACAAAAACTAATTGTCATATTTCAAAATAAATATTTAATTAAAAACTCAACTTGATTTGAAAAAGACATTAAAAATAAATATAACTTAGTTCACCTTTCACCTCCCAAAAGTAACGCTTATTGTATTCAGTATCTCGAGCAGCAAAATGAACTTTGTACCATTCAACAATTTGATTTGCACTCTCTATCCTATTCCCTGTATGTAAATAAAATATGCATGTATATATAAAATTTAAAATATATGCTATTAGAGTATTAAACATGTACATTTAAAAAATGCATATATTTACCTGCAAGTTCATGTTGTCGAAGCGCACATTTTATACATGCTCCTGCTCCATCATGCTCCCCTTTTCCGTGTCCACTTTCAAAGAAATTCCATAAAAACTTAACATTGGTTCTAGCATGTTGCATTGCTAACCAATTAAATGCTTTCGCAGATTTGAATTGTCCTGTGAACATGAAACATGATAAGTATCTACAATTATCCAAGTACATATATCAAATAGAAATAGACATGTCCAAATAAATACAAGTTAAAATAAAGTTAAATAAATGTGTAACTATTTCGTGTATACTAACCTACACATCCATCAGACCAAATCCAGTGCTCTGAAACATTTATTCCACGATTTCTGAGATCTTCAGAGAACATTGCAAAACAATGAGCCACATAACTCCTGTCATGAACTTTATCATCACTAATATAGAAATAAACCTCTTTGATGATGATGCGTTCATTTTCATCCAATCTTTCTATCTAATCCACCTCAAATTGTGCATGTCTATAGGTCACTTGCACAAATATTGCAACTTGTTCAGAATGATAATATTGGCTTTGGAGCTCTGTATGAGGTGCAAATGTATAATTCTTAGTAAAATCTACAATTGAAAGTATACAACTAGGTGGAAAACAATTTTTGGAATCACAGAACTGTTTAGCTTGCCATCGTGGACCATGACAATGTTGGATATGTGGATATATCAATGGACGGAACTTGGCCATGAACTCATCATAATGCAATTCACTCTCCTTCAATACAATTTTTCTGGATTCATCCCCTCTATTATTTTGGTATGTCTCATATTCATATCTCATCCATGAAACTGGTGTGGATTCATTAATATTCTCAACTTGCATAATTTCAAAAAATTTGTGCAAATCTGCACAATCTTCACACTGATTTTTGATGCATTGCACTTTGAATTCATCCAAATCTTCTAATTTATCACATAATATGGACCTCACAAATTGTGTTGTACTGCTAGGGATGACCAAATTAGGATCAAGTATTGCCATAACTTTTTAAAATGATTGCAAGTGTAGACCAAATTCAACATGATTTCTACAACAACAAGTTTCTTGCATCTTATTTATGCGTACAAAGGAAGGACGTAAATTCTCAAACATTCTTTGACATTCTTTGACATATTTTGACATTTGAAAATTCTTGTTTGAATGCTTCAAAAAGTTCACTTTGAGTTATATCTATGAAATGTTTTGGATGTTCAATTTTGGCCCCTGTTTCTTGATCTTTAATTTGTATAGTATCATGCCTGTTGGAAGAAACACGAGAATGTGTGGTCCAAAATTCAATAACTTCTTTTTTTACTTCTTTAGAAATCCTGTCTTTTTGAGGAACTCTACAAATATTCACCTAGTTATTCTCAATGTTATCATCTAGCATATTTCTCCTCTTGATGTATCTTTGGACAGTTCTTCTAGATATATGTAGTACATCAGAAATTGCGCGTACCTATTTTCTTTGTGTCAATTTTCTACTAGATATAGTAGTCATCAATGCTCTACGTGCATTACTCAAATCACCTCCTTGAGTTGTGTTGTCAATTTTGTTATAAGCATTTTGCAAATTTTCAACTATTGTTTTATTAATATTATGGGCATGGATTTTCTTGTTATCAACACCCAACAACTCTAAAATAGGTCTCATATCTTTTCTCCTAAATAACTTGACAAATAATTGTGCCTGTCCAAATATACTTTTATCGTTGAAATATTCATCCCACATGTTCTGACAATGCTTTCTGATAGTGTTATCATTTATCATATCTTTAGATGGAATTTGGTTAAAAAGTAGTTCTTCATCCAAATCCATCAAATTTTTTATGCTTTCTAATTTGTCTCTATCAATAGAACTACCAATTTCTTCCTCTTCATTACATTCATTTTCTTCATGAATCTCATCATGTTCAAGAATTTTAGTAGGTTGGTTTTGAGCATGTTTTGTATGGCCTTTCATTTTGTCGTCTCTTTTTCTATCATATTTCCTTGATCTTTTCCTTTTACTACCCATTGAATATTTCAATCTATAGAAAAGAAAAGAAAAAAACTTAGATTTCACTAAATAACAGCTAATGGTTCAATATATAATACATAAAAATAAAAATAATTAGAAGAGAAAAAAAGCACATTCAAAATATTCGATCCTTTGCAATATTGATTAAATCCGCAAAACAGTTGTTGAAAATTGCTTCAAAATTAAATTTTTTTTTTGCAAATCTTCTTCTAATTTTCATTGTCCCTGTATATTTAATTTTTAAGAAAAGGGAAAACAATATTTTTTTATATCAAATAGTCACATTAACCGCTAGCGGTTTCTCATGCCGACAGGCGTTTCGGCCGAAACAGTTATGGCCGAAATAGTTACGGCCGAAATAGTTACGGCCGAAACAGTTTCGACTGAAACAATCTATGTGGTAGCCAAACAAGCAAAAATCAGAACTTCTGTAAACATCTCACTTTGAAGGCCAATTTGACCTACTAAATTGAAGTATTTTTTAAAACTAAAAATATATTTTTGTAGTTCTCGGAGTTACGATTATGATTGTATAATTTTTTTAAAGTTTTAATTATGAATAAGATGTTATAATTTGAAAATATTACAAGTAGGTATCTTAAGATTTAGGAAGATGGCTATTCAAAAATAAGAAAAAAATAGTAAATCATGTTAAAAAATTAAATTTTTTTATGGTGCACTAGAGGAGAGAGTCTTCTTCAAGAATATGTAATTTGTTTTAAAAAATATATAGATTTGATGGAAAAAGTTTGATGGGAGAAAAAAACTATCTATTTCTGATAACTTTGACTTTGACCAATTATAGCTTCAAAAATATTAGCCAAATTTCAATTTTTATTTTTTGGTGCACCAGGTATACATGTTAACTCTAACATATTCCAAAATCAAACCAAAATATGAACATTTGCATATATTTGTTTGATGGGAAAAAAACTCTATATTTTTAGTATTTTTAAAAAATTAAAAAATACACTTTAAAAATTCAAAAATAAATACAATTTTCACTCAATTTTTAAAAAAAAAAATTATAGACATAAACTTCATCCAATTTTACACATTTCATTAGTTTACATCATCTTCAAATTCTAAGCACAAATGCCACTTTTATTTCGTTAAAGTTGAAGACTTTAAATTCTGATATCACTTCTCCTTTATAAAAGGTGACACATGTTTGTGCTTTTACCGCAACAAATTTAGTTAGTACTCTACAATTGAAGTGGGGGGTTAAGCTTGATGTGTTGGGAACATTTTTTGGTTCAAATCTTCAAAATTGTAGTTATATCCATCCTTAGAAAACATGGAATGCCCTACTATTATGGGTGGAGATTACATAATAATGGAATCTAGAACAAGGCTGGTTCATACTGCCCAAAAACATTGTATAACCATTCGATATCAGACTTTGTATAAGATAAAATATAGTTTGATCCACCATCAGATGCCATAATAAATCATAGAAAGATCAGTGATTAAGAACCCAATCTGATGCAGAGTCTATAGCCTTATATACCCACTTGGTTCCTAGCCCTCAAGTGGCACCCAAACCACTGCAAGATCAAATCTTGATCTTCCAACTTTTGCCAAAGGTGACTTTTTCCTTGGTGCAAGAGCACCCTTTCAAGGATCCTATGTAAGGTCCCTCCTTGCATGTACTTATTAACTATGAATTTCTCTGTCAAATCTGTTGTAGGAGATTTGAATGGATATGGAGTAATGTTGTAGGTTTTTGATGTCTTAATAAAAATTAAGATCAACAGATACATCCATGCTTTACTACTTAAAGACTGGAGAACTACTATGTTATCTCAACTGTTTAAAAATTAATTTGCACTAACAATAGTACAAGGTGTCTCACTTAATGATGATGTTATTGATTGTGTTACCTCAATGATTAGGATTTTATGCATTTAGATAGTTCAATATTTGTTGTTGGTGATGTTATGATGTTTAGGTATATGCATGCCTAACAATGATTATTATCGTACTTAATCTGAATTAATGAATAAGTTATATGTCATATTGATTATGTAATTACTGATGATTAAATGTGAGTAGAAATGAATTAAATAGTTAATTAATTAAGCATTATGTTCTGAGTTTGCCCCGATCCATCGTAGCATAGTGATAAATTACTATTATTTGGATGCTCAGGGCATGGGATGTCGAGACATTATCAGATACTTGAACATATTATATTATTTCATGCTATGTGATGTTACTTCTAGATACTTGATGTTCGTCATTTGAGGTTTTAGGTATATGTATGTAGATGAATTAAGTAAAATGTAGGATTAACACATTGATTTTTGGAATCTTTATGATTAAAGATATAAGTAGGATGAAAGAAACCCTGATTGATGTATGTTTCAATTTATGTGAATTTTTGATACGTATATATACATATGTACATGTGATTTTTGGGACTACTGATGTGTGCAATGAGTGTGCAGATATTTTAGCTGAGGAAACCGACGGAGGAACAAAACTGATCTCTATGTGTTAATTTTGTGAACCCTGTTGTTCGTAATTCAAGTATTTTAATTGTGAGATGTATGTATGTATCTTTCTATGATCGATAAATGTTAATTTTCGTAACTGTGTTCTTATAGTGTCACTTGACACTCGTGAATTGTTTATGTTCTTCAGCGTGCTAGTTAGGGTTAGCTGTGTAACCTTTGGACCTAAGTCGGTTTAAGTTAGTGTTAGTTTGCTAATTGGGTTCTTAATCAAGTTTAGTCACCCTTAATCCGGATTAGTGCTTAATCTACCTTTTAGAGTTGTTAGTTGGTCCTAATTATTTTCCTAGTTTTTGTTTGGTTCCTAACCTATTCCTAAGGCTTTAAAACATGAAATAATTATACCCAAAGGGTATGGGTATGGGCTAGGGATCTTTTCCAACCCCTAAAAAAGTCTCTTTTTTCTTTAGTGCGAAAATTGACTATGGCTACCATGAGTTTCATTACCCCACCTCCACTTAGTGTTTAACCATAGTGTGGGTTGAGTTAGGAGTTTCTAGAATTGTAAGTGGGTGGGTGAAGTTATTGATCCTTTTGGGTGGTTGAGTTGGAAGCTTATTTAGAGGCCTTTCTGCGACTAGTTGAGGTTGTTACCCAATCTCTACATTTAGAGAGGAGTTCTTGAGAATTGAAACAAGGAGAAAGAAACTCTACTCAAACTTGTTCATTGCCATTACCTTTTTGTGAAGGTTGGAATTCTCATGTCCCTTGTTCAGATTTCATTTTTGTTTCATGCTTATGCTACCTTGTTGTTGGTTGAATGTTTGTATGTTTGTGGGTATGTTGAGAAGATTTGAAAATCGTGTTATTTTGGATGATTTCCTTTCATGTTTTTGTTTGAAATTTTGAGATTTTCTTTCATGGGTGTTTTGGTATTACTCACCCTTGGAGAGGGCAGAAGTGACCAATTTTGGGAAAGGTCTGTTTAGTCGGACTCCAACTAGTGTAGAGTCTCTTCTCAGGATGAGAAGATGGAGAAAGGGTAGGGTGTTATGGGCCCCTACCTGTCAGCACAAACCTTGTATGATTATGGTATGTTGAAATGGAAGAACGAAAGTTCTTGGTATATAGCCCCGATTGGGCATCTGTTGGTGTTGTGCTTGACTTCTCCTGATTGGAAGAATCCACCTTTCCCTAGTGTTGATTCATTGTGAATCCCTTTGTGTAAACCATGTATGAATATGTAAGTTTGATTATCTCTTGGGTATGCTTGGTTGTCACCCGATCAGATTTTGTTAACTCCATGGTTCTTGAATGTGTTGCAGAATTTGTTTTGAATCCCTTGATGAGGGTCATGAAGAAAATTCAATTATATTGTTGAAATTTGGGATTGATATCCTATGTAAATTGGTATTTCAAAATTTTTTGGATTAGCAACGAAGCCGAGTTTTCTTCCGAATTCTTTCCCGGTTGAACCTTTGAATAAGGTTTGCCAATAAAATGAGATTGAGTAAATATGCTTGCATTGAGTCTTATAGCTTTGTTTTCAGTTTTGCATATGTAATTTAAAAATCAGATGTGATGGTGTTACCTTACTGTATATATTTTTTTGATTGGTAATCACATTCGTTTAAATTAGATTAATCAGATAATATGTTGATATATATACTTAGCTATGAAATTTTAAGTTTTAATTATGTTAAAGAAATTTGCTTTCGAGTTGTGTTTAAATTTTATAATTATACATGTGCGTGAGGAAGTTAAGTGAATTTATTTGAATACTTGTTTATCACATCTAATCCTTTTATCAATTTTAAATATTAAAACATAACTTGTTGGCATTTTTGGGCATGGCATTTTGGTATCAGAGCCCAGTTTTGTAACACTTGGGCAACAATGGGTCCATGTAAAGTGTAGACATTTAAGCTATATGAAGTAAACCTCCTCTTGCATTTCATATTTGTTTGAAAGGGGAAATAATCCTATGTCATTGGATTAACAAAATATTTAAACTCTATGTTATAATTCAAATTGTTTAAAAAAATAAAAATAAATCCCCCTTGACTATATAAAATTGAAAATCCTAACATTAAAAAAAAGAGAGGAAGAGCTTTGAAAAATTGTTCATTCTTATAGCTAAAATCTCTCTGCCTTTTGTATGAAGAAGTAAATTATTCCCTTTTGCAATAAAGAATATTCCATTTAAATTCTTTTATTATTCTTAATTTTTTTATTTTAAATAAATTAATTGCAAATATATATATATATATATATAGGTGAAAGAAAGTAATAATTATACATGACATACCTATTACTCTTTTTAAATACCCAACCAAGAAACTTAAAACTTTTTTCCTTCCCCCTTGGCGCAGACATATTTGACCTTAGCACTCGCATTTAATTGAAAAGTTGGGGCGGGCGGGGTGGAAGTGGCATCACCATCGAATGATGAGCCACCTTTAATGCGATGTGGGTGGGAAGTCTTTGTTTTTGGGCATTTTCAACACACCTGGCAACATGACTCCATGATCAAATCAAATGAAAGGAAAACTTTTCCCTCATGCACCCATGATGATGACACCTGCCTCCTCTCCAATGTTGGGCGCAAGTTAAGAGGAAGCTAGATAAACAAAACAATAAATCACCCCAAATCAAGTTACCTTTTTCAAACTCTTAATCTGTTGTCCCATGCATTCTTTTCTGCAAACTCCACCTTGGGTAGCATGTGGTAGCTTGGGCCAACGTGCCTTGACTAAGGAAGCACCTTACTTGGGTGGCTGGGAGTGGAAAGATATTTATGTTTTTTGTTGCGCAGGCTTGTATTAAGTAACCATGACTCATTTTCTTCATTTAAACATTGTCTGCACCTGACCTGGCATACTCCCTCCTTAGAATCTTCTAGAGGCATTTTTTTTTTCTAATCCTTGGTCTACGTGTACAGGCATGGGGAGGCGGCTTGCTTGGTCGGCTGTATTATCTCTTCGCCCAAAATCATTCAACCTGCGATTTCACCTTGGGTAGTGGGAGAGATCACTGTGAACTCTGACATTAACAAAAAAAAAAAAAACTAATAAATCTACCATGAATAAAAGGCTCCCCTAGAAACCAAAATGATAAGATTGGCTCGAATTTACTTTTCCCAAAATAATGGCTTTTGTACTTCCTGTCTTTGACTCGCGCGAGTTATATGGACTATTACAGAACAACAATAAATTAAGTCGTAAGAAAAAGATAAGATTACAATTGAATAGAATGAAGTGGGGGTACGGTAGATGGTTAGATTTGTTAAAGGGTGTAGTTGGAGTGTAGTGTTAAAAAGGTTAGGATTTGATTGTGAGTTTTAAATTTAGGTTATAATGAGTTAAAGTTAGTTGTTTATTTATTTTTTGATGTTAGCATTAGTTGTTATCTAATTTATTAAAGTTAGTTTAGGGTATGGTTAGTAAGTTACTATTAGAATATGTTAATGAGAAGTTAATTAGAGTTGAGTGTTAGGTGGGTTAGTATGAAGTGATTAGCATTAGTTAGTTTTGAATTTATTCAATTAGATAATGTTAGATTTTAGTTTAGTAAGTAATTTTAGATGTTAGGAAGTTAGCTAGTTGTATTATTTGTTTTATTATTTATTAAAAGTTTATGGGAGTTGTGAGATATGTTTTTAAGTTAGTTAGGAGATGTTTTTAAGTTTTAATTTTAAATTTTGGTGTTACAATATTTTAGTTGTTAGGTAATTAGTATTATTATAGTTTATTTTTTTAAAAATTTATTTTAGTATTATTTAATAATAACTAGTGTAAAGCTTGTTATTAAGTTAGATGTTAAAATATTTATGTTAGGATGTTTTTATGTTTATAAAAAAAAAATGTTGATAGAAGTAGTAAATTATTTTCATTTTAATATGAATGCTATATTAAGTTAAGGGCATCAATATTTTATTAGTAATTCTTTTGAATGGGATTTTAATGATTAATAGTTAAAATAGTTAAGGTGTATGGATTATAAGCCTAATTAAAATTAATGATTGTAGCATGAAAGGGTATCTTTCTTTTAAGTCAAGCTCTATGAAAAAAATAAAAAAATAAAAAAAATTATGCTTTCTTTTAGAACGAGATTATGGTTTTGAGTTGTATAGTAATGAATTATTATATGATGTCTCAAGGTTAGACATTCTAAAGAGTTTTGGACAAACTAAGGTGTGAGATTTAAGTTATAAATTGGAAATTAGAAGTCGATTAATGTTTTGAGAATGTTATAGTTATATTAAAGTATATTATGATCTCATTGAGAAATTAAAAATTATTTTGAACACAATCACCTTAAGGGAAAACTAAATTAAGAACCCTAAAACAACTATGAATCACGAAAGTGGAACAATCAAACAACCTAGAAGTCAAAGAGAAAGTGTTTTGCAACATCTCTAGCAGAAGTCAAATTTGGTCTAACCCGATCACTCATGGAAGCATTGTAGATAGTATGTGGGATCAACAATAGTTGAGCGGCATGGTCATTAGACCTCCATCTAATTTCAGTTCTTGATCCTTGTGATGGATTTGGAAAACCTAAGATTCATCTTTTTCTTAGAGACCTTGGTATGGTTGCATTATGTCAGCAATTTAAATTTTGTGAGAAATTGGATTTATTTCCTCATTTGCCTAATTTTAGATTTTGGTACTCTTAATGTTCTTCCTTTTTGCCAACAATGTGATGTGGGGCTGTTTAGCCAACTGTAGTATTGACGATTCTATTTTGCCTCTTTGTTATGTCTTTATTTCTTGATTAAATTTTACTATTGTGGCCACTCTTTATTTCTTTGATTTTTGACTTTTGTGTTGGATGTTTCATCCCTGATGTCGAATTTAAATTGTGAGGTTTTTTTTTTAAATTTTGTTGGCGAATGACATATGATGGGCCTACCAAAAGGGATCCCTAACGATTAAGTGGATGTTTAACATTTGGGTATGTCAGATTTAGAACATCTTATGATATTATTATTGATAGAAACTCTATAGGTATATTTATATTAGATTAGAAAATTGTTTATATGTGACCTATATGTTTTAAGAAGTGTTTGACCATGGAAAAATGTAACCATGACAGAGTTATGGAGTAAACTTCACTTTTAGTAATGGTAATAAGGTAAATAGGTTATCATCCATGTGTATGCATGTGAGTCATTAAACATTTTTGTTTATTTTTATAAAAGTAAATATTGGAACAAGTCTAGACAAGGTTTATCATAAGATGAACATTTTAACGTTGCAACTTCCAGGAGGAAGTCAAAGGCTAGTGGGGGAGGATGTAAGGTCCCTCCTCGCATGTACTTATTAACTATGAATTTCTCTGTCAAATCTGTTGTAGGAGATTTGAATGGATATGGAGTAATGTCATAGGTTTTTGATGTCCTAATGAAAATTAAGATCAACAGATACATCCATGCTTTACTACTTAAAGACTGGAGAACTACTATGTTATCTCAACTGTTTAAACATTAATTTGCACTAACAATAGTACAAGGTGTCTCACTTAATGATGATGTTATTGATTGTGTTACCTCAATGATTAGGATTTTATGCATTTAGATAGTTCAATATTTTCTGTTGGTGATGTTATGATGTTTAGGTATATGCATGCCTAACAATGATTATTCTTGTACTTAATCTGAATTAATGAATAAGTTATATGTCATATTGATTATGTAATTACTGATGATTAAATGTGAGTAGAAATGAATTAAATAGTTAATTAATTAAGCATTATGTTCTGAGTTCACCTCAATCCATCGTAGCATAGTGATACATTACTATTATTTGGATACTCAGGGCATGGGATGTCGAGACATTATCAGATACTTGAACATATTATATTATTTCATGCTATGTGATGTTACTTCTAGATACTTGATGTTCGTCATTTGAGGTTTTAGGTATATGTATGTAGATGAATTAAGTAAAATGTAGGATTAACACATTGATTTTTGGAATCTTTATGATTAAAGATATAAGTAGGATGAAAGAAACCCTGATTGATGTATGTTTCAATTTATGTGAATTTTTGATACGTATATATACATATGTACATGTGATTTTTGGGACTATTGATGTGTGCAATGAGTGTACAGATATTTTAGCTGAGGAAACCGACGGAGGAATAGAACTGATCTCTATGTGTTAATTTTGTGAACCCTGTTGTTCGTAATTCAAGTATTTTAATTGTGAGATGTATGTATGTATCTTTCTATGATCGATAAATGTTAATGTTCGTAACTGTGTTCTTATAGTGTCACTTGACACTCGTGAATTGTTTATGTTCTTCAGCGTGCTAGTTAGGGTTAGCTGTGTAACCTTTGGACCTAAGTCGGTTTAAGTTAGTGTTAGTTTGCTAATTGGGTTCTTAATCAAGTTTAGTCACCCTTAATTCGAATTAGTGCTTAATCTACCTTTTAGAGTTGTTAGTTGGTCCTAATTATTTTCCTAGTTTTTGTTTGGTTCCTAACCTATTCCTAAGGCTTTAAAACATGAAATAATTATACCCAAAGGGTATGGGTATGAGTTAGGGGTCTTTTCCAACCCCTAAGCCCCTTTTATTGACTTTTGAGGTCACTCAAAAGGTCTCTTTTTGCTTTAGTGCGAAAATTGACTATGGCTACCATGAGTTTCATTATCCCACCTCCACTTAGTGTTTAACCATAGTGTGGGTTGAGTTAGGAGTTTCTAGAATTGTAAGTGGGTGGGTGAAGTTATTGATCCTTTTGGGTGGTTGAGTTGGAGGCTTATTTAGAGGCCTTTCTGCGACTAGTTGAGGTTGTTACCCAATCTCTACATTTAGAGAGGAGTTCTTGAGAATTGAAACAAAGAGAAGGAAAATCTACTCAAACTTGTTCATTGCCATTACCTTTTTGTGAAGGTTGGAATTCTCATGTCCCTTGTTCAGATTTCATTTTTGTTTCATGCTTATGCTACCTTGTTGTTGGTTGAATGTTTGTATGTTTGTGGGTATGTTGGGAAGATTTGAAAACCGTGTTATTTTGGATGATTTCCTTTCATGTTTATGTTTGAAATTTTGAGATTTTCTTTCATGGGTGTTTTGCTATTACTCACCCTTGGAGAGGGCAGAAGTGACCAATTTTGGGAAAGGTTTGTTTAGTCGGACTCCAACTAGTGTAGAGTCTCTTCTCAGGATGAGCAGAGGGAGAAAGGGTAGGGTGTTATGGTCCCCTACCTATTAGCACAAACCTTGTATGATTATGGTATGTTGAAATGGAAGAACGAAAGTTCTTGGTATATAGCCCCGATTGGGCATCTGTTGGTGTTGTGCTTGACTTCTCCTGGGTTGAAGAATCCACCTTTCCCTAGTGTTGATTCATTGTGAATCCCTTTGTGTAAACCATGTATGAATATGTAAGTTTGATTATCTCTTGGGTATGCTTGGTTGTCACTCGATCAGATTTTGTTCCCTCCATGGTTCTTGAATGTGTTGCAGAATTCGTTTTGAATCCCTTGATGAGGGTCATGAAGAAAATTCAATTATATTGTTGAAATTTGGGATTGATATCCTATGTAAATTGGTATTTCAAACTCTTTTGGATTGGCAACGAAGCCGAGTTTTCTTCCTGATTCTTTCCCGATTAAGCCTTTGAATCAGGTTTGCCAATAAAATGAGATTGAGTAAATATGCTTGCATTGAGTCTTATTGCTTTGTTTTCAATTTTGCATATGTAATTTAAAAATCAGATGTGATAGTGTTACCTTACTGTATATATATTTTTGATTGGTAATCACATTCGTTTAAATTAGATTAATCAGATAATATGTTGATATATATACTTAGCTATGAAATTTTAAGTTTTAATTATGTTAAAGAAATTTGCTTTCGAGTTGTGTTTAAATTTTATAATTATACATGTGCGTGAGGAAGTTAAGTGAATTTATTTGAATACTTGTTTATCACATCTAATCCTTTTATCACTTTTAAATATTAAAACATAACTTGTTGGCATTTTTGGGCATGACATCTTACCATATGAAATTTTGGTGTGATGAACTTCTTCTAAGAAGTATGTAGATAGAATAAGAGTTTTCATTTGGTGTGTTTTGTTCTAGTTTAGGCTCTTGGTCTAGGTGACTGGCAATATATTGTCATTTTGTGATTTTTTTCTTTTTAGGTGCATAGGGTGTTCCTAAAATATTGGACTAGTGTATTGGGGGAAGTTTTAAGCCCAAGAATTCCTTGGGAAGACCCAAAAATGGTCTTGGTGAAGGAATTCCAAAAAAAGAAAGAAAGAAAGAAAAGAATTACTAAATTGTTAGCAACTTGTGTAAAAATTTTGAGCAACTTTTGTTAGAAAGCAAGTTAACTTGTTTAAGTGGCTAAAAATACCCTACCTTAATCCATACACCAAGGAGGAGCCTATTTAAGGGCTGTGGAAAATTAACCAAGGGTTGGTAATTATTTCCTTGTAGGAAATAGTGCTATTACAACAGACTGTGCATGATTTTGCATTAGAAAATACTAGTTTTTGTCTTATGTATGTATGTATGTGTGTGTATGTTGTCCAAATTTGAAACCTCAATCTATCTAGGAAATGATATCTAACTATCATATACGGTGAGAAAACAAATAGAAACTTCTAAAAGGAATATTTTATCATATGGACATGACTAAAGATTATTGGAAGCTAATTATTGAAATAAGAGAGATAGTGGGAACGAGTTGCTTTAAGAAAACCCACAAGAGATAAGAACGATATCACAATCTCTTGTTGCAAATTTCTAAAAGAAACATCCTAGAGCTCTTGCATTATTGTGTGACAAATGTATTGCCCTATCAAAAACCATGTCAAGATATTGGATCTCTCATAGGTCTCATTAGTACATAAGGTAATAGTATCCTACAGATGCTCCAGAGATATAGGAAAAATAAACACAGAAGGCACATTCGAGTCTCTAGCTCTTCAAACATTTTCTTTGACGAAGCACCCATCTTTCTTTCCTTGTACTTTCTAATCACAACTCAAATTCATAAAAGCATCATTCTTATCCTACTCTACCTTTTTCCTAGCCTAATATCTTAAAAGATAGCATCTAAGATGCAATAATAGGGGCATCTTATTATGCAAGAGGGTGGTAGCTTTGCATTTTTATAAGAACTTCAAATACTTTTGCATCAAATTCCTTTGCATGGTAGTCTTTCTAGACCATTATATCAATCCATATTTCCCATGCATATCTATATGAGAGCATTTAATTTTTTTTTTGACAAAAACCTTGCCAAAATGGCTTTATGACCATCAACTATCATTTTAATATTTATGTGTTTAGACATAGTATCAAATACTTCATGTACTTCACATAAGCTTTCATATTGTGCATGCATATTTTTTAATCTAAAAGGTATGTGTTCTTTTCAAGCTGACAAGAGGATGATATTTTGCAAGATAGCTTCTATGTTGACCTTATCACTCCAACTTGGCTAGTTATATAAAGATGTAGACCTGTGGGAAACATCAATCATATTCGACCTTCCCTATCCAATCAAAAACATTAAACCACATAGAAAATGAATTTTTAACAAGATCTTAAAAGAAAAGAAAAAGTTGTTTCCTTTCTGTAAAGACACCCCCATCTACATAAAAGTCATCATATTTTGTGATTTTCACTATCAACAGAGATTGTTCCTATCTATACATAAGAGCACCCCCTCTCTCATCATAGATAAAAGTTCAACCATTTTTTCATCACTCATTACTTGTCCCTTCCCATGGTAGGAGCTATACAAATATTATTAGGGATTGAACTAAAAGTCACTATTCATTGGACATATCATACACATTTTTTGAGAGATTAAGGTGACATTTTCTTCATGATTTTTTTTATAGTCCATTGGACAGGCCATACACATATTTTCAAAGAGATTTGACATTTTCAAATGCTAACACAGTGCAAACTTAAGTATTAGTTTTGGAACTTTGACAACATGATACAATACATCTCAACTAACAAAGTCCCATTCCCATAAGCCAGATACTGGGCACAATGCTTTAAATGTATCATTTTTTATATAAAAAAGTGTGCCATATAGATAGAAATATGAAGCTAATATCAATTTGTAGAGACACCAAGCAACATCTGATGCATTATAAGGCCAATTAGAAAATCATAAAACCTATTGGTAAAATATTGAAATGCAATTATTCTAATATCAAAATAATTTGGTCCTTTGTTGCCATTAAATTTAGAGTTGAATAGTATAAAATACCCACACATAAGGAACATTGAAAGGTTATTAACATAATTAACACAATGTTTAATCCAAGAAGCAAAAATGCATTTTTCAAATAAATTCTCAATTCATGATTAGGTCACCATAAGAGGAAATGAAGATAAAGGACCCCTATGATATATAAAAAGAGGAAGATGCCATTACTTGCAACATAAGCCATAACAAATAGAGCGAAAGGCTCAAGGCTTAACATTAATCCAATCAAGAAACCAGGCACTATCATCAAATTAACTATTGTTATCAGCCTCCAATTAAATATGGACTTCATTATGTGTGGACAACATACACACACATACATACATACATATGTAGATATGTACATATATGTATATATGTTTAAACACATATATAACATGTGTGTTTATATTCAAGCAAATGCAATTGGCAAGAATAAAGCTAAATCACACAACCTTTGCCAGCATTATTAATGCTTGTGCCAAAACAAGAGCTTTGGAATAAGCTATGGACATGCATTAAAGCATTAAAAAAATTTGTTAGATGTTGTAGTCACAATTTCCATGGTAGACATGTTTGAAAAATGGAAGCATAGAAAAGGCATGTGAATTTTTTGATAGAATTCATGAACAAAGTGTGGTCATGGCATGCCATGATTGCCATAAATGCATCAAAATAGATTTGATGAGATTATATATATGTTTAAGTTGTGATTTTCCTAGTAGACATGCATGCAAAATTAACAACCCCATGGAAAATTCCTGGAAACAATATTATTGCAGTCAATGGTTAGCTTCTTTATGTAGTGGTCCAAGCAAAATGAAAAAAGGTTTTATATTTCATTGTTTGGTTTTTGTGGAGCATGTAAAGGAGCTAGAGCATGTGATTTTGTTGTTGTTGAAGTTTAGCATCTGTCAAAGTAATTATCTGACTCACATATACATACTTGTGTATATATATGTATGCATATATGTATATGCATACATATATACACATAGATATGTATACAGATTAGTTGAGTATATTTGATACCTCTCATTATAGTAGGCTTGTTAAAGACACTTTCTATGCTACTGATCTGCATATGTATACATATATAGGCATATACACTTATGGGAGAATTTTTGTGTGTGTGTGTGTGTGTGTGTGTGTGTGTAGACATACATACATATATGAAAATATACATTTAAACATATATCTACATAAATACAATTGTACACACACACACACACACACACACACACACAAATCTCTATACATATATATAATTGATTGGGTTTCTAGTCTCGACTTGGTCAACATTGTTGATTTAAGGTTGCTTCTTCTGGCCTTGCACTTTCTTCTTTGCGAGTTTTTCTTAAACACAACTCTACATCCATCCCCAGCTTCAAGAAATTTGGCAATGCATCTATTTGCTGCAAAAAACAATACCCATTTCTTGTTTTAGTTTCTAATAGGTATTGCTCAACTCTTTCATTTGGAGAGAAAGTTTTTGTCATGGCAGTAAAGCACAAAAAATCTCAAGGTATGTATGTATGTATGTATGTATGTGTGTGTATATATATATAATACATACCTACACATGTAGATATGTACATATAAGTATATATGTTTAAACACATATATAACATGTGTATTTATATTCAAGAAAATGCAATTGGTAGGTATAAAGCTAAATCACACAACCTTTGCCAACATTATTGCTGCCTATGCCAAAACAAGAGCTTTGGAATAAGCTATGGACATGCATTAAAGCATAAAGAATTTTTTTCAGATGTTTTTGTCACAATTGCCATGGTAGACATGTTTGAAAAATGGAAGCATATATAGACTATAACGCATGTTAATTTTTTGACAGAATTCATGAACAAAGTGTGGTCATGGCATGTCATGATTGCCAAAAATGCATCAAAATAGATTTGATGAGATTATATATATGTTTAAGTTGTGATTGTACTAGTAGACAAGCATGCAAAATTAACAATATCAAATTTCCACAATCCATTTGTAATGCATGTTCATTTTGGATTTGATTGTGTATGTTTTTTAGCATCATCGTTTTAGATCACTCTCTATAATCCATCATCAAGACGATAGAGTATAGGATGCATGAAAAATATCAAATCATAGGCAAGGCATGTGAACTTTTTTTATAGAATGTCTTAAAGAAATGTGGTCTCTTTGTAGACATAGCTTTCTATACATATAATTTTGGTATCAATTTCATGATGTATTTTGGAAATTTCAATTTTACAATAGTAGGATTTGACAACCATCTCATAAAGTGGGTGCTCTTAGTGTTCTCACATATTTGTCAATAGGCATGGTATCTAGATGGTGACTAAGAAGAATTTTTCTACATTTTAGTCTTGGTATCTAAGTTGACTTTTAAGGGTTTACATATAGTTTTTTTGTAAGGGTTTACGTCACTATTCTACAATAATATGGTGTTCTTCATATTGATCCATAAACACACATTTCTACTTTCATTGATATGCCTACCTTTACTAGTTTGAAAATCATTACTCCAAACTCTTTAAGAATGACAAAGCCAACTTTCCTTTAGATCAAGGGTAAGTATCCTTTTGGTGATAGTTTCGTGATCTTCATACATTTGACTGTAATAAGGAATTGTATGTTCCTTTGTTACTCATCTATTCACCTAGAATGATAGAACATCACTTTCAATATTCTCCATAGTGTATATGACCTTGGGAACTTGAGGACCAAAAAGAACTGAAAATATGAAGAAACTCTAGCTGGAGAATAATGTCATCCTTCTACTTTTAAAATTCTCCATCTATTCATTTTGAAGGGAAATGTTTCCATTTCATTTCCTTTTTACTCTCTCTAAGCTTTAAAGTTTAAGCCTAGTAGACATAAATATAAATATGGTTTCAACATTGGTAGAAGTGCATTCATATGTTGTCTTCAAACTCTGACACTCTTTATGTTTCCACCACAACATTTTTAAGCCTTGGATATAACATTCACTTTGATTTTATTGGTATCAAAGTGGATTGAAATATATCCCATCCATTAACCATTTTTTCAAACATTCTTTTATTTTTATCCCACATTAAAATTCATAATAATAGTCTTTTCATCCATTCAATGATAGTAATTATTGTGATGTCACTGATACGAAGTGTGAAATAGATTATTATCCTCAAATTTTCATCTAGACACCAAATAGGGACAAAATCTATATTTTCTATTTTTGAATCACCCTCTCTTATCAACAATAGATGTTAGTTACCAAGTGAGTAAAGAAGACACCTAAGAGGTGAAGTGCAGAGAATATAGTAGTAGATTTGTGCTGGGTGACAAATCGAAACATCCAAACATCATAACAATAGCTGAATTCCATCAAAAGAAAATAGGTTTCCACAAATAAAATTTGTTTTCAATCTCTTTCTGAGCCTGATATAGGTCAGAAGTTTGTAAAAAAATCTTGTAGTATATTAGGCAATTGAGGTATAGAAAGGATGTCACCCTAGAATACATTTCATATATCCTCTTTGACTAGCATTTTTATGTATTGTAACACAAAAAATATAGTCAGGAGTGTGATATCATCAAGAAATGCATCAAAATTGGAAAACTCTATCAATCTGTAGAAGGAAATGAGCCAAAAGATTATATCTAGTAACAATTCACAATTAAAAGAATTTGAGGAATTTAATTCAACATCTATAAAAAGAGGGTTATTTGATTCATGGTCACTTGCAATACATAATTTCAACACTTGAAATATAAAGATAAACCAAAGAGCAATGGCAGAGAGAAATCTACTATTCTCGATTCCATCAATAACTTGCCTACTTCCATTAATAATTTCTGAATGAAGGGTCTCAAACATATTCCTATACTATAAGTATATAATTATATGGAGAAGATTGTTTTTTCTTAGGAAGTGGAAAACAATAACTTGTACTTAAGTCCAAGCCATCATCTTCACCATAGGAAGAAAAGGAAATGGAATCCATCCCAAAGACAACAAATAGTATATTTAGTATCATATTATCAACAACTTGATTTCACCTAAAAATACTACTTCAAAATGCATAATGTCTTTGCTGACAAAGTTGAAATAGGTCACAAAATATGAAGATTCTAGAGGGTAAAGAAATGGTACAATCAATAGGATTTTTACCCAAGGAACTTTATTTGGAGTTGAATGGAAACATCACAAAAAAATTATCATTTAATTTTAGATTAGGACTTAGTAGCCCTGCATAGGCTTCAAGACAAATGTCATTTGTAAGAACATCTTAAAGAATTTCACCATCAGAGTCAAATTGGGACAAGTTCCTAGCTTTGCTGCTTCACCTGATCCATTTACTCAAGGTGCTAACTTGGAGAAAGAAATGGTTTCAAATTTCAAGCATCATTTCATTACATTTCAAGATTCTTTGAAGAGATGCGATGAATCAGATCAATACTATTCCCAAGGATTCTAGAATCTATCTACAACTAATCGAAGTGTCATTGCAATTAAGTTAGAAAACAAGGTGATAAAGCTCTCCTTAGAGGAGTTTAAGGAATTTTATAGGATGAACACACTCAATATATTTAGAAAGCCCTTTATAAATACCACAAATGATGTTGGAGATGCATTGATTCTAAAATTACTTCTACTTAGTTCTTCCTAACTAGAATGAGTTGAAAAGTATCCATGGAAGCATACGGTTGACTTACCTCAGATAAGCTTCACCCTCAGAGCCAATTCAACAGCACATGAACCAAAAATAGAGAAGCTATGGGATGAGAAATAAATATTAAATAGGGTTGCAAACAAGAACACAGACTATTCATGATGGTCCCCCTTATGCCAATGGAGATTTGCATATTGGGCATGCCTTGAACAAGATACTCAAAGATTTTATCAATAGATATAAGCTGCTTGAAGGGTATAGGGTGCTCCAACTCCTTCACTCCTGCAGCTCCTGCACTCCATGAAAACCAAATCGAATTCTTGTGCAGCTCTTGCATGTACTCCATGAAACATAACAATGAAATCGAAAACCCTTTTTTATTTTAACATGTTAAGCTCGTGTTGGTCAAAATTTTGACCAACATGGGCATGGATTTAAAAAAAAAGATATTTTTCCTTCCATATTCCAACCAATCTAAAACATTTTAATAGATGGTCAAAAAATTTGGTCAAAAAAAGAGGTCAAATGTACTAGTGTTACTTGGTTGACTATATTTCATGTGTTGTTTAATGACTGTGGTTACTAGTGCATTAATATGCTTTAATGGTTTATAGTTAACAAATGAGATTTATTTTATAGCGATGTGAGATGATTTTTTTAATGATGACTATTTCATATTCATAATAATACATTTTTATAACTGAGCATTTGATATTTGACTTGTGATTTATTATGGTACTCACCCCATACTTGCATGTGTATGTTGCGCATGCCTATTTTATGTTTTGTCTGATGTGTTCGATGTGGTTAAGGAAGGGAGTAATAGTGACCTGCTAGTCAGGATCTACATGATGTACCACTCCATGCCATTGCCTGTTTAGTTTAGATATATTTATATACATGTACATGCTCATCTTTTATGTAGGATGCATGTACAAGACATCGACTTCCCTGAATTGCTAAGATGAGCATACCCAATTACAAAGACTCAAATGGTGAGAATAAGAATATATTAATGAGGTCCAATCTTGAACATGGCCTAAATACTTGTCCTATAAAGACTCGTAACAGATTGTCTACCTTTCTTAAACCTGAGAGTTTATCTTTATCTATGTTGTTTGATTTTGAGCTTTGGTCTATTTTGGTAATGTTGCTTTTATGTGGATTTCGCTATGTGATTTATTTGCTAAATGATTTAATTATAATATTTTGATTAATCATATAATATTGAGAATTATTAAATATTATTTGATTAAAAAGAAAATATTAAAGCATGAGAATATTTAATTAATTAAAAAATAATAATTAAATATGTGCTTAAATTTAAAAGTCTTTATTTAGAAGTCTAAATTTAGAAAATTGGTTAAAGAGAAACTAGAATAGGATGATATTTAATTAATTATAAATTAATTAAATATTTACTTCAGCGTAAAAGATTTAATTTAAAAGTCTAATTTAAGAAGTTGGACCAAAAAAGAATTAAAATATTAAAATATTAAAGATTTAATAATGCTTTATTATAATTATTCATTTAATAATAATTAAATTAGGGTTGCATTTAAACAATGAGCTTTGATTTTTATTATTAATTTAAATTATAAACTATGCTTTAATTAGTGCTTGCACTAATTAATAAACTGGAGGAAAATAAAATAGACAAGAATGAAATCTAGAAAAAACAAAGTTATAGTTCTAATTGTGGCATAGTTATATTTATTTAATTTAATGATAATTATTTGGGAGTTTTATTTAATAATAAACTTTAGATAATATTATTAATTAAATTAATAAATATATTATTAAAATGCTTCTAAAATTAATTAAAGAGAGAAAATTGATTATTTAAATTAAGATATTTGGCAATTAAATATCTAAAAGAGTTGTGCATGAAAAGGTAAAAGATAATAAGCAATAAAAAATAATTGATCAATGAGTTCTTTCTTGTGATTGCACAATCAGAGCCCCAATTTAGGAAAAAACTCTTTATCAGAGATCTAGAGCTCATTTTGCAATTACATAGGTTTTGGGGAGCAAAATTCAAAATGGGATCAAAAGAATTGTTGAAAGTTTCAGAGGGTTTGGATTTGCATGCATTCATAGATTGTCTTGGATTTTACTTGTGGTTTTGAGGTAGGATTTGAAAACCCATTGTAGAATTTCATTGAAAGATCTGTCTACTTTGTGTCTTCCTAGGTGTTTGCATATTGCTTATTAATTTATTGTATTGATTGTTGAATAAAGAATTATGTCGTAGATTTTGAAAAAAGGAAAACTTATTAATCAAGAAAACTTTACTGAAATTTTTTATAGAAAAATGATAGAAAATTATTGTGACTATTCTTATAAATCCTTTTCTAATATAACGAAAATTTGATTGTTGAAAGTTGGAAGAAAATAATAAATTGAACAATTAGGGTTTCAACTTTAAATTTGTCATTAGAACTATGTGATATCATGAATTTTCTAAATATAGATGAATGTCCTTCTTACACCTAATATTATTTAATTGTAATATTTATTTAGAAAGCAAAAGATTAATTGAGAGGAAAATACTGTTAATTAAACATATACATGCATGTGAAAACAAAAATACTAAAAATAAAAAGCTAAGTATAGTATGGTTACATGCATGTGAAAATAAATATGCTAAAAATAGAAAAACTAAGCATAGTATGCTTGCATGATTTGAGAGATCAAAGAAATGTGAAAATACTAAATGCATGTTTATTTTAGTTTTATAAAAATATAATATTATTTTTAGATTTATTTATTTAAAAAAATAATTATTAATGAATTTCAAAAATTACATTAATACTACTCATTTAGTTAAAGTGAATGTTAGTAATAGTGATTCTTTAAGTCTAGTTAAACTCTTAGTTGCATATTAATAATTTTATAATTATTAATGCAAGAGGGAAGTTAATAAATAAATATTTATAATTTTATTACATTTTAAGAGAAGTTATGGTGGAGTTCACTTTGTAATCATCTAGTTTGATAACTATTTGACTTTGAGAGACATTATAAATAATTCATACATTTGTAATTTTATCTCTAGTTGCATTATGAATTAAAGGATAAATAAATATTAATATTGGACTTTAAAAAAAGTCCAATTAATATTTTAGAAATGAAATTGATATTAGTATTTAATCTTATAATATACAATTATATTATTACTTAAATCATTTATGATTTAAGATTATTTAAATTAATAACATGATAATATTGCATGATATTTTATATGCATAGAAAGATTGAATATTTAAATACTTATTATTTTAAATAAGTTTATTAGCATAACAATTTATATTAACATGTATATTCTTACTTTATTTCTAAACACATCCTTATGACCCAAACTAAACAAGAGAAATTGGTGGAATTAAATCATGCAGCTGAAAACTATGCGTTTTCTAATATTCTATTTAAAGTCTTGTGATATTTTTTTTCTTGTTAATTTTTCTTTGTGAGTTGTTTAGTTGGCCAAGTTAGGATGTGCACCAGAGGTTCTCTTTTATGACATATATTTATTCTAAATATTATGATGAGCTTTTGTTTTTTTTAAAAATCCAAAGGAGCATTTATGAGTTTTCTATGTGGTGCATTTATATCTACTTGGGTTGGGAAACCAACTTATTTTTGGGTTGCCTATTAAGGAACCGGGTTTGATCTTTATGAGTGTTATGGTATGAGACACAACTATGCTTTATGTACTTAGGAGAGGTTGTCTAGATACATGTCTTTGGGAGTGGCTTGCAGTAGGGGCTTGGGACCCAAAGCGGTCAGTGCCAGGATAACCTATTGTAAGTTATTTAATAAGTGATAATCTAGTAATTAATATTTTGAGAAAATACACTAAAAAGATAGAGATATTTTCCCTGCCCATGCCTTGAGTGCTTGTATTGACTAAAGATGGGAATGGGATGATAGTATGACTGGTTTGCCTCGTCTTCTTGAGAGGGTTCTCTAATTCTACATGTGTCACATTGAGGGTCTAGGGTTCAAAGTAACCAATCCAAGGTAACTCAATGCTTGAGGTTCCAAGGTCTATTAAGTGACTAGTTCAAGGTAACTCAAGTAGTTTGACCATGAGTTGACACTCCCTAGAATATAGTCTGAGTCTCCTCTATAGATTTTGTTTGTACCTCTGGTGGTGTACTTATTGTTGGATGCATTTAATGTGGTTATTTACTTTCATTGATGGTGATTGGTGGTTTATGAATATTTTAGTTTTGTCATGTGATTCTTGACTTGAGGTGGATATCTTTCATTGACTTTATCTCATGATTTTAGTTATTTGATCTATATTCTTGGTATATGTATGATGTTTGTTATGCGATGTTGGTATTGGATTGAGTGTTCTTTCTTTTCGAGTATATTATCTTCTTGAGTAGTATGTGTTACCTTTGAGGTAGTTTTGGCTTTTAGGATTCCTATCCTAGGAATGCTTTATGTTTGATTAGAAATTTGTGGATCATTCACTATCTTCTCTACACGGTGGGAGTGGAAACCTGACTAGGTAACCACATGGTTGGGAGGTAGTCTCTTCTTACCATTTGGGCCCCCCTCACATTTTTAGTTATTGGATGTTTGGTGATGCAATTGTACCTTTATCATTCTTATTTCTTATCTCAGAGACTTCTTTTCAATTGTTGTATATATGTTATCATGTATTCTGATGTATTGTATCTATTCTCAGATACCTTTTGACATGTGTAGTGGATGTTATTTATTGGATGTACTTTTATTGTATTAGTTATACTTATGCATTTTCTTATGTGATTATGCATCTATTATTTCTTTATGTTTAGGAGACATTGTACTTGAAACTTAAACTAATTAATTTAAACTTCTTAAATGTGACTCAACATAAAGGAACCCTTGAGGAATTGAAACTATATCTATAATTTCTTATGTGTATTTGTTATGTATGTTCATATTGCTTCTGCATTAATGTTATCTTGATGTTGTCAAACTTAAAAAAAAAAAAAAGTTCACTAAACATTGTAACATAATAGGTTTATTTCTCTTGGGTTCCATGGGTGTTGACTTGATATAATCAAAGTGCATGAATATTGAGAGAATGAAATTGCATAATGATTTAATGTGTTGAAAATTGGATTTTTTTCTTGGAATGTGCAAAGGTGGTTAGCTCTCACAAGGCATGAGGGATTAACATGTGTTCATCTTCATGCAAGTTTGAGTAACAAGTGTTGAGGGTAAAAGTAAAAGTGACATGGAGAGGTTAACATTCTAAGTAGATCCTTGAGAAGGAGGCCACTGAAGGGAAAAGCGGTCATTTAAGCCATATATCTACTTGGGGAGATGCCACTTGAAAAAAGGTGATTTTTTTTGTAATCAAAATAAATAGGGATGTGCACATATCTAATTAGAAGGGATCTAAGGTTGGTTTGGAGGGAGTTATAAGGGTAATGCTGAGTGTCATGATTGCACTATGTCATAATAGGGAATAGAGATGCAATTCCCTTTCTTTAAAAAAATATTAAATTCATAAGGTTATGTAAGATTATTTTTCAACTACTTGGGTAGGTCAATTGAAGACTGATGTGGACATTCATGAGGACATTTCTAGTTCGTTAACTATAGGCTAAAAAATAATTTAGTATCAATAAATTCTTTTTAAATGTTTTTTAATGAAATGCATTCTACCAATGCAAATTATTCTATTTCTAATATGAATTCTTATTTTAACTAAATTTTCTAAAAACTCACAAAAGTGTAGGGTAATAAGAATTAAAGAAAATTGTTGAAATTAAAACATAACATACATGTAAACCATCACTATATCAAGGGTATTACTATTACGATTAAACCACAAACTTAAATAACAATTACAGGCAAATATAAGCAATATTAGAAAATAATAGATCACATAGAAAAAACACAAGATACCAAGATTTAACATGGTTCACCCGATCCTTGGGCTACGTCCACCAAACAAAAAGTTTGATATTATTACAATCTAGTGATTACAACCTAATTACAATCTGTAATCCCTTACAACTCAATGCCACCGCAAAAACCAATTTTTGCATCACAATTATGAAACAATCCCTAACCCTATGCCCTTTTATACAAGTATTTTTACCACTTTAGGGTTATAATTAATAATTACATGTCAACCCAAAATCTCAATAAAATAGGGCCCAAATTTTTTATGAAGTATGTATAGTACTTTTCTAATCAGTCACCATAAACTAACATGTGCAAGATCATGGTGGGCCAAACTATACCCTTAAGTGGTAGTCTAAAATCAACAAATCATGTTTATATCAACCTGACATACAATTTTGAGCTAGTTATTAAAATTACATTAAAATTTGTAAGAATAGAATATATGGGAAATTGAATGTAGTTTCTAAAATACTAGGCCTTATCTAAAAATAATTTAATCAGATTGGTCAAAATTTTGTATTTTATTACAGTAGTATAAAAATTGCAAGACAAAAATAAGAAGTAGGTGTATGTCTAACCACCTTAATCACAATCATATAATAATAATTTTTTATAAGATTCTATATATAAGAAGTAGACTCGTGCTTAGATGTAACGCATATTTTTGGATATTTTTATTCCAAAAATTAATTAATTATGAATTTATGCTACAATATTTTTAGAAAAGAAAAAAAGGGTTGTGTCTAACCACCTTAACTAATTCAAAATATTACCAAATTTTATTTATTTATTTTTATTGTAATAGGCAAAACATAGAATGTAACACATCTTTTAGATTTCAAAAAATAATTACAGTTTGAAAGTTATAGCCATTATTCAATTAGTATGCAAATCAACACTCGAAATTAGTAGGTTAACCTATGATCCCTTTTGACTCATATGATCAATACAACATATGTCCCTAGGGTCCTAGGACACCTAAGGACATATATATTTGTCAAAAGATGTGTGAAAAGAGGTCATAGGTTAACCTATGACCCCTTTTGACCCATACGATCAATTAATATGTCCCTATGGGTCCTACAACCCACAGGGACATATGTTGTCATCAAATGTGTAGAAAGAGGTCATAGATTAATGGTCAGTTAGAATATGTCCCTAGGGTCCGAGAATCCCTAGGGACATATGTTGTCATCAAATGTGTCGAAAGGGGTCATAGGTTAACCTATGACCCCTTTTGACCAATACAATTATGTCCCCAGGGACATATGTTCTCATCAAATAGGGCCCCTAGGGACATACTTTAATTGATCGTATGGGTTGAAAGAGGTCATAAGTTAACCTGTGACCCCTTTCAACCCATACGATCAATTAAAATATGTCTCTAGGGGTCCTAGGACCCCTAAGGACATATGTTCTCATCAAATGCATTGAAATGGGTCATAGGTTAACCTATGAACCCTTTCAACCCATATGATCAATACAACATATGTCCCTAGTGGTATACGACCCCTAAGGACACATATTGTCATCAAATGTGTCGAAAGGAGTCATAAGTTAACCTATGACCCCTTTTGACCTATATAATCAATTAGAATATATCCATAGGGGTCCTAGGACCCCTAGGGACATATGTTGTCATCAAATGTGTTGAAAGACCTATGACCCCTCTTGACCTATACAATTAATTAGATTATGTCTCTAGAGGTCCTCATCAAATGTGTCAAATTTCAACCCATATGATTAAATACAACATATGTCTCTATGGGTCGTAGGACCCCTAGGGACATGTGTTGTCATCAAATGTGTTGAAATGAGTCATAGGTTAACCTATGATGTCTTTTGACCCATACAATCAATTAGAATATGTCCCTAAGAGCATATGTGGTCATCAAATGTGTCAAAAGGGGTCATAGGTTAATCTATGACTCCTTTTGACCCATACAATCAATTAAAATATGTCCCTAGAGGTCCTAGGACCCCTAGGGATATATATTGTCATCAAATATATTGAATTAACCTATGACCCCTTTTGACCCATACAATCAATACAATATATTTCCCTAGGGGTCATAGGACCCCTAGGGACATATGTTGTTGTCAAATGTGCCGAAAGGGGTCGTAGGTTAATCTATGATCCCTTTTGACCCATATGATCAATTAAAATATGCCCCTAGCGGTCCTAGGACCCCTAGGGACATATGTTGTCATTAAATGTGTCAAAAGGGGTCATAATTTAACCTATGAACCCTTTCGATCCATACGATCAATACAACATATGTCCCTAGGGGTCCTAGGACCCCTAGGGACATGTTGTCATCAAATGTGTCAAAAGGTTGACCCATACAATCACTTATAACAATATAGAATAAAATTCATATCATATTATAATATAATATATTATATTAAAATATAATATAGTCTAATATGTTATAATCTAATCTAATATATTATAATATACAATATACTATATTATAATATAATATAACATATTGTAATATAGTATAATATAATAAAGTATAATATGAATATGTTATAACACACAAACAAAAATACCATTTGTAATAGTTAAAACACCTCACATGGATCATGGAGGGGATAATGAGGACCCTTCTTCAAATTTCAATCCCAAACCTCCATTTTCCATTTGATATTCATTTATATATTTAGGTGAAAGATATAAGGTATCTAATATATAGGATACTTGATATATCATCTACCCAATATGTCTTGGTACCTTTTTTTTTGTTTGGTATTAGGATTGGGGGAAAATTTTAGAGCAAATTTCAAATCACTTTAGGACATTTTTATACTAGTTTTTTTTCCACATCACCAATTTTGGCCCACCATGATCCTACACATACCCTTTAATCTTGTGAATTAAAATGTCAAGAAGATAGAGGAAACCCATCAAACATAAATAATAATTACTCAAAATTGACACTTTATAGATGCAAACATCAATGGAAAAATATGAAGATGTATGATTTTAAAAAATTCATCAAGTCATGAAGTCATGAAGTCACTACAAATGTGTGCCCACATGATACAAATTTATCTTGAAGCATAAATTAAAATATTTATATTGATTTGTCACAACAAGAAAATCACAAAAATGATCAACACCAAATTAAATGATTAGAGATATAAATCACAATAAAACACAGCTAGCTCTCAGAAATTAATGAACATGTATTCACTAATTCTTAAATTTTTCATAAGTAGCAGGGAATCCACACTATGAATGAATCACCAATTGCATGCAACTTTATTAGAGAAAGAATACCAACAATAATTATATCATTTGATTGTGTGTATTAGTGTTTCATCTTAGAAAACAAGAAACTTGTAGCTAGGGTTTCAAATACACAAGAAATGGTAAAATAAAATAAAATCTATTGTTTAACAATACGAAACTAATCCTAAACTAGTTTCTAATTAATATGCATGGATTTAAATCCATTTAAATCATGTTTACATGCAAAAAACAAGCATAAATTCTCCCAAATATGGAAGAAAATGAGCTACAATTCCATGGTTCTTTAACTAGAGTACAACTTGACTTTGGAATTTTCACCTCAAATACTTCACATGAATCCTACTTCATGTATGAAATTTATTGATATCTCCAAGAATTACAAAAATTAGCCCAAAGATTCATATAATTAGACCAAAAAGAGAATCTACTAGAAAATTATGAAAATGCATGACAACCCAAAAATTCTAGACTTGGCCCTAACTCCAAAAAGATGGAAGCTGAAAAAATGAATATGAAAACCAAATAATATTCAATATTTTTCAATGTAGTAATTTTTTGGCCTTTTAGAGCTTGAGACTCCAAATTTAATCCTGAGAGAAAAAAATCCGAATCTACAAAACTACATCTAACTTTTTGAAACTCTAAACTCATTGCCCTAGCAAGTTTCCTAGGTGTTCTCCATTAGAAAGTTTTATGGGTGTTCTCCATAGAATCCATAATGATTTACTTCACCTCTTCATAATCAAGTAATGGAATGGATTTCAACCTTTTTTTTATGCCTTCTTAGACTTCTTGATGTGCACAAAAGACTTCTCAATATATTCAATGCCTTCCATGATTTTATTTATATCTTCTTTATAGAAGAACAACTATTATAGATCCTCCTATATGTTCATTGCCTCTATTATACCCTTGAATTTATAAATTATATTTCTAATGGGATACAATTGGGTCTTTTCAAAATATTCATATATTTCTAAATCAAGACCATTAAATAACTTGTCTAACCTAGACACTTAAAGTGTAACATCCTTCCTCGTGGTTTCAATTTCTTCATTGATGGTACCACATTCTTGTACTCTCATATAGATTGAGTGTAACAATTATTCAAATCGGTCTAGTTCTTCCCCATGGTGTATCTTGTAAAAAATCCAAAATAATTATTTTTGAATCTTCCTTAGGTTGACCCTTGCCATATGTCCATCATATTGTACAAGTCGTTGAAACTTTCAACCATGATAGCCCATTGAGTCCTATTATTCACAATTATTCTGAAATACCTCAATATTATTTCCAAGCTCTTAGTATTGTATGCTTCAAAATTGGTCTTCTACTTTTCACAAGCCTTAATGGAAGAATTGGAATAACTATTCGGTGTCACTCATTTTGTTAGCATGGCTTGTAATGTAGCATCTTGATTATTAGGGTCAATGGAACCAACTATCTTAGTAATAAACTCTTTCAAAACTTGGTTCAACTACTGAAGATCCTCATGTTAGGGCTAATCTTGATTCATGTACTTAAACTTTTTTCTAAGGCCCAAAGTTTCTAGCACCTCCCCACCTTCTCATATGGATTCTTCCAAGTCCATTGCCTGCATCATGTAATCATATCATATGATATCTTATATTCTTGTCATAGGTAGTGGCAATACAATCTAATTTCTACATTCTCTAGTATCATCCTAGGTTTCATAAGACTTTCTCAATGCAACCCAAATAGATTATCTCTTATGAAAATACTTCCCCAATACCAAATTGTCTACATCCTCCTTCTCTATATATGTTCTTCTCCTTCATTTGACATATTTTTTTGACAAAATGGGATTAGAGGATATGGTTCATAAGTTTCATATGGTATAATAGGTTCTTTTTTGGTATGTTGAACCTCTTGTTTTTCAATTCCTTTTGCTTATGGTTTATATTTATTAAGATTCTTCTTTCTATGTGGAGGAAAAGGGACATCTTGTTGTTGTTTCTCTATTCTAGATAGTTCATATTTTTCAGCGAGCTTCATTATTTCTACACCTAATACATTTTCTTATTTTGAGGATAATCTAGCCAATACCTGATCCCATAGTCTACTTACTAATTTACTCTCTTTTTTTGGAGCCTTGTTTTCATGTGACTATAAAGCTTACTAATTACATTATTTAATTGAAGCATTGCTAGCTCACTATTAAACTTTTTTTTTTAATCTATTATGAGAATTAAAGGATATTATGTTGCCATATCCATTCAACCCTTCAATGTTGAAGGTACCTATTAAAGGAATCAAATGCTAGAACAAATGAAAATATGAAAAAAGATCATAATGACATAGAAATCAAAACAAAATCCAAATCATGGATGCATTGAGAATAGATACAAAAAATCACACATAACAAAAATTGATAATATTTATAAATTGGATTAACATATGAATCTATTACTCCAAGAAAGGACCAATAAGTTGTGAATAGGGGATAGTCTAAGAAGGAAAAACTATTAGAACAAAGATAATAGGTGCAGTGAACCCCAATGGAAGATATTAACTAGAAAAATCCATAGTTGGGTATTAATATTGAAAATATAACTATCTATTCAAGTATCTGCTTTATTAGGAAATCAAAAAATATTACTACATATATGATTCAAGCATTACCTAAGAACATAAGTTCCTTTGAAGGAAATATTAATTGAATGACCATCTATAAAACTAAAACTTGATAATCATTTAAAAGATATATACAAGATATTGTATGTAAGATACAAAATAAACTAAAATGATCGCCATTATCTTTGTTAATGAAGAAAAACCAAGGGATAGGCCACTACTTAGATTTATGGACAATAAATGATGATGAGCTTTCCATTTGTGTCTTTATAAAATTTTATGCCTTCGTGTTCAATTATAGCCAATGCACACTTTTTTCTTTTATTCTTACTTGACCTATTGAGCTTTAAAAGAATGAAGCAGAGTTTTTTTTATCACAGAGGTACAAATTAGGAGAAAATTGGATCTTGGATTTATTGAGAAAGGTTTCCAACCTTTATTGTTGTTATCTTTTTTAAGGACATTGCACAAACATAGTAGAAAATGAATGTGCATTTCCGTCTTAGGCCAAATGTGTTTAAATGTAGGAAGATCCCTAATTACAAGGTTTGGGTGCTTAAGGGTAGTGGAAAGCTTAAGACTCCCAACTAGACAAGTCATGTATTCTTTAGTAAATAGTATTTTCATTCTAATATTTATAATGTAAAATGCATTATGAATCCCCTTCAACCATGTATGATCAAAGATGGATTCACATAGATTAATCATCTTTCATGGTTTCAATTTGGTATAAAAGAGATAGGCTATGAAGCATCCTATAACCCCATTATTTGAATGCCAAGTAAAGCTATAGCTAAAAAAATTTACCTAGTACTATTCTCACAACCATCCAGGTCATGTCATCTTCTTTCTTAAGTATACTACTCCATTGTTCGGGTTGAATGGAGCCAAGAAAGGACATGGTTTTAGCTTTGTGGGAATAAAAAAGGACAAAGAAAGTGTCCATAATAAGAGAAAACCAAAATAACCTAAAAATACTAGAAACTACAAGAAACAAAGAAATATTTTGTTGACAGTCTAGCTAGTAAGGAATTTGTATCAATAAAAAAAATAGTTATGCTTTAAAAGGGAAGGGAAAGTTCTAGATGTGACCAAATGTTTGGGATGAATCTAGAAATTAAAAAAGTAAATCTAACCTTAATTGATATTTGCAATCATAACAAATTGAGTTGAGTAAAGGTGAAAGGGAAAATAAAATATTTTAAAATATACACTAAGCATACAAAAGATAAGGTCACAAACTATATTGTTAAAGAGTATATAAACTTCTTAGGTCTGATGTCAATTTTTTTTTTATAGAGTGTATAAGTATCTTAGGCTCTTATGTTGTGAGACTATGAATATGAGTATCATTCATATGTATTATATAAGATTTTCTTTATTGGGTCTTTATCAAACTTTAGTATAAGTTTAGATATGAATTTATAAATGTGACTAATGAATATTGTGATGACTACTTATCTTATCATGTGGAGAATAACTAGGGATTCTATACTTACCTAGTATAACTTAAGAAAACCCATAAATCTATTATATTATCATTTAAACTTTAGAAGTGTTGCATTCCATCTAGTTTAACCTGTAAAAATATTGTCTATATTAATGAATCTATAGCTTGTTCTGTAGTTATCAAATGAGTTATAGGATGTTGGATATTTCATATTTCCTATGCCTTTCCTTCATAATAGAAAATTGATTCATAGCTTTAAGCGATACCTTATGGTATTTCCATCAACATCTTTATTGGCTAATTCATTAACCAATCACATTCATTATATATATATATATATATATATATATATATATATATATATATATATATATATATATATATATATATATATATATATATATATATATATATATATATATATATATATATATATATATATATATATATATATCTATATATATATATGTATGTATGTATGTATGTATGTATGTATGTATGTATGTATGTATGTATGATTTCAATCTTTGTGAAAGTTTTGAGGATTTTTAAATTATGTTCTAATAAAGAGTTTAATTTCCAATTAGGTATGCTACTTGTCTGTTGATATCTCTAACTATTCTTGTCTATTAGTGTCGAACACTTAGTCATATACTAGGTAGAGTTAGGAAGTCATCACTATGACTGAGCTACTCTATATAGGCCAAGTTATATAAAGATTTGAGTATAAAACATGTAAATATCAAGCTTCATAGGATTTGAGCAAGTCCTTGATTGTCGAGTATTTTTAATGTAAGACAAGTCTAATGTCTATTGAGAAGTTTGAGCACATTGATGTCAATTTACATAGAAGGTACCAAGCATAGTAGAGACCGAGCATCAATAACATATACAATGAATATCAAGTATTAGAGATAGTTAGTGTTGAGAAATGCAAAATTGAAATTCAAGTAAGGAATGATGCAAACTTTGAGATAAACCATTTGAGGTCGATAATATTGAGATATTTAATTCTTGAAGAGGTTATTACACATTTTATGATGTGGATCACAAATCCCTATGTTCTGTGATGAACCAATTAGATGAAGAGGCAAAATCAGGAAGCATCAAATTTTTTATTTATGAAATCTTTAAATAGAGAATATTTAACCTAATTAATGATGTATGGTGATGAGAAGGAGAAAAAAAGCTATTCATGTGATTCAAGTATGAATGTGCGAACATTTGTGAAGAAGGCAGAAGAGTTAAGTTCTATTATTTTCATAATAGAGAAAGTGACCTTGTCAAAGTAGGGAAGGAAAAAAAAACTATATCAGATAAGAAATCAAATCAGATTTAAGAGAGGAGATCCAAAAATAGCTTATCAGAGAAGACTGAGGATCAAGTACTGAATCAGCTATAACAAATCAAGTCAAGGATAATCTCTTAATAAACTAGTCTTAATAGATCTTTGTAAATATCCCAATAGAGTCCTTACTTTTTTGTAAGTGTAAAATCCTTTCACAAGGTGAGATCTAATAGTCTCAAAAGCATTTAATAGGGTAGACCTCTCATAGGATAGATCACTAGATATGGTCAAACATTGTAACCCTAATAGGTTAACTTTATTACTATAGTAGTGAATATCTGTGTGTGCCATCCCCACCCTAGTTTTACCTTCACCTTGGAGGATTTTTGGGTAACCAAATCTTTCTGTTATGCATTTACATTTCATGCATGTGATTGGTAGATTAGATCTATATGTTATTACAATTTGATTTTATAAGTTATGCATGCATAAGACATTGGATATGAGATGGTAAATGTGGTGAATGCAAGAAATAAATGTGAAAATGTTTAAGTGTTACATATCCTGATTCACTCCCCTCCCTCTCAGTATCTTGGTTTCCAATTAAGACTTCCAACAATTGGTATAAGAGCTTCATTTTCTCGGAGAAGTTTAACAACTTGGATTTTAGATCTTGGAGATGGAGGCTTATAAATTTGACAAAGTTATTGACAACAAGACAAGAACTAAAGAAATCCCTAAAAAGGAGAAAGGAGTTGGCCATTCTACAAAATGAGTTCAATTATGAAGAAGTTGAAATTCAAAGATTGTTTGGAACTAGAAGTTCAGGTGTGAATGATAAAAAATCCGTAGATCTACTAGAAAATAATAGAATCTTGAATGAAGAAGTCAAAGGACTAAAAGGGGAACATGAGATTTAGTTAGTAAGATTATGTGAAACGATCGAGAAAAAGAAGAAATCTGAGGAAGACAAGGTTATCACTGAAGAAGACAAAAGGCTAATGGAAACCAGACTTGAAGAAAGGATACCTGATGTACAAAATTTCACAAATACTCAACTAGACATGATGAATCAACTAATGCTTGCAATTTAGGAGTTGAACATAAAGGATGTGGAAATATCAAATTTGATATCACAAAAGGACTTATTGAAGAATGAACTAAAATTTAGGAAAGAACTTGTGGAAATATTCAATAAGCCCAATGAAGTAATGAAATATTTTAAAGAATTTTTGAGGTCATTTGGAAGCACTATTGGTTTAGGACATTCATCTATAGAGCAACAAGAATCATCAAAGAGTGGAGAACTAAGAAATGCAAAATCAAAGTGAAAACAAACATGTAATCATTATGGGAAACTTGGTCATACTACTAACATCTATAGAAGAAAAAATGGTATGCAAAATTCTAAACCTAAGTTTACTAGTTATTGTCTTTACTACAAGAAGCAAGGACATCAAATACATGAGTGTAGATCAAAAATGAAGAATGCATCTACTACACTTAGATTTGAATGATATTGTTACAATTATCAAAAGTATGGACATAGAGCATATGAATGCATATCAAAGATAGTGCCCTATTGGACTAATCAAAGGTAGAACCATGCACCTAACAAGGTATGTTCCAAATGTCATAAGTTTGGTCATTCAAGAAAATACTACAAAACTCAAGTACCAACAGCAAATCATACCAAGGATAAAGGAAAAGTGGACATTGATCAAATAAAGAAGGAGATGAATCAAACATGGAAGAAAAAGGTAGAAGATGGAAATAGTGGAACAAATGGAGTTGAGATCACCCAATCCAATGGAGAAGGTGATCATAGCATCTCAAACTAATCAAGAAGGTATGTAAGGAACTGCATATTTAATGATATATCATACATTAGTTTGAAACATAAAATGTGCTAAAGTTCATATTTGCATAAGTAAATATGCATAATAACATATTTATGAAAGGACTAGTAAAAAATAAATCATTTATATAGACAGTGTCGAACATCAATAAAATTGTTTATATTGGCTGATCATTGCAATATGGACCAAGTACTTTAGAAGATAAATTGATGAATATGTTGAGTTAGATGGAAGAGACTAAGTTGTATAGTGGAGACCTAGTTCAAAGGAACAATATCAACTAAGACAAATGGCTTCCATCCACCTAAGTACATAGCATTAATGGAGACCCTAAATCAAGCAGAAGAAAGTATATATCAAGATTTGAAGACATTATTTCATACCTTGGATACAAATTATGAGAGAACAAGATAAATTTGAGATAAAAGAGATCCTAAGGTGATTTAAGAGAAAATTTGAGACAAAAGATTGATTGAGTGAAGATATGAGTGGTGCCAAGTTGTCCAGATAGAAATTTTTTTGAACCCTTAAAGATAAAAATGACAACTTCATCATCCATAGGAAAAAGTCAAGAAGTAGAGGTTAGTAACATTAAATTGGTTAGGAGTGATTTTTGTTCTCCACCTAATTTTGTGTTATTCTAGACATTACGATAAAAGGTGACTCATGTTAGAATATATAGTCCACCGATATAACTAAGAGGGGTGGGGGGGTGAATCACTTATCCAACTAATACCACAATTATCAAATTTAAACAAACTTAACCATATGAGTAATACAATTAGAAACCACAACAAGATACTCATACATAATAACACTAGATATGCTAACTAGGGAAACCCTTAATCAGAGGGAAAACCTCGGTGGGGATGGTACCCACAAGATGATGTACGAATATAAATATTCATTGTTAGAGGATGGACCCTTTTAGGAGTCTATAAAAAAATTCAGTACATATCAGTCCCTATTAGGAGATTCCAACCCTATTAGGAGTTGTGGAAGATAGGTAGACCCACTACCCAAACAACTTCAAGGGAAAGACCAATGAACCCACTATCCAAATGATTTTTGATTATTGCTTATAGAATAATAGAAATAAAATGTATTTCCTTCCTCTATCCTATGAACTAAACCTCTAATCATTATAATCTTGTAACCAAATCAAAAGACTAACATCTAATAATCCCTTCAACACTTTGCTCCTTTTTGCACTTCACACTTCATACAATGATCGCAACATTTTACAAAAAAAGGAAGACATCTTTCCTTTATACCATATCTTTAAAATAATTCTTTGAGTTGGCCTTGAGGCTTTCCTAATCAATTATATTAAGATAATTAATTAATTACAATTACAATAGTTCTATCGACTCATAGTCTATACAAAACTTCACGCATGCAATACTAGGGCTTGTGCATCCATAGATGTCAGATCATCCATCTATCCTCCATCATTGTTTGACTACGCATCTTCTCATTACATCTTAGATGAAAGATATAATACAAATATTAGAAACTAATTTCCAAGTACTATATCTCTAAACTGTTCTCTGTAAATTGAGACAACTTATGTATGTCTTTGGCTTATGTGTTGTGCATTGAACCATGTCATCAAGACACTATACTGAACATGTCCATTGTTGTGCATCACCAGACAAGAAAAATCTTGTCGGTACAACTAAGATCTCTCTTTGTTACTCTACCAGTCTCCACAAAATTAATACTATGTTGACATCAATGAAAAATGCATTCATGAATGAAACATGTCAATACTCTCCAATGCTTAGGATACTCCCCCGATTTAGTACCATCAACATTCATGCTAACAATCTCCCCCTTTGGCATTGATGGAAACATTGATGACAAACATCTAAGTTCCAAGAATATCAAAACAATATTTTTTTTTTTTTTTTGTTGCTGTTCTCATCTTCTCAAATCCTCTTCATCAATCAAATTTGAAATCTTTTCAAACACTACTATGTTCTTCTTCTTCTTTAGGATTAGTAATAGTTGTTCATAGTAAACAACTCACCATACATATCTCCCTCATAGAGATATTTGATACAGAGCATCCTAAAAACCAAAAAAATAATAAGATCCTTTCTAAACCTTTCATCATCAATTCAATAAATTTCATTGATAGAGGCATCTCATTAAGTAAAATAAAATATTTTTCAACACAAAAATATCAACCCTTCTCCATTTAGATATGCTGATTTCTATATCTAATTCCATTATTCATAACTTTGGTTCTAGACATCTTCTTGAAAAATCCTTTGGTGAAATTATTCTAAATTAGGAATAGTAAAACATATACAAATATTATTCCCATCCAATAAACCAATTAAAATTTATACTATCTGCACCAAGACCCATTTTCTCTATCATAAACCAGAATTAAAACATCTAACCCTGCATAGGGCATCAAATATCTTTCATAAAAAAAAAATTAAAATAACACCAAAAAAATTCCACATTATCAATTTGTACATATAGTTTTCAAATTTTCAAGCCATTAATTTTTCCCATTCATAAACCATTGTATAAGATCAAATCTTTGTCTGCAACACCATTGAAGGCATTTAAAAACTAGTTTTCACTCAAATCTTCATAACTTTCAAAAATCTAAATGAAAATGATTAAAAAAAATTGAAAATAAAATATAGTTCATGTATAATTCCAATGAATATTATTAGAGGTCCTAAGTCTCCAAAAAATTTCTGTACCACACACTGCAACATGACTGTATTGAGGGAATCTCAGATCTGTAAATATCCATTTTCACCAAAATGCTCATAACTTATTCATTTCTTCATAAAAATGAATTAAACCAAAAGCATGAGAAGGAAGATTCATCATTATATGTATCCATTACTATATTACATGGTTTCTAGGCCATTTAGGGATGTACAAGGCCTGTAAACAACCCTAAAACTAAAAAACCAATCAAAACCACAACAATAGAATGGACCAAAAATGTATCAAAGTATTTCCTCTTCTCCAAATTGATTTGGTCGACCATAAAATGGTATTTATATCCATTTTATAGTTATAAACCTTGCTAACTACCCCCAAGGAAAACTATATACCCTTTTACATCATTTTTGTATTGTTAGCAACTTTCTCAATGTTGCATTTTACAACTTTTTATGCAACTTTTACATTTTTGACAAAATAGCTTCATAGCCTTTACAACTTGACCTAAATACAATATAAATTACTCAAATGGATTTAAATATCTCAAATAAGGAATCTTAACTTTCTCATGTTCTTGTAATTTAGGTGCTCTTGCACCAATAGTCCTCCTTTTTCTTTACATGAATATTTCTAAATCTCCATAATAAAATCTCCCTAATAACTATATCTCCCCCATTCATGTACATATCTCCCCTATATACACTCAAGAGATGTTTTCATGCATATTCTCTCCCCCATTCATGTACATATCTCCCCTATATATACTTAGGAGATGTTTTTCATGCATATTCTCTCCCCCATTAACATCAATGAAAAAGTCCTCATTATGTCAATTAATTGCTCCATGTCTTCAACTAGATCAAGTGTCCAAAGACACTATTCAAGACCAAATACCAAGATTCCTCAATGAGTCAACTCATCATAGACACTCCCCCATATGGGAAGCATCAACATTCAATCTAGTCTAACAATAGTGCTCTATACCACTAGACCAATGCACTTACTGCATCATCTACTTAGAAGTAGGCAAGGGCATAACCACAAGAATACCTCTCAAGTACTCAAATGTATCTTTAGGTAAAGTCTTTGTAAAGATATCTATAATATGATCTTTAGTACTCACTTACTCTAATATGATCTCCTTTTCTATTTCTTTCTCTCTCAACACATGATTCTTAATAGACATATGCTTAGTCTTAGAATGAAATATAGTAGTCTTAGATATACTCACTATACTTGTGTTATCATAGTATATGATAACAGGTTCAGCAAACTCAATTTTGATATCCTTCAACATTTGTTTCATCCACGTCACTGATTGCAATTATTTGCTACTGCAATATACTCTACCTCAATTGTACTCTGAGAAATACAATCTTGTTTCTTTCTTAGCCAAGAAGCCAATCTTCCTCCAAGGAAAAATGCTCCACCACTGATTCTCTTTCTATCATCCATACTACTTTTTGAATCCGCATCAATATATGCACATAGAGTAAAATCACTCAATCTATCATACCAAAGTCCATAGTTAGATGTTCCTTTCAAATATCTAAATATCCTCTTTATTGTTGCATAATGATACTCCTTAGGATCAGCTTGATATCTAGCTACAATACCAACTACATTTTCTATATCTAGTTTGTTGTGAGTCAGATATTGCAAACCTCTAATCATGGATCTATACTTCTTCTACTCAACTATAGGTGTCTCATCTTTTCTAGATAACTTGTGAGATAAAAATACCATCACTACTTTGCACAATCTTTAATCATAGGAAAAACTTCATTTCTCCTATCATGCTCATTTCAAACTAATTCTTTATTTCTTTACTATTATCAACAATTCATTCTCAATTTTTTTCAAATATAGTTTACTATCTATTGTACCTTTAACAAATCCATGTTTTGCTAAATAGTTGTCCAACCTTTCATACCATGTTCTAGGTGCTTGCTTTAGACCATATAGAGATTTCTTTAGCATGCATAGCATGTCTTTTTGTTCTATCAGAGGGAAACCTTTAGGCTGCTCAATATATACTTATTCTTCAAGTTCTCCATTCAGAAAGGCTAATTTAACATTCATTTGATATACCTTGAACTTCTTATTTACTGCATAAGCCAAGAACATTCTTACTACTACTTCCATTTTGACTACAGGTGCACATGTCTCCTCATAATCTATGCCTTCTTGCTATGAGTAACCTTTGCATACAAGTCTAGCCTTGTTTCTTACAAATTCACCTTGCTCATTCATCTTCTTTGATATACTTTTGCAAGGAGTTGTCAACTCAACTCTTTCTTGTGCTCTAGGCTTAGATCTCTATTCTTCAATCTAATTCCCATTCTACAAATCATTGTTAGTGTCAATGATAACTTTCACATTTTCATGATTAGCCTTTGGATCAACAATAGTTATCCAAGCTATCTCTTCTACTACTTCCTCTTTCTTAACCAAATCAAGATCATTATCTTTATCATTATAGTCATTCAAGAATCTTTACATACTTTCTTTAAATTATTCATGTCTTCATTAGAAAGTGAACTCTTTCTAGATTTTCTTACTCTCTTAGGACATTTAGACAAAAAATGATCAAACTCTTTACATGTCCAATAACAAAAAATTTCCATACCTTCTAGCTCTCTTTTCATAAGTAGACGAATACCTTCTTTTTATCTTCATGTCTTCTTTGGATATGAATTTATCTTTACTTGTGCTTGTATTATTTGTAAGTAGCAAAAGGATTCTAGATATGGAAACTCAATGCTTTGTTGTTTACACAAATTTGATAACTCACAAAGAATCTCCATCTAGGTGTCAAAATTTCCTCTATCTAAATCAGGACTATCTTTATTGAAATGAATCACCATTGATATCCCAAATCTATTAAGTTTTCTCTTCAAGGACATGATCCTATGATACCAATTGTTAGAATATATAGTCCATAGATATAACTAAGAGGGGGTGGGGAGGGTGGATGAATCAGTTATCCAACTAATACCACAACTATCCAATTTAAATAAAATTAACCATATGAGTAATATAATCAGAAACCACAACAATATGCTCATACACAATAACCCCACATATGTTAACTAGGGAAAGCCTTGATTAAAAGGAAAACCCCAGTGGAGATGGAACCTTCAAGATGATGTACTAATATACATATTCCTTGTTAGAGGATGGACCTTGTTAGGAGTTTATAAAAACATTCAATATATATCAATCCTTGTTAGGAGACTTTGAATCCCTGTTAGAAGATTCCAACCCTGTTAAGAGTTGTGGAAAATAATTGGATCCATTGCCCAAATAGCCTCAAGATCAAGAAAAATGAATCCAATGTCCAAATGATCTCTATATTGTTCCTTATAGAATAATACAAATGAATAGTACTTCCTTCCTCTGTCATGTCAACTAGACATCTGCTCCTTTTGATCTTGTAACTAGATCATAAAACTCACATCCAATAATCATTTGGATCACTTACTCACATTCAGTAAACACTCTTCTCCTTTTTTCACTTTGCACTTCATACAATGATCACCACATTTTACAAACAAGGAAAATGTTAGTTTGTGGTGACTGATTAGGGAAGTACTACACATACTTCATAATTTTTTATCAAGATTTTGGGATGACATGTAATTATTAATTATAACTCTAAAGTGGTAAAAATATTTGTATAAAAGGGCTTAGGGTTAGGAGTCTCTCATAAGGTGTGATGCAAAAATTGCTTCTTGCGGCGGTATTGAGCTGTAAGGGATTACAGATTGTAATTAGGTTGTAATCACTGGATCATAATAATATTGGACTTATTGTTTGGTGGACATAGCCTAGGAATTGGGTGAACCATGTTAAATCTTGGTGTCTTGTGTTCTCTTTTGTGCAATCTATTATTTTCTATTATTATTTATATTTGTATGTAATTGTTATTTCTTTCTATGTTTTTATCCTAACAAGTGGTATCAAAGTGTGGTTGTCTTTTTTTAGTTATCCTCTACAAAAAATTCTCATGGTTGAGTGGGAATGATTGAAGATGAGGGTAAGCTAAGGGTTGAAAAGTTTAATGGGAAGAACTTTCAGTTATGGAATATGCAAATGGAAGACTATCTTTATCATAAGGATTTATGGAAGTTGTTGGAAGGAGAAACCAAGAATTAGGGATCTTTGACAAATGATGATTGGGATCTTTTAGACAGAAAGGCACTTGGAAGTATTTGATTATGCCTAACACCATTGGTGGCGTTTAATATTATAAAAGCATAGAAAATAAAAGAGGTGATGGAAACCCTAGCAAAATTATATGAAAAGCCCTCCACTTCAAACAAGGTGTTTCTCATGAAGTGTTTATTTAATATGAAGATGGTAGAAGGTGGATCTATTGTAGATCATTTAAATGAGTTTAATATTGTTCCTAGAAATCTTTTGTATTAATTTTGATGAAGAAATTAGGGATCTCTTGATTTTGTATTCTTTTCTTAAAAGCTGGAAAGACTTGGTAATGGCTATGAGGAATTCTATTTTTGGATTTAATGCCTAAAAATATGATGATGTGATTGGTGTTATTTTGAGTGAGGAAAATTGTAGGAAAACCTCAAGTGGATCTACATCAGCAAGTGATTTGAACACACAAAGTAGAGGCAGAATGACTGAGAGAGGAAGTAATTCCAAAAATCATGGAAAATCAAGAGGAAAGTCAAAGGGGAAGAGGTCTCAATCTAGAGGACCGAGAGATTGTTGGTAGTATGGGAAACCATGGCATAAGAAGAAAGATTTTTGTACTTGAAAGAATAATGAAGGAGATAAACCAAAAGGGAACAAGGAGGAAAATGTGGTAAGTAACAAATCCAAAGAGGGTGCTTTGCTTCTATCTTTAGAAAATGTTGATGATTCATGGGTTTTAGATTCGGGTGCTTCATTTCATGCTACACCTCATAGAGGCTATTCCAATGATTATGTCCAAGGGGATTTTGGGCTTGTTTATTTGGGGGATAATGAACCCAATTATATTGTTGGAAAGGGAAAAGTTAAGATTAAGTTTCAGAATAGGAATCATTGGCTACTACATGAGGTAAGACATGTTCCAAGGTTGGGTAGGAATTTAATTTTAGAAGGGAAACTTGGTGTTGAGGATTGTGTAGTTACTTTTAATGATAAAAATTTGAAGGTTTCAAAAGGTTCCCTTGTAGTGGGAAAAGGTGGGAAAGTAGGAACCTTATATCTTTGTACAATTCATACTGTTCCTTCTACTTTGATTGTTTCAAAGAAAAATGAATGTTCTGGAACAGTTGTTGTAGTTGAGTAGGGAGAATAGATTGCTGCTGTAGATTTTGATATAGCGCTATGGTATACTAGACTTGGGCACATGAGTGAGAATGGTGTGAAAGTAATTCATTCAAAGAAAGTTTTACCAGGTCTAAAACATGCTAATATATATTTCTATGAAAGTTGTGTGTATGGAAAAAAAAAGAGAGTGAGTTTTGTGAAGACTGGGAAGGAAAAGAATAGTGAGAGATTAGAACTAGTGCATACAGATATATGGGGACCAACTTAGGTATCTTCCCTTGGTGGTTCTCATTATTATGTTACATTTATTGATGATGCAATTAGAAAAGTATGGGTTTATTTCCTTAGAAATTTGATGTATTTCAAAATTTTAAGAAATAGAAATGCTTGGTTGAAAATGAGACTAGTAATAAATTAAAATGTCTCATATCTGATAAAGGTGGTGAGTATTGTAGTCATGAATTTGAAGATTATTACTCCACCAATGGTATTTATAGACAAAAAATTGTTCCAAGGACTCCACAAGAAAATGGAGTGGCTAAATGCATGAACAAGACTATAATGGAGTGTGCAAGGAGCATGAGGTTTCATGTTGGGTTGCTCTTAAATATGTGGGTAGAGGCTATCAATATTGCTATATATTTGATTAATAGAGGTCCCTCTACTCCTTTGGGCTATGGTATTTTAGAGGAAGCATGAACTGGTAAGAATGTGAGTTATTCTTTTCTCAGAACCTTTGGTTGTAAAGCATTAGCTCATATAGATTCTAAAAATAGAATCAAACTGGAAGCTAAGTCAAAGAAATGTCTATTTTTTTGATATGGCATTGATGAATTTGGTTATAGGATTTGGGATTTTGAAAATCATAAAATTGTAAGAAGCAAGGATTTCATATTCAATGAGAAAGTGTGGTACAAAGATCTGTTGTAGCAACATGAGAAGAAAGAAGATGATTATGTAGTGCTGGATGATACTCCACAAGATGATGTTCTAGTAATTCCTCATGATGTGCAACAATTGCAACAACAAATACCACACACACTAGTGAATGTTAGATGGTCAACAAGGCTAAGTAGACCTCTATAAAGATCTTCTCCCTCTTTGTATTCTATTTTATTAACTGATGTTGGTGAACCTAAATGTTATGATGAAACTGTGCAGGTGGATACTAAGATTCAGTGGGAGTTTGCAATCAAAGACGAAAAGGACTCTTTGCTAAAAAATAAGACATGAGATTTATGAAAGTTGCCTACAAGTAAAAGTGATTTATAGGATAAGTTGGTTTATGGGTTGGAAGAAGAGGATGGAGGCAACAAAATATTTAAAGCCATGTTAGTTGTAAAAGGATTTTCATAGATAAAGGCATTGATTTTGATGAGATATTCTCTCTTGTTGTTAAAATGACTTCTATTCACATTGTTTTTAAGTATTGTGGGCATTGAAGATTTGCGTTTGGAGTAGTTTGATGTTAAAATATCCTTCCTTCATGGTGATTTGGATGAAGATGTATATATAGCTTAGCAATAGGAATTTGAGGTCAAAGGTAAGGAGAAAATTGTGTACAGATTGAAGAAAAGTTTATATGGCTTGAAGCAAGCACCTCAACAATGGTATCTAAAATTTGATGGTTTTATGCATGAGAATGGATATAATTGGTTTCATTTAGATCATGATGTTTAATTTAAGAGGTTGTCTAATGATAGCTACATTATTTTATGTTTATATGTTGATGATATGCTTGTAGCTAGGTCTAAAATGTGAAGGGGCTAAAATGCTAGTTAGCACATGCATTTTCTATGAAGGATTTGGGGTTAGCAAAATAAATCTTTGGTATGAAGATTTGTAGAGATAAGAAGAATAGGAAATTGATTTTATCTCAAGCTAATTATATTGAGAAGGTGTTGTACCATTTCTTTATGGAGAATGTTAAAGCTATCAGGACACCTTTACCTGGTCATTTGAAGTTGACTAAGGAGATATGTCCCAAGGCACAAGAAGAGGAGGACAAGATGTCCAAGGTACCTTATGCTTTAGCTATAGGAAGCTTGATGTATGCTATGGTATGGGATTTGTTAGTAGGTATATGAGTCATCCAGGAATTGAGCATTGGAATGCAGTTAAATGGATTCTCAGATATTTGAGAGGAACATCCAATAAGTGTTTACACTTTGGGGGCTCTACTACTAATTTACAGGGATATGTTAACTTAGATTTGGTAGGGGATATTGATACCAGGTGGAGTACTATAGGTTATGTATTTACTATTGGTGGAGTAGTAGTGAGTTGGGTTTCTCATTTGTAGAAGGTTAATGCTTTATCCACTATAAAGGAAGAGTGTGTTGCTGCTACAAAGGTAGCCAAGGAGATGATATGGCTTCAGTTCTTCTTGGAAGAATTGGGACACCCTCAAAGTGATAATTATTTGTTTACAGATAGTTAGAGTGACATTCATCTTACAAAGATTTCAACTCTACATTCAAACACAAAACACACATAGTTGTAGTACCATTTCATTTAGTTAGTTTTAGATGATGGATAGTTAAAGCTAGACAAGATACATATAGATGAAAATCCAATGGATATGTTTACAAAGGTAGTGACAAGGGAGAAGCTAAATCCTCTTTAGCTTTAGTTTGTCTTCTATACTGAACAAGAATAAAAGAACAACAAAGTCTAGGGTGGTTTGATCCCATGGGAGCCCCATGTGGTAGCAGTATTGCTACACAATCAGTCTCCAACTAGAAGATTGTTGTCTAGTGTGGAGTCTAATTAGTCCCCAAGTGGGAGATTATTAGTTTGTGGTGACTAGTCAAGGATGTACTATACATACTTCATAATTATTTTGGCCCTATTTTATTAGGATTTTGGGCCAACATGTAATTATTAATTATAAACCTAAAGAGGTAAAAATACTTGTATAAAAGGGCTTAGGGTTAGGGGTTTTTCATAAGGTGTGATACAAAAATTGCTTCTTGTGGTGGTATTGAGTTGTAAGGGATTATAGATTGTAATTAGGTTGTAATCAATAGACCATAATAATATTGAACTTGTTGTTTGGTGGAAGTAGCCTAGGGATTGGGTAAAACATGTTAAATCTTGGTGTCTTGTGTTCTCTTTTGTGTGATCTATTATTTTCTATTATTGTTTATATTTGCATGTAATTATTATTTCTATCTATATTTTTATCCTAACAGAAAACATCTTTCCTTTATATGATAACTTCAAAATAATTCCTTGACTAGGCCTTGAGGCTTTCATAATTAATTATAGTAAGATAATTAATTATAATTACAATATTACTGTTGGTTCATAGTCTATACAAAACTTCACATATTTGATACTAGTGCTTGTGCATCCATTTACATCATCATCTGACTATCCTTTATCATTGTTTGATCTGTAGAAGTTGATGAAATCCAACTTCACAGTGCACCAAGATCACCTGCATCCAAATAGCTTGTTGAAGAGAAACCGAAGGAGCAAGAGCTTGAAGCAATTCAACAAAGTGAGAAGAGATTTCACAATAAGAAAATGAAATTGCTATGTGAATGATGTGAATTTACAATGAGAGGGATTGAATATAAATGCCTGAAGGAAGCTTGTAGAACAAGCTAGAAAGTGCTAGAAGATAAGGTTGACAACTAAGTATATGCCAAAAAAAGGTGGGATATCCTAGATAAAGGTGAGGGGATAAGTACATGACTTAGATAGGAACAAACTCCCATGTTGCCAACAAATCCTAGACTACAACTATTAACTAAATGCATTAACCTAAGTAAACTTAAGTAAAAGAATAAATAATTAATAAATAATTATTTACTCTAACGCCCCCCCTTATGTGAAACTTAGGGGAATCTCTTAAGCTCACAAAAATTAGGATCAAATGCAGAATGGGTCTCGGCAACAAGGCCACATTAGGAACCCATGAATAATGCAAAGAAATGCAACCTCTAAAAATAGGAAAAGAGGGAAAACCTCATGGGAAAAACCCTCCCCCAAAAAGAGGTAAAACATTCTAAAAAAAACATGAAGGAAGGAAGGCCTCAACAAGTCCCCCCAAGGATAAATTTTGTAACTCCAAGCATAGACTACAACTGAAGATATCATAGCGATGCAAAAGGTTTAATAAAGAAATCAACAACCTCTATGTCAGTGGGAATGTACTCCAATGTGATAACACCATCTTGGATCAGCTAATAGATGAAGTACATATGTAGCTGTGCTTGGTACGTTGATGCTCCACCGAGTTGTGAGAAATGTGGATGGCTCTTTGATTATCACACCACAAAATAGTGGGATGATCTAGAAGAAAACCAAACTCAGTCATCAACTATCAAAGCCATAAAGCCTCTTGACTAGAAAGTACTGCAGCTTGGTACTTAGCCTCTATAGATGAAAGTGCTCAAGCATGCTGCTTCTTACACAACCATGTGGTAGGACCAGAGCCAAGACAAAACACAAAGCTAGAAGTAGACTTCCAATCATCGACATCACCTACCCAATCTGATTCAATGTAGCCAAAAATGTGTGGAGTCCCCATGGTGTAATGAATGGAAAACATGAGTGTACCTTGAATGATCTCAAAATATGCCTGGCAGCTTGCTAGTGACTCTGATGAGGAGCTTGAGAAAATTGAGAGACAAGGCTAACTACAAAGGAGAGATCAGGACGTGTGTGTTTCAAGTACAAAAAGCTACCAACCAACTACAAATACAAAGTAACATTCATGAAAGGTGAAGAGCAAGAGGTAGACAAGGTGACACCTGAATGAAGAGGTGTTGGAGTAGGCTTGCAATCAAGCATGTTAAAGCATCGAAGCATGATAAGAGCATACTTCTGCTGATACAAAAAAATCACAGTAGAGGACTAAACAATCTGGAGACCAAGAAAATAGTGTAGCAAACCAAGGTCAGTCATCTCAAACTAGTCCATCAATACATGATTTGCATCCTAAAGCATAGATGATGAGCTACCTATGAGGATAAGATCATCAACATATAGGACAAGAATCAAGATCTCATCTCCAAGATGTTGAATGTACATTGTGGGATTAGAATGACAGTGAGTGAAGCCTGTAGAAAGTAAAAAAGAGTCCATCTTCTCATACCAAGCCCAAGGGGTTTGCTTGAGACCATACAATGAGTGGTAAAGTCTATAAACCAAGGAGGAATACTACATAAATCCTAGAGGCTACTCCATATAAATATCCTCAGTGATATCACTGTGTAGGAAGACACTCTTCACATCCATCTAAAAAATAGGCCATCCCTGTGAAGTTGCGAGGGATAAAACAAGGTGGATAGAATTCATCTTGGTGATAGGGGAAAATGTCTTAGTGTAGTCAATAGCCTCAACCTATGAAAAAAACTTTGCAACAAGATGAGCCTTATGCTTATCAATTAAACCATCAACAACATACTTAGTATGATAGATCCATTTGCATCACACTAGCTTTCTCCCCTTAGGAAGAGGACAAAGATCCCATGTATGATTCTTCATCAAAGAAGAATATTCCTCATCCATTGCACTGTCCCATTAAAAATGTCTTGTCACTTTGGAAAATGTCTGAGGATCATAACAAATAGCATGACTGAGAAGATTGAAACCCACAACATGAGAACAAGTGTAATGAGAAGTGGAAGGGTCACTAGCTAGGGATCCTGTAGCCTCAACTATAGCTCGAGGATCCTATGGCAGAGGTAAATGTAGATCACCATGATCATCATCCTCATCATTCATGAAACAAAATAGAAAAAAGGAGGGAGTAGTGGGAGGTGATGTAGGTGTTGGAGGCAAGGTATGAACTGCAAGAGGGCTCTCATCAAACTAGACATCCTATTGGAATAGGACCTCTCTGGAATTAAGATTAAACAACCTATAAGCCTTAACATCCTTAAAATAGCCAACAAAAATGAGTGGTCAATTTTTTTTTTCCATTGCTTTCCTCTAAGCATCAAGTACAAATTCCCATGCTACACTCCATAAAACTCAGAATGACAATACATCAGGCTTGACATGAGACCAAGCCTCCTTAGGAGTCATATGTTGAACTACCTTGTGAGACATTTGATTCTGAATATAATTGGCACAATTGACTACCTCTGACCAAAAACACAAATCCATGGACTTGGACTGAATCATACAATTAGCCATCTCCTGAAATGTTCTATTCTTTCTCTTGGCCACACCATTTTGTTGAGGAGTGTAGGGCATTGAAAATTGATGTTGAAGACCATGTTCAGAACAAAAATCCCTAAAACCTTGGTTCATGTACTCCCCCCATTGTTCATGTGTATGTTCTGAATAGAAAGACTAGACTACTTCTCTACAAATGTCTTAAAGACTAAAAATGAATCAAAGACATCAGACTTGTACTTAAGAAAGTACACCCATGTTCATTTGGAGAAGTCATCAATGAATGTAAGCACATATCTAGCACATAAAAAAGAAGGAGTAGGAAATGACATGAGGTCACTATGAATCAACTTCAAAGGTGCCAAAGCACGAGTGGCTCATCCATGTGGAAAATAATCCCTATATTGGTTTCCAAGTGCACAACATTGACAAACACCATTTGTACAAAATATCTAGGGAAGCCCAAGAACAAGTGCTTGTGTGTTCATCTGCTAAAGATATTTGTAATTGACATGTCCAAAACATTCATGCCAAAGTTTGATTATTGAATATGCATGTGCAATAAGACATAAACCTATGTCATCAGAAGACTCAAATCCATCAAATATATAGAAGCAAGATGTAGAGTCAACACTCCTAGTAGCCAAAATAATCTCAGAATCATGTAAGTCTTGGATAACCACATCATGTGGTGAGAACTCAACTATCTTCCTAGAGTCAGAGTGGCAAATCTGATAAATAGACAATAGATTCATCAAAATGTCAAGGACACAAAGAACATCTTGAAAAGAGCCCCTGACTAGTGTAATAGAACTAGAACCCATAACTAAAAGTTGTGATGAGTTGCTAATAGAAATTTACATGGTAACACAAGGAGCAAGTGAAGTAAGCAACTTAGGAGTGTTTGTCATATGGTGAGAGGTGTTAGAATCAAGAATCTAGGTAGGCCTTGAAGTCATAGCCCAAGAAGAAAGAGCATGACCTTTCCTTATAGGGGGGGATGAAGATCAGGGAGCTAAAATATAATGCTCCTTTATGGCTTCCTCTAAAGCCTCCAAATGATTCCAACACCTAAAAATGGGATGTCCATCGTTGCCACAAAAATTATAGGTCTCATTTGATTTCTTCTTGGTCTTGGAGGTAGATTCAATAGACTTCAAAGAATCTTTAGCCTTGGAGGGTTAGTTGGAGGGGCAGTTGGAGGCTTAGGATTAGATTTTGATGTATTCTTCTTCAATTTTGCTTTCTTCTTGGATTTCCCTTTAGAATTTTTAGCAACCAATGCTTGGTTGGAAGAGTCAGAGACATCCACCTGCTGGATCTTTGCTTGTTCCCTTGTCAACCAATCACAAAATGTATCAAATGAAGGCATCCTATGTCTATCACCCAAGGCATCCATAGTGGAGTAGAAAGTGGAAGAGAAGATTTGATACTATCCTCACATCTTTGAGAGTATCAAAAAGATACACTCATCATCTGTTTTGGTTTCCTCACATCATTGCAAAACTACATGCAAAGATTTGAACTTCATCAAGAAGTCTTCAATGGTGGGAAAGCTGGCTAGTGACAATGAAGTCAACTTTGCATCAAGATGAAGTGCTTAGAACCCATTCACTGTACCAAACAAAGTTTGAAATTTGAGCCAATAAACCCATGGGCTGTTCAAACCATCCAAGTGAAATAGAAGACTATCTGAGTTGTTTAGTGCAATCAATCCCATGGCCTCATCCATTTTATTCCTATGTTGAAGAACCTCAAAAGGGTGCATTATAATAGGTTGGTTCCTATCCAGACATTACCATAAGCCTCTTGACATGAGAAGCTTTATCATTTGTGCCTTCCAAATGTGATAGTTGTGTGGCATGAGCCAGGTCATGAATGGATCCAACATTGAGAGAAGAAGATGGAAGCAAAAGGGTCTTGTTCTAAATTAAATTACAGAAAAGAAAATGCCCCCCCCCCCACAATAGATAATGATATCCCTTAAATACCAAAGAAAACAACTATAGAAAGCACAAAAACTGAGAAAAAAACTTGGATTCTGGATGTAGAGAAGGATTAAATAGAAGCCTCTATTTTGATGTCAAAAATGGGAGCTCAAATAAAATTGAAATGTAGAAACTAGCACATTGTCTTCATCTCTGAGTTAGCTTTTTGGTGCTTCTTTCAGATCAGAAAAATACATCTGTATGCTCAAGTTATGGGCAAAAAACTAACTAGAACTCCAAAAGACTAGCTCGCTAGAAAAATACAGCCATGACAAAAAAATTGACAGTTTTACAACCATCAGGAGGACATCACCAAAAATATAAAGCAGCTAGTAGATTACTAACATCATTACATCAAAAAGTGACATCAACACACCGAAAATGATGTCAGTAGGCTAGGCAGGGCTGATCACGTTAGCATGATGTTATACCAATAAATGATGATGTAGGCATTGGAAAGCTGATGTAATCACTATAGAAAGCTGATGTAGTGGTCAGGTTGCTGATGTATGTCCTCTAAAAAGTGACATCACCATTAGAGCAATGACAAGTGGTAGTGCCACTGGTAGAGGTGGCACTCAGGAGGAAAACTTGATAGTGTTGCTATGTTGCTATTGGCGACGATGGTGTGTTGGCAGCCTACCAGTGGCAATTGGGCCTAGGCATCATTGCATCAACATAGTCAGCCGCGGTGGTGTCAAGGTTGAGTGCAGGTGGCACAGGGATGGTGCCACGGTGGCACGAGAGCACTGCGATGGAGGTGACAAGATTTTTTTAATTTTTTTTTTTGAAAAATGACCACTCGTAGGGGGCCAACATTTCTTTTCTAGATGCCCAGAAGCCAAAATCAAAAAGTTTCATATGAATTTTGATTATAATTGGCCTTCTAAACTCAATGGCAGTGTCCATTTAGGCCCAAAGTGCTCCAAAAATTATTTTTCCCCCCAATTGAAGAAAAATGCACAAATAAACTAGGGTTTGGGTCTCCGAATGGCAGCTTGAAAAATCCTTCAACCAAGAAGTAGTAGGGAGGCTCTAATACCATGTAGAAGTTGATGAAATCCAACTTCATAGTGTGCAAGGATCACCTACATACAAATAGCTTGTTGAAGAGAAATCAAAGGAGCAAGAGCTTGAAGCAATTCAACAAAGTGGGAAAATATTTCACAATAAGAAAATGAAATTGCTATGTGAATGATGCGAATTTACAATGAGAGAGACCAAATATAAAGGCCTCAAGGAATCTTGTAGAAAAAGCTAGAAAGTGCTAGAAGATATGGTTGACAACTAAGCATATGTCCACAAAAGGTGGGATATCCTTGATCAAGGTGAGGAGATAAATATGACTTACATAGGAACAAACTCTCATGTTGTCAACAACTCCTAGACTACAACTATTAACTAAATGCATTAACCTAAGTAAACTTAGTAAAAGAATAAATAAATAATAAATAATTATTTATGTTAATATGATCACACATCTTCTCATTACATCTCAGATGAAAGATATAATACAAACATTAGAAACTACTTTCCAAGTACTTTGTCTTTGAAATGCTCTCTATAATTCAAATACAACTTCCATATGTCTTCAGCTTACATGCTACAAATTGAACCACATCATCAAGATACTATACTAAACATGTCCATGGCCACACATCACCAAATAAGAAAAACCTTGTTCGTACAACTAAGATCTCTCTCTCTCTCTCTCTCTCTCTCTCTCTCTCTCTCTCTCTCTCTCTCTCTCTCTCTCTCTCTCTCTCTCTCTCTCTCTCTCTCTCTCTCTCTCTCTCTCCCTCCTAGTCTCCATAGACTTACTGCTATGTTGACATCAATGACAAACACAATCATGAATGCAACATGTCAATATTATCCAATTCTTAGGATACTCCCCCAATATAGTATCATCATCATTCATGGTAACAACTCAATGGGTGTGTTATCCTCAATACCACCTAAGGTAATTATGATACATGATGTGTGAAGTTGGTATATGTGCAAGATTGGAGAAGTTAGTGATTATGAGATTCGAGAGGCACATGAAAAATTGTGTGATGAAGGAGTTATAAAGGAGGAATTAAAAATTATTAAGAGGAAAGGGTTGACTCATGCCCTAGAATTTCCAAGAAATTTTAAGATCGAGTGGATCAAGGCTGTACTAAGAAGAATCCATGATATGAAGTTTTGGCTACACAATGGACCATCTGAGATAACCAAGAAGATTATTAACAAGGTAACTAGTTATCCTATTCTAGATAAGAAGAAGACTGTGTGATGTCTAAGTCGAGAGGAAGTTGAAGCTAACATAGGAGCCAAGTGGAATGGATGAGGATTGTCCATCTTAAACATTTCTAATCTATTGATTGAATTTGTAGTTATAGTAGTTTCTCACAAATTCTATCAATCAAGTAGATTGAATAGTGTGTCATGTATGGTAGTGGACTAGACATGGAAGATTGTCATGAAAGATCATGAATGTGATCTTGCCAAGTTACAATAACTTCAATTGACAGAATACCTAAAATCCATTAGGAAGGTGAAGAATTCTATGTGTAAGTTTGGATCACTCTTTATGTGTATTTTATTTTACATTCAAAGGTATTTTCTTGGTGTTAGCAACCTTGTTTGGGAACAAAGAAAACTACTGCCAAGGAAAACCAATGAATACATAGCTCAATTAGGAGAGAATTTTGAAAATTTCATGGATACATTTCTTGAGGAATTCAAATAGAGAATGAAGATGAGGATGAGAATACCAGAAGAGTTGGTAATGAAATATTACAATGAGGTATGTTTCTTAGTGGACATAGATAACACATTTGTGCAAGTAGTGAAGCTGAGGAAGGCATGGCTACAAGAATTTTATTATTAGGTTGACAACAAGATTATAAGTGCAAATATTGTTGCGTTTGAAAGAAGAAATTGATACTGAAGCTAAACCTTTTGGAAAATATGAAGAATCTAAGGCAAGGATTACTATTAACACCAAAATAGCTTCTAAAGAAAAGAAAAGGAAGAAAATGATCAAAGACCTAAAGGCTAAACTAGGCACACAAGGCAAAGGCAAGGAATCTTTGGAGCTCACTCATGGTCTTGGAGAAGAAAAAGAAAAAGATAGTGATGATGAAGAAGAGGAAAGAGAAGAAGGAGATCGAAGTAAAACCCTAGTTTTTATTGCACCACCTACCAAGGAGGCTAAGTCTATCAAGCCCATAACAAAGGAAGCTAAAAAGAAGCCTTTAGTGACACCCCTTTCTTTCCATCACCAACCAAATCAAGTACATAGGCATAAGTAGCAAGATCTAAGCCATCTATAAAGAAAGGACTAATGAAAATCACTAAACCAAGTGGCTCTAGTGCATAGAAGAAGAAATCACAGGCCCCTCTGAGCCAACCAAAGAGGAAAAGATTGGTAAAAGTTAAAGAAGTCAAAGAAGATGATGTAGAGAGGACATAATCAGATAAATTGGTCACAATACTTCAAAGAGAAAAGAATATTGATAAGGTATGTGCCAACCTAAGAAGCTTTGTAGGCTTATCCAAATTTAGATTTGTGAAATATGACACATTGGATAATGTTGATAGAACAAAATTTGAGGAGGCCATGATAGATATAATTGAAAGCAATAAATTGGATCCTAATGAAGTAGAGAAAAATATTCCTATTGATTTGTATAATAGATTAAATAAAAGATGGGAAAAGGCATCATTAGTAGAGAAAGATATAAGAGAAGGCACATTATCCAAGGTTATGCTTGACTTGTCACAAGGACAGAAAGAAACATTTTTGGAGAAATATAGGAACAAATTTGTTCCTAATTTTAGAATTTTTATGATTTTACAAAATAAGATTGAAGTTGTAGTTCAATAGAATGGGTTACTTCGGAAAAGTATTTTTGGTCTCATAAGAAAAGAAGTAAAACAAGAGAAAGATGTTGAGAAGATAACTATTCAAGATGATCAAAGTGATGAAATGAGTCTAGGTGTGTTGAGTCTACAAGGAAACATCTCACCTATTTATGCTGACACCCCTAACACTATAGGTACTAAGCAAGAGAAGCCCTCAGATGCAGATAAGGAGGAGCAAGAGGTAGAAGATACAAATAAAGACACAAGTGTAGACATTTCTACCAAAGGTCAAGGAAGACCAAATGTGTAAAAACCTTGAATTGAGGAAAATAAGGAGGAAAAGAAAATAGTTTTGAGTGTTATTATTATTGTCTATAGCACTGCTATACAAGAAAAATCAAGTGGTGGTACCCCCCCACCATCTCCTAAAGTAGCACAAAGAAGCAACACTCCTTCACCTCACAAAGGGAAAGTAATAAATGACAACTCTCCAAATAGTGAAGTTAGTTTGGATGAAGTTATTGAGATGCCACAATTGGATTTGGAAAATCTCACTCTTGAGAAAAATATCATGTTGCAAGAGATTTTGGCTAAAAGAAGAAACAAGAAGAGCCGAGAAGAGAACATCAACAAAGGTAGGTATTAGATGATGTTAACGAAATTTCTGTAGAGGAATTTGATATAAAAATATTTGATGGGAAAGCCCCAATCATTTCCCAACTTATAACTATTATTAAAAAATAAATGTTGGAGATATAGAAACAAATGAGAGGTTGATGGATTGGTCAGTAAAGAAATTTGAGAATAAGGTTGTAGACAAAGTGTCAACAACCATTTTTGAGAGAAAAGTTCATTGGAAAGAATGTGTACATAATATAGAGGAACTTATATAGAAAGTACAACATTTTTATAATATTTTGTGTGATGTGCCAAGATTTATTGGCGATCTTCAAGAAAACATCCAACAGATTTAGGCTGACATGCAGAGAACAAGAAACATTATCTTGTAGTTAGTTGAATCCATCTCCCAATACTATAATAAGTTATTGAATGCTCAAGGAAAATTGGCTGAGCTTCAAGTAGCTGATAGCAGCATAATATCAAAGTTGATCTCCATCCAATCCATGTTGATACCTCACTTGGAGGTTATGCAATGAGAAATGAAATCAACACAAGATCTTATTCATGAAGATCATAATCTTTATATTATTGATAGTTTTCTTGATATGGTAGCTAGATTGGAGTTGCAAAATCACACTTTGGAATAAGAAAGAACCACTTGGGATCATGGACTTGCTATGATCAACCAAGTTCATAGACTATTTCTTGAAAAATACATTTTGATTCCACCCATTCAACCCTAGTAGAAGACATAAGTGACAAAAACAAGGGGGAATGTAATGATGATTACATATTTTGAATGGGGGTAATAACCAAGGAAGAGAAGAAAAGAAGGGATGCAATGATGATCATAAGGGAATGATGGATTAGATGAGCCAAATTTAGAAATTAGAGTTTAGAAGGAAAATAGGGTATGGCACTAAAATAATCAAACTATTTAGAGTCATGTACATATAGTCATTATTCATTTTTTATTTGACATAAGTCAAAGTTTTGTAGTTCTAGTAGAACTAAGTCACAGGCTTATGGGGAGTACTCATAATACCATTGTAATGATATAATCATGATAAAGTATTTTTTTGACTAATGTCAAAAGGGGAGATTATTGATATCGCTATATATTGTTGTCTATTAGTGTCAAACATTTAGTCATCTACTAGGCAAAGTCAGGTGATCATCACTACAACTGAGCTACTCTATATGTGCCAAGTCATATGAACATTTGTGTATTAAATATGTAAATATTGAGCTCTATAAGAGTTGAGAAAGTCTTTGGTTGCCAAGTATTTTCAATGTAAGTTGATTCTAATGTTTACTGAATAGTTTGAGCACATTGATGTCAAGTTGCATAGAAGGTGCCAAGCATAGTAGAGACTAAGCATTAGTAGCATATGCAGTGAGTGTCAAGTATCAGAGACAATTACTGTCAAGCAATGAAAATTTGACATTCAAGTCAAGAATGATACAAACTTTGAGGTAAATCATCGAAGCTTGACAATGTTGAGATATTTATTTCTTACAAAGGTTATTACATGTTTTATGTTGTTGATCACATATCCCTATGTTTTGTGATGAACCAACTAGATGAAGATGCACAATTAGGAAGTGTCTATAAAACTCTTTATGAAATATTTAAATAGAGAATATCTAACCTAGTTTATGATGTATGGTGATGAGAAGGAGCAAAAAAGCTATTTATGTGATTCAAGTATGAATGTGGGAACATTTGTGAAGAAGGAAAAAGAGTCAAGTTCTATTCTTTGCACAATAGAGAAAATGATCATATCAAAGCAATGAAGGACAACAAAGCTATATCAGATAAGAGATTAGATTAGATTGAAGAGAGGAGATCCAAAAATAGCTTATTAGAGCAAATCGAGGATCAATATTGAATCAATTTTAACATATCAAGTCAGGGATACTATCTTAATAGAGTGATCTTAATAGATCTTTGTAAATCTCCTATTAGAATCCTTATTTTCTTGTAAGTGTAGAATCCTTTCATAGGGTGAGATCTAATAGTCTCAAAATATTTTAATAGGGCATACCCCTCATAGGATAGATAATTGGATATGGTCAAACATTTTAACCCTAATAGGTTAACTTTATTATAGTAGTAGTGAAGATTTGTAGGTGTCATCCCACCTTAGTTTTACCTTCATCTTGGAGGATTTTTGGGTAACAAAATCTTTGTGTTATGTATTTAAATTTCATGCCTGTGATGGATAGATTAGATCTATATGATATTATAATTTGATTTTATAAGTTATGCATGCATAAAAAATTGGATATGAGATGGTAATTGTGGTGAATTCAATAAAGAATTGTGAAAAGGTTGAAGTGTTATAGATCTTGGTTCAAACCATCCCCCCCCTCTTCTCAATATCTTGGTTTCCAATTAAGACTTCCAACACCTATCTTGATCACATTGATCACTATTTGGGAATTACTCTCCACTATTAGCTTTGTAATTCCAAGTTCCTTAGTTAAAGACCTTTTGTAACTACTAAAATTTATGTCATGTTTTTGGTGGTTTTACTTAAGGGCCTTGTTGATTAGCCATGACTTTCCCATTACTATTATGTATTATATATCCAATACCATGTATGTTAGGGTTTTCTCTTGTAGCTTTGTCAAATTTTGATCTATATGAGCCTTCTCTTGGGTGTTTTCATTTTCATTGAGTCCTTTCTAGCTTACTTTTTTTACCCCCTTTCCCATACTTGGGTGGAATAATTAGGCCCACCCACTTTTTATGATAATTTTTCCCCAATATGAAAAGGATCCTTCAATGTTGTTGGTATTTCTAAGTCTATTGTTAAGTATTTCTAGTGTACTTGCCTCAATCTTGTTAACCAATGATTTTGTTATTACCATTTTATCTTTTCCATAATAGTATTCTATTTCTTTCTTTCCAAAGTTCCTAAGTGTTTATTGGAGGAGTGATAGTCTAGATGTCTTTTAATAAGAAATTCTTTGTCCAAGAGGACCATTTTAGGAAGAATTTTTTAATGTCATTGGAGTGTGCTATGACCAATTTAGTTTACATGGAAAATGTTTTGCCAACATTATGTTACATAGGGACAATTGAGAAGAATGTGACCCATGGTTTCTTCATCTTGTTTGCATAATACACATCCTGAAGGACCTTTGAATCCTAACTTCTAAAATCACTTCACTATCAAAATATGCTTTTGCATTGCTACCCATAAAAGGTACCATATTATTTGGTTAAACATGCACTATTCCAACATAATTATAGTGGGTATTCTAAATTATGAAGGTTGATCTATGACTTGTATCTTTTTTATATCCTTCTTTAACCTCATATTTCTCATCATTAAATGATGCAAGAGCATCTTGCATCAAAAAAAAAGTGGGCATCTTGAAAGTTATTAACAAAATAAAAAAATAAAAACTATGGAGGAGAGAGAAAGTGACAAAAATTAGAGTAAGAATAAATAAAAATAAAAAATAAAAAATAGAAAAAAAGAAGAAAAGATGAATTTCTATTTTCAAGGTGCATAGGTGGTATAAATAGAAAAATAGTTGTCATTCCATTTATTGAAGTGTATAGGTGGCATCTTAGAAGTTTGTGGAAAGTTCCTTAAATCATGCATTTAATATTTTTTGTGATCCACAAAGGAAATGTAATTTTTTACTTGGGCCACATGGTGGTGCTTAGTTGTATTTGGGTGGGAGTTTAATATTTATTTTAAGGTAGTTGTATTTACCTTTTGTCCCACATTGGTTGTGTTTGTAATATCTTGAATTAGAAGTGCCTATTTAAGCAAGGCTTATGATCATTTCTAATCAAGCTCTTTGAGTGTAAGCTCTTCAAGTGTAAGATCTTTTAATGAAGCTTTAAGCTATGATCTCTTCTTATATGTAAGCTTTGGAGGTGAAGGAACTTAGTGTATAAGATCTTAGCTGGAAAGTTTCTTCTTGGTGAAGTTCTTCAAGTGTAAGCTCTTCAAGGATAAGCTCTTCAAGTAGCTCTTAGTATGAAGGCTCTCTTATATTGTAAGAATTTGGAGTTCTCTCATTTGGAGAATAGTGTAATGATTTTAAAATATAATAAAAAAATTCTTTGTGAAGCATTTTATCATGTTTTTGTCTCCATAGTGTTGTCATCTTGGTGTTGGAAATCTGATTGAAAAGATCATTGTTGAAGAATGAAGAAGATCGATTGCAAAGAGGGAAATTGTTGAATGTTTTCAATCATCATTTTGTTACTAATGGAAAACCTACTATTTGTTGGAATGAAAATTTCTTTTAAGATCCAAGTACTATCACTTAGTTGATTGATGAAAAGGATTTAATCAACAAGATGTAACAAAAGTACCTAAGGGAAAGGTTGAGTTATGGTTTTGTAATGAAGTGCAAGGATTAGTTAAGACAATGGTAAAATGATGTATTAATAGTATACTTGAAGATACAGATGTTAGCCACACTTAGAAACACTAGAAGAATAAGTTGTAACAAGGCTGTCTGTAAAGCTTAACTAAGTTCATTAGTGAAGTGCCGAGCAAGCTAGTTTATGTCGAGAAGATTTTCAGTTAGAGCTGAGCAAATGAAAAATCTAGTGTGTGTTGAGTGATACAAAAGGAGCTAAGCATGTTTAGGTGCTAAGTAAAGTAATAGGTACCAAGCATCAAAAAAACTTAGTGGATGCTGAGTGAATCCATAGTAGGTGTCAAGCATCAATAAATTGTAGTTGGTGCCAAGTAACATAGTATGTGCTGAGCACCAAAATTTCAATAGTGCCGAACTGCTGCATTATGTGAAAAGTCAAATATTTGCAAAATCTAAGCTAACAAGGTTGTTACTTTGAATTTTTTGAACTAGTTGGAGGATAAGAATGATGAGCTGGTGGCACAAAAATTTAGACAAATAGTTTTTAAGTGAATTCAAGAGGATTCTTCAAGATGTTTCTAGAAAGAACAAACTATGGGTTAGATTCAATGAATCCTACCTAATCCATTTGAACTAAAATTAAAGGAGGGAAGAATCAAGCAAGAAAATCATTTTTTAGGCTTCTATTTAAGGAGTCACAGGCCAAAAAAGCAAGAGTTTCTAGAGGTGGAAAAATTGCAAAGTGGTTGAAGCGTGTCAAGGAGAAGACATCAAGAGGAGAAGAAGAATGGAGCACAGAGACTCTGCTTAAATAATTGGTCATATACAAGGTTGCACTGGTACATCGAGCATGGAGACTCAAGGAGAAAAAGCTTGAGAGGAGGACAAGTTGTCAGAGCTAAAGAGATTAAAAGTTACACAAATGTTGTGAGCTGAATAGATATCTAAAATCTGCAAGATAAGTTGTGAACTATAATGAAGTCCAAACCCCTTATTGTTACTCTCTAGCAATTGTATCAGTTAGGATAAAATCATATGAAATTAGGTTGGTTTAACAACCATTTTTAAATCCTTTAATAGGGTGACATTCCAAGTGAATGTTCTAAAGTCTTCTAACTAGGCCCACTTCTAACAAGGTGGTTAAATCCTTTAACTAGGGCACATTTAATAGTGTGTTGTAGCCTTTAATAGGGTAGGCCTTTCATAGGGCATCACTTTAGAAGAGTGAGAATTAAGTATCATGTTACTGGTGGTTTTTCCCAAATTGGATTTCCACATAAATCATTGTGTTATGTGTTGATCTTTCATTTGTTATGCTTGCATGCTGATTTATAGTAACTTTCTAAGAAGGAAAATTTAGGCTTAGATGCATGAAAAATTTAATAGGCTCACTTTACTTGATGAAAAAGTTTTAATTGGACATTTATACCTTGAATAACTAATTCACCCCCCCTCTCAATTATTCTAAATTATTTCTAACAATTGGTATTAGAGCTATTTGCTAATTTAGTTTAAAAGTACTAGAAGCAAGAAGATCAAGATGTCCAAGAGAGAAGTTCTCAAGCTCAATAGAGATAACTTCACTACATGGAAAATCTAATGAAATCGCACCTTGGATCAATAGGTGACTATGCAAAAACTTCAATTGGAGTGGAACATGTAGGCCTATCTGGAGCCCTTACTACAGATGATTTGAACAAAAGAAAGGAGTATAATTATGTAATGTTGGAGATTGCCTCTACCCTCAACTATTCTAAGTTTGATGACATCAAGGGATGTGAATCTACACTCAAGATGTGGAAAGCCCTATCAGATATCTATGGAGGAGATCAGAATGTTCAAAGAGAAAAAAGAGAAAGCCTTAGAGGAAAGTTTGATGACATAAAAATGGAGGAAGGTGAGAATGCTGCTCAATATGCATCTAGAATGAAAGAAGTGGTAAGTGCAATAAGAATTTTGGGTGGTCATTTAGAAGATGATAATTTTAACAGTAAATACTTAAGAACTTTTCTCCCTATCTATGCTATTAGAGTTTTAGCCATCCAAGAATTAAGATGTGTACCAAGAAACACACTAACCTTTGAAGGTATAGTGGGAAGACTCACTGTATTTGAATTGTCCAACTTTGATACCTATAGACCTAAGAATCTTGAATTTTATTTCAAGGCCAACCTAACATTGAAAGACACCGAGGAGGTGAAATCAAAGAAGAAGAGTAGAAAAGGAAAACATGCATCTAGTGACAGCAGCATAGATGAGGAAGATGTGGAACAATTGGAAGCATTACTTGCTAGAAAATTTCATAGTGGCAAAGGTAAATTCAAAGGTAAGCTCCCTATCATTTTTTTAAATTGTAATGAAGTAGGACATATTGCTGCAAAGTGTACATAGAAGAAGAACTACAAAGAAGGAAAAAAGTACAAGAACAAAAGAGAAGATGATAGCAAAGATTACAAGGACAAAGGAAAAAGATGCTACATTTTTGAAGAGGATTCAAATGCGAATGATGATGAAATAGTCTATGTAGCCATGAAGGATGAGTCAGATGAAGATGAAGAAACAATATCAGTAACCTGTGTGAACAAAAATGACAAGTTGATCATAGATAGTGGATGCTCACATCACATGACAGGAGACAAAAATAAGTTTATTACCTTTAGTCAATATGATGGAATAGTGTTAGATTTGGAAATGATGCTCCATGTCAAATCAAAGGAAACAGTTCTATTAAACTTATAGAGAAAATATCATGTGATAATGCATACTATGTTGAAGGATTGAACTACAATTTTTTGAGTGTATCATAGTTAGGAAATGTAGGTTCCAAAGTAGAAATTGGAAACAAAATTGCAAAAATCTATGACACTGATGGAAATATGATAGGAAAAGGAGAAAAAACTAGGAGTAACTTGTTTTACCTAGATATAGAAGATGCAACCTATCTTACGGTAAAATTTGATGATGTTTGGTTATGGCACAAAAGACTATGTCATGTTAACTTTGATACTATGATTAACATCAGCAAAAAGAAGAAAGGTAGAGGTTTGCCTAAGCTAAAAAAGCCTAACAATACAATGTGTAAATAATGTTAACTAGGAAAGATGACTAAGTCTAGTTTCAAAAGAAAAACCTACACTTCCAAAGAAGTATTAGAGCTAGTCCATACAGACTTATGTGGCCCAATAGAAGTACAAAGCTATCAAGGAGACAGATACATAATGCTATTTGTGGATGACTATTCCAAGATGATGATTTTCATGTTCTTAAAAAAAAAAAAAATTGATGCATTTCAAATGTTTAAATGGTATTTGGCTAGGGTTGAGAAAGAAATAGGAAAGAACCTGAAGTGTTTGAGATTAGATAGAGGAGGAGCATTTACATCAAAATAATTTGAGACATTTTGCAATGATAAAGGAATCAAAAGACAAACATCAAAACCAAGAACTCCCCCATAGAATGGCATTGCTAAGAGAAGGAATAGATCAGTGATAGACTGTGCTAGAACATTAATGATGGAGAAAAATGTTGCTCTGAAGTACTGGAGAGAAGATGTAAGTACTACTATTTATACCCTGAACTGAGTACAAGCCAAGAAAGGTACAAATGCAACACCTTTTGAACTATGGTATGGTCACTCACCTAATGTAAAACATTTCAAAGTATTTGATTGTAAATGCTATATTCTTAAGGATACTAGGAATGACAAGTTTGATGCAAAGAGTGATGAAGGCATATTCCTTGGATACTCCACTAGAAGCAAAGCATAAGTGTTTAAATACTAACACTAACAAGATTGTGGAGAGTGCAAATGTAAATTTTGATGAGCATGCAAAAGTCCAAGTTGGTGAATCCAAGAAATCAAAAGATTATAGATCTTTTATATAATTCTATGAAGGAATGCCAACTAAAGGTGATGCTACCAATCAAGTTGGGAATCAGCAACAAATTTTAGTATTAGTTGAGTCACAACCAATGAATGCCAAGTTGTATTCATAAGCTGTGTTATAGAATGAAGAAAATGCACACTTTGATTCTAAAAATAGTACACATGAAAGTGATGATGAAATACTTGAAAGTGATGTGCAAAGTGACTCTAAAGCTAAAGAATTGGAGGAGAAGACATCAAGAGGAGAAGAAGAACAGAGCACATAGACTCTACTTCGATAAGTGGTCATATAGGAGATTGCACTGGTACGTCAAGCATGAAGACTCAAGGAGACAAAGCTTGAGAGGAGGAAAAGTTCTCAGAGTTGGAGAGATTAAAAGTTAGGCAAATGTTGTGAGCTAAACAAAGATTTGAAATCTACAGGATAAATTGTGAACTGTAATCAGGTCCAAACCCCTTATTGTTACTCTCTAGAAATTGTATCAGTTAGGGTAAAATCCTATGGACTTAGGTTGGTTTAACACCCATTTGTAAATCCTTTAACAAGGTGACATTCCAAGTGAATGTTCTAAAGTCCTCTAACAAGGCCCACTTCTGATAGTGTGGTTAAATCCTTTAACTAGGTCACATTTAATAGTGTGTTGTAGCCTTTAATAGGGCATCACTTCAGAAGAGTGAGAATTGAGTAGCATGTTACTGGTGGTTTTTCCCAAATTGGGTTTCCATGTTTTCACTATGTTATGTGTTGATCTTTCATGTGTTATGCTTGCATGTTGATTTATAGTAACTTGCTAAGAAGGAAAACTTAAGCTTAGATGCATGAATAGTTTAATAGGCTCACTTTACTTGATGAAAAAGTTTTAATTGGACATTTGGCCCTTGAATAGCTGATTCAGTGCCGCCGTGCCCCCCCCCCCCCCCCCATCCCTCCCTCTTATTTATTCTAAAGAATTTCTAACACTTGGTTGTGAATCAGTAAGGGTGGAGTGACCCTTCATCAATGGTATCAGAGCAGGAGTTCCTGAGTGTGTAGAAAGATTGCCAAATGTGAGGCAGTTTGCACTAGGACCTTGGGTTGGGTTAAGTTTGTCAAGAATAAGTTCTTGATTGTGTAGATGGATCACCTACTACGAGGCAGTTTGCATGAGGATAGTGATTCCAGCTAAGCATGTAGACAGATTGCAATTGTGAGGTAGTTTACACAAGGTACTTATATTGCATGAAGTTTGTCTTATACAAACTTGATCATGGAGAAGAGAAAGAAGATGCTGAATTTTGTTATTGGATGGATTCTAAGGATTCCTAGACTTTAGAAAGTTAGAGCAAGAAATCAAGAGGCATTATGAGTTGTATTCTTTCATTTGCAACAACAAGTGAATGAATTAGAAGTTGAGTTGTAGAATAGAAGAGCACATCACCAAAAAATATATGTTGACAATTTCTTGGAAATGGAAAAGAAAGAAGATCTACTGGAGTATCACACATGTGGTACAAGAGCAAGATGATGAAGAGGAAATGATTTGTGAACTTGAAGTTAAAGAAGATGAAAGAGAAGAGGGAGAGCATGAAGATGACTAGATTTATGAGCCAACAGTAGATGAAGATGATTTAAAGACTACAAAAATGGAGGAAGAGTATAGTGCCTTTGTTGGAGATCAAGCAAGCAAAGCAGTTACGTGTCTTGTTGAAGACATGGAAGAAACAAACAAAGATCAATATGTGAAAGAGATAAATGTTTTTGAGCCATAGAATGTTGAATATGAAATGAGTTTTAAAGATATTTGTGATGGTTTAAATGAGGATCTTTTTAGTGATGTGTGGTATGGGAAAAAATATTGGTATGGCATTGTTGAGTTTATTACAGGTGTATTTAATTCAACAAGATTGGATGAGGATGAAAGTTTGACAAAGTTCATCATGGAGGAGTATTTTCAGCAGTAGACACTTGTTCTAGCTAGGTGTTGGAAAAGAAGAAAGAAGGAAATATATTGATAGTGGATACTTGTTTTAGCTATGTGTTGGAAGAAAAAAAATGGCAGCAGTGGCTAGTTCATTTTGTGAATCCATATACACAAAGTTTTTCCTACCATGGGTGTCTGATGCAGGAGCATCTTGCATAAAAAAAAAAGTCTGCATCTTGAAGGTCATTAAAAAATAAAATAAAAAAATTATGGAGGAGAGAGAAAGTGACAAAAATTAGAGTAAGAATAATTAAAAATAAAAAAAATAAAAAATAGAAAAAAAGGTGAAAAGAAGATTTTCTATTTTAAAGGTGCATAGGTGGCATAAGTAGAAAAATAGTTGTTATTCCATTTATCGAAGTGCGTGGGTGGCATCTTAGAATTTTGTGGAAAGTTCCTTAAATCATGCATTTAATATTTGTTGTGATCCACAAAGGAAATTTAATTTTCTAATTGGGCCACATGGTGGTGCTTAGTTGTATTTGGGTGGCAGTTTAATATTTATTTTAAGGTAGTTGTATTTACCTTTTATCCCACATTGGTTGTATTTGTAATATCTTGAGTTAGAAGTGCCTATTTAAGCAAGGCTTATGATCATTTGTAATCAAGCTCTTTGAGTGTAAGATCTTCAAGTGTAAGCTCTTTTAGTGAATCTTTAAGATGTGATCTCTTCTTATATATAAGCTTTGGAGGTGAAGAAACTTAGTGTATAAGATCTTAGTTGGAAAGTTTTTTCTTGGTGAAGCTCTTCAAGTGTAAGGTCTTCAAGGATAAGCTCTTAGTGTGGAAGCTCTCTTATATTGTAAGAATTTGGAGTTCTCTCATTTGGAGAATATTGTAAGGATTTTCAAGTATAATAAAAGTATGCTTTGTGAAGCATTTTGACATGTTTTTTGTCTCCATATTGTTGTGATCTTGGTTGTGAATCAGTAAGGGTGAAGCGACCCCTCATCATTAAAACCACGCAGTATGATTTTATTAGCTCTTGCCTTATATATAAATGTTCTTTGTTAAAGGCCTTCATTAAATTCTATGATGTGTTATTTTGAAAGTTGGGATCCTATAGGACATTTCCATTTTCATCCTAAAGCTGGTGATCTATTGTTAATTTTGGTATATTGACTTAGCATATCTCCCCACTCTTGTTAAAGAATATTTTTTATGTTTGGATCCATTCTTGAGGATGTTAATGGTTCATATCATGTCTAAGAATTTTCCCAGAATAGCACTGCTCCCATTTCCAATATCACATGTCATCTTGTTGTTAATGATATCTCTACATGTTAGTAAGAAATTCCAAATTTGTGATCCTTTGGGATGATATTAGGACTTGAATAGGTTTAGGGGTTCCACATTTAATATATACTTATTAAGAAAATTAGAAGCACATTTCCTATTAGATTCCTAAAGCATATTCCATACTAATTTTGCACCTAGAGTTAGGTTTTAAGAGGCCAAATTTTTAATATCTAGTTCCCCTTTTTCTAATGGTTTGTAGATATGGTTCCATTTTATCATCACAAGTTTCTTGAGTTCTAAGGTTCCTTGCTAGGAAAATTTCCTAATTTTTATTCAATTTTCTTTACAATGCTTGTGGGTAGTGGGATAATGGACATTTGATAGGTGGGTATAGATGCTAGAACCAATTTGATCATGGTGGTTATACTAGTGTTGGAAGACACCTCCATTTCCAACTTTCCATTTTATTCTAGACTTCTTTATCACTGGTTCTCACAAATTTTTACTATTTTTCCCTTTATCTAACAACACATCTAAATATTTTCATGAAAAGTTTCCCATTTTGAGCCTTAGGATTTTGCATATGTATATTTTTGTATTAGGATTAGTATTAAGGAATTTTATTTTTATTTTTTGGCATTAACTACTTGTCTTGATGGTGATGTATACAAATGTAGGATGTCTTTAAAGTGTTGAAACTTGGTAGGATAGTGTCATCAACAAATTATTGTTGTTGTATTGTTTGTATTTTTGGTGACTTTGATTCCTTTATCTTTCCTTCTTGATGTGAGTTATGGATCACTCTACCAAGAGCTTATGCCATGTTAATAAATAGAAAAGGTGATAATGGGTCACCTTGTCTAATACCCTTGGATATCTAGAAGAAACCATGGGGATTTCCATTAACCATGATAGAGCGTTTGGGTGTGGATCTGTAGCTAAATATTAATTTTATCCATTTTTTGAAAAAACCAAAGGCTTCAAAGCCTTTGATAAAAATCTCCAATTTACGTTGTCATAAGCTTTCTGGATATCTAGTTTGATCAACATAGTTGGTTCTTAATTAGTATGAACTATGTGATTTTTTTTTATTGTTGTAATAATGCCTTCTAATATGAATCTAATTGAGACAAATCTAGTTTTTTCTTTTGATATGAGCTTGGGTAATAGATTTTTCAATCTAATTTCTATAGTTTTAGATAGAATCTTATAGATAGTATTGCATAAGGCTATGGATTTAAAAACTTCTAATTCATAACTATTGGATTTCTTAGGTATGAGTGTAATGAAGGTGTTGTTAATTTTGGTTAAGAGGATTCCTAAGTTGTGTGTAGCTTCTATGCGCTCATATCTAGATCTAGTCCTATTATATGATAGCATTTTAAAAAATAATCTTGTATTGAAGCCATCTAGTCCTAGTGCTTTGTCGGGTACATTAGGAAAATCAATTCTTTTATTTCTTGGAAGGTGAAATTTGTTGTTTAGCTATTGGTTATCATTGTCTAATATTAAATAGATGTGAGCATATCTTGTTGTGCTATATAATTGGATGCATTGGAATCATTATAGATCTTTTTGAGGTAACTGACAAACTCTTTTGTAATTTCTTTAGGTTTTGCTACCCATTTTTTGTTTAAATCTTTAATTTTTGTTATTCTATTGATAGTTCTTTTATTCTTGGTATTAATTATGAAATAATTTTGTGTTTCTATCTCCTTCAGCTAGCCATGTTTCTCAATATTTTTATTTTCAAACTATTTTTTCCTTTGTTCAAATGTCCCCATGCTTAGCTTATAATAACTATATGTATTCGAACCATTCTTGATTAATTCATTATTAAGTTAGTCTAGTGCCTATTCTATGGATAGTTTTTCTTTAAAAATATATTAAAATGTTATTTATTCTATTTTATGAGTTTGTTCTTAGGGGCCTTTAGTTTTGATATTAAAAAATATATCTTTGATCCTTTAGAGGATTCTTTCTTCCAGCATATTTCTGTTAGATTTAAAATTTCTTTGTGTTGAAACCACATGTTTTCAAATGTAAATGGGTTTTTTGTGGGTTTGATGGGCTGACTAATATCCAACCTAGTCAGAAATTGATCGAAGCCTAATAGAAGTAGGATTTTGGATTCCAATGAAACATTAAAGTTTCTTAGATCCCCTTTGAAAAAAATCTATCTAATTTTTTTTCTCAATGGCTAAATCCTACCTTTTTGTTATTCCATTTAAAGTTTCCATTTGTACACTTTATATAATAAGATTGTTATGAACCACCCACAGAAAGGAATTTCCCCTTCCCTACATGTAATAAATTTATTAATTTGGCTTGATTTTCTTCAACTCCAAAATTATTCCTAAATTCCATAAGTGATTTTTGGCCTTTCTTATTTAGTATTTTATCAATTACCAGTGCTTCCAACCCTTCCTTTGTTGTTGCTAACCCAAGTTGTTTCCCTAATGAAGCCTTTAGTAAATTTTTATGTGGATCACTCTTTGATTCCTCCTCTACTTGAATTTCTACCCTTGGTGACCTTTCTAATATATTGTGAAAAATTATGATGTTTGCATTATCTTGGTTTGTTGGCTTCCCTTCCTCTTGATCTCTTAACTACATTATATCTTGTTCTGAAAAATTTGTACATTTTAAACTCATACTCCTTTTTGGTTTTGATGAACATTCTTCAATGTTATACTCAACACCCTTTAACTATATTGGTGTTTCTCTCTTATTAAGACTCTCTATGTTTATGTTATCAACTTGGCTCATAATGTCCACCCCCAAAGCCATTGTACTTTTTGCTAATTCATTTTCTTGTTGGAGATTTGTAACCTTGTTGGTTGAAACCATTTCATTTATCATCATGTGATCTAGACTTGGACTTTTGCTGGGTATTTGGTCACCTAGTTGTTGATGTACTTCGTGGTCTTCTTGCTGCAATAATAATTGGTCACATATATCATTATGGACTAGAATTATATCCTTGATCATCTTACTATGCACTTTAATATTTTATCTAATATCTTCTATGTATATATTTTATCACTTTCATAGCTCACACTATCTCATTATGTTTATGATTTTGTCATAGTTTTTTCTTTCTTGGATTCTTGTTTCAACAATCAACTTGGTGATCACATTCTGGATTAAAACCTTTGTTATTTCCTTCTAATTTTATATTCCTTTATCAATGCCTATAAAATGATCTTGTTCTTTTCTTCCTTCATTTTGACTTAGCGATGGATGATTTACGATATCAACTTGATCTATGGACCTACCTATACAATTTCTCCTTCTTTCGTATTTCTTTCCATAATATAAATTTGATTGACTAATCAGGATGTTGGTAATCTGATTTCTACTTTTTGTGAATTTCTTATTTCCTCTACTTTCTAAAAAATCATATTTTTAATTATTGATGTCTAATCTGCATTTTGTGTTATGTCTTATATTTATGAGAAATTTATTTTTTAGACTTGATGTTTTGTGAGAAAATGTGATAAAATATGCATCATAGTTATGTCTTAACTTTATACTGTATATTGATATCCCATGTTTGTGACTTTGGAAGAATGTAGGGTGAATATTGTAGACCAATCTATTGGTGATAAGCTTAAGTGGTTTAAGATCATGCGTGTCTTCTCTTGAGCTAATTAATATATTAACTACACTAGATTATTTGAAACATGATTCAACTTCTAAATGCTCTCTTATCAATTTCCTATTCTTTTAATGATTTGACTATGTCTTAATTCTAGAGGGAGGTTTTGAATTTCTATTTATGTTGGTTTATAAATATGATTTACATTTCTTTGTATGAAATTAAGTGACCAACCTATAAAATTAACATTATATCATTTAAGGAAACATAAAGATTTTTATAGTAATTCTTCCTTGATTTCTCTATTTTTGCATTGTATGTAAATGAGACAATCAATTAGAAAAGAGATACTTACATAATCCCCACATCTTGCATCTAACTAGTTGATAATATTGGGGTTCTTAGATCTAGGGTCATTTCAATATGCAAAAAGACCAAATATGTTCCTCATTATAGTTGTTGCTAATGGTTATAATATTATCATTATTGTTAGGATTAGAGCTTGTGTTTTCTTATGTTTCCCTTGCCATGATTCTTGATATATTACTTTTTTCATTGCCAATCTTCCTTGGCCATCTAACATTTTTTAGTTTGAAGTTTTTGAGCCCTTACGACTAAGGTTTCAACTCAATTATTTTGTGTGGATGTTTCTCCCTTGTTGAAACTATTCTTAATTATTTTTGTCTGATAGCTTCTATATTTGATCTAATTCATTCAATTAGCCTTTCATTGAAGAGTGTGCTTATGTTTAGTATTACTTCATGGGACCATATCTGCCCCTATATATGTCATTTGCACAGGGTTGTATCTTTTTTACACCTCATATTTTTTTATACTATGTACAAAAGTCCATCTATCATTTTGATTTCTATTTGATAAACTCAACAATAGGCATTTGGGTGGATCCTTTCTATTGCCTTTCTTTTTTTAATCTAATGTCACCATTTCCTGCTTGAAGGGTTTTATTGTTGTTATTCTGTCAAGATAGATATTTCACTCTTTCCTCATGAAGTTTTGCTAGGGCTTTGAAATTGTTACTACAACATATTGGTTTGGCTCCTTTCCTAGAAAATTTGTTAGTCACCTTTTTTGATGTTGGTTTTACTATAGATGGGTTTTTTTTGCTTGGCTTGGGGTTTTTATACAAACCCATTTTTTGAATTTGTTTATTTGTATGTGAAAGGATATTTACATTTTTCCATCGAATTGTTGTCTTATTTTGCATATTTTATGCCATAATTTGCATATACAATTTTTATATTTTAATTATTCTAACAATCTTATCAAGAAATCAATTATGAAATGGAATAATTATTTTATATAATTCATACATTAATATACAAAAAATCATGGATAGAAATATTTTATTTTAATTTAAACCTATTTGGAATTTTTTAATTACTATTTATTGTTCAATATAATTTTAAATGTTGATAAAATATTTATTATATTATTAAAACAATTTAATTTTAAAAATTGTTTTAAAAATTATTATTTTTATAATAATATTATAATTATTAGTTAATAAAATAGAAAATTTAGAAACACATATTCATTAAGGTTATTTTTATGTTTGAAGTATTATTATTTTTATAAATATTTAAATAATTATTACTTTCAAGATAGATTTTTTGTCAATGGAACCTTTGTCTATTGGTTAAGTTGAGTAACTCTAAAAGAGCAAACTAGGGATTATTTTGTGTTGATTACAAGACTCCAACATCATAAGTGATGAGGTTAGGATCATATAATAGATGAATTTAGTGAAATGGATACTCCTAAGTCCTCGGATCTTAGTTGAAGAGGTTTCTATAGGCTCATGTTACCAAATTAGGTAGCTAAAATACTTTGTGAAGGCCCCAGCTAGGTTGGTGTATCCATAGACTTTATTCCTTTATCAGGCTCCCACACTCCAATATGTTCCTCCATATAAAAAAGGATACTATTTAGTCAACATGAACCTATATCTTCCTATATATCTATAGATATATCCCTTTATATTCCTCTCTCTAACCTTGATCCCATGGTCAAGGTTAGGATGAGGTTTAGAGTTTGGGTTATGATCTTGTTTATTATTATCTAGTTTAATGTTTTAGTTAGGGAAGGGTTGGAGTTAGGGTTGTGAATAATTTTTAGATTGAAACTATGGTTAGGATAAGGAGTTACATCATGGTTGGTATTAGGTTAGGGATAATATTTTAATTAGTGTTAGGGTTAAAGTTAGGACTTAGGTTACTTTTAGGAATATGGTTAAAGTTGGGGACTTTATTTGGGTTAGGATAGGGGTTTAGGTTTATGTAATGGTTAGGGTTAGTGTTGTGCATACAATTTGGTTTACAATATTGTATGTGATAAAAGTAGTCCTAATTTTTCACCCTAATTGGCCTTCAATATTTCTTTGGTGTACACCCTAAGGTGTAATTACTAGCATATTTAATAGAAATCCACTTGTGAGTAGGAATATTTTCAAGAAAATATAATCTTTTAGAATATTCTTAAACAAATATATACAAAAAATGTACATTTAAAAAATATTGTAACTATTTATTGTGCTAATTATTCATAAAGAGGAAAAGAAGAAAGGAAACATTCCTTGAAAAATAAGATAATTTTCCATCTTCACAAATGATAAATTGATTGTCTCAAATAAATAATTTTTCTTAAATAAACCATTCTCTTCAACAACATTATAATTATAACAACCTCTTCATATAACATAAATTTGATAATTATGATACTCTTTTCAAGAATTGTATTTGACAATGAATTTTATGATTTCTTTCCAATATAATTATAATTCTAGCACTATTGCTAAGAGTTTTCTCATTATAGGGTGATCTCTTCACCCATAAACCCTAAAATTTTATCATATTTAGAGTGCTACACTATTTTTTGTATTTATACATGTCATTAGGTTATGGGTATTATAAAAAAAAATGTTTAATTGTTTTAGCATGTCATTTTAGTATATCATTTATGGCAAGCAAACTATTCAAAATTTGAAGATAATATTAGTTGATATATAAATATTTATTTTTATCATAAAAAAATTAAGTATAGATGTATTTGTTTTTGCTCAATTCATATACAATCTTGTCTTCAACTTTTTCAATCACCCACATTGATTCATCGGGAGGGAAAATATATATATGAAAAAGATAGAATGCATTTTAACTTATTAGAATATTTGTAAGACACAAAGAAATAAATAAATCTAATACATTCATGAATTATAGAAGAAATTAAAATTTTCATTTTTTAACTTATTTTATATACTTTCTAATAGTTTTCATAGGCAATATCTTTTTCAATTACATAACTGTTGGTTAACAGTTTGTCTTCCTTAGTTTCTTGGTTTCTACCTTAACTCTTAGTGCACCCAGTAGTGATGGAAAATAGAATAGTTAACAACAGAATGGGTCAATGTAGTAATCTATTATAAACCCCTGAATTGAAAGGTACAACTCCCTTATAATGCAAAGATTTGAAGTGAATTTTTTTGAAGTTTTGGGGTATGCTCTTAACTAGAGAGCAAAAGAGGTAGAACCAAATTACTTAATCCTTCAAATAATCTAGGAAATTTTCAAATCAAACTCCTACTATGCAATTTATTCTACCTTGGATGCAAGAATGAAACAATCTAAGACTATCTACCACAACATGAGAGAAAAAAAAGAGTTATTAGTTTGATAATGCCCAGATTGCTAAAGTAACTAAGATTTGACAATACCTGGATTATCTCCTTTTCAGCTAGTTCAATAATCAAATCCCAAACTTTTCATACAATCAATGAAGCACACATGAACTAATATGGATTGCACAGGGGAATAAAGTAATAATTTTAATGAAGAAAGTAAAGCTTACAATCCACTAAAATGAAAGAAACAAAACCAAGTTTATTTGTAATATTTCATTTTTCATTTACAGAACATTCATCCCAAGTGCCATATAGAAACTAAATGAATAGAAAAATTAAAATGTAGACTCAAAGTCACAAACAATAGTCTCAACTATAGGGGTTTTCCCATAAAGTAATTTGCCGATCAAATTAATTTCTCAAAAAGTTACATATATAGGCCTCTTTAGAATGGCCAGTTACATTTGATGATTATATTGCAAAGAATCTCTAAATAGAGGATGCTAAACATAGGAATTTACCTAGTCATCATCCGTTATAGAGTCTAAGCCTATGGAGAAAATGCCAAAAATGACTACATAGATAATTTGAGAAAGAAGAGAAGGTGACACTTGTCTTAGAGAGTGTTAGAGCATCAAACTTTATTTGGGGTTACAACCTTACCTCTATATTCTTTCATTGCATTAGTTACATTATTCAATTAATTAACACTTGGAATCATGATGTTATCAGCTCAAATCATTCAGTAATCATGCATCTCTATCAACTCTTCCTCTTTGGTGATCTTTGATTAAAGCTTCTCCGATGCATGCCTTAAGATGGATTTTGCAATTGAAATCTCTTGGATCTTTGATACCTAGAAATTTGTTGGATAGGTGGCTTCATCAAAAAATGCTAGGAACTTGGCCTTCATTCACTTGATGTCTACCAATTGACCATTATTGGTTTTATATGATTCTATATGTAGCACCTTTAAATATTCAAAAATCTTTCCCATGAACTTTTGCACTAGATCATACACATCCTTAAGCTCATTTATAGATCATACAAACCTTTCCACTATGAACTCTAATGATTTCCTATAGTGCCAGAGCAATGGTTTTTGACCTATTTTGAGAATTTTGTGGGTCATGACCGCATTAGTCTTCGTATCAATTACCTCTTGCAACAAGGCCAATTGTTCTATCCAGTTCTTTGATGCCTTGTGCATTGTGGTTTGATGAATAGATACTACTTCCCTTAACTTTCAATATCTAACAATAGGTTTCCAAGGTTCTCAATGAGAGAGGAACCTTGGGCCTGCATTTGATCAATCCATGAATAGCCAATTTGAGCAAATTGCCTCTCATGATGTATCTTCAAAAGAAAAGTCTTATTCTTTTCTACACTTGAGTGAAATGTACATGTAGAACATGTAGTCTTTAGTGTCTAAAACATACATGTGAGCATATCAAAGCTTCAGATGATCTCTGAAAAAGTTTACTTAGTCTTGCTAAGGCCTAAGTACTTCATAAATAACTAGTTTGATCTTTCTTTCAAAAATTTTAACTAGATTCTAGGCATTAGATCTAGAAGCATGGGAGTAAGGTCCAACCACTATTGGGAAGGAAATCCCAACTATTTTCTTTACATTGGAACACAAGGTTCTCACTTCTAGTATTTTCTAACATAAGTCAACAAGAAAAACCTTGTCCTTAGGATACCTAGGGAGCCTTTTGGGAAACCCATAAAAAACACCAATCCACACATAGGAGAAGGTTGAGAATTTATGTGAAAGAACACCTAAACTGACTGATAGTCAAAATAGCTTTAGGTGAAAATTTTTTCTTAGGGAAGCCTTGTAATTCCTAGCATAATCTCATCATGAAGGCATCATTGACTTTCACATATTCTTTGAAGCTCCTCTACAACTAAAGGTGGGGGTATAACTCATACACCCTTGAATTCTCATCATAGTCTTTGATACTAGGAATACCCGACTAGAGGTGATGTGTAGCTAAGGCATATATAAGATATGAAGACATATAGAATTTCCTAAATGCCTTAGCTAAATTTAATCATGAGGAAAGCTCATCACATATAATTTCAGCCCATTTGATTTGTTGTCCTTCGACACATATGGCTTGAACCAAGAAGAAGTGATGCTCAATGAAGTCTAGGATTTCTTTCTTTCATTTCAATCTCAACAAACCAAGATGTTGACAATTTCTCTTTAATTAGTTCCAAAAAAATCTTTGACATTTTAGTCTTTTTAGAATTAGGTGTTTGGTTCTCTACATATCCTCTCTTCTCAAAGTATTATTTTCATTGAACATAGATGCAGAGGACGAGAAGGTGATGTCATAGTATTTGTCCTTCACTAGCACACCAAATGCATATTACAACAAGGCTTTATTTATCAAGAGAAATGGATTGATGAAGTACCAAGATTTTCTTTATTTTTGGATTATATCTCTCAATACATTTTCTCATTAGTTATGTTGCCTTCATAGCCATGGGGAATCTAGTAGCTTCTACCAATTCACTTTCCATTAGCTTCTAGATTATAGGGTGAATGGGCTAAGAATTAAGCCTTATGTGGAGATCACCTAACTCATAAAATTTGAATGAAGTATCTATGAGATCTTTCAATTCACTTTCCAAGCTAGTTAGTTGATCATATATTTCTCTTCTAATTGCCATTTTCTTATAATCTCATAAAGGGGACAACTACTCCATAAATAACCATTAAAACAATGAGGAAGCAAGTTTGAGACAAATCAAATTAAAAAGATGTAGAAATCTGAATGTTGGCACCACACAAATGAAATTAAACACAATCAAGAGTCATAATGGTGGGATTTGTAATAAATTTGATAGTTAACAGATATTCAAAACTTTTCACTTCTACCTATATAAGGATTCACAAATCTGAAAACTGTATTACTGACTTAAAGTCATATAGTAATGAGAATAGCCACTTATTGAACTAAGGGATTTTGATTTAGAGAGATGTCCCTTATTTACTATAGAATCTAGAGCAAGGCTTTACACGACAATTCTTTATATGTAGAGGAGAAAGTGTAGACCCATCTTTCCACAAGCTTTCCTTCCCTTTGATTTGGAATTGTAATGTAGGTAATAATCCTTCAATATGTTGGGCACTTCATTTAATTATTTTCTACATTGAGCACTTGAACACTTGGTTTCCTTTATGTCAGGGGCATGCGTTTATGACTTCTTTCACCAAAAGCATCTTTCTAGCATCTCTACAGAATATTCTCATGTTATACTTGCATAATTTTTTATTTTTCTAATCTTTTGGAGAAGTACCCTTTTACATTTCCAAAGGATGGAAAAAAACCTTTGAGACCATCACTTTCTAGAGGATGAACCACTTTGAAGGATTTTCCTTTGTTTTGGCTAGTTACCTTCTATATCCTTGAGATAAAATCTTGAGTATGGATTCACCATCTTAGTGATGCATATCAAAGGCTCAAATTTATTTCTTTTCAGCACCACACCTAGGTCCCACTTAATGCATAATATCTTTTGAATGGAGTGTAGGTCTTCTTAGCTTCAAAAATAGAATCAAAAGTGTTCATTTCTAATAGATGAGCTGGTAAAAACATGGAACCCCATTTCTTTGCATAAAAATGGATTCTAACCTTGGAACTTTGATTTGAGACTTTCTTAACTTTGGCTTTCACTTTTCTTGATCTTTTCATCATAAGTTGAGTAGATGTACATTTTCAAATACTATCATAACTATGTTCTATAGATTCCTTCTTGATGAAATTTTCCAAAGGTGGATAGCTAGCCAATGAGTATTCTGGAATAAGAGAAATATCGTAGAAACAAGTAAGACTCTCTTCTCATCGGGAAGATGCTCAAAAAAAATCCCAACTATACTTATATCACCTAAGACCTTAATGCATTGGAATGGTTAAAATCTCATATGGAGGCATAAGGGGAAGTGGAGCAAGGGAAACCCAAAAAAGACACAAAGTGGGAGTCTAGGGAAGCTTGAGGAGAAGAGCCACCTAGGGGCTATCTAGATAAGAAACTAGACAAAATTGCAATGAATACCATCAAACTAGAAACTCAAAAGGGATAGATTGAAATTCTAGCAATAGTTGGCTCTAATTGGGGACTTAGGCATTGAAAATGTCTAAGAAAGGACCCAAAATCTCTAGTTTTGCACAGCTGGAATGACAAACTAAAGGGGGAAAGACCAAGTTAAGCACACAAAAAATAGGAACACTAACCTAGGAAAGGAGGAAAAAAAAGCAAGGAGGATAGAAGAAAAGAAAACCTACCTATAATCACTCTAACTATAGGTGTTACCTTCTTTCAATTGTGAATGTGATATAGTTTCAAGTCCTAGACATTGTAAGACAATGATAGAACCTCTCCAGTGGGATAGGCTAGAATGGAGGAGTTATTTTTATTCACTTACACAAATTTGAAAGATCATTTCCAAAGAGATTCAAGCTTATGGTGCATGCCTTTGGGTTCATATCTCTTATCTGATAATAGGACTAGATTTTCTTTCATGAATTTCTTTGGTTTGGCTTTCTTGTCAAAGAAGCTCTTCTCACACTTTTGATGTTTTCTAATGTGGTTAACAAATTTCTTGCATTATTCTTCCAACTTGGTAAGGTACATAATTCCATTTTCCAAACCACTATGAAATCCTAGGTTCTCAGTTACTTGCTATAGTTTGTAGATGGATAGCTCTAGTAGCAGGGGAAGGCTAGCTTCAACTCCATATACCATCTCAAATGGGGAAATTTTGATGGCATTCTTAGGTGTCACCCTATCCACCCAAAGAGATTCATGTAGCTTCTTGTGCCAATCCTTCTAATTCTCAAAAACCAACATTTTCATGATGTTGATTAAGTTTTTAATACTCAATTTTGCATGACCATTCCCTTGAGGAAAGTAGTCTAAGGAATGACTTAGGTGGATGTTTTTGTTGTAAAAAAACTCTACAATTTTTGTAGAAGAAAAATAAGGTATCATTATCCATGACAAGCTTTAATGGTACCCCAAATCTCAACAGAATGCTTTCTTTGATAAATTCATAGACAACTTTAGAGGTGGCTCTCTTGGTGCGCTTTGCTTCCACCCATTTGGTAAATTATTTTGTAGTATTTATAATGTATAGGTGACCAAAAGAGAAAGAGGGATTAATTGGACCAATGAAGTTAATTCCCCACTACTAAAAGGGGCCTTCTATTACTACTAGCTTCAATGGTAAGAAAATCAATTGAGGTTTACTAGAAAACATCTTGCACTGTCACACTAGGCTACCCACTTATAAGCATCTCTGGACATACTAGGGAAGTAGTAGCAATACCTCATAATCTTATAACTTGTTACTATAGAAGAAAAATTCCCATCACAAGCTTCATTATGAAACATCTAAAGAAATCTCTCCTATTGAGGCTTATCTACACTCCTCAAGAATGTTTCATCAATTTCCCTCTTATGAAATTGATTATTGTAAATGATATACTTACTTGACTTTGTCTTAAGATCTCTTCTCTTCTTGTATGTAAATCCATTAGGCATTCTCTATAAGGAAGGAAATAAAAAATATTTAAAAACCAAAGATCTAGGAGGCTTACCATTAATGCTCTTGAAGTTTCTTCCTCTTGACTTGGCTCCTAATTTTCTGCAATTATTTTGTACAAGCCATTTGATCCTACCAACTTTGTTGGTTTCAACTCAATATCATATTTGTAGACCTTGGCTATCTGGGCTCCTTTGGTATTGCAACCTATCTCATGTTGGGTCAAGATACTCTTGACTGTTGGGTTAGGTACATGCACAACATAATGCAAATGTAAGATGTAAAATTTGAAATCTTAAGTTCTCTCACCACATCATAAGAATTCTTCTCCATTTGAGAGTACCTCAATTCATGCTCCTTGAGAGGGGTATTCATAAAGGAAATAGGTTCTTGAATACCTTCCCTATTTTCTTGCATAAGTATGGAAAATAATGTATGGGTCAATGTATAACAATACATAATGAACTGTTTGGTATAATTTGGGTGAACCAAGATAGGGGCCTCGGCTATGGAAATTTTGGTTTCATCAAAAGCCTTTCTTCCAGAGTCATTCCATTTGAAACTTTGGCTTCCCTTCATCATGTTGATTATGCACTTAGTAATTTTTGAAAAGTTAGTCACAAAGCATCTCAAGAAATTTATCTGTCCAAAGAAGGATTTGATTTCATATTTTATTGCTAGTAAATTCTATTATTGAATAGCTTTGACATGCTTAGGATCAATCTTAATACCTTCTTGAGAAACTATGTGACCAAGCAACCTACCCTCTATGACACAACAGATGGATTTCTTGGTGTTACAGCATATTCACTACATCTTATCAATTCCTTCTCCAAGTCTTTCAAATGACTTTCTCTTTTCTTGGAGAAGATTTTCAAATCATCTAAATATATGAAAATGATCTTATCCTTGAGATCAGAAAAGGACAAATTCATGGCTGTCTAAAAGGTATCTCTAGCATTAATCAGTCCAAAGGGATTCTTATTATAAGAAAAATTTCCCTAAGGAGTGGTGAAAATTGTTTTAAATTGATCATCTGGATCTAATTCAATTTGATTGAAGCCTAAGAAACCATACAACATAGACATCATCTCAGATCCTACCACTTTTTGTAGTAGATGATTCATGTTAGGGAGAGCATAGTTGTCTTTAAGAGAGGCTTGGTTTAATTTTCTAAATTCAACACAAATTCTCTGTTTCTAGACATGGATAATGTTATCTATCCAAGTAGAATGGTATATAGGATATATGACCCTTGCTTCTAACATATTGTGGATTTATCTAAAGATGACATTTGAGATCATTGGATTGTAGTTGCATTGCTTTTGTCTAAAAGAGATTGCTTTAGGCTTAAGGGGAATCTTGTATTTAAACTCACCATTCTTGAAAATTTTCAAATCCTTATATCCCCAAGAAAATGCATCTTGGTATTTAGAAAGCAAACCTTTATCCTTTGTTCTTTCTTCATTTGAGAAACTGATACCAATGTTAATCATCTTAGGTTTATATTCAATAGCTATATTTATTCCCTCAAAATCTCCAGAGGTTCCAACTTTCCTACCTCTTTCCTTTCTGATATATGCATCATGCCTATTAAACAACATTTCTAGAGAAATTAGGTGTCTGGGAATTTTTTTACCTTTAATATGCTTAGCGCCAAGCTCCAAATCTTTCTTTCTATTAGGGGAAAATTCTTGGCAAGCATTTTCACTTCCTTCAAAGTGTTGATCTTTGAAAGGCTTGGTTCCTTCCAGGAAGTACTAGATATGTTTATCACTAGTGAAGACTTGCCATGATTCTGTAGTATCAGGTACATTAGGTCTAAAGAGGATTTCAACCTTTTATTGATCATCTTTGAATTCTAGATGTGGAAGCAAAAGAGAAGAGGGGGAAACTAACATATTTTCCCTAGCATTTTGTCCCCTAGGAATGACTTGTATGGAAAATGCATCTAGGTCATCAATTTCATCTCATACTTTATTCCTATAGTTTTAAAGTCTTGTGTTCTTCATAGTATACTATCCTCAGACTTGCTTCACTATGAATTCTCCATCCTCTTGGAATTTTAGGATTTTCACCCCTCTTTTCTTTGTAGTAGTGATACCCAACAATAATTCTTCATATTTTGCAGTATTGTTTGTGTTCTTGAACTATAGCTTATAGGAAAGCTCTATTAAATCTCCATAAAAGGAAATGAGCACCACATCTACTCTAGATTTGGTAGTCGTACGATTTCCATCAGATCTAAGGTCCAAATCCTTCTATCATCAAGAGATTCAAATTCTTCTAAAGTATTGAAATTAGCAAACATCATGTAGTTCCTAAACTCCATTTCTTGATATAAGATTTGGGCTTTGGGGTCATTAGATTTCTTCACAATAAATTTAGCTTTCTCCTTAGGTTCTAGCTTGATCTATTTACTACCAATAGGGATAATGGCATGAAAAAAATCTAGTTTAATTTTTTCCTCCCATATCCCTAAAAAAGCTCCTACTTAATAGCATACCATAACTAGTAGGGATATAAGCTACTAGGATGGTTAATTTCATTCTCTTTGCAGGGTATGCAACTAAGGCCACTTGTAAATTTTTCACTTGACCTAATAGGGGGAACATATTTTTCATCCATGGAGTAACAATGCCCAAAATTCTTGGTTAAAGGTAAGCCTAAGGTGTGGGAAATAGTAGAAGGCATAACATTATCTAAAGCTCCTGAATTGATTATGCAATTGCTTAATTTGTGACCATTACATATAAGGACACATTAAATGGAAAGGGTTTTTTGGTTAGGAGACATAGCTAGGATTAAAGACTCTTCTTATTTAAATAGTATGGGTAGAATTGGTTCTTTTTCAATATGGAGAGTTATACTAGTATACAGTTTCTCATTACTAATGGTAGTATTGATATTAAGATGAGCTTTACCACTAGTTTCACTTTTGCAATAATCTACTAGTTTTTGCAATTCAACAAGGTTAGTTTTCAAGTAATCTAGAGGAGAAACTTGGATACGAGAACCCTTGAAATATTGAATGATATCAAATTAGGGATTAGACTTACCAATTGGTTCCATTTTTGCTTCTTCTCTCCTCTAAGAAGAGGAAGCAGATGTGCTAGCCACGGCTAGTAAAGAGCCAAGAGCAATGTTCTAGGAAAGAACTGAGCTCATTAGATTCTTATCTCTTTGACTTCTCATTGCTACAGTTATTTGTACTCCATCCAAGGTCACAAAACAATCACCTCGTATGTTCAAATTTGATTCATACTCTAAGAAAAATATTCCAAAATAGCCAGGGGGAGAAAAATCATCTTCACTTTGAGGATATTTCATTGTTAGCTCATTAATTGCATTGAGATTCTTGTATTTGTTCATTTATGGAGAAGAGTCATTGTCATGATCTATTCTTAAGTGAAATATGTACATTCTTTGCTTCTTAGGAGTTGCCTCTATGGAAAGCTTTTTTTGAGTAGAAGGTATGTATAAGGGTTTCCCTTCATGTTGCCTTCTAGAGATGTCCTGGTAAGGTTGCTGAAATCAAGGAACTATATTACCCATTTTCCTTTTCATGGAAATCATCTCATTTGATAATTTTTGAAGCATTACTTTTGTGTTATTGGTTGTACCAGCAGTAAAATTTGTTGAAGTTCCACTTTGAAGCTCTCTCTTCCACTTTTTGACTGCTATCAAATCATCTTCCAATTCCATCACAAAATTTTGAGTAGCTTGGAGATTAGCCACATGTGCTCTTCTAATTTGAAAGATAATATCTAGAGGCATCAAAGTAAAGAAGAACATCTTCTGATTATCTAGAATTTTCCTATGAATAATTTGTTGAACCTTGCAATGAAATCTCTTATGGGAACACTAGGTTCCTGTTGTCACTTAGGTTTGCACCCTTGTCCAAAGCCTATGCGTGAGGACAACCTAGTGAAACGTGGAAACAACCTCCAAGCTGTGGGACTTGAACTATGAGGTTGAGTCTCTGGAGAAGGCCGGATTCCTCTTACTATCAGGATGCACCTAACTACTCTTGGAGAGGACAAGCAAGAAGGAAAATATGAAAGAAAATCTACCTAATCTAATCTAAAGAGGTGATGCACCAAAATAGAGTGTTCAAAAAAATCTCTGCCCATTTATGCACTATTGAACTAGAATGAAACTAAGGATATACACATTCAGACTTGCTTTTAATCTAATAACCACATGTAGACTAGAAAAGCTGAATGAATGACACAAGGAAAGAGAAGATTCACTTATATGTCATTCACAGGCTGAAAGAGATACACTCAGGAAGATTAAAAACTTTCACAAAATAATGGAAAAGGCCAAGAGTTCTTGCACTTTCATACCAATGGCTGAAGGAGATAAGATAGAGAATCATATAGTTCAGAGGCAAGGGGAATTTTACACTGGAATTGCAAAGCAATAGCAAAGAACAACAGAGAATTTTTTGACCCTTTCAAAATTTACAAAATTCACCTTTATAGTGCAGGCATAACTAAGATGTCCTCTAATTGTAGTTACTCCTCAACCACTGCATTGAAGTCTAGAGGTGGTGGAGTGCTCTCCCACATTTAGCATTCATTTCCTAGTGGTTGGGATTGATCATGAAGATCAAATTCACAAAAAACCTTGATTTCCTCTGTTCCTGGTTCATGAATTAGCAAGTTAACTTAGTCAATCTATCTTGGCACTAGGATGAGCCATGTGGGCCAATCAGTTCATTCCATTTTGCCACCTTGCAAGTCTTACATGTTGACCATTCCTTCCTTCACTAACTACGCCAACTTTTCTCAAATAATCCTGATTGCAACATTACACTAACCGCCAGCTACATCTACTAATTATTGCCTCAACTAGACCCACAGAACTCTAAGGATACATGGAAAATTCTCGCTATGTCACTATAGCTAAAGATCGAGCATCTTTCCATAACGACCTAGCGAGAAACATCGATCTTCCACCATCCGATGGTCCTAAAGATATACCCACTCTATCAGTGTGTTGACCAATAGAAACCTAGCCTTTCTCCAACTTGTCCAGTAAGTTCTTGCTTTTGTGGCCCGCCAAGGAAAATAGGACCCACAAGACACGTGCCAATGAATTGCTATCTTGCTATATACATCCTCTGAGCATCTTTCCATAGTGAATTAGCAAGGACTATTGATTTTGCATTGATCTGATGGTCAGAATCCCTCTTGAGCATCCACATCACATGAGGTCCCACCAAAAACTTATTTCACAGTGACTCACTATGTTGCTAACGATGAGCTGTTTGAATTTTCTAGTAGAGAGGTAGCAAGCGTCGGTGACTTTATCCAAACTCATCGTCAAAAAAACAAAAAACCACCACTGCCAAACTGGGCCTGCCGATCCACATGGAAAACACTTGCTAAGTCGCTATGCATATCCATCGAGTAGCTTTTCTTAGCAACATAGTGAGGTTCATAGATCCTAAGAAGATCCAACGATGGGATAGGATGCAAGCCAGCCGAAACATATCATAAGTTTGATTTTTTAAAAAAAAAATTGACGCTTCTCAAGCATTTAAAATAACATTAACTTTGGAAACTAGCCGTTGGTAGGTAAGCATTTAAAATTTGAATATTAGCAGGGCACAAAATGAGCAATAGTTCCTTCTTAATTTGAGTGAGCTAAGACAAGATAGTATGTTCATCTTTTGTATGCTTATAGAGTTCCTCAAATTAATTTCATATGTTGTCCTAGGTTGTAATGCATCCCACTAGAAGATGTTGAAACCAATTGACTACATTATCAACTAGATTCTCTATGAACATTCTTATTATTACATCTTCATGCTAAGGACAAACAATGCTACATGTTGCAAAGAAAGTAGTGATGTTCTCATCAATGGAGACTTTCCCATAAACATTGAATTTGGGGAAGTTCTTGTTAATCTTAGATTGGTTTTGACAAGGTAGTGACAAAACAATAAGTCATAATCTAGTATAATTAAAGTGCAATCCAAACACATAGTGTATGTCAATTGATCAGAGTGAGTTGAGCAATTAGTGTGAGCTGAGTGATCAAGGCATGTCGAGCATAACTTTTCAGCCAATACATGCTGAGAAATATGGATAGTTAGTGTCGAGTCACTCAAATTCCAAGCAGACTATACATGTTGAGTGATTAAAGTGTTGAGTAAACAAAGTATGCCAAGCTATTTAGAAATTGAGTTACAACATTAGGAGCACAATGAAGGCTGAGCATCAAAGTCTTTGGATGTTGAGTGAATAGTTTTTGGCATAGTTTTTTCTAATAGTACAAACTTGTATGTAAACCATTTTTGGGACAACATAATTATATTTTATAATTATGAGGGATAAGTATGGAGGTATATTGTAAATCCCTATGTAGTACATGCAACCAATCAAAAAAAGGGAAGCTTAAGACTACAATATGGATCAACAACAACCATTTATTCTTACCTAATCCATCCCCACCTATGTTTATTTAATAAGGAAAAACCTAAAGAGTTTTTAGGAATGCAAAGTGTGTAAAGATATGAATGCTAAGTGTAGAGAGAGAGAATTCATGGTGGGTAAGTTGGCTATGATGGAGCTATGCAATGAAGAATCAGTGAGAAGAACAGAGTATAGAAGTGAAAGGAAATAGAAGACATATCTAATTAAGAGGATCAAGGTTTAATTAGTAAAGAGAAGATCTAACATCAAGCAGGAAGGTGCTAATTGAAGGATCATGGTGCTAAATCATTCTACTAGGTGATATAGAGTAAATCTCTTAACTAAGTAGCCCTAATAGGCTTTTGTAAATCTCTTAATTGAGTGCTTACTTTATTCTAATTTTAAATCCTCTAACAAGATGAGACCTAACAAACTTTGTAAGCCTTTAATAGGGTAGACCTTTCACAGGGTAGATTATAGATTATGATCAAACACATTGTAGCCATAATAGGCCACACTTTACAACTGTACTAGTGAAGATTTGTGGGTGTCATCCTCACCCCAATTTTAACTTCTCATTGGAGGGTTTTTAGGTAACCAATTTACTATGTTATGTGTTATTTATTTGATGCTATAGATGTAATACATGTTATGTTATTTCAGTTTACATGTTAAGTTATGAGATGGATGTTGGTGATATGTTTTAGAGGAAAAAGTTTTAAGTATTGATTCACCCCTTCTCCCCCAGAAGTTACTTTCCCATTGTTATTTCCAACAATTAATATGAGAGCTTTGTTCTCTAGAAAGGAGAGTTTTATAGCTTTGGAGTTAAGATCTTGAATATGGAAGTCTACAAGTTGGGAAAGACAATTGAAAACCAAAAGATTGAAATACAACTTGACCTACATCAACTCAAGGAGAAAAGAGATGAATTGCAATGTTCATTGTAGAGAAGAAAGGAACTAGCTATTCAGAAAAATGACATTGAATACCAAGAAGAAGACACTACTACATTGTTTGAGGATGGAAACTCAAGTGAATTTGATGCAGTATTTGAAGATCTAATGGAAAAGAATAGTGCCCTAACTGAAATATCATAAATCTTAAGATAAAATAAGAAGTCTAATTAGTATTGCTATGTGAGGTGACTGAATAGAAAGAGAGAACTGAGGAAGACAAAGTCATGATTGAAGATGACAAAAGAATAGTGACCAACAAACTTGAAGAGAAGACATCAGATGTGCAAAATCTTGTGAACATGCAATTGGATACAATGAATCAATTGATGCTTGCAAATGATGAATTGAGTGGAAAGGACATTGAGATCACAACCTTGAAGTTACAAAATGATCAACTGAGAAATGAATTGAGAGTAGAGAAAGAATTCATTGAAGGATTCAAAAAACCAAGTGAAGCCATCAATCACTTTAAGGAATTGATGAAATCTCCAAGACCTAACAATAATACTGCTGGATTGGGATACACTAGTTCTAAGAAAGGAGAATCATCTAAAAGTGGTGAACAAAGGAATAAAAAAGGTAAGAACTACAAATCTACTTGTCATAATTATGGAAAATTGGGTCATACAACAAATGTTTGTAGGAGAAAAACTATCAATCAGAACTCCAAGTAGAATTACATAGGATAGTGCTACAACTACAAAAAAAAATGACACCAATCAAATGAATGCAAAACTAAGACCATAAGCACCAAAACATTTGAAGGATATTTATATAATTGTCATAAGTATGGAAAAAAATCATATGAATGTAGATCTAAGGCCAAGTGGACAACAAATAAGCAAACAAAGGTACAACAAAATGGAAACTCCTATTATTGGGATTACAACACAGGGTATAATTGTCACTATTATCAAGAATATGGACATGTTCCTAAGAATTTCATTAGAGAAAATTTAAGAGGTAACTATAATAGATGGTTGAGTGAGACTACATGCTTTAGTTGTCTCAAGACTGGTCATGTCAATGGAAGCTATCCAACTAGGTCACCAGTGTCGAGTAATAGAAAAAATAAAGGAAAAGAAAAGGTCGATGTTGAGAAGGTAAAGATGCAAATGAATAAAACATGCAAGAAGAAGGAAGAATGTAATATATCAATCTCAATTGAGATCACTTCATCAAATGGATCAGGTGATCACATCACCCTAAACTATGCAATAAAAGGTATGTGTGGGACTGATATTTAAAAAGCTATATTATACATTAGTTCCAAGAATCTAAGATCTGAAAAGATCATATATGCATGAATTAAGATGCAATGTAGTTATTAGAACATGGAGGAAATCTATAGTTTTGTTGTTTTCTATGTTGGTGCTGAGCATAGAATATTTTACTATTGTTGCTAAGCAAGGGAAGGAATACTAGTTACAGCCAAGTTAAGGAGACATGGTAGTAAGTGTCAAGCTCACTATATTGATCAAGTGTATTGAAATTCCTATGATAGTTGAGCTTATAGGTATGTAAGCACTGGGCATTTATTTCTGAATATGAAGGGTTATATAGTCAATTTTTAACTCATTTTCACTTACCAGAGTTTATATAGTACATGAAGAACATGAAGGTGAATTGTAAAAGTAGATTCTAGTGTTTGTGAACTAAATTCAACTACTACTTGACATTTTTCATCAGATTTGAAAGGTATTTAGCTATTTTTGAGCTACGCTATTTTATTGTTTGCAAACCCTAGGTAATCAAAATGGCAACTAGCTCTTCTACAAACGTTAGAAAAGAGGGGAAAGATTTTTTCAATGTTCAATTGATAAGTAATGATGTTAGACAACCTCTATTTTGTGCTATTCCACCACCAAAGGTTCTTATGATACAAGATGTTAGATGTTGTTATACCAAAAAGATTGGAGAAGGAGGAGATATGGAGATAAGAGATGCCTACATTAAACTTTGTGATAATGGAGTTTTGAAGGGAGAGTATAAAATCTTTGAACCAAAAGGGTTAGACTATGCCCTAGATTTTCCTTGAATGTTCAAGACCAAGTGGATTAGAATTGTTTTGAGCCATATACATGATAATTATATTTTTTTGGAAGTTGGACCAATTAAGATTACTAAGAGAACTGATTATCAGGGTATCCTACCCTTGATTGACCTAAGAGTATTAGAAGTGATGCAAAGGAAACTATTGAAAAGAATATAGGTGCAATATGGAATATGAGAGGGACATCTATTGATACTCTACTAGATCCCCTAATTTCCTTGGCAATGAGAGTGATAGCTCACAAGTTCTTTCAGTCTAGTTGATTGAATAGTGTTTCATGTATGGCTATTGATTTGGGTTACAAGATAATAAAGAGAGACCATTCATATGACCTTACTGAGTTACATCTACAATAATTATCAGAAAACATGGATGTCATTAGGAAAGATAAAAGTGCATCATGAAAATTTGGTTCTTTACTTATTTCTATATTCTTTTATGTGCAAACCACCTTCCCTAGCTTTGGTCAAGTTGCTTGGAAGACCAATAGGTAAATTACATAGTAGATTTTAGGATTTATTAAGTAGCTAAGAGATAACTTTGAGTTAGTGATGAATAGTTATTGTGAGGATTTTAAGAAATCCATGAAATATAGATTGAGGATTCTTGTATCCTTAGTGTAAAAACATTATGATGATGTTTGTTTCCTAGTGGATACAAATCACACATATGCATGAGTAGCAATACCTAGGGTTAGATGGTTAAAACCCTTGCCATATGAAATCAAAGTGGATAAAACCTCTGCAACCATTATAGCTCTATTAGTAGAAGATATTGACAAGAGTGCAACCTCATTTGGAAACTATAAGGAAGCCAAATCTAGGATCACAATTGATTAGAAGATAGATATAGTTCTTAGAAAGAAAAACAAACTAGTGAAGAAGCTAAAAGAGAGATTTGGTGAAGGAGGTGAAGAAGAAGAAGAAGATGATGATGATGGAGAGGAAGAACAAGGCCAATCCCCATTCATACTAACATAAGACTTAGGTGAAGATCAAAGTGAAGATGTAGAAGGTGTCAAGGGAGAAAAATCCAAGGAAGACCTAAAGAAAAGACCAAGAAGAGGAAAGTTGAGTAGATAGTGGGGAAAATAGAGAAGCCTATGAAGAAACCACAACAAAAGCTAGCTTTACCTATGACTAGGTCAAGCACAAGGGAAACCATTGTTAAGGCTATAGAAGTAACTAAGAGTAAAGGTAAGAGAGAAGCTAATATAGTAGAGCTGAGTGAGCTTGCTAAGAAGACTTACAAAAGATTGAGGAGGAAGATCACATCTTAGAAGGATTCAAATGAGGAGAAGACCAAGTCAGATGATTTAAGTCCATAAAAGGTGGTAAGCCACAATCCCTCTTCTGATATTGATAAATTGTGTGAAAACATAACTACAAATGCAAATTTATCTATTTTTACACATATCGATTTTGATAACTTAGGAAAATTTGATAAGAATAAAGTAGAGGAGGCCATATATGAAATTGTGGCTGCATTTAAGACAAATCCTTTGGAAACTGCCAACTTGGTACCCAAAAGCCTATATGATAGAGTTGAGCAGAAATGGCAATATAGCTTGCTAGAAAAGAGACAAATTAGGGAAACAACATTAGCTCAAGTTATGCCACAGTTAGATAAAAGGAAGATTGCTAAAGCTATGGAAATGAATAAGAGTACATTTTCCTACAAATATAGAGCTTTTCATATCTTGAAGAAGAATATTGAAGATGTGGTTAACAAAAGTATACAAATTTGGAAAATAATCTATGGGTTAACCACTCCAGCAATCAAAGAGAAAGGTGAGCAAGAAATGCAAGAACCTAAGAAGAATGTTGAAGGAGAGAAAAAAAGGATGAAATCCAAGACAAGGAAGCTAATGCAGTAGGTACTAAGGAAGTAGTAGAGGAGGATACAATTGAAGATGACTAGCATGATGTACATGATGTGCAAATGCTAAGTACCAGTCCTCCACACACAGATAAAGAGAGTCAACAAGACTCATTTGCTATTATCAAGGATTTTTTGATAATTAAGCATACAATATGAATCCTTTGACTAAGGATGACTTGAAGAAAATCCTAAAAGACTCTACCAATGTAAATGTTATGCACAAATCTTATATTGGGGAGAGTTGATGAATTTCAAAAGGAAAAACATATATCTATATGGAAGCAACCAAAAGACACATCAAATATGCCCCCACCATCTATAGAGGGAAAATACAAGGAGTCATGGGATCTTTCACAAGATCAAGGTATAAACTAGGAATAGTAAGAGGTCACACAACTAACACCATCTAAAATTCCCATAGTTGTATTCCAGATGAAAGAGGTAGAAGCACAACATGTAGATACATCAATGCCAAGCTTACAAAGTTCAAGTTTATTAGTAGTGGTAACTATTGAGAATGATGGAATTGAAGTTTAAATAGGTCAAGAAGCAAGTCATGTACCTATACCACCACAAAAAGGTGAAGTACACAAGGAAGATGTCAAAACTAAAGAGTTGGATTTTACTACTAAGACAAAGGAATAGATTGTCATATAGACATTGGTCACATTGTTAGTTTCTAGAACTCTTCTTAGTAGTCAAACTCTTCAATGGTTGAGTACATAGGAAACCCCATTACAAATATCAAGGTTGAGTACCAGCACACCCAAGAGTGTTGAAGTTACATCATTTGAGGATGTAAGCCTAGACAAAGTGATTGAACTCCCAAAGTTTGAATTAAGCACAAACACTATTGAAGAAATGGGTATACTATAGGAAGCTCTTCAAAGGAAAAAGAGGCAAGAAATATTGAGGAGGGAATATAAGAAAAATCAAGTCTTACATGATATTAAAGACATATTATTTGATGTCTTTTAGCCTCCCAAAAATAAATGAAAGTAAGCCTATCATAGAGAAACTTGTCACTATTGTGGACAAGACAAAGGATGAAGACCTGGATTCTAATATAAAATTATTAGAATGGTCAAAAAGAAAGTTTCATACTAAGGTGCTAGAAAATATATCTAGTGTTATTGCACTTAGACAAGTTGATCTAGCAACCAAGATGGAGAGTGTGAAGATAGTGTTAGAGAATATCTTCTCTCTATACACTAAGTTATGAAATGTTGAATTATTCACACAAGAGATGCACAAGGATATTGATCAACTACCGGGAGATCTGTAACTCATAGGTAGTACTATCAAGCTATCTCCTGGTCAAAGTTAGATACATATACTGAGGTGACTATTGACTCAGAGTAGGCTTGCCAAGTTGCAAGCACAAGATGCTAATACCATATCTACTCTTATCAATATCTAGTCAATACTAACTCCTCACATGGAAGTGTTGTGTAAGGAACTAGCCTATGTAGAAACTTTGATGAAGAAAGATTCTCAAATTTCAACACATGATGTATTAGTTGACCTTGTTGCCTAGCTAGACATTCATTTTAAATCTCTAGAGGTAGCATGCAATAACTAGGATGCAACTTTGAAGATAATCATGGAGCTTCACAAGCCATTTTTGAACAAACAAAGAGTAAGTGTACAACCTAAATGACATAAGTGTCAAAAGGGGGACTATGAAATTTTAAAGGAGAATATTTGTCAAGGAAAATATCTATTGAGAAGGATTATGTGAGTAGAAAATAGAAATAAAGCATTTACTCAAGGGGGAGTAATAGAGTATGGGAGATGCAAAAATTTTGCAAAATTCTAAAATTCTAAAGTTTTGTATATGAGTTGAGTAATAAAGTATATATTGTCTAACTTATGCATAATGTATGAATGTATATATCATGATTTTTTTTTTATCACTCATGTCAAAGGGGGAGATTGTTAATCTCAGATTGGTTTTGACAAGGTAGTGACAAAAAAATTAGTCATAATCTAGCAGAATTATAGTGCAACACATATAGTGTATTCTAAGTGATCAGAGTGAGCCAAACAGTTAGTGTGAGCCAAGTGATCAAGGCATGCCAAGCATAAGTTTTCATCCAATACATGTTGAGCAATATAGATAGTTAGTGCTGAGTCATTCAGGTGTCAAGCAGACTATACATGTTGAGTGATTTAGATTTCAAGTAAACAAAGTGTGTTGAGCTATTTAGAAAATAAATTACAACATTAGGAGCATAGTGAAGGTTGAGCATCAGAGTCTTTGGATGCTAAGTGAACAATTTTTGACATAGTTGTTTGTAATGGCACAAACTTCTATATAAACCATTTTTGGGCTGACATAATCAAATGTTATGATTATGAGAGATAAGCATGGAGGTATATTGTGAATCCCTATGTAGTACATGCAACCAATCATAAAAAGGGAAGCTAAAGGTGGCAATATGGATCAACCATAGTCATTGATTCTTACCTAATCCATCCCCACCAATGTTTATTTAAAAAGGAATGCAAAGTGTGTAAAGAGATGAATGCTAAGTGTAGAGAGAGCATTTATGCTAGTTGAGATGGCTATGATAGAACTATGCAATGAAGAATCAATTTAAGAAGAATGGATTACATAAGTGAAAGGACATGGAAAACATATCTAATCAAGAGGATCAAGGTTCAATCAATATAGAGAAGATTTGACATCAAGCATAAAGGTGCCAATTGAAGGATCATGTTGTTGAATCATTCTAATAGGTGATACAAAGAAAATATCTTAACCGAGTAGCCCTAATAGGCTTTTGTAAATCTCTTAACTAAGAACTTTCTTTATTGTAAGTTTAATTCCTCTAACAAGGTTATACCTAATAGTCTTTGCAAGCCTTTAATAGGGTAGACCTTTCACAGGGTAGATCATAGATTATGATCAAACACATTATAGCCATAATAGGCCACACTTTACAACTATATTAGTGAAGATTTATGGGTGTCATCCCCACCCCAGTTTTACCTTCTCATTGGAGAGGTTTTGGGTAACCAATTTACTATGTTATGTGTTATTTATTCCATGCTATGGATGTGATGCATGTTATGTTATTTCAATTTACATGTTAACTAATGAGATGGGTGTTGGCGATATATTTTAGAGGAAAAAAATTTAAATTTTGAATCACCCCACCCCCCACCCCCCCCTCAAAACTTACTTTCTAATTTTTTATTTCCAATAGTTATTTCGAGAAGCTCTTGGTAAGTCATTGCTAGCAACAAGCCATAGGGGATTGATAGCATTACCCCAGGGCACAACCATTAAAATGGGAAATATTATTAGTACTAATTGGAAGGTGATGCCAATTGGGGCCATGAGTTCATGTAAGGTGAGAGTGTTACACAATGATGGGATTTGAGTGTGAAAGATAGGAGGGGAAGAGGAATGACTGCATCTAAAGGAAACAAGATGGGGTGGTAGAAAAAGGGCTCTATAGATACCTTGATACATTTGATCTAGTAAACATGTTCTCCCTCTTCTTAGAGGATCTAATTCTAATATTAGGAAATCATCTTTCTTTAGTTCTTCAAACACTAGGTCAATTTTCCCTTACAATGAACACTTCTGATATACTTGGGATCCAAGGTGAACTGCTTCTATTCATAATGGGTGTGCTTGTCTCAATCTTATTTGCTGCAACACACACTCCCAATACTCAACATAGACTTCTTCTCTTTCTAGTGCAAAGTTGACTCTTTGATACTCATCAAGGGATTTTTAATTTTTCTAGTAAAGTGTATTCAACTAGTTTATTATATCTTCTTATTTGTCTTGGAAGCCAAGGTTGGGCTGAATTACTGGGATTTGACCTTCATGAGGCAACACCATTTTTTCTCATGGAGTAATAGGCATGATTCTAAGAATTGAGTGCCAACAAGGGTAGGATATAAGTTATCCCAATAAAGCCATAAACAAACCTACTGAAGAAACTTATATATCAAGGAAGAGGCATAGGATTTTACCTTTTGATATGGGAAGAGATGTGAACTAGAGATTTTGAAAAAATTCCCCAACAAAGTCACCAAAAACTTTGGGTTAATAATTTATCTTAGTTTCTTGGTTTGTACCTTGACTATTGGTGTGCCCAATAGTGATGGAAAATAGAACAGTTAATGATAGAATGGGTCAATATAGTAATCTATCATAAACCCCTAAATTGAAAGGTACAACTCCCATATAATGCAAATATTTAAAATGATTTTTTTTAAAGTTTTGGGGTATGCTCTTAACTAGAGAGTAGAATAGGTAGAACTAGATTGCTTGATACTTCAAACAATCTAGACAATTTTCAAATCAAACACCTATTATGAAATCTATTCTACCTTGGATGCAAGACTATCTACCATAACATGAGAGAGAAAAAGAGTGATTATTTTGGCAATGCCCAAATTGCTAAAGAGATTGAGATTTGACAATACTCAGATTGTCTCCTTTTCAACTACTCCATTAATCAAATCCCAAACTTCTTATACAATCAATGACATGCACATGAACTAATACAGACCACATAGGAGAATAAAGTAATACTTGTAATGAAGAAAGTAAAGCTTAAATTCCACTGGAAAAAAAGAAACAAAACCAAGTTTATTTGCAATCTTTCAATTTTTATTTACAACACATTCATCCCAAGTACCATACAAAAACTAAATGAACAACAAAATTAAATTGTAGACTCAGATTCACACATAATAGTCCCAGCAATAGGGGTTTTCCCACAAAGTAATTTTTTGATTGGATTAATTTCTTGAAAGTTACATATATAGGCCTCTTTAGAATGGCCAGTTACATTTGATGATTATATTGTAGTGAATCTCTAAATAGAGGATGCTAAAAATAGGACTTGACTTGGTCATCATCCATTATAGAGTCTAACCCTATGGATAAAATGCCAAAAATGGCTACACAAAGAATTTGAGAAAGAAGAGAAGGCGACTCTTGTCTTAAAGAGTGTCAGAGCATCAAAATTTCTTTGGGATTATAACCTTAGCTCTATATAATTTCATTACATTAGTTACATTATTTAATTCATTAACACTTGGGATCATGATGTTATCAGCTTGAATCATCCAGTAATCATGCATCTCTGTCAACTCTTCCACTTTAGCAATCTTTGTTTGGAGCTTCTCTGATGCATGCCTTAAGATGGAATTTGTTGTTGAAAGATTTTGGATCTTGATACATGGAAGTTGGATAGATTGGTATCTTAAATGCTAGGAATTTGACCTTCATTTACTTGATGTCCACCAATTGACCATTACTAGTTACATATGATTTCGTATGTAGCACCTTTAAATATTCAAAAATCTTTTCCATGACCTTCTACACTAGATCATACACATCCTTAAGCTCATTTGCAGATCTTATAGAGCTTTCTAGTATGAACTTTGTTGATTTCTTCCAATGGAGCAATGGTTCTTGACCTATTTTTAGAATCATGTGGCTTGTGGCCATGTTAGTTTGCATATCAATTATCTCTTGTAACAAGGCCAATTGTTCTGTTAAGTTTTTTGATGCCTTGTGCATTGTCACCTAATGACTAGACATTGCTTCCCTTAACATATCACTATCTAATAGTAGATTTCTAAGGTTCTTAGTAAGAGGGGGACCTTGGGCCTTCATTTGATCAATCCATAAGTGCTCAATCTAACCAAATTTCCTCTCCCATTGGAGCTTCAAAAAAAAGGTCTTGTGCACTTGGGTCAAAAGTACTTGTAGAGGTGCTTCCAAGTGTAGCTTTGATATAATTCATCAATCCCTTATTTGAGGCTTTGAGTACTTCTTTCTCTACCCTTAACTCATATAGTCTATCCTTTATCTTTTCATTGGTTCATTTCCATATATTAACCATGGAATCATGCATGGGAGTACCAAAGTTGATTGTTTTGATCTGAAAATCCTTGAAAATGAGTTTGTGAAACTTGCCCTCTTTTTGATGTTTTTCTATCTCCAACAACATATGACTAGTAGAGGGATTAGTGGCTAATGCTTCTATTCACTTTTGCCTCTTCATCTTCTTTGATTGTGGCTGAGAAAAAGTTGCCTGTGTGATGAGGTCTTTGGATGGGACAACATCCTCATACCATCACTTTCTCCATTCAATGGTCTCTTCCAACCATTAATTAGTTGAAAGGACATTGATCACTAATTGTAGGGTTTTGGGATTGAAGAGCTTACTTACCACTAGGGGCATTTCCTTGCTAGTGGCAGTGGGGAAAGTAGTCACTTTAGTAACTAAGAGGGCCAAGGTATCACCCTAATAAGATGCATCTTATTCTTGACCATCCATGGGATTGTTGTCACCATCAAGTTTGATGACTTGCACATGGGAAGAAGGCTTGGCCACTAAATTCTCCTACTCCTTCTTTTTCTTCTTTTCCTTATCCCTAAACATTCATTTGTGTAGTAGAGATCCTCCTCCACAATTTGGGGTAATCTAGATATTCTTTCTTAGAGGTTTATCTCTACCTCCACCAATGGACTTGGTTGGACCCACTAATGTTGAGGTAGTAGTAGTGGTGGAGGTAGATACAATTGACTAAGCAGACATGGAAGATACTCCACCAATAGAGCCCGTACTTCCTATTCTTTTCTTTCTTTCTTTGGTCCATTCCACCTATTTATCCATCCTTTTGATGATCCCATGCATTAGGACCTCCATTGTGTTGATAATAGGACTAGAGTTGACACAATAGTAGTCTTCTTGATTTTCTCATAGGATAAGGGATGGATATAGGAGTCATCATCTGCAAGGTCAAAAATATTAATACAGTCATTATACATTTTAATTTCATCAATTGTTAGCTTGGACCAATGCCTCTCCCTAGTTCAGTATTCATCATGACATCTAGCTCAATATTCTTCTATGTTTGGAACATTTTTGTGAGTGTATCTCAAATTTAGATGATCTTTCACAAATTTCACTGGGTCATACTGAGGCCTGACTACTTCACAATCAACTAGTTTGGTTTTTCTTTCAAAAAATTTAACTAGATTTCATCCATTAGATCTAGAAGCAAAGGAGTAAGGTCCAACCACTATTGTGAAGGAAATCCTAACTATTTTATTTACATTGGAACACAAGTTGTTCACTTCTAGTATTTTATAATATAATTCAACAAGGAAAACCTTGTCCTTGCGATTCCTAGGGAGCCTTTTGGGAAACCCATAAAAGCACCATTGCACAGGTAGGAGAAGGTCAAGAATTGGATGAAAGAGCACCCGAACTGGCTGATAGCCAAAATAGCTTTAGATGAAAACCTTCCCCCAAGGCATCCTTGTAATTCTTGGCATAATCCCATCATGAAGGTATCATTGACTTTCAGATTCTCTTTGAATCTCCTTTGTACTTGAAGGTGTTGGTAGAACTCTTACACCCTTGTATTCTCATCATAGTCTTCAATATTGGGAAGACCCAACTAGAGGTGATGTGTAGCTAAGGCATATATCAAATATGAAGACATATAGAATTGCTTGAATGCCTTACCTAAATTTAACAATGAGGTAAGCTCATCATATATATTTTTAGCCCAATCGATCTGCATTCCTTTGACACATATGGATTGAACCAAAAAGAATTGATGCTCAATGAAGTCTAGGATTTCTTCCTTTGCTTTCAATCTTAGTAAGAGTGCCAAGATGTTGATGATTTCTCTTTTTAAATTGGCTCCAAAAGAGTCTTAGATATTTTACTCCTTTTGGAATGAGGTGTTTGGAACTAGGTTCTCTACATATCCTCTCTTCTCAAAGTCTTCTTTTCATTGAACAAATATGCATAGGATGAGAAGTTGATGTTGTAGTATTCTTCCTTCATTGGCATGCCAAATTCAAAATGCATCAAGGCCTTATTTATCGAGAGAATTATAGACTAATCAAGCAAAAATATTTTATTTATTTCTAAATTATATCTCTTGATACATTCTCTCACTAGTTATGGTGCTTGCACAACCATAGGGAATTTGACAACTTCTACCAATCCACTTTCCTTCAACTTCTAGGTTATTGGTTAAATGGGATGAGAATTAAGCCTTTTATGGACATCACCTAAGTCATAAAATTTGACTGAAGTATCCTTGAGATCTTTCAATTCACTTTCCAAGCGCTAATTAGTCAATCATATCCTACTACTCTGATTTCTAATAAATAGTCATTAAAACAATGGGAAAGCAATTTTGAGATAAATCCAATCAAATAGATGCAGAAATCCAAATGTTGGTTGTACACAATGAAATTAAATGCAAACAATGGTCATAATGGTGAGATTTGTAATAAATTTGATAGTTAATTACTATTTAAAACTTTCCACTTCTATCCAGATAAGGATTCACAAATCTAAAAAATGTATAACTCACTTAAAGTCATATAGTAGCAAGAATAGCCACTTACCGAACTAAGGGATTTTGATTTAATGGAAAGTCCCTTATTTACTTTAGAATCTAGAGCAAGGGTTTACATGATAATTATTTATATGTAGAGGAGAAAGTGTAGACCTATCTTTCTAGAAGCTTGCCTTCCCTTTGATTCAAAATCATAATCTAGACAACAATCCTTCAATACATTGGACACTTCATTTAACTATTCTCTACATCGAGCACTTGAACACTTAGTTTCCTTTATATTGGGGCACTCCTTTTGTTGGATACAATTTTTCAATTGTGTGTTGTCTTTGATGATATGAAAATGTCATATCAGTTATCAAATAGAGTCTACCGAGCTTAGTTGGTCAGCAAGGCAATTCTCAGTATCTACCAAGCTCAGATGGTTAGAAAAAGAAAATTACAAAGTCTACTAAGTGTTCCTGGAAGTTACTCTATGGAAACAATTTCTACTGAGCTCACTCAAGCATCAAAGGTTTCTATGATAGAAGTCAGTTTCTATTGAGCTCACAAGGTCAGCAAAGGAAATTCAGTGTTTACCAAGTTCACTCGGTCTCCAAAGGATTTTGAAAAATTTGCAGTGTTTATCAAGCTTTAGTTGGTTAACACTGGAAATTATTTTTGGAATAGTGTCTACCGAGCAGGGTTAGCCAATGAAGGATTTCATTTTTTTGGGAAATAAAGTTTAATTGTTTCATGTAATGTTTGTATCTAACTAATGTAATGATTATTTGTAAATGTAACTTGTAAATGAGTCGACTGGATAATTTGTAAAGTATAAATAAAAGGTCAAGTTGTGAATTCAAAAGTATGGATGGATGAATGAATGAGCAAGCATGCAAGTGAGTTAATTGTGTGAAGAGGAAAGTGTGAGCAAATTTTGAAGAAGGATTTGATATTCTTGAGGAGAAGTAAAGGTGTATTCGATCAGAGAGAATCTAGTGAAGTAGAACAGAGATCTATAACAAAAAAGTTCAGTTGTATCTCATTCAGGTCACTTCATTGTTACTTGTTCATCATTGTAGTAGTGATTCCTAAATCTCTTAATAGAGTTGGTGTAACAACCATTTTTGTAAATCCTCTAACAAGGTGGATAGTTCTATTGAATTTTTCTAAAGTCCTCTAGCAAGGCCACTCCTAGCAATGTGATTAAATCCTTTAACAAGGTCACACCTAATAGTGTGTTTTGTAACCTTTAATAGGGTTGGCTCCTAACAGGGCTCACTTCAGAAGAGTGAAAATTAGTAGCTAGTTACTTGGTGGTTTTTCCCATATTGGGTTTCCACGTTAAATTTGGTGTCTCTTGTGTTCATGTTATTTCTTTTATGCATGCATGTTAAATATTTGTGAATGCTTAAAGATCAGTGATAAGTTAACATACATCTATTGAGTTACAACATTTTTCTATGTGGCTACTGAGTAACATTAGTAACTAAGTTTATAAGACATCTGAGAGATTTGTAGATTTATTTTTGTGGTAACTGATTCACCCACCCCCCCTCTTAGTTACTCCATCTATATTTCCAACTATTGGTATTAGAGATTTTGGTGCTTGTAGGAAGGATTTCAAGGATCTAAGCTAAAGATCAGGATGTCTTACAATAGGGAAATTTAAAGGATTAACAGGGATAACTTTTTAGCATGGCAAGGTCTCATGAGACTCCATCTGGCTTCCATTAGAGATACATGATTGAAATATCTTGATGAAGCATATGTAACTCCTTTTGGTACACTATCTATCAATGACATTATTGAGAAGAAGACTCATAATGCCATGATGATAGACATTGCATTTTCCCTAAGCTATATAGAATTTGATGATATCAAGGACTGCAAAACTACCTTTGAAATGTGGAACAAGTTGAAATATATCTATGGAGGTGATGACAATGTGAGAAGAGCCAAAGCAAAAAGTCTAAAAGGACAATTTGATTAGATGAGGATGAGAGAGGATGAAAATATTTCCAAATATGTTGAAAGAGTCAAAGTAGTTGTTAGTGTAATCAAGGCTTCTGGAGGAGACATTGAGGAGGAAACATTTGTAAGTAAAGTTCTTAGAACATTACTTTCCATTTATGCAATTAGAGTTTCTGCAATTCAAGAAAGAAGATGTGAAGCAAATCATAAGATAAATTTAGAGGTCATAGTAGGAAGATTGACTGCATTTGAGCTAGATAACTATGACAACTATGTTATAGCTTCCAAGAACATTGAATCAACATTTGAAGCCAAGATTTCACTCAAAAAAAAGGGCAAGAAGATAAAGGATTCTCAGTCAAAAAGTGAAGAAGAATTAGAACAGAGTTCTGACAGTGATCTTGAGGTGGTTGAAGCTCTACTAGCAAGAAAATATTCTAGAGGCAAAGGAAAATACAAAGGTAAGGTTCCTCTAATCTATTTTTCATATAAGAAAATTGGACATATTGCTGCTAAGTGCCCAAACAAGCAAAATAAGGATGAGAAGAAAGGTCACAAGTGTAATGGCAAGAAAGATTTTAAATCATTCAAGGACAAAAGTAAGAATACATGTTTCATGGCTAAAGATTCTAATGATTCTAATGATGGTGAAGATGAAATTGTTTACATTTCTATGAAAGATGAATCTAATAATGATGAGGGAGATAAAATGACACTTATCTCTCATGTGAGAAAAAATGATACATGGATCATAGATAGTGGTTGCTCTCATCATATGACTAGTGACAAAACAAAGTTTGAATATTTTGAAGACTATGATGGTGGTAGTGTGAGATTTGGAAATAATAAACTTTTTTGCATAAAAGGAAGAGGAAGAATCTCACTAACCAAAGAGCTTGTATGTGATAATGCCTATTGGGTTGAAGGTCTAATTTTTTTTTTTGAGTGTGGCATAGCTACTCAATAATGGATTCAAAGTGGAATTCATGCATGGAAAAGCAAGACTGCTAGATGGAAAAGGAAAGCTGATTGGATCAGGCATACAAACAAAAGGTAACTTATTTTATCTTGAACTTGGTGAATGTTCATGCTTTATTGCTCAAGTTGCAGAAAGTTGGTTATGGCACAAAAGGTTATGTCATGTGAACTTTGATAATATATTGAAAATAAGAAAATTCAGGAAAGTAAGAGGCATTCCTAGTACAAAAAAACCTGAGGTTGGTCTATGCAAGAATTGTCAGATTGGTAAGATGGGAAAGACTAGCTTTAAAAGTAAGAACTATTAGTCTAAAGAAGTTTTGGAAATTGTGCACACTAATTTTTGTGGACCTATTGGAATTGAGAGTTATACTAAAGTTCTTCATTCTTTTTGTTGATGATTACTCTAGAATGATTATTGTCATGTATCTGAGAGAGAAATTAGAAGCATTTGAGAAGTTCAAATGGTATTTGGCCAGAGTTGAGAAGAAAATAGGGAAAAGACTAAAATGCTTGAGGTTAGAAAAAGGTGGTGAATTCATCTCCCATTAATTCAATAACTTTTGCATTGAAAGGGGAATCAAAAGACAACTATTAGCCCCTAGAACTCCCAAGCAAAATGGAATAGCTGAAAGAACAAATAGATCTATAATGGATTATGCAAGAACTTTAATGATTGAAAAGAACATTTCTATTAAATATTGGAAGGAAGTTATCAACACTACAGTTCATACCTTGAACCGAGTACAACTAAAGAAGGACTCATTCAAAATCCCCTATGAGTTATGGTATGGCTATAAACCTAATGTAAGTTACCTAAAAGTATTTGGAAGTAAATGTTATATTCTAAAAGAATCTAGAAAAGGTAAATTTTATGTGAAGGGTGATGAAGGAATATTTTTGAGATATCCTTGCAAGAATAAAGAATATAGATGTTTGAATTTGTCTACTCAAAAAGTCAAAAAGTGCACATGTGAAAGTTGATGAGTTTACACAAAGGACTGAAGAAGAAAGAAAAAAGAAACTAGAAGATTATAGGAGATTCATTTTCATTAAACCTGATATAGTACCATATACATCTATCAATTAGGAAACTTCTACTCCTAAGTCTTTAGTCACTGAGTTGCAAGAAGTTCAAACCAAGCTACAAGAACCCGAGTCACATTCAGATGCTACTGAGCCAATGCCTATTGAGTCTAAAGGACCTGAGTAGTACATAGAGTAGTCAGAGCTAGAAGTTAAAACTCAAAATGAAGATAGTGGAACTCAGTCAAAAGGAAAGGAACCTATATTAGCCAAGTATGTTAGGAGACATCATGTACTAGATCAAATCATTGGAGATAAATCTAAAGGTACTATGACAAGAAGTAAGCTAAAAGGTACTTATTTACTTGCTAATTTTGAACCTAGAAATATCAAAGATGCATTAGAAAAAAAAAGTTGGATTGAGGCTATGAATGAAGAGATAGAGAAAATAGAGAAGAACAAAACATGGACTCTTGTACCTAGGCCTAAAGATAAAAATGTGATTGGAACTAAATGGGTATTTAGAAATAATTTGAATGAAGATGGTAAGGTGTCAAGGAACAAAGCTAAACTAGTATGTAAAGGCTACTCTCAAGAAGAAGGAATAGACTATGGAGAGAATTTTGCTCCTATTGTAAGATTGGAAAGTGTTAGGACCTTACTTGCATATGTTGCACACAAAGGATTTAAGGTATATCAAATGAATGTCAAATTTGCATTTCTCAATGGTATTCTAGATGAAGAAGTTTGCATTGAACAACTTGAAGGTTTTTTTGATCTAGACAAGAAGGACATAGTCTACAAATTACACAAAGCATTCTATGGTGTGAAACAAGCCCTTAGAGCATGGTATGAAAGATTGCATAACTATCTTATTCAGATTGATTTTCAGAGAACTAATGATAACAATAGCTTGTATATCAAGGAAGGACCAAATAAAAAGATTGTTTTGGCAGAAATATTTGTGAATGACACTTTTTTTTATAGGAAATGATGATCTATGCAAAGAATTTTTAGAGTAAATGAACAAAGAATTTGAAATCTCAATGTTTGGTGAGATTAAATTATTTGTTGGTCTTCAAATTTAGTAGAGCAAGAATGGTATCTACATTATTTAGTCTAAATACATCAAGGAGATACTCAATAAGTTTGGTATGGAAGATATTAAACTAGTTGGGACTCCCATGTGTACTAGACTAAAGCTTACCAAGGATGATGAATCAAAGGAGATAGATTAGACATTATATAGATCAATGATTGGAAAGTTGTAGTATGTAGTTCATACAAGGCCAGATATTGCTCTTGCAGTTGGTATAGTTGCAAGATTTTCAGCAAAACCAAGAGAAAATCACATGATGGCAATCAAAAGGATCATGTGATTCTTGAAAGGCACTGAAGATTATTGATTATGGTACAAATTTGGAGGTAATTTGGACTTGAATGTGTTTATTGATGCAGATTGGGCAAGAAAAATTGATGACAGAAAGAGTACAAGTGGAGGAGCATTCTTTCTTGGAAAGAGGTTGGTTTCTTGGACAAGTAAAAAGAAAAATTGTACATCCCAATCTACAACAGAAGCAGAATATGTTTCAACAAGAGTGAACTATTCTAATATTGTTTGGTTCAAGTAGTTATTGGAAGGCATGAAGGTGGAGATCAAAGAACCTGTTGTTATGTTTTGTGATAATACAAGTGCAATCAACATATCTAAAAATCTAGTGATGCATTCAAAAACCAAGCACATTTCAATAAAGTATCAATTTGTCAGAGAATTGGTGCAGGATAAGAAGATTAGATTAGAATATGTCCATACAAAAGAAAAAATTGCTGACCTATTCACCAAGCCATTACCTAAGGATGCATTCTTGTATCTAAGAGGTAAGTTAGGGGTCATTCCCCTATCTGAAGCTCACTAAAATGAAATTTTAGTGTTGCATCAACATGAACCAAGTTGAAGATCTATCAATTGATGTAGGATAATCAAGGGAACATTTCATATGAATCAGTACTTAAGGTACATTGTTACTCATTTGCCTTGTGTTGTCTTTGGCATGTGTTGTCAAAGAGGGAGAGTATACTATCATATCTTTCTAAAAATTTAATTTCTTTGTAAAGAGTTTTCTGTTTGAAAAGAAGCTATGTAATTCCTTTATAGAGGGAGCTTACTATATTTGAGAAGTTTGTGGCATAAAATCTAAGAGGGAAAAATATTCTATTAGAAAAAGACTTGTTCTCAAATTTCATTCTGCTATGAAATGTTGTGTTGCCATCAATGCCAAAGAAGGGGATTGTTGGATACAATTGTACAATTGTGTGTTTTCTTTGATGTTACAAAAATGTCATATCAATTATCAGACAGAGTCTACCGAGCTTAGTTGGTCAGCAAGGCAATTCTTAGTATCTATCGAGCTCAGTTGGTCAACAAAGAAAATTATAGAGTCTACCAAGCATTCTTGGAAATTACTCTATGGAAATAGTTTCTACCAAGCTCACTCAGGCATCGAAGGTTTCTGTGACAAAAGTCAATTTCTAATGAGCTCACAAGGTTAGAAAAGGAAATTCAATTTTTACCAAGTTCACTCAGTCTCCAAAGGATTTTACAGAATTTGCAACATTTACCAAGCTTTAGTTGGTTAACATTAGAAATCATTTATGGAACAGTGTCTACCGAGCAGGGTCGGCCAATGAAGGATTTCATTATTTTGGAAAATAAAGTTTAATTGTTTCATGTAATGTTTGTAGCCGACTAATGTAATGATTATTGGTAAATGTAATTTGTAAATGAGCCAAATGGATAATTTGTAAAGTATAAATAAAAGGTCAAGTTGTGAATTCAAAAGTATGGATGGATGAATGAATGAGTGAGCATGTAAGTGAGTTAAATGTGTGAAGAGGAAAGTGTGAGAAAATTTTGAAGAAGGATTAGATATCCTTGAGGAGTAGCATAGGTGTATTCAATCAGAGAGGATCTAGTGAAGCAAAACATAGATCTGTAATAGCAAAGTTCAGTTGCATCTCATTCAGGTCACTTCATTGTTACTTTTTCATCATTGTAGCAATGATTCCTAAACCTCTTAACAGAATTGGTTTAACAACCATTTTTGTAAATCCTCTAACAAGGTAGATAGTTCTATTGAATTTTCCTAAAGTCCTCTAGCAAGGCCACTCCTAGCAGGGTGATTAAATCCTTTAACAAGGTCACACCTAACGGTGTGTTTTGTAACCTTTAACAGGGTTGGCTCCTAACAGGGCTCACTTCAAAAGAGTGAAAATTAGTAGCTAGTTACTTGATGGTTTTTCCCATATTGGGTTTCCATGTTAAATCTGGTGTCTCTTGTGTTCATGTTATTTATTTTATGCATACATGTTAAATCTTTTTTAATGCTTAAAGATCGGTAATAAGTTAACATACATCTATCGATTTACAACATTTTTCTGTGTGGCTACCGAGTGATTGCAGTAACTAAGTTTATAAGACATCTAAGGGATTTGTGGATTTGTTTTTGTGGTAACTAATTCCCCCCCCCCAAGTTACACTATCTATATTTCCAACAGCTTTATGATTGATTTCACCAGAAGCATCTTTCTAGCATCTCCCCATAATATTCTCATGTTATACTTGGATAATTCTTTATTTTTCTAGTCTTATGGAGAAGTAGCCTTTTAAATTTCTAAAGGATGGAAAAACACCTTTGAGACCATCACTTTCGTAAGGAAGAACCACTTCAAAGAATTTTCTTTTGTTTTGGCTAGTTACCTTATCTATCCTTGAGATAAAATATCGACCATGGATTCACCATCTCAGTGATGCATATCAAAGGCTCGGATTTATTTATTTTTAATATTGCATCTGGGTCCCACTTAATGCATAAAATCTTTGAATGGAGTGTGGGCCTTCTTAGCTTCAAAAATAGAACAAGAATTGTTCATTTTGAGCAAATGAGCTGGTGAAAAAATGCAACCTTGTTTCTTTGCACATAAATAGATCTTGAACTTAGAACTTTGATTTGAGACTTTCTTAACTCTTGCTTTCACTTTTCTTGATCTTTTCATTGTAAGTCGAGTGGGTGTACATCTAAAAATGTTGTCATAACTATGTTCTTCAAATTCCTACTCAATGAAGTTTGCCAAAGGTGGATAGCTAGTTGAATAATTTAGAATCTAAAGGAAACAAATATTCTTGATTAAGAGAAGAATTGCAAAAACATGTAAGACTATCTTCTCATTGGGAAGATGCCCAAATGACATCCAAACTATACTTAAATCACCTAAGACCTTAATGCATTGGAATGAAAAAAATTCCATATAGATGCATAAGGGGAAGTGGAGCATGGGAAACCTAGAAAAGACACAAAGTGGGAGTCTTGGGAAGCTTGACAAGAAGATGGCCACCTAGGGGCTCTCTAGACAAGCAATTGGACAAAAATGCAATAAATGTCATCAAAATAGAAACTCAAAAGGGATAGACTAGAAGTTTGGTAATAATAACTTAAACTAGAAATAAGACCAATTCATAATTGACATTAATATTTAGGGCATGCATTTTTAATTGCATATATTTATTATTATTCTTATTTAATTTAGATTGATTATAATTTAGGTACATGCACCTATTTTTAAAACAAGGACATGAAGATTAAGATTATTTTAAATATATATAAATAAATAAAAACTATTAAAAATTATACTTTTTAGAAAGATTAGTATAGGGTTATGATCATGTGTAAAATCTTGTGTTATGCTAATTTTATTTTATTATTGAAATAAATCCTTGAACATTATGTTTATCGCTTTGTCAAAAATAGGGTGGTAAGAGTTACCAACCACTAAAAGGAATCCAATGAGGGGTCTTCATTTAAAAGCCCATACCTTTTTTGTTTTAATCTTCAAATATTTTAAAATATGTATAATAGAGACTTCATTTGAACCCAATTGACACATACCATAGGTCCCTTCAATGGAGGATCTTGAAGATTTTCAATGAAATTTATTTTCTAGGACTTGCTTTTTTTCAAAACATCATAGATGTGGATCACACCATCATGCTTCCACCTTCTATTAATATACATGAATAATTATATTATTTCTATGTGAATTTAATATTTTACATGCATATTGGATAGTTTTTAAATTCTTTTAAATATATTGTCCATTAGGGTTCACATGTATCTAAAAGATGGGACAAAATTATTATATTAAAGTTTTCATAATAATCTTGATTTCCATTTAGTGTGGACCTATTTTGATGAAATTTTATATCATAATTACATATCAAAAAATAACAAAATCTTCTTTTGGGAGTTGGATTGTTTTATATTATTCAAACAACTTTTCCTATACATAATCTCACACATCTAAACTTATCATACTTTCATCTACACATATTTATAAATGCCAATAACTTTCTATGATATTATTACTTCTATGTGTAGACATTAATTCTCATGCAAATGTTTGTATTTTCTTATCTTGGATCAATCCCATTGTATGGGGGAATGACTTGCACCACATATAATTTAGAATTTGCAAGCTCTTTCCTATTTCAATACTTATTAGCCAAGTTAATATATGTTTGTATTAATTTCCTTACATGATTGGTATTGAAGGGTGTTAAATTTGTATGAATTCATCAAGAAATTCATATTCACAAGTCCTAAGAACTTTGAGGAGAATCACTTTAAGAGCACTACAAAATAATCTAATTCTAGATCATACCCATGTAAGATACTTTTTTTGGTTTCTTAGCATTTACCTCAATGTTGTAACGATGTTGAAACAAGGGGTTGACTAAATATTATAATTTGTTATGCCAAATTGACATTAAGATAAATTGGAATAAATATGGAGAGAATTAATAAAATAAGATAAAGAACTAATAGAGTATGTACTAGTGAAACTCCAACTAGAGTTACACCCTGCCAGGGAGATTAAAGAAATACTTGGGCAAACAAGGCCACTATTCAAAATGAAGAAGAGGTTAACAAGATTAATTTATGGTGGCACTAAATATGTTGATGGATAAATAGAGGATTTATTGAAGAAATATTTGAAGCTAGAATATGTTGAGGGTGAACAACTCAAAAAGAACATATAATTGTTATCGATGATGAACAAGACTTATTGGAGCCACACTATTTTTTACGTTAAATAGGTTGACTTTGTTTGGGATGTTGGAGGTGTGAAGATGACAATTGATGATGATGATACCCAACAAGTACAAGAGAAACCTATGAAAGTTCTTAGTATGACATGAATTAAACAAGTAATGAAAGAACTTGATGCCATTGTAGAATATGGTTACTAGGGAATAAAGAGAAAATGCAAAATACAAAAATAAATATTTGTAAGATATGAAGAGATAAATACATCTAATACATTCATATACTTTAGAAGACATCAATAAACATTTTAAACTTATTTTATAGACTTTTTCATTGTTTTAGCGAGCAATATCTTTTTCAAATAAATAACTTAACCTATAAATAAGACAAATTCATAATTCACATTAATATTTAATGCATGCTTTTTTTATTTCATATGTTCTTTATTATTCTTATTTAACTTAGTTTTATTATAGTTTGGGCACATACATACATATTTGAAACAAGGATCTCATTATGAAAATTTAGATTTTTAAAAAAAAATACAAATTAATCAAAAACTATTAAAATTTGTACTTTTTAGAAATATTACTATAGTGTTATGATCATGTGCAAAATCTTGTTTTATGCTAATTTTATTTTATTGTTAAAAAATTCCTTGAACCAACATTTATCCCTTTTTCAAAAATATGGTAGTAATTATTTTAAAAACCACTAAAAGGATTCCAACAAAGGGTCCTCCTTTAAAATCTCATCCCCTTTTTGTTTTAGTCTTTAAAAATTTAAAAATATGTAGAATAGAGACTTCATTTGAACCTTATCGATATTCCTTCAATGGAGGATCTTGAAGGTTTTCAATGAAATTTATTTCCTAGAATTTGTTTTTGTTCAATATGTCATAAATGTGGATCACACCATCGTGCTTGCACCTTCTATTAATATAAATTAATTATTATTTTCCTTTATGTACATTTATAAGTTACAAGCATGTTGGCTAGTGTTTAAGTACTTTCAACTACATGTTCCATTAGTGTTTGCATGCACCTACGTGCTAGGGAAAATTATAATGCTAAAGTTTGCATACTATGCTAATTTCCATTTATTTTAGATCCATTTTGATGAGATGTTTTATCATAATTACATACCAACAAGAGCTCTACCGACCTTGAGTCCCTCAAATAACACATTTTAGATAGAAAAAAATATAGATAAACATGATGATTTCAACATTATAGAGAACATAATAAAGAATGTTTTTAATATTTGATAAGTTGAAGACATAATTACAAAATAAATAATATGTTAAAAAATGTGTTTAAATTTAATTTTGATAGTTTGAATAATGATACAAGACTTTTACATCACATCATGCAACATATTAGTTTATATTCCCATCTTTCTTGGACTAACTATATTTAAGGTCAATTGTCATGTGTTCTTGCCCTTTTCTATTTTAAAATATCTTGATATGGCCTTGCTTGAATACTGTAGAGACCAAATAAATAAAAATTGATTTTACTATTGAAATTAGTGTAATTTTGTAGATCACATATCATACCTATGAAGAGTGCTACTATGATTTAGAATTCGAATCTAAGATAATAGTAAACAATGAGCATCTTGTGTCCAATTTATTACTTTTTAGATAGTCTTGATGCTCTATTGAGAATCCTAAAGCATGTAGTGTGAATATTTGTGTTGTGGTTTTTTGGGCCTTATATATGATGTCATTTTTCTAGTTCTTCTTTTCAGTTAATATTCCTTTCTCTTTTTTTGCTTGTTTTAAGATAGATCTTCTTATGCCCTTTTCTATAATGTTTTTTCTCTATCATTTTGGGTTGTTTCTACGAATACACTATTTTTCTTGCTACTTCTTATTAACTAAAGTAATCTTTCTCTTTTGTTCTTGTATTAGGAGAGTGGTTTTCCTTCCCTTTACTATGCCTATAGAAGTGGTGGTGGTTATTGTTGATGGTTTGTAATGCCCTGCCAAGGGATCCAAAAGAAGTTAGCCTAAAGTTTTATGAAGTTGGTCAAACATTTTTTTAAAAGTTAAAGATAATAACTTAAAAGAAATAGTTATAACATAGAGGAAGCATTTAACATTCACATAAATACATACCATAAAATAGATTACAATTCTTAAGGGTCCCATGATGTTGAATCACATTTAAGTTTAATTAATAATAAATCTAATATATAATAAATCCACATCAAATAATAATATACCAATATGAATCCATTTAAATAATATACAATTATATATGATGCCACTTGACAATAAATAGAATGTAGAATCATCCAATATACAGGTCACAAGGTATGAAAGGCTGAAATAATATACATCATGCAATAAATTACATCATCTCTTAAGATCTTATGAAATCAAATACAATACAATAGTACAACTATCCATCATAAAAATACAAGAATAGATAGAAAGGAACATCTACAAAAATACATCTAGTAGTGACATTTAACAATCAGATCTCAATATAAGAAAAAAACACTACCACCCAACCTTGTGGAACCTAAATGGCCCACTCCCACCATGCTGAGGAGATAGTCTCAAGTCCCAAATAGGGTAACAAACTCAACAATGAAATCCAACCTCTAGGTTTAAGGAATCACCTAAAATCAATCTAACTCAAAGGTACCAAGACATAAGTATCAACTAATCCCATAGGAAAAATAGACACGTAGGAAATCTACTATGCAAGCAGGCAATCTAACTTGACCCCAACCCCCTAGTGACTCTATGCAATACTAGTATCCTTTCGTACTAAAAATGCATATTAACAATGCATGGTCGCAACCAAGAATTCTCTCTACTCCCATCCTAGTCTATACAAGCACTCGAGGCATGGGCGAGAACATATAAAGAATCTTATTAAGTTCATTTTATTCCCATTTAGTGTAGTGTTTTCACTTATTAAACAACTTACAATTGGTTACCTTGGCAACCACTTTGGGCCCCCACCTCCATTGTAAGCCACTTTCCGACATTACATATAGATAACCTACCCTAAGCTCATAAAAAAATCACAAATAAAAGAATCATAGTATTTCACCTCAGTCCTATACAAGTGATTGGAAAGTATAAAAAGGTAAATCACAATAACCCCTCAGTTCTTTACAAGCAATTAGAAAGCATCCCAAAAGTATTGATCAAAGACTCAAAAAGGTTAAGTCAAACATGTCATAACATGGAATCACCAAGAAAAATTCATACAAACACCTCAGTCCTATAAAAGTGACTGGAAAAAAATTCAAATATAATTGATTGAAGACTCAAAGGTTATATTAGATAGTCACACCATTCACTTTAGTTTCACACAAGAACACTGGAAAGGAATAACAATCAATGCATCAAAACACCATAGAGAATACCAAACACATTACCGTAGTTGAGTATAAAAGATCAAGATCAAAACATCATCATGACATCACAAAACAGAACTCTAGAACCTCTGGTAAACATCAAGATTGGCCAAAGTAAAGACAAACCCAAAAACCCCAACACTAGTAAATCACACATTACATAAAGTGCATACAAAAGTGAATTTCATAATTCATTAGGTTTTGAAAACCCTAAATTTCAATATTTACTAAAAAAATTTAGATTAAATCACAAACAATTCTATAATGGAAATCAATTTTCTCAAACAAGGGTTTCAACCTAGAGAACTTCTAAAAAATGAAACACAATAGACACAAAGAAGACAGGAGTTTGAAGAAAGAGAAACTACTACATAAACCCACAAGATCCTACTTAAATCTGATGCTAAAATAATGAATGCACAAACACACAAGAATCTTTCTTTTTCTTTCAAAAACCCTCTTTTCAAAAATTTGCTCCTCCAAACTTGTGTATCTAGAAATGAGCTCTAATTTCCCTAATAAAGAGTTTACCCCCCAAATCAAGGCTTTGATCATGCAATCATTTGAAAACCCTTTGTCTTTAATTATTATATTTTAATTTTCATGCACACACTTTATTCAATTTAATTAAAATAAACATTATTAAATTAAAGCTTTCTCTCCCTTATTAAATCATGTGACATTTTTAATGTAATATTTATTAATTTAACTAATAATATTATTTAGAGTTTATTAAAAATTAAACTCCTAAATAAATTATTATTAAATTAAATAAATATAAATATGCCTAAATTATAACTTTAATCAAATCCTTTAAATTTAATTCTTTCATGCATATTTAAAGAACTTTCTAATTAAAATATTCTTTTATATTTTCTTTTCCTCCACTTATTAATTAGTGTAAGCACTCTTTACAAGCTCAAGATGCAAATAATAGGGCTACACTGATCAACATCTAGTCCATGTTAACCCCTCACATGGAGGTGTTTCCCAAGGAACTAATCTAACAAGAGACATTGATGAAGAAATATCTCATCTTTCTACTCATAAAGGCCTACTGACCCTTGCGATCGAGTTGGACATTCAGATCATATCTCTGGGAGAAGCATGTTACAACTAGGATGCAACACTAGAGATTATGATGAAGGCCCATAAACCATTCTTGGACAAACACACAATTCATGTACCACCCATGATATAAGTATCAAAAGGGGGAGAATGAATTGAAGGAGAGAATAAGTCTTGGGTGAGACCAAACAAAGGATGAGACTATAGAAATAGAGTCAACATAGCAGATCTACTCAACAAAAGTATTTAGTTTCAGATTCATAATAGAACAATCAACTTAGGAGGAGTTATAGAATTTTGAGGTATGACTAATAAGTCATAAGTTTTGTAAAATTTTGAAGTTTTGAAATTTTGTATATAAGCCAAGCATTAAATGGAGATTACCTAAGTTATGCTCAAGAGCTAAGGTTATCCATGTATGACCAAGCATTTTTGCCACTCATGTCAAAGGGGGCGATTGTTTTTTATTAAGTAAAATAGGTTTTATAGGGATCCTAAAACCCAAAAGTATTACAGCATATTAAAAATAAAAGTTTTTAGTAAAGTCCGGCTAAAATGAAACAACTTAATAAAAGCCAACCATAAAACTGGCCCATAGCTAGTAACAAAAAACTAGGAAAACAAGATCAAAAGAGACCCATCAACACTAGGAAAGAACAACAACCTAAATATCAATTCTATTTTTCAAGAACCTATGGGGATTCTATAGCTTCAATAGTCTTCTTGTTGTCCACATCCTCTTGGTCCTGGTTTTGAGCACCCACTTGGTCTTGGTTCTAAGCATCCACTTGGTCCCTAGTCTCTTTCTAATAATCCTTAACCTGCCCATTGTCCTAGTTGTCCTCCTCCAGAATTTCCCTACCAAGACCAAAACTAATTAGTGATTCACCTAGGCTATTAATATTTTCATTCAGGGTAGTCAAGGTGGCCATCACCTGATTCGCAAGGTTGTGGTGGAAGAATTCCATCCTATGGACTCTTTTTTCAACCTTTGTGATTCTATTCTCCTGGTCAGCCTTGCGATCTTGGACTTAGATATGCATTGAGTTTCGTCCTGGCTTTTGTCTTGTTCAGTGTTTCCTTGGTCGCTGCCTCTGTTTTTGTCACCTTCCTAAATTTGTTTCCCCTTGAGTTCTTCAATTTCATAGAACAACCACTTGATGGACCAAAAATTATATATCATGTTGTTCCTAGAATTGTTCAAAAGGTTAAGCCCAATTTCCCTAGTATTGTCTAAAATCACAACCAGACCAGGATCAATGAGGTCCTCATAATGGGTTTTTCCATCAATATCCTCCATCATTTGAATGTTCAAAGGCTCCCTGACAATCCCCAATTTTGCTTTATTCAAATTAAAATTCTTCCAATACCTCCTATTTTTTGTAATCACCTCCCCACTCTCTTTTCCTAGAATGTCTACAGTTGGGGAAGAAGTGGGGCTAGGGCCAAGAATCTCAAGAATCTCATCTTTAGTGTCAAAGGCCTCTTCAACTTTCCTTTTCTTAGGATTCCCTTTCATGTCAGTGGAATCCTCCTCCTCCTTTTCACTATCCCTCCCCTTTTCTCCTCCTCCTCATAATTCTCTTCCTTCTCCTCTTCCTCCTCACTATCCTCCTCCATCTCTTGAGGCTTAGGCTTGTTGGGAATGAGGGGTAAACCTCTTGGGCTCTTTCTACAGGGGATGTAGGTAGAGGGTTTCCTATCTTCTTTGGATTTGGACTCCTCTTCCTCCAATTTTATGCTCTATAGTTCCTTAGAGTTTGAGCTCCTAGTTTCCTCGAATGCACCCCCAACATCACCAAGGGATTTTCCCTTGGTTTGAGCCTTCAGATGCTCATAAACTAGGAGGAGAAATCCCTTATGAAGGGCTAGATTAGCAGTGGGCTTTCTTAAAACCCTTGATACCCTTGCTCATGGAGGTAAAAAGATAGAAGGGAAAAGAAAATTTGATTTTATGCCTAAAGTGATTATGCAAGACAAAATAATGCATTCTTATCCTGTCAAATCTGGGGTCTAGGGAAATATACTCAATGAAAGTGGGTGATTGTTAATCTCATATTGGTTTTGTCATATGAGTGACAATACACTTAAGTCATTTTATTAATTCATATTGAACAAGTAATGTATGTCAAGCATAAGTTGTTATATATATAGTATGTGTTGAGTAACTAGTAAGTGTCGAGTCACTCAAGTGCCAAGCAGATAATATATGCTAAGTGATTCAGATATTGAGTGATCAAAAGATGTTAAGTCATTTAGAGGTTGAGTTGCAACATTTAAGATACAGTGGATGTCAAGCATCAGACACTTCAAGTGTTGAGTAAATAGTTTTGGACATAATTGTTTGTAATGGCACAAATTTTTATGTAAACCATTTTTTATCTAACTTAAGGATTATTTTGTGATTCTAGATGATAAGGAAAAATTTATATTGAGGATCCCTATGCAATACATGCAACCAATTAGTTGAAGGGATGTTATAAGAGGAAAAATGGGTGAATCACAATCATTGAATCATACCTAACCCTAAGTCACCTAAGTCTTCATAAGGAGGACAAACCCTAAAAGAATGAGTGTGTGGAATGCATAGAGAGAGAATTTTGCATGCACAAATAGAGCATTCATGGTGGCTAAGGAGTTGTGAGTTGAGATACATTCTAGAATCAATTAAAGCATAACAGAAAAAAGGAGTTAGAGGATAGAAGTGATACATCTGATTAGAGAGGATCAAGTACACATCAAGAAAGAGGTGATCTCTTAGCTAGCAATAGGGTGCTAATCACAACATCATTATTGAAACATTATATCAAATGAATCAATTAAATCTCTTAATAGAGTATTCCTAACATGCTATTGTAAATATTTAATTGGGTGCTTACTTCATTGTAAGTTTTAAGTCCTTTAATTAGGCACACTTCTAATAGGGTGTTCAAATCCTTTAATTGTTGGAAGTCTGATAGAAAAGATCATTCTAAGAAAAAGATTTATTGAAAAGAGGGAGATTATTGATAAAGACTGTTATCAATCATTGTTTTACCATTGATGTCAAACCTACTATTTGTAGGAATGAAAATTGCTTATAAGATCCAAGCACTATCATTTAGTTGATTGATGAAGAGGATTTAATCAACAAGATGTAACAAGAGCACCTAAGGGAAAGGTTGAGTTATGGTTTTGTAATGAAGTGCAAGGATTAGTTAAGACATTGGTAAAATGATGTATTGATAGTATACTTGAAGATATAGATGTTGGCCACACTTAGAAACTTTAGAAGTATAATTTGTAACAAGGTTGACTACAAAGCTCAACTAAGTTCATTAGTGAGTGCCGAGCAAGCTAGTTAGAGCCGAGAAAATGCAAAATCTAGTGTGTCTTGAGTGATACAGAAGGAACCGAGTGTGTTTAGGTGTCGAGAAAAGTATCAAGTGTCAAGCATTAGAAAAACTTAGTGGATGCCATGTGAATCCACAATAGGTGCCAAGCATCAATAAAATGTAGTTGGTGTTGAGTAACATATGTGTGCTAAGCACCAGAGTTTTAATAGTGTTGAGCTACTACATTATTGGAAAAGTCAAAGATTTGATAGATCTAAGCTAACAAATTTGTTACCTTGAATTTTGTAAACTAGTTGGAGGATAAGGATGATGAGCTAGTGGCACAAAAATTTAGATAAACCATTTTTTTGAAAATTCAAGAGGATTCTTCAAGATGTTTCTAGAAGGAACAAGATATGGGTTAGATTCAATGAATCCTACCTAATCCATTCAAACTAAAATCAAAGGAGGGAAGAATCGAGTGGGAAAATTAATTCCAAACTTCTAGTTAAGGAGTCATAGATGAAGAAGCAAGATTTTTTGGCGTGCCAAATTATGAAGTGGTTCAAGGGTGTCAAGGAGAAGGCATCAAGGAGAAGGAAGAAGAAAGCACAAAGAATCTACTTTGATAAGTGGTCAAGAAAGAAGATTGCATTGGTATATTGAGTATGGCAACTCAAGGAGAGAAAGCTTGAAAAGGAGGGAAAGTTGTCAGAGCTAAAGAGATTAAAAGCTAGGCAAATTGTGAAGAGCTGAATAGAGATCTAAAATCTACAAGATAAGTTGTAAGCTATATTAGGTCAAAAACCCTTATTTTTACTCTCAAGCAACTGTATCAGTTACTGTAAAATTCCTATGGACTTAGGTTAGTTTAACAACCATTTGTAAATCCTTTAACAGGGTGGCATTCGAGGTGAATGTTCTAAAGTCCTCTAACTAGGCCCACTTCTAACAAGGTGGTTAAATCCTTTAACTAGGTCACATTTAATAGTGTGTTGTACCCTTTAATAGGGTAGGCCTTTCACAGGGAATCACTTCAGAAGAGTGAGAATTGAGTAGCATGTTACTGGTGGCTTTTTCCAAATTGGGTTTCTACGTAAATTGTTGTGTTATGTGTTATGCTTGCATTATGATTTATAGTAACTTGCTAAGTAGGAAAGTTTAAGCTTAGATGAGTGAGCATTTTAATAGGCTCACTTTGCTTGATGAAAAAGTTTGAATTGGACATTTGGACCTTGATTAACTAATTCACCCCCCCTCTTAGTTATTCTAAAATATTTCTAACAATTGGTATCATAGCCATCTGCTGATTTAGTTTAAAGGTACTAGAAGTAGGAAGATCAAGATGTCCAAGAGAAAAGTTCCCAAGCTCAATAGAGATAACTTCATTGCATGGCAAAGCCTAATGAAACTATACCTTGGATCAATAGGTGACTATGCAAAAACCTCAATTAGAGTGGAACATATAGATTCAGTTGGACCCCTTTCTACAGATGATTTGAACAAAAGGAAGGAGCATAATCAGGCAATGCTAGAGATTGCCTCTGCCCTCAACTATGCCAAATTTGATGACATCAAGGGATGTGACTCTACATTCAAGATGTTGAAATCCTTGTCAGATATCTATGGAGGAGATCAAAATGTTCAAAGAGAAAAAAGAGAAAGCCTCAGAGGAAAGTTTGATAACATGAAAATGGAGGAAGGTGAGAATGTTTCTCAGTATGCCTCCAGAATGAAAGAAGTGGTAAGTGCAATAAGAAGTTTGGGTGGCCATTTGGAAGATGATACTATTAATAAAAAATACTTGAGAACTTTTCTCCCCATCTATGCTATTAGAGTCTTAGCCATCCAAGAGCTGAGGTGTGTCCCGGGAAATTAGCTAACTTTTGAAGGAATACTAGGGAGACTCATTACATTTGAATTGTCCAATTTTGATAACTACAAACCTAAGAATCTTGAAGTTTCTTTCAAGGCCAGGTTGACATTGAAAGACACTGAGGAGGTGAAATCAAAGAAGAAGAGTAGAAAAGGAAAACATGCATCCAGTGACAACAACACAAATGAAGAACATGTGGAATAATTGGAAGCACTATTAGAATAAGTACAATAAAAAAAGAGAAGATGATAGCAGAGATTACAAGGACAAAGGAAAAAGATGTTACATTGTTGAAGAAGATTCTAATGAGAATGATGATGAGGTAGTCTATGTAGCCATTAAGGATGAATCAAATAAAGAAAGGGCAACAACACTGGCAACCTATGTGAACAAGAATGACAAGTGCATCATAGATAGTGGATGCTCACATCACATGACAGGAGACAAAAGTAACTTTATTACCTTTACTCAATATGATGGAAATAGTGTTAGATTTGGTAATGATGCTCTATGTCAAATCAAAGGAAAAGGTTCCATAAAACTTACAAAGAAAATTTTATGTGATAATGCATACTATGTTGAAGGATTGAATTACAATTTGCTGAGTGTATCACAGTTAGGCAATATAGGTTGCAAAGTAGAATTTGGAAACAAGACTGCCAAAATCTATGACACTAATGGAAATTTGATAGGAAAAGGTGAGCAAACAAGGAGTAATCTGTTTTACCTAGATATGGAAGATATAACCTGTCTTATTGTTAGACTTGATGATGTATGGCTATGGCATAAAAGGTTATGTCATGTTAACTTTCACAATCTAATTAGCATCAGAAAAACAAAGAAAGTTAGATGTTTTCCTAGGCTCCTAAAAATACAATGTGCAAACAATGTCAACTAGGGAAGATGACTAGGTCAAGTTTCAAAAGAAAAACCTACACTTCCAAAGAAGTACTAGAGTTAGTGCATACTAACTTATGTGGCCCAATAGAAGTACAAAGCTACCAAGTAGATAGATAAATAATGCTTTTGTGGATGACTATTCCAAGATGATGACTACCATGTTCTTAAAGAAAAAATATGATGCATTTCAAATGTTTAAGTGGTATTTGGCTAGAGTTGAGAAGGAAATAGGAAAGAGTCTGAAGTGCTTAAGATTAGACAGAGGAGGACAGTTTACATCCAAATAATTTGAGACATTTTGCAATGATAAAGGAATTAAGAGACAAACATCAACACCAAGAACTCCAACCTAGAATGGCATTGCAAAAAGGAGGAATAGATTAGTGATAGACTGTGCCAAAACCTTAATGATGGAGAAGAATGTTGCACTCAAGTACCGAAGAGAATCTAGAAGTATTGTTGTTTACACCCTAAAATCAAGTTCAAGTCAAGAAAGGTACAAATGCAACACCTTTTGAACTATGGTATAGTCACTCACCCAATGTAAAACATTTCAAAGTTTTAGGTTGTAAATGCTATATTCTTAAAGATACTAGGAATGACAAGTTTGATGCAAAGAGTGATGAAGGCATATTTCCTGGATACTCCACTAGAAGTAACACATATAAGTGTTTGAATACTAACACTAACAAGATTGTAGAGAGTGCAAATGTAAATTTTGATGAGCATGCAGTAGTCCAAGTTGATGAATTCAAGAAATTAGAAGATTATAGATCTTTTGCATACTTCTATGAAGGAATGTCTACTAAAGATGATGTTGCCAATCAAGTTGGGAATCAACAAAAAAATTTAGTATTAGCCAAGTAATAACTAATAAATGCCAAACTACATTTAGAAATTGAGTTGTAGAATGAAGAAAATGCACATTTTGATTCTAAAAATAGTAGACATGGGAGAGATGATGAAATTCTTGAAAGTGATGTGCAAAGTGACTCTGAAGCTAAAGAACCAAACATGGAAAGAAGGACAAAACCAAGACTAGCTAGGTATGTGAGAAGACATCACCATGCAAAAAAATTCATTGGTGACAAGGATGCCAGACCAATGACAAAGAAAAAAATAAGAAATGAGTCATGTATGTTGAGGAAGATTGAGCCCAAAATTGAGCCCAAAATAGTAAAGGATGCACTACAAGATGACAATTGGCATAAAGCTATGGAAGAAGAGATAGATCAGATTGAGAAGAACAAAACCTAGACCCTAGTTCCTAGACTAGCTGATAAGAGTGTAATTGGTACCAAATGGGTCTTTAGGAAAAAAATTGATGAGAATGGTGAGATAACAAGAAATAAGGCTAGACTAATCTGCAAAGATTATGCACAAGAAGAAGGACTAGACTATGGGGAAACATTTTCCCTTGTTGCAAGGATGGAAGGAGTCAAAACACTACATGCAAATTTTGTCTACAAAGGTTTCAAAGTCTACCAAATGGATGTAAAGTCTTCTTTTCTGAATGGTATGCTGGAAGAGGAAGTCTACATAGAACAACTAGAGGGATTTGTTGATGACAACAACAAGGATATGGTTTCCAAATTACATAAAGCACTCTATGGTTTGAAGCAAGCACCTAGAGCATGGTATGAGAGACTACATAAATACCTTGTGAAGATAGGATTTGAGAGAACATATGACAACAACAACCTGTATATCAAGGCATAAAAAGGTAAAAGCATTTTGATATCTAAAATCTTTGTTGATGGTATAATATTTGGAGGAAAAGATGCTCTATGAAAACATTTTGCTGATCAAATGAAACATGAGTTTGAGATGTCAATATTTGGAGAAATCAAATTCTTTGTTGGATTGCAAGTACATCAATTGAAGTGTGTCATATTTGTGACCCAATCAAAATATATCAAGGAGATACTCAAGACATTTGGCTTAGAAGATTCAAAACTAGTTAGTACACCAATGGTAATAGGACATAAGTTATCCAAGAATGATGAGTCAGCTAAAGTGAATTAGACAATGTATAGATCAATGATTGGAAAGTTGCAATATGTTGTACATAGTAGACTAGACATTGCATTAGCTATTGGAATAGTGGCAAGATTTTTTGCAAATCCAAGAGAGAATCATTTGATGGTAGTAAAGAGAATACCGAGATACCTAAAAGGAACAAATGACTTTGGTTTATATTACAAGATGAGTGAAAACTTTGAGTTGAGAACCTACATTGATGTAGATTGGGGAGGTAATATTGATGATAGAAAAAGCACCAGTGGAGGAGCAATTTTCTTAGGTAAAAGATTGATTAGTTGGACTAGAAAAAAAAGAAAAGTTGTACCTCACAGTCCATAGGAGAAGCTAAGTATGTTGCTACTACTATCAACTGCACTAATATAGTATGGATCAAAAATCTATTGCAAGGTATAAAGGAAGAAGTAACTAAGCCTATGATACTCTATTGTGATAACACAAGTGCCATCAACATATCAAAGAATCTTGTGATGCATGCCAAAACAAAGCATATTGCAATTAAGTATCACTATGTAAGAGAATTAGTGGAAGATAAGCGAGGATGGAATATGTCAGCTCGAAGGAATAGATTGTTGACATCTTTACAAAAGCACTTCCTAAAGATGCTTTTGAGTATCTTAGAGGTAAGTTAGGGGTGATACCCCTAGCCAAGGATACTTAAGTAACAATAAAGATTGCCCTATGTCAAATGAGTTGATTTTTGAAATATTACATTGATGCAGAGGATACTTACTTTAGGATTTAACCTGAAGTAATTAAAGTGCTGAAGTTCCAAATTAGTCACAAGAAAGGTGACAAAGGGAGAAATTGGGATACCTAAAAATTCTACACTAGCATGTTAAGATGCTGAAGTAATAAGTCCTTCACATTGTTGTCAAAGAGGGAGAAATATACAGACACTAATCAACAACATTCAATTGGATAGAGGGAGAAGTAGATGATAATAGTAAAGGAGAAAATGATCAATGCATACAAAGGGAGAAATAATGTAAGAGGGAGTCAGGAATAGTACAAGATCAAAGTGAACAAGTGAGACAAAGGATGTTCAAGAAGATATAGCAGAAAAAAAGGAAATAGCAGCTAAGAGGGAGAAGTAGAATTAAAGTAATCAGGACACAAATTAGAGAGGTAGATGTGAAAACTTATGGTAACACATATTTTCTTTTGGCATTTGATTTAATATTTTAACCTATTTAACATTTTGATAAATTAGTTGATCAGTTTGGTTTGCCATCAATACCAAAGAGGGAGATTGTTGGAAATCTGATTGAAAAGATCATTGTAAGAAAAAGATTAATTGCAAAGAGGGAGATTATTGATAAAGAATGTTTTCAATCATTATTATTCCATTGATGTCAAACCTACTATTTGGAGGAATAAAAATTACTTATAAGATCCAAGTACTATCACTTAGTTGATTGATGAAGAGGATTTAATCAACAAGATGTAACAAGAACACTGAAGGGAAAGGTTGAGTTATGGTTTTGTAATGAAGTGCAAGGATCAGTTAAGACATTGGTAAAATGATGTATTAATAGTACACTTGAAGATACAAATTTTGGCCACACTTAGAAACTTTAGAAGTATAATTTGTAACAAGGTTGACTGCAAATCTCAACTAAGTTCATTAGTGAGTGTCAAGCAAGCTAGTTAGAGCCAAGAAAATGCAAAATCTAGTATGTGTCAAGTGATATAGAAGGAGCCAAGTGTGTTCAGGTGTCGATCATCAAAGAAACTTAGTGGATGCTGAGTGAATCCATAGTAGGTGTTGAGCATTAGTAAAACATAGTTGGTGTCAAGTAACATAGTATGTGTTGAGCACCAGAATTTCAATAGTATCGAGCTGCTACATTATTAGAAAAGTCAAAGATTTGCCAAATATGAGCTGACAAATTTGTTAACTTGAATTTTGAGAAACCAGTTGAAGGATAAGGATGATAAGCTAGTGGCACAGAAATTTAGATTAACTATTTTTTAGCGAATTCAAGAGGATTCTTCAAGATGTTTTTAAAAGGAACAAGATATGGGTTAGATTCAATGAATCCTACCTAATCCATTCAAACAAAAATTAAGGAAGCAAGAATTGAGTGGGAAAAGAAATTCCAAACTTCTATTTAAGGAGTCACAAACTAAGAAGCAAGAGTTGTTGGTGTGCCAAATTGTGAAGTGGTTGAAGGGTGTCAAGGAAAAGGCATCAAGGAGAAGGAAGAATAGAGCATAGAGACTCTACTTTGATAAGTGGTCAAGAAAGAAGATTTCATGGGTATATTGAGCATGGAGACTCAAGGAGACAAAGCTTGAAAAGGAGGACAAGCTATCAGAGCTGAAGAGATTGAAAACCAGGAAAATTGTGAAGAGCTAAAAAAAGATTTGAAATCTGTAAGATAAGTTGTAAGTTGTATCAGGTCAAAACCCCTTATTGTTACTCTCTAGAAATTGTATCAGTTAGGGTAAAAATTGTATGGACTTAGATTGGTTTAACAATGATTTGTAAATCCTTTAATAGGGTGGCATTCCAAGTGAATTTTCTAAAGTCCTCTAACTAGGCCCACTTCTAATAGGCTGGTTAAATTCTTTAACTAGGTCACATTTAATAGTGTGTTGTAGCCTTTAACAGAGTAGGCCTTTCATAGGGCATCACTTTAGAAGAGTGAGAATTGAGTAGCATGATACTGGTGGTTTTTCCCAAATTGGGTTTCCACATAAATCACTGTGTTATGTGTTGTTCTTTCATGTGTTATGCTTGCATGATGATTTACAATAACTTGCTAAGTAGGAAAGTTTAAGCTTGGATGAATAAGCAGTTTAATAGGCTCACTTTACTTGATGAAAAATTTTGAATTGGACATTTGGACCTTGAATAACTGATTTACCCCCCTCTCAGTTATTCTAAATAAATTCTAACATTAACAGGGTAAGATCTAACAATCTTGCAAGCCTTTAACAAGGAAGATATTTCATAGGGTAGATGATGATAGTTTATAATCAAATATTGTAGCCTTCATTGGATATACTTTATTACTGCAATAGTGAAGATTTTTGGGCTTCATACCCACCCTAGTTTTACCTTCTCATTGGAGGGTTTCTGGGCAACCAAATATTTTGTGTCATATATGTGTTGAATGTTATTTTCTTTCATGCTATGGATGAATATGTTTATCTAGTTATTTCAGTTTACATGCAAATTGTGAGATGGAGGTGTGGTGAATGATTTTATGGTTAAATTTTTGAAGGACCGATTCACCCCCCCCCAGATTTTACTTTCCCTATTGTGTTTTCAACACCTACCATGTGTAGAAGTTCAATGAAGTCAATTTGAAAATGAAACATGAAGAATAAAATGAATGCACTTTGTCATCATTAAAGAAATAATGCTACAAATTAGTTATAAAATCCTCATTTCAAATGCATTCAAAATAGAAATTGATAATAAACTAATGCTTTGAAATAACATGAAAAGTAGAAGAAACTACAAAAGTAATTTGAATTTGATAGACATGAATGGTCGCTATGAATCTAATATAGGAATGTTAATACCACTTTGTATTAATATATATATTTCTATAAATTATATATAGATTTATCTTTATAAATTTAATATTTTCCTTATTTGTTATAGTGAAATGTCTCTACTTATGTCTAGTTGAAAATTAATGTGGGTATAATGAAATTTTCTATTTATTGTGAAAGTTGTATGATCTTGTTGAAGATAATTTATAATAGACTAATAATTATATAGTTGATCATTTAGATTTTGAGTTGGCGTGTTGATTTGAATGATTTTTTTCACTCTTATTCCAATTGCACCTTTATTAGCCAATTTGCTAGCTAATTTGTTCTCTTCTCTATATATTTTCTTAATTTCAATGTCCATAAGAAGTTTAATTTCTAAATTACCCTTTCTAAGATTGAGTTTAATTTCTAATTTGGAGTTCTACAATATCTTAATGCATTAATGATGCTTTGTGAAATCTCCTTCTATTTCCAAAGATTTTATGTCAAGTTTTTTATATAGCATTAGTCCTTTATTGTACCTTCCCATGAATGGATGATGTAAGGCCTATTCTAGCATCTTTGGGGTTGCCCCTAAATGCTACATTACATGCAGATATTTCTAACTTATTTGTAGTTACTCCTTTACCATATTGAAGGGGATGATTAACCCAAACCAGTTCTTCTAAATCATTCCATCCCACTCTAAAAAAAGTCTTTTACATGATTGGAAATTCTAAGCCTATTGTTTAGATTTTTCATAATACTAGCTTCCATTTTATTGATCAAGGACTTGGATTATATTTTTTTCTAACTTCTTATGTTTCTTTCCTTCTGTAACTCCCATGTAATGATGGATGGTATGATCATCCATATATTTTTATACAAATCATTGTTCATATATGTTGGCCAATGTTGAAGAAATTCTACTAGGCTTTCAGGATGACATGTACATCATCTTAGTTTTTTTAGTGCTATTATTTAAACATGGAAATTTTTAAAATTTTGGCATTTGAAACCTCACATAGGGTAGCTATTAGTTTAAGAGATCTTTGATCACTCTCAAATGTTGAATCTCCTCACTTTAAAATGAAATAATTATATGACTAAGATCTTAAAGAGAACCATAGGTTATGTTTGAGAAATAATCACATGAATTACTAAACTCAAGCATATATAAATCATGATATAGAATAATCAAGCATACGTGAGGCATGATATAGAATAATTTTTCATATGTCTTCCTGATAAAATCTCATGAAGTATTAACCATCTTTTTTCTTAAAATCATATTCTAATCATTGTGGAAAAATTTTGTGACAAGAGGACAAGTTTTTCAAAAGTTATAATTTTTAATCTTTCATGCACTCTCATAATTATAGTTGGAAAGTATGAAATCATGTAAAAAATCCTCTCTCTTCATACATATTGGTGACAATGAATACAAGCTCTCATCAACAAGATGCATTCTTAAGTGAGAGTGGCAAGCTGATTCTATTTACATGCACTCATTCAAGGGTAGCACAAAAAATTGGTAACTATGACACACCAGCAACATAATTGAATTGACCAATATTCCTAAAATGAGGAAGAGTAAATTCTCCATCAATTATTTCCTAGAACTTCCTAAAGTGTCTAAAATCTTGGATGTACAAAGGTGATCCTTTGCAAAAGTATTTGCATGAGTAATTTTTTTTTTGATGGAGGTCATCCACAAACAAGTTTAAGGTACCCAATATGGGTCCACGTATGCCTAAAACCTCTTTGGCTAAGAGCCAAGGACTAAGGAGTATCCATGCTACCAAATTCACCTAGGGTATGATCTTGACCTCATCCCTTATGATGTCTTCTATGAGGCCTCACCTTGACTTGTAATAACATAGACATTTTATTTATATTTTGATATTCAAGACTTTGATATTTTGATAATTATTCGAGACTTAGATGGATAGTGGATTGTCTTATCTATTGATTTTGATATTGTAGTAGTGTTTTACATTTTGATATGCACTAAGAACTTGATATTGTGTATGAAATGATTGAATACATATAGATGCATTTGTATGGCATGATACTATTAGGTTTTGATGCGATGTGAAAAATTTAATTTGATTATGATGATTATGATATGCAAATAAATGTTAATTTGATTATGATGATTTATGATATGCAGATGAATGATTATGATATGCAGATAAATGTTAACTTGATTATGATGATGTATATGATATGCAGATAAATGTTAATTTGATTATGATGACTTATGATATGTAGATGTTGATATTCTAATGTTTTGAATGAACTATTTAAAATGACTAGGGAAGGAAATTGAATTTGAATTATGAAATTATATGTATTTTATACAACTCCTTGAACTATTGATGCTTGAGTTTAAAGTGTAGGAAGTGGAACCATGGAAATTCTTGGGGGAAACAGGTTCCAAACCTTTGTGAACATAGTTTAACCAAGAAAAATCTTTGGAAGATTCAAAAGCCTCATTGTGAAAGTATTTTTCTTTGTAAATGTGATTTTGCCTACATGTGGGAATGTTTAATCATAAAGATGCATTAGGAGCATGTCATGGTGATGTGGAATGTGTTTTTATGTGTCACTTGACACTTGTAGATTTTTTGTGTAATTGACATGTCAATTAGGGTTTTGATCATGGCAGCAATTTACCTTAAAAATAATTACCCTATTAATTAGTAAGTAAACCCAATTGACAAGGGGTAGGATGGGTCAAAATCAAAAGAAATTCCAATTTGGACTTGGCTAGGGTTTTGAGGGGGCATTAGGTGGTCCCAAGGTGTCTTTTATGATAAAATAAGTTACCCATATGATAGTATATCAAGTTAGGGACCTAATTTTTACCATGTGAGTGCCTAGACAACCTAGGGGGGGCCTTTACCCATGTATTCTTCTATCAATTCGAATTTGGAGTTGTCACATGTGTTTCTCCCATGTTCCCACTAAGTCAAAAATGGAAAATTTAGAGGAGACAAGTTTGGAAGAGGGAGTGGCTAGGTGTCTTTTCTAAAATAGTTAGTGGGAAGGCCTTATTAGAGAGTCTTGGTCAAATTAGTGGGTTCTTCACCCACTGTCTAAGTTTAGAGATAGTTAGGTTTGGAGGGAGATTAAGGGAGCTCTACTACAACTTTCATTGCCTTTAGATTGGACCAAGGTTGGTGCTTCAAACCATGTTTCATTTCTTTCTTTTAGTATTGCAAGATAAATCTACAAGTATGGAGGATTGTCAATGGAGCATGCATTGTATTGTGAATCTTTGCATTGTGGATTTTGGTGTTGTGTTGTGGCAATGTAAATGTGTATTGTGATCTTGAAGATTTTTTTTTTTTTTTTTCCTTCTTGATTTTCTTGTTTGGATTTGAATGTTGAATGTGATCATGGGTGTGAAGGCTTCACTTACCCTTGGGAGGGAAGAGAAGCATTGGGTGAAGGGATTAGTTGGCCTCAACATTTTAGTTGAGAAGATTTACCTCATGATGAGGAGTTTTTTGTCTTTCATGGAGTATGGGCTCCATTGAAGCCATATATCTTGTTGTTTTGGGAGATACAAGGAGTTTTGTATGTAAGAAGGAAGAGATATTTATGATGACCTTGAAAGGAAAATGCAAGTGAAAAATGATGTTTATGTTGGTTATGGCATCTCCTCTTTGAAGAGTCCACCTTCACCCAATGTGAAATGATTCCAATGGTGAATCATTGTGCAAGCCATGGGAGGGAGTTGTTTGTATTATGTGTTGTGTTCATGCAATGGCAAGTGATGAGTATGTGTATCCCATTTGGACCTTGTTTCCCCTACTTGATGCATGGCTTCATAGAAGCCTTGGATGAGAGGTGAGCCTCCATGGTTCCTAGTTTGTGTGTTATGTGCAGGTTTTGTGAAGATGGCTTCCTTGAATATGTTAAGGATTCACCCTTGACAAGTTGGAAAATCAAATGTGTAAAGAAAGTCCAATGTTTTATGTTATCTCAAATGGATTGTGGTCTTCAAGTCTTCATTGTTATTGCATTTTTATGTAAAAGGGATTGTTCATCATTATATATAGTTGAGATTGTGTAAGCGAATATTGAGAAATTGTACATAGTTCTCTTGTAAGGGAATATTCATTGTAAATCTTTACATTATGTGATTGATGCAACATGGTAAATCGTGTAAATGAAATAGTTCTCCTTTCAATTCAATTAATGTACATATTTCATAGAGGTTGCAATTTTTTTCTTGGAAATGGTTGATATAATTCAATACATAATCAGTTGTAGTGTAAATGTGTAGGCTATGTATTCAATAAATGAAAGGAATATATCCTACTTGATAGTTCATTTTGTGTATAAAAATTAAATCATTTATCTTTGCTAGTTCTAATAGATTTTTAGGATAGGTAATACCATCACATCATTAAAACATATTCACAAAGAAAAAGTCATGGTAGAATTAGAAGAAATCTAGTTTGAAAAATAAAGGCATAGTTCAATACCCATAAAGGGACAAGCATGTAGGTGCACATTAAGTCTCTAGAAAATGTAAGGGAAAGAAAGTTAATTCCCTTCCCTAGATTACAAAGCAACATTTTAATCAAGGAGAATATACTATGAATCTTGTGCTTGGAGGGTTAATAAAATAAGATAAGTACATGAATATTAATCATATAACATATGTCCTAAAGACAAAGACTTTAACACATCAAAATAAACCTATACTCTAAGTTATGTAGGAAGAGACTCCTAAGATTCATGTCCTCAACAAAAAGAAAAATAATAATAATTAAATCATTAGCTTATAAAGGACAAAAAAAAGGGAGAGAAGCAAACTAAAGGATAAAAGAAAACATTAAAAAAAAAAACCTTTATCCTACCCAAGTGTCCTTGCTCTCATCAACACCATAGACTTGGGAAAGGGAGTGATTATGACACATGATCTAACATATGACAACCCCTTTTTCCTAGGTGTCTACCACTTGGAGGAGATGAAAAAGCTATGTCATATTCCTTCCCCAATAACCCACACCTAGAAAGGAGTAAGAAAAGACTTGGGCATGTTTCAAGTTTGAAAAAATCATGACAAATTTGAATTGCCTTGGGATTTAAATGTGCACTTGACATGATTGTTACCTTGGGAAGAATACCAAGGTACATGAGTTGGAGGGAGGAAGACTTTGCACAAAATGGGAGATTTATTTGTGTAAAGGAAGTAGTATTATGGATTGGAATGTCATTTTTGTCTTAGGTGGTATTAGGAAGACATGTGTTAGCTTAGGATAAAGAGCTATGATGGTTAGTGTCATTATTATAAATTAGGAGGTGTAGGAATCTAGGAGTACTTTTAAATTAATATTGGAAAGATAAGAAAATATGTAAAAAGTAGAATTAACGTAAGTGACTTCATTTTAGTGTTTTGTTCATGGGTTTCTTTAATTAAAATGTTTATGATTGGTGTCATGTGTTAGAGCTTAAAATTATAAATTTAAAGAGCTATAATGATCAAATAATGTATATTATCAATAAATGTCATTAATGGGGGTTATTAGAATTTATTTAATAAATCATAAAGCGACCATGTTATTGCATTGTAGGGAATAGACATTGGATTTATAAGATAAATTTAGTAATTTAACTAACTTACATATAGGTGTTAGAAGAGAGAAGTATATGTAATAATAATAATAATAAAATGAAATAAAATAAAATAAAATAACAAATCCAACAAGGACACATAGCGTCTAGTTCCTGTTGATATTGCATCTTAGTTGAAGGTTATGGTCAAAGTATGAAAAATGTATGCAATCTAGCTATACAGAATGTTCAATCATGTATTTTTACTAAAAAAAAATAGTTCTTTTTTATTTCTTTTTAAAAGACTTTTAATTAGCTTAATTTTTAATTCTTGTAATGAAAAAATATATATAAATCTTTATTAGATATTATTTATTAAACTAAATCATATAAAATAAGAGCTATAATGTAAGCTTTAGTGGTACCTTGGTAAAAAGTAAGAGATTTTTATTCTATGTATAGAATGCTAAATATACATACTCATTTAAATTAAAATAATCTAATAATATGATATAAATATAATATCAGTAATTATCATATAACTATTTATGTTTATAATAATTTATTATATTTATAGTTTTCAACAATTTGAAGTTTGTATAGGTCTAAAAACCTTAATGTATTTTTAAAGACTCTTTATTTTGAGCGAAAATAGTAGCAAGAGAATTTTTCAATTAAACTAATTAGTTCAACTAAATTAAAATCTATGATTGATGAAAAAATAATATTTTAATATAAAATTAAGATTTCAATTAAAATTGATTATAATATGTGACATGAACAATCAATCTAAAATAAAACGAGTGTACTTTCAAATATTGAATGGTTGTAAATATATTACATTACATTTTGGTTACCTAGTAGAATATAAATACAATTGAGAAAAAGCCTAAAATTGAGGGGAGAAATATTTTAATATAATTTCTAGATAAGATATGTCACAATATGAAGACGATATTCTTACATATTGTCAAACAAATTTATTTCATTTTATTGAGTTATCTTATCATATTTAATATGTTAGCTAGAAAGTTTGGGAAAATAAATAAATTTTAAATAGAAAATTAAAAGCCAACCCATGACTATAGAAAGACTACAACCAATAAGATTGGAAAAAAATATTTTTTCTTAAAATAGTAAAATATCAAAATATATGAGAACTATATAAAATTGAAAGTTTTTGAAAAATAGAAGATTTTGATTGGACAAAGTAATTGAGAAATAGCATTTCACTGAATGCTATAGTATCTTGCCTATGGCAAGAACTAATAAATAATTAATATTTGGGACCTAGTTAGTAGCATCTAATTAGTAAATTATCAAGATGATCGAAGTGGAAAAAAGAAAAAGATAAGTAGTTCACTAAGGGGATATATATATGCAATAAAATAGAAATGCAAGATAAATGGGACAGATATGTATGTGATAGGGTAAATTGTATTCAAAAAATTTACGACAATTATTAAACATCTTTGTGTTTTCAAACCCTAGAAAACATTGCAACTACATTAGGATGAGAAATTGAACTTCACTTGCATATACAGAGTGTCTTAATTGGAGTATAGAAGATGAAAGGCATATGACCATAACATCATTATAACTTAGTATTGAAATCATTGATGGACAACTAGGTGACCTCTCATAAGAAAACTTGTAGTCCAGATTTTGAATGGAGCCAATTCTGCTACATCAACTAACCTTATCATCTCCAAACTCTGTGGTCGAATCAATAAATTTCCAATTCCCTCGAGAAGAAAACATAAATCATTATCCAGATAACTCACCATTCAATGGAATGTTCATAACAAGTATAGACCCATTCATAAATTCTGTAGTACACCTTCAAACCAAAAATAATAATATATTGGTTTTGTTTGACTAGTAAATTTATGGCTTGACATCTTCGAGCCTTGCACTCAACAAGACTTGATCCCTGGTGGGCTCTTTGTGAGAAATTCAACTTCACCAATAGACCAAGAGCCCATTGACTGCATGGGTAATTTTGATGATAATCACAAGTCAAAAAATAGTTCTAATCTATCGAGAGGTAATGCAAGTGGCTATTTAAAGTAATGTATCGATCCTTTGATAAAATTGTATAAGTATCCCAAAAGTATGACCTTATTAATACTTGTTGGTAGGCTAAGTACTATTGTATCACTCTTTTAATTGTTACTTTTAACTAGTTATTAAACAATAAAAATCCAACCAATCTCTACAAATTAACTTCTTTTTATGTGCAAATTTTAATTTTTTTTATAATTTAGATGCATGTTTTTAAAGCTAATGAATTGTGAAAAATATTTATTGATTATGTGATTAGTTTTCAAAATTTGACTCATGTATGTGTAATTTATAATTCAACATTATTATTAAATATTAAATAAACTATAAAACTTATATTTAATTTTGTTAGAAGGATGAAAGTGTGGATCGGTGTCACCTTTGGGGCTAACTTTATTGATCCGATAGGACCAAATCTGGTCAAACTACTTCTAGGGGGACTGAATCTAACCAAAGCCATGTGGCATCCACTAGACACCAAGTGGTGTGCACACATCCACAGGGATCCGACTGGCCAAAATGGGGAAAATTATATGTCACGAAAAGAAAAATTTGTTGGTTATTTGCATCATAAAAGCTTGCTAGAATTGTGGAGTGAGAAGAGCTACAGGAGTCATTCAGCCAAATCAGATATGTCAACAATTTTCCCTAATTTTTAAATATGTTTTATGTTTTATTTTATGTTTTCTTAGGTAAAAATATGGTTTTTAATGTGTATTTTTAATGTAGATTATTTTAAAAGTTCAAAAAAAATTATATTTTTAAGTACTATAATATTAGAAATTTTTTAGAAAAAGTATTGAAATTTAGTAAAGCTTAGACATTATTAGAGAAATTAGATTAATTGTAAAATATTATTTATAGAAAATAATAGAAAATTATATTAAAAATATTTAAAAATTTAGGAAAGATTATAACAGTTAGAAACTTTTGAAACTTTAGAAAATATTAGAATAGTTAGAAACTTTAGAAATTTTAGAAAAAAATATAAATTTTTTATTAAATATAGAAAATTAGTTAGATGTAAAGTAGAGAATTAAAATATTTTGAGTTTTCTTTAATTAGAAATCATTAGAAAATATTCTAAAGTTAAAATTTTAGAAACTACTATAAACTGGTAACTAAAACCATTAGACTGAACTAAATCAGACTCTACCTCTTACCATGAACACAATTAAATTTTAATCGAGACCTTAACATTGAACCTTATAAATTATATGCAGAAGCAGAACTTAACATTGAATGTAATTAAATCACAACATTAAATGTAATAAAACTCAAAATAAGATTCTCACATTGAACCAAATTAGACTCTAACTCCTATATTGAACCTTAAATCCAAATATGCTGACCTAAACCCTAAATGTTTAACCCTCTTTCTCTTTAGATCTCAAACTTGTAACCCTCTATCTCTCTCTAACTCCTAAACCCCATCTCTCTAAACCCTAAACTACTCTCTAACCCCATAATCCCTAAACTTCTCTCTCTCTCTCTCTCTTTAACCCTGTAATCCCTAACATAACTTCATCTCTCTCTCTCTCTCTCTCTCTCTCTCTCTCTCTCTCTCTCTCTCTCTCTCTCTCTCTCTCTCTCTCTCTCTCTCTCTCTCTCTCTCTCTCTAGATCTCAAACTTTTAACACTCTCTATCTCTCTTAACTCCTAAACCTCATTTCTCTAAACCCTAAATCACTCTCTAACCCTATAATCCCTAAACCTCTCTCTCTAACTTACATAACTTCATCTCCCCCAACCCTAAACTCCTCTCTCCCTCTCTAGATCACAAAATATTAACCCTTTATCCCTCTCTAACTTGTAAACTATATATATCTCTCTAAACTCTCAACCCCTCTCTAACCCCATAATCCCTAACAATACTTCATCTCTCCCATCTCATCTCTCTCTCTCTCTCTCTCACACACACACACACACACACACACACACACACACACACACACACACACACACACACACACACACACACACACACACACACACACACATAACTTTATCTCTCTCTTACATAACCTCATCTCTCCCAACCCTAACCTACTCTTTTTCTCTCTAAATCTCAAACTTTTAACCCTCTATCTCTCTCTAACACCTAAACCCCATCTCTCTAAACCCTAAACTGCTCTCTAACTCCTAAACCCCATCTCTCTAAACCCTAAACTGCTCTCTAACTCCTAAACCCCATCTCTCTAAATCCTAAACTACTCTAACTGCATAATCCCTAACATAACTTCATCTAGATCCCATCTCATCTCTCTCTCTCTCACATAACTTCATCTCTTTTTTTTACATAACCTCATCTCTCCCAACCCTAACCTACTCTCTCTCTTACATAACGTCATCTCTCCCACTCCTAAAACTGATCTCTCTAAACCCTAAACTAATCTCAAACCCCTACACCCCATCTCTCTAAATCCTAAACTTCTCTCTAACTCCTACCTTGTCTCTGTAAATCATAAACTGCTCTTTAACTCCTAAAATCCATCTTTGTAAACCCTAAACCGCTCTCTAACCCCATAATCCCTAACATAACTTCATCTATTCCATCTTGTCTCTCTCTCTCTCTCACACACACACACACAACTTCACCTCTCTCTCTCTCTCTCTCTTACATAACCTCATCTCTCACAACCCTAACCTACTCTCTCTCTAGATCTCAAATTTTTAATGTTTTATCTCTCTAACTCCTAAACCTCATCTCTCTAAACCCTAAACGACTCTCTAGCTCCTAAATGCAATCTCTATAAACCCTAAACCACTCTCTAACCCCTTAATCCCTAAACTTGTTATCTAAATTTGTTTTGTACCTATTACTTAAAAAAATGTAATGTAGTTAAATTTTCTTTATATATTGTACAATATGTTTTTTTAGCAAGATTCATTTAGTGTGTTTTGATTTAATTAGTTTATATAATAATCTATGTATTTATGTATTAATGCATGTATAGATCTCTATTATCAACTATCTAGTTTTGTTTGTTTATATCTTTCATCATTATGGCATTTGGGGGTACTGATTTTGGAGAGGCTAGTGTACATGGTTGTCCCTATAGCGGTTCATCTCGTAGATCCACTACTAGTACCCAAGATAGTATAGAGTGCACTTCATGCTATTGATTAGAGTCTACAAGCTTCACCTACCCTACATCATAGGAATAAGGTAACTATGATTAGCAATGGCTTGATTAGTATGATGCACACTATCAAGGGTTTTAACCCATATTATAGTGTTAGTTTGGACACATTTTATAGCACTTTTTCCCATAATGTTAGTGGTGGGTTGAGGTGGAGGGAGATAGATGAGATGGTGTTAGTGGAGAGTGTTAAGATCATGTTCCCATATTATCAACCTTTGAAAAAGGTAAGAGGGTATCATGCTACGAGGTGTACTGACCCATTGGTGGCACCTTTCATATATCCTCATTAGTTGGCTACACATCACATGTGACCCCAAAAGGATGAATTCCCCTTGTATTTCTACAAATAATTATTTGCATAATTTCATCTACATCAAGATGGTGATTACATTGATATCCCTAGGCATGTTAGGTAGGGTTAGGGTAGGTTCTTAGATAAATTCAGACACCCAGATGCTCCTACGCCAATTAAGAAATGGGCATTGATTGGTCCAAAAATTTTGGTGATGCCAAAACATTTGGAGTTAGCTATAGCTAGAGACAGAGTGACTAATGATATGCATAAAGATGTGTACGAGAGGATTGCTACTATTCCTACTTAGGTGCATGAGATGTCTTTTAATTGAGTACACAGATACATGATATGCTCATGATTTGCATCTACAGGTGGTCATACTATTGCATCATCTTCAGTTCATGATATCTATCATGAGGTTGGCATCCATCTCTAGTAGATGTCTTCATGGAGTCATCAGTAGACCTTCTAAGGGTTATCAGTACATGTTTGTCTACTAATCTACTTTTAGCCTATTGATCCATATAGTTGTTGATTAGGCAATCACTTACTACAGTGCCATCATATGTGAGTGGTATCATTAGAGGTAAACTAGAGGCATAGGGTGGTCAGGGATAGGAGGACATACATGTTGCATCTATAGCTCCACCACATACTAAGTGGCTGTAATGCAAAGCTTTTTGGCCAGACATGTATTCAACAAATTGAACACCATTATGGTCAAATTTCTTTTGTTGATAATAGGTGCCTACAAAATAATATTTGTACTTCATTGAGTATTCTTAATAATATAGAAAAGAATTTTTTTTACAATTAATCTCTCACCCTCTAATTACTTGTATACATCTCATAACTTGGGATAATCTATACCCTCTATAACAACTGAACCAATTCGATATGCTTGGTTATCATCATCTATATAGGGTGCAATCAACTTGATTTTCACTTGTGTGCATATAAGTAAATAATAATCTACACCTTCCACATTTTGAGGATCTGCATACATAACAAAGATGTCACCTACAAATGTACAAAAATAACGGAACCTTTAAATAAATAAATATGAAGATAATTAAATATAAAAATTAAACATGTTTGTAGAAACTCACCTAGAACAACTAAATCAGAAACATGCTCATAATTAGTTGAATACATAGGATTGTGAATGTCTATTTCATTGTCATTTTCTTCATAAGGGGTACTTCTAATTATGTTTGTCCATGTCCATTCAGAGACATACCCATTCACAATATTCTTGCATTGATCCATTGCATTTTTTTGAATGCAAACATCACAAAAACATGATTTTTCTCTTACTTGAATTACTAGAGGTTTTTGTTGTCTAGTAGTCATTAGTTGATGCAATCTTTTAATTCCAACAATGGGTTGACAATTGTAAGGATTTGATCGATCAATATCTATAACACATTGAATTGGCAAGTATCTATGTCAATAATCGAAATATTAAAGTAATCATATCAAAGCAAAATGGAAAGCTTACATTTCACTTCCCAAAAAAAAGTTTATTCTAGGTTGTATCATGAGGAGAAAAATGATATTTGCACCATTCAACAACTTGATTTTATTTGTCTATCTTTGTACATGTATAGGAAAGAAAATTATATGAATTTTAACAAAATATAAAAGAATTATCTAGTAGATGGTCATATGTCAAATTTGATTAGTACATAACAATATTATACCTAAAATTTCATGTTGGAAAAGTGCACACTTTACATATGCTCCTACTTTATCATGCTCTCCTTTTCCATGACCACTTTCAAAGTAGTTCCAAAGAAACTTAACATTCGATCTCGCATGTTGTGTTGCAAGCCAATTCAATGATTTTGTAGACTTAAATTGCACTATGAATTTTATTTTTTTTAAATAATGAATAATCAAATCTATATATAATTAATTATTTAGTTAATTAAATATGTGCATGAAATTTTAAAGTTTAACTTTCAAATACACGTACCAACATAGCCATCAGACCAAATCCAATACTCTAAAGCATTTATCCCATGATTTGCAAGATCATCAAAGAAAATTCCAAAATAATGAGCTACATAGATCATATCATGAACCCTATCATCACTAAGATAAAAATAGATCTCCTTGATGATAATGTGTTCATCTAGATTGATACTTTCTACCCAATCCACCTCAAATTCCGCATGTCTATAGGAAACTTGCACAAAATTATAACTCTATCTGAGTGATAATATTTAGCTTGAATTTTAGTTTGAGGGGAAAAATTATAGTTTTTAGAGAAGTCTACAATTGACAGAGGACATCCTACTAGGAAACAATTTTTTGAGTCTTGAAACTATTTCTCTTGCCATCTTGCACCACGATAATGTTGGATGTGTGGATAAATCATAGTTTTGAATTTACCCATTAACTCACCATGTGGAAAATTTCTCTCCTTCAAAGTTATTTTTAAAAATTATTCTCCATTCTTTGTTCAATATATCTCATACTCAAATCTATTCCACACAAATGGTGTTGAAACATCAATATTCTCTTATTCAATATGGAATTTCTGCAACCCTCCTAAATTTGTACATACATTTTTTATGCATTGTACATTAAATTTATCCAACTCTTCAAAATTATCAAATAACAAAGACTTGACAAATCATGTTGTGCTTCTAGGAATTATCACATCTAGCTTAAGTGTTTCCATAGCTTTTCTAAATGATTGCAAATAAAGATGAAACTCAACATGATTTTGACAACAACAAGTTTCATATACCTTATTTATGTGTACAAAACATGGGTACAACCTCTCAAAAAATTCTTTGAAAATTTTTTACATTTGAAAATTCTTTTTTGAAAGCTTCAAATAACTCACTTTGTGTTGTGTCTAAAAAGTGTTTTGGATGTGCTATTTTCATACTCGTCTCTTCATCTTTGATTTGTATAGTGTCTCTTCTATTGGAAGAAACACATGACTAGCTGGTCCAATATTCAACAACCTATCTTCTAACATCTTCACAAATTATATCCTTTTAAGGAAGCTGAAAAATATTACCTCAGTTCATTTCAATGTTCTCATCAAGAAATTTTCTCCTTTTCATGTATCTTTGAACAATTCTTCTAGATAGATTGAACATTTTAGAAATTGCTTGAACTTTTGTTTCTATGACAAATCCTTTTTCATAATCATAGTCATCAATGCTTTTCATGCAACACTTAAATTAGCTACTCAATTTTTGTTATCATTATCATTTAATGCATCTTACAAATTTTGAACTATTGTTGCCTTGACATTTATTGGAAACAATTAAATTGATTAATTGTGTATTGTCTTTGATGTTACACAAAATGTCATATCATTATCAGTCAGTGTATGCTGAGCTCACTTGGGCATTGAAGTCAATTTCCTATGTTTGTCGAGTAGTCTAGAGTTTGCCTAGTTTAGAAGACAGTGTCTACCAATTTCACTCAAGTGACAAAGTAAAATTTGTAGAAGTTGAGTGTTAACTGAGCTCACTCGGTTAATGAAGGAAATGTTGGATGGAACTAGTGTTAACCAAGATCACTTGGTTACCAAAGGAAATTTTGTAAATATGTAGTGTTAATTGAGTTCATTGGGTTAACAAAGGAAAATCACTTTGAGTTAGTATCTATCGAGTAGGGTCAGCTAACGAAGCATTTTCTTGTTTTGGCATATTGAGTTCAATTGATTTATTTTTTGGTTCTAGTCGAATGAGAAGATAAATATTAATTATCCTAAGTTATATTCAAGCTGACTTGATAGTATGTAATATATAAATATAAGGTGAAGTTGAGGATTGAATATGTGGAACATAACTGAAGATTTGATGATGCTTAGAGGAAGCAAATTAGAAGGAAAAGTAGAATATCCCTATTGAGATACAAAGATACATTCAATCAAGAAGGCTCAAGTATACAATACATAATTGAGATCTATAATTAGTAATTTAGTTGCATCAAAAATTAGTTCATCTCATTTTTACTCTCTAACCATTGTAGCAATGATCTAAATCTATTAACAGAGTTGGCTTAACAACTATTTGTAAATCCTCTAACAAGGTGGCATTTCTATTGAATTATCTAAGGACGTCTAACAAGGCTACTCCTAATAAGGTGATTAAATCCTCTAATAGGGCCACACCTAACAGTGTATTTTGTAACCTTTAATAGGTTTCACTCTAAACAAGGCTCACTTCAGAAAAGTGAAAATTAGCAACTAGTTGCAATTGGTCGGTTTTCCCAAATTGGGTTTCCATGTTAAAATCTTGGTGTCAATTGTGTTCATGCTATTTCTTTTATATGTTTTCAACTAAGTTAAAGTAAGATCAATCATAGATAATATCTTAAGATTTTCATGATAAGCATTTATCGAATTACAACATTTTTCCTATGTATTTACTCAGTTATAATAGGGATTAGTTTTGATTTGTATTGACATCTAAGGGATCTAGGATTTATTTTTGTGGTAACTGATTCAACCCTCCCCTCTTAGTTACTCCTCTTACATTTCCAACAATTGGTATTAGAGATTTTAGTGCTTACAGAGAGGGTGTTAAGGATAAAAGCTAAAGATCAGGATATCTTACAGAAGAGAGATTCCCAAGTTGAAACAAGAAAACTTTGTAGCATTGCAAGGACTTATGAGGTTACATTCAAAAACTATTAGTGATTCATGTTGTAAATAGCTTGACAATGAATACAAGACTCCTACTGGAACATTATTGGTCAAAGATATTGTTGATAATAAAAATCATAACATCATGATGATTGACATTGCTTCTACTCTTAATTATGTTAAATATGATGAAGTCAAAAGTTGTACTACAACTTATGATATGTGGATTAAATTGAAATCCATCTATGGAGGAGATGATAATGTAAGAAGAGCTAAAGCCAAAAGTCTCAAAGGAAAATTTGATCAAATAAAGATGAGAGAAGATTAAACATTGTAAATATGTTGAGAAAATTAAAGCAAGTGTGAGCACAATCAAAGCATCTACAGAATAAATTGATGACAAAATAGATGTAAGAAAAGTAATCAAAACCATTCTTCCTATCTATGCAATTAGAGTGTCTACTATTTAAGAAATTAGATGTGATCCAAATAGAAATATAACTTTGGATGATCTAGATGGATGATTGACAACTTTTGAGTTGGATAACTATGATAGCTATGTCCCTAGCTCTAAAGGTATTGAGTATACATTTGAAGCCAAGCTTTCACTCAAGAAATAGGGTAAGAAATCAAAATTCAATTAATCAGAAGGTGAAGAAGAGGAAGAAAGTTTAGATAGTGATCTTGAAGCTATTGAAGCCTTACTTGCAAGGAAATATTCCAAAGGCAAAGGAAAGTAAAAAGGTAAGATTCCTCTAATCTATTTTTCTTGTGAAGAAGTTGGTCACATTGTTGCAAGATGCCCAAACAGAGAAGGCAAGGATGAAAATAGAAGCAAGAAGTTCAAAGGCAAGAAGAAATTCAAAATCTACAAGGACTACAAGGACAAAGGTAAGAAATCATGTTTTATAGATAAAGATTCTAATAATAGTAAAGATGACATGGTATATATTGTTGTAAAAGATGAATCTGATGATGAAGGAGATAAAATGGCACTTACATCTCATGTTACCAAAAATTATACATGGATTATTGACAGTGGATTCTCATCTCATATAACTAGTGATAAAAAAAAATTTGAACACATGGAACATTATGATTGTTGGAGTTTGAAACTACCGAGCAACAAAATGCTCAATATCACAATGAAATTACTCACACAATCTAAGGATTAGCCAATTCTTAGTAGCAATCACATGAATAAACCACTTTGACACAACTTCAACAAAACCAATGGCTGGTTTTCTACTCTTTAGGCTTTGCTAAACCAAGGCAAGTATACCTAGGGATAATTCTATTGCAAATTGTGGTATGAAATTATCTTAGTTTCATTTTTATTCTCGTCTTTTACCCTCAAGTACATACACAGTTTATCAATTTTCTTTAAAAACTCTTAGATCTATATGCATCCCCTATAAGCAGATCTGGTTATAAATCTCCTATTAGTTTACAAGTATTTCTAGAATTAGTGGCTATTTGAGACTCAGAAAACTATATGCAAATGAGTGGTAACCAGCATTTGTAACTTTAAACAAAATGGAATGAAATATTTTTTATCTTTTATTTTTTAAAGATTTGATATGCAACAGCAGAATTCACTCTTGCTCACTTTTGACTTATGTGACCAGTGCCTTATCCATTGGGTAGAAAATTAACTATTGGCAGGAGATCTAATTCAAATAACTTGTAAATGAATTAATCAATTGTAATCACCCATTTCCATTCTTATGAGGTATCTTTTCTATAAACTCATAATCCCTACTGATTCATTGAAGCATTTCTATTATTCCTTGAATTAAAAGAAATGGTGATATCAGCATACAACCCATCCAGATTGCATTTAGCCAAGTTAAACCTTATTTAAAATGATTTCAAAGTAGACAAACCCATAAAAAGGAGACAGAAATGGATGACGCAAATATAGTGTAAATACCCCTTGTATTATCCTTTCAAATGACTAATACAATGACCAATAGAAATCAATTGAAAGTCCAGAACAGATTGCTTTTTCTATCATTTCAATATGTTATCATAGAGTACAATTAGAAGCAAACTCAAAACAACTACATACTATTGGACCGACTGAATGTACTTTTCTTGAAAGAAAACAAAAATTCTACAACTTTTGGACCATCACATTGCCATGAAAACTCATTTATATAACATGAGTTACAACAAGAAAAGGGAAAATATGGCTGACAAGTGTCCCTATACAACAATGAGTACAAAAAATTTTACTCCAAAATATCTAGACACTTTTAACTCAAAAAGAACAAAAAGGAAGAAGTTATAGATGATAGCAAGAGCATAAAACTTCAAAATTGTCCTTTTCTCTAACTGCTCCCTTCTAGAAAAGCCTTTATTTTTGCAATTGCTTCCCAAAAAATGACTTCTCTTTTAGTGGGCCACTCACATGTCTTGGCTATTGCTAATTCATTAATAGACTTTTGCCACCTAGCATTAGTAATCACTCTTCCTTCTGTAGTAAACCTATTCAATTCAGTTTCAATTTTGAATAAGGTATCAACCAACTCATTGAAAAGACATTCATCAATACCATCTTGGAAAATGGATACCACCTGTGGAAAGTCTACAATGTGATCAAAGGAATTAGACCACTCATTAAGATCATTCACTTTTCCATTAGAATCAATAACAGGAAGAATTAAAGAATAAAAACTGTTTGTCAAAATCTTCATTTTACTTTGTATTTTTGATAGCTTGCCTGTGAAGAATTGCAATAATTCTTTTACTTTGTCCATACCTTCTTTCACAATAATTACTTTATCTGGCAAATCTAGCTTTTTTCCTAACAAGGGTATCAATCTGTCAAAGAATTGCATATAGGGTCCCCACTGCTGGAAGATTGAATCAAGCCATCCTATTGCATCCTTGCATACTTGTTCAAAAAAATGGAAATTAATGAAAGAAATATAGGCATCTTGAGATATTATTTTCAAAATAATTATCCTATGGCTCAATACATTCATCATAACACTTTTCCTGGTTTCATTATCACGTGGAGTAGTCTCTGTTTCTACATTCATTATAGGCACTGGTATTGTTGCTCTTATAGGTACTTCCTCAATCTGTATATTTGCGTTTGCAGTGTGCCTTTCTTCTTCCACCTACCTTCGTACCTTTTATGCCTCTGATGCAGCTCTGAGTTGTTCTTTGAGAGATGAAACTTCTATCTCCAAACTCTAAATGTTTTCCTCTAACTTTTCTATCCTCTACTTTTGTACATATTTTATTTTAAGCTCCTCCTCATACAACTTCTGGGTATCTATACATTCATTGTACATAGCAGCTAACCTGTGTTCAATTTGATCAAATTTTTCTTTATTCATGAGTGTAAAATGTTTGACCAGGCTAGAAATTTATCTTCCATAAGTATTATCTAATTTCCAAAAAATCATATTACCCTAGGTAGTTTCTTATATAGCCATCATTTTTGGTTTCTTTGTATCAGGGGAAATACTCCAAACTGCTAGGATTTTTGTATCTACATTAAAACCTGACCCCCTCTTCAATCCCTCACTACCACTAGCCCCATAGCTAATAGCTTTGTCATGTCTTCTCATTTGATCAAGGAGAAAAGCTCTCTCAATATCCAAGTTAGGTATCAGAATCATACCACTCTTCTATACTAACTCCCTAGCTTCAGTAGGGGTCATTGTTTCAATCTCATGATCATATGCAAGTAGTTTGTCCACTAGTTATTTATTCTTCTCAGGGTCTTCTCCTGGCATAAGGCTCAAAGTGAGCTCATTTTCTTAATTTTATACAAGAAACTTTTAAACTCTGATGATTTAATAAAATCATCATCTTCCATGAATTTTTTAGATTGGATGAGCCTATCATCCAGTCTTGAAGCTGCAATTTGTAAATCAGTGGAAGACTTTCCTACTTCAGTAGCTCATTGATATAGATAATTTTGCCTAATTTTAGCAAAATACTCATCATTTCTTGAGATTACCTACAAAGCTCTACTCACTACCTTCTCTAGGATATGTGTTGTTTTTTGTCTTTTATTTCCCTTAGGGACCCATGTTGAGGTTGATGGTTGTTCTTCTTCTAACTCAACCTCCAGCTGCAGATCTAGTTCAGGTGATTCCCTATTTATAGTGGCCTCTTCTCCTTCTAGTTCATGTGGCATTTGGGACATAATGTAGTCAAAATTCTCCACCATTTTCTTTAAATTTTTAGGATAGGGAACTTCTATGTAAAAACCCTTAAAATAAGGATTTGTTCTCCTCAAAGCCTCTTCCACCTTCCTAATTTCACCATACTTTTGAAGTAGCTCATCAGCCTCCCCTATTGCTACTATATTTGCAATCAAATCCTTGATAGGAATAGGTTTTCTTGGAGGTAGGACATATCCCCTAATGGCCTTGACCTCATTGGTAATATAATTTTTAGGGTCATACATCCTATATGGCTCAGTAGAAAATTTATATTGGCTCAAATACTCACTCAATTCCTCATATGTATTTTTTCCAATTGAAAAATCCCCTATTTTAAAAGTTCTACAAATAAATGTAGGCTTGTGTAAGGTAGGAGGGATCATCTCCTTGTTCATCTATAGAAATTTCCAAAAGAATTCAATAATGGCCAATCTGGGGGGTACATATTTGGGTAAAATATGAGGAGGCTGTGGACATGCATATACCCTAATCAATGTGCATTCCTTAAACAAAAAGATGTCCCCCCAATTATGATCTATCCTATTTTTCTCATCTAGGAAAGTAGGTCTAAGCAAAGGTCTTAAAAAATTTGGTGCTCTGAAAAAGGTATGGTCTACCATCCTCATAATAATAGAACTAAACAAATTAAAGAACACAAGGGCATTTGAATAATAGAAATTCTTATGCCAAATATGAGTCTAGAGTTGCACAAGTAACTCACCAAATTCATCAAAATTTTTATCAATGAAGTCCCCACTGATGTATCCAATGTTTTTATATAGGATAAGGTGCATTAGTAGTAAATAATGGTGGAACTTGAAGTCTTTCATCTCTCCCTTCTTTGCATTACAAATCTGCATATGCATACTATCAATGATGAAGGCTACATAATCATACTCCTTGTGGTGGAAAGGGTCCTATATATCACATGCCATCAGAAAAAGGGAACCATACACACAATCCTCTGCACCATGACTTCCCATCACTTTGTGCAACCCATACACTGTGTTTTTGAAATAATTCTTAAATCTACTCAAAGGCAGAAAATCCCCCACCTTTTTTGGAAGTAACCCTGCCTTTTTTACCCTTTAAGGAATATGTGGCAGCATAACATTGTTCACAAAGTATGTTTTACTCCTGTCCAACTTTCCCTGCAAATCTACAATGTCAATAGGTACATCCATTTGTCCCATTAATCCAAATGCCTCAACAAAAGAAGTTTTGTCCAACATGCATAGTATACTCCCATTATGCCTATGGAATGTTCTAGTTATTGGATTGTAGGAATTCATCAGGGCTTTCAAAAAATCATCATCAATGAACACTTCTAGAAATATCGATTTTGCCATATTTTTGTTCCATGGGTTACACACTGGCACATTTTCTATTCTATTCTGATAGAAGAACATAAAAATATCATAACTAGTCACTCTAGGGCATTCAACAGCTCAAACAAAAACATATGGGTCTCAGAAAACATGATCATTTTCTGAAATTGCATTCGATGATCTTGGGAGAACTTTCAGCCAATCCTTAGCATGCTTATTTGGTTTCCTGACCCTTGACTTCTTCTTAGTCTTAGCAACAAATTTCTTCCTTTTTCCTTCAGGTGTGACCTCTACAACATTGTCACCCTCTTCTTCAACTTTGACTTCTTCTTCATGCATTTCTTCAACTTCCTTGTCCACTATCTTCTCTACAAGTATGCTCTTGACTCTTTACACAGGATACACAAAACTCTGCAATTGATAGATTTTATAATGGAATAGAAAATGAATTCTTCAAAGTGGAAAATATTTTGTCATTTAATTAAATCTTTGATGTTTTAATCATTTAACTACCAACTTTTTCAATAAATTTAGCATGCACAAGCTTTAAAACCATTCATGCAAGTTGTCATCAAGGTATATCAACCGCACAATTTGATTCTGATGTACTTTTCAAAGCTCTATTTTACTTGGCTATGGTGATTTTTTTCTTTCCTACTTACCTAGCATGACACATCAGCTACTTTCTTTCAAATTGTGGTCTTCTACTCTTACGCTAAGTCAAACCTTTAATTTCCATAACACTAGAGATACCCTTGATGAATTTCTACGTTCACTTAGAGACACTTCAGCATACCCTAATCGTAAGAATGTAATGATGTCTTGGCACTATATTGAAAATCCCTTTTACGTTCTTATGATGCCCTTTACCCTGTATGACCTCAAACCTTTTCACTCGATACTTCCATTCTTACAATTTAGACTTTCGTCGTATAAATGTAAAAAATTTATCATAGCCTTCTTCATCCTTTACGCCTATACGCAATTCAATACTTAGAATATCGCAAGACTTATCTCACCCATTCTCTGGTCTTATGCTCAAAATCTACTTGTGGTATCGTAATACCCTTTATCTATTCTTCATTTCTCCTTTATGCTTACATGCTCACGATCAAAGTGTAATAGTGGAAATAAAGTTTCAACAACCTTTTGCTCATAAGCTTACCTTGAAACTACTAGAACATAAAGAAAAAATATTTCTTTAGTCCAGCAACAATCTAGATTCAACCTTAATAGATTTAGAGAAATCATAACCATTGATTTAAAACACATGCAAATAGAAAAACTTAAGTCATGCACCACATTGGCTGGGCCCATCTGTTACATGTGATGTGTCATTATCGGATTTTCTTGCATTAGGGCCCATTTGACAACTCATCAGCTCCCACCCAACATGTTCACATCATAATATAGCCTTTATAGTTGTTTGCACATCTTGCAAAGTGAAGGCACATAAACATTACTGATCAACACTTTCAGTCTTACGAGTCCCTTTCAAATATAAGACCATAAAGGACTTTATGCCTTTTCATTGTGCAAAGCATTATGCTCTTACGCTATCCCCTAGATTGTAAGCACGTAGATCAAAACCCAACACATTTCCACTTATTTGTTCAAAGTATCACCCGTAACCATGTAAAATAATATAATATCTCCTTTTCAAACCCTTTGCGCTCACTTGCTCAACCCTACACCGTGAGACCATAAAGGGGCAGATTTGAGTGCTTTTCCAAACCTTTTGAAAACTCAACAAGAAATTCAAGGTCCTTTTTATCGAGGGTATTTGGTAATTGCTCTGATAATAAACCTTAAGAAATTAGAAAGAATTTAAACAACACAGAGCAATAATAGGGCATAATGACAAATAAAAATCATAAAGTTGGCAACCCTAATTTGCAAGAAATAAGGACCTAATTGATTTTTCACCAAAAATTTATTCAATCTCTACCCTATGAAAAATCATACCACCAATGATGATGGTAGTGTGAGATTTGGAGACAATGAACCCTATTGCATAAAGGGAAAAGGGTGCATCTCATTAACCAATGAACTTAGATGTGACAATGTTTATTGGGTTGAAGGAGTAAAGCATAATCTACCAAGTGTGGCATAGTTGAATAACATTGGATTCAAGGTAGAATTTATGAATGGGAAGGAAAAATTGTTGGATGGTAAAAGAAATCTAGTTAGATCTGGCAAACAAACAAAAGGTCATCTATTCTATCTTGATCTCAGTGAAAGTTCATGTTTTATTGCTTAAGTAGAAGAAAGATGGTTATGGCAAAAAAGATTATGTCATGTAAACTTTGATAATCTGGTCAAGGTAAGCAAAAACAAAAGAGTAAGAGGTATTCCCAGCTTGAGGAAACCTAATACCGGTCTATGCAAAAATTGTCAAATTGGTAAGATGAGAAAAACTAGTTTCAAAAGCAAGAACTGTCATTTTGAAGAAGGCTTAGAGCTTGTACATACAAACTTATGTGGACCTATTATAATAGAGAGTTAAATGGAGATAAGTTTTTCATTTTGTTTGTTGATGATTATTCTAAAATGATGACTATAATGTGTCTAAAAGAAAAATTAAAAGCTTTTCAAAAATTTAAGTGGTATCTAGCAAGAGTAGAAAAAGAAACTAGAAGGAAGCTGAAATGTTTGAGATCAGACAGAGGTGTCAAATTCATTTCTAATGAGTTCAATGAATTCTAAATTGAAAAAGAAATTAAGAGACATGTATCAGCCCCTAGGACACTTAGTAGAATGGTATAGCTAAAAGAAGGAACAAATCCATCATGGATTGTGCAACAATGCTAATGATAGAAAAAGAATGTTGCAATCAAATACTAGAAGGAAGCAATTAGTACTATAGTGCATACCTTGAATAGAGTATAGTTGTAGAAAGACTCAAATCAAACTCCTTATGAACCTTAGTATGGTTACAAACCTAATGTAAGTTACTTGAAAGTATTTGGTAGCAAATGTTATATCTTGAAGGAATTTTAAAAAGGTAAATTTGATATCAAAAGTGATGAAGGAATATTCCTAGGGTACACCTACATAAGTAAAGCATACAAATGTTTGAATTTATCTACTCATAAAATCATAGAAAGTGCACATGTGAGAATTGATGAGTTTGCAGAAAAAAATGAAGAAGAGAGCAACAAAGAAGCTAAGGATTACATAAGTTTTGTTTACTTTGAACCTAATACAATGCCAAATATATCTAGAGTTTAGGGGGCCTCATCTCATAAGTCCCCAAAATCTCCAAAAGCTACCGAGTTTCAATCAGTGCAACCTGAATCACAGTCTGAAGGACCTGAGTCGTAGTTAGGAGCTGCTAAGTTCTTACTAGAGAAAACTAAGTTTGATGGACCTAAGTCACAAACAATGGGACTAGAGCTTAATACAAAATATCATGAAGAATTCAGTAAAACTTACTCTAAATCCAAGGTACCTATCTTAGCCAGATATGTCAGAAGGAATCATGCACCTAATTAGATCATTAGACACAAGTTAGATAGAACAATGACAAGAAACAAATTGAAAGGTACATGTTTTCTTGTTCAATTTTAATCTAAAAATGTTAAAGATGCTTTAGATAATGAAATTTGGATTGAAGCAATGAATGAAGAAATAGAATAGATTGAGAAGAACAAAACTTGGACTCTTGTTCCTAGACTTAAGGATAAAAATGTAATTGACACAAAGTGGGTATTCAAAAATAAGCTAAATGAAGATCGTGAAGTTTCAAGAAACAAAGAAAAATTAGTATGTAAAGTTTATTCTCAAGAATAATATAGTGTTTATGATGAATCTTTTTCTCTTGTTGCAAGATTAGAAGGTGTTAGAACTTTACTAGCATATGCATCTTATAGAGGATTTAACGTTTATCAAATGGATGTAAAATCTACATTCTTGAATGGAATTCTTGATGAGAAAGTCTACATTGAACAACTTGAAGGTTTTGTAGATCCCAACAAAAAGGTTATGGTCTAAAAATTACATAAAGCACTATATGGTCTCAAAAAAGATCCCAGAGCTTGGTATGAAAGGCTTTATAACTACTTGATAAAGCTTGACTTTCAAAGAACAAATGATAACAATAGTTTGTATATCAAAGAAGCACCAAAAAAAGAAGATTGTGTTGGTAGAAATATTCATAGATGAAACTTTATTTATAGGAAGTGATGACTTGTGCAAGGCATTTTCAAAAGAGATGAGTAAAGAATTTGAGATGTCTATATTTGGAGAGATAAAATTCTTTGTTGGATTACAGATCTAGCAAAAGAAAGATGGTATCTATATTACTCAATCTAAATATATCAAGGAGATACTAAAAAAATTTGGAATAGAAGACTCAAGACCAGTTGGAACTCCTATGTAAACTAGAAATAAGCTTTCCAAAAATGATGGTTCCAAGGAAGTAAACCAAACCACATATAGATCAATGATTGAAAAATTGTAGCATGTAGTGCATACAAGGCCTAATATTTCATTGGTTGTTGGTATGGTGGCAAGATTCTCAGTGAATTCCAAAGAAAATCACATAATGGAAATCAAAATAATCATGAGATATCTAAAAGGTACTAAAGACTATGGATTATGGTATAGAAAAGGAGGCAGTGTGGATTTGAAAGCATTCACAAATGTTGATTGGGCAAGAAGTGTTGATGATAGAAAGAGCACCAGTAGTGGAGCATCATTTTTTAGTAAATGACTAGTGTCTTGGATAAGCAAGAAACATAATTGTATTTCTCAGTCTATAGAAGAGGTAAAATATGTGGTAGCAACAGTTAATTGTTCTAATATTGTTTGGTTCAAACAACTATTGGTAGGTATGAAGATAGAGATCAAGGATCTAATGGTTATATACTATGATAACACTAGTGCAATTAACATATTAAATAATTTAGTGATGCATACCAAAACAAAACACATTGCTATAAAGTATCATTTTTTGAGAGAATTGGTACAAGATAAAGAGGTAAGATTAGAATATGTGAATACTACGGAACAAATTGTAGACATATTCACTAAGTCATTACCTAAGGATGCATTTCTATATCTAATAGGTAGGTTAGGGGTCATTCCCCTATTTGAAGCTCACTAAATGAAGTTTACTGATGCATCAACCAAAGCATGTTGAAGGTCAATTAGTTGATGCAGTATTGAAAAGAGCATATTGCAAATGAATCAGTACATGAGGCACGTTGATATTTACTAAACATTGTCTTTGGCATGAGATGTCAAACAGGGAGAAGTTTTCTGTCATATCTCATAAAAAATTTCTAAAGAGGGAGAGTATATATTTCATAAAAAAATAATTATTTTTAAAGATGTCAAAGAAGAAGAACTTGGTCTGATATCAAAGGAAAATTTTTGTTGATAGAGGAAGGAACTAAAGGTAGAGAGAGTTCACACTAATAGAGGGAGTTGAGTTCTTATGGATGATATTCATAATCAAATTGAGGATATGTTCCTTACTTTATTCTTACTTAAAAAATTTCATTGTATTATGACATGTGTTGCCATCAATGCCAAAGAGGGAGATTGTTGGAAACAATTGATTAGTTGTGTATTGTCTTTGATGTTACACAAAATGTCATATTATTGTCAATTAGTGTATGTAGAGCTCACTTGGGCATTGAAGTTAGTTTCTTGTGTTTGTCGAGCATTCCAAAGTTTTCCTAGTTTGGAAGATAGTCTATATCGAGTTCACTCAAGCAAAAAAAAAAAGTTTGTAGAAGTTGAGTGTTAACAGAGCTCACTCAGTTAATGAAGGAAATATTGGATGGAACTAGTATTAACCAAGCTCACTTGGTTACCAAATGAGCTTTTTGAATATGTAGTGTTAACCAAGTTCACTTGGTTGACATAGGAAAATTGCTTTGAGTTAGTATCTATTGAGCAAGGTCAGCTAATGAAGGATTTTCTTATTTTGGCATATTGAGTTCAATTGATTTGTTTGTTGGTTCTAACCAACCGAGAAGATAAATATTAATTATTCTAAGTTATATTCAAGCCAACTTGACAATATGTAATATATAAATACCAGGTCAAATTGAGGATTGAATGTGTGGAACATAATTAAAGATTTGGTGATGCTTAGAGGAAGTGAATTAGAAGGATAAGTAGACTATCCTTATTAAGATGCAATGATACATTTGATTAGGAAGGATCAAGTATACAAGCTAGAATTGAGATTTGTCTAAAGACCTCTAACAAGGTTGCTCCTAATTGGGTGATTAAATCCTCTAACAAGGTCACACCTAATAATGTGTTTTGTAACCTTTAATAGGGTTGGCTCCTAACAGGGCTTACTTCAAAAGAGTGAAAATCAATAACTAGTGGCAATTGGTGGTTTTAGATTATGGTAAAAATAGGTTTTAAAGGGACCCCAAAACCCTTTTAACAAAAGTAGAAAAGATAAAACATGAAGTACAACTAGGTTTTACAAGGACCTAAAACCTACTATTTAAACAGTATCAAAATCAGGTTTTACAAGGACTTGAAACCACAAAAAAATCCAAAAAATGACCCCATGTTCTACAAGGACCTAGAGCCTAGTTTAAAAAATTGATTAAAAACTAGATATCACAACCATAAATAGAAACCATTTACAGGACCAATAAATAAGACCAAGACTACAACAAAAACTAGAGACCAAAGACTAGTAAAAGCTGCTATTGCAACTCTTTGATCATTTTGACCACTTCTTTACCAATTTCTACAATATCTTGAATGGAATCAGTAGCTGATCCACCAATAGCCTCTGTAGCTCTCTTCTTGGAGTTCTACCTACCTGCCATATGGTCTTGATCTGGTCCAGTTCATAGAAATCCCCATTTTTCTCTAGGTTTTTCTCCTCTACTTCCATTTTGGGAAATTTCTTGAATGCGACATTTGAGATGCTTGTTTGTTTGTTGAACTTAATGCCTTCCATGGGTAAACTTGCAATCTTTTCTATGAAATTCTCTGTCAATTGCATAGTGATGCCATGTAGAGAAACCCTATCCTCTGTCCAATTTTTCAAGAAATTTGTGGTAACATGGGGTTTAAACCCATGAAGATGCTCCAAGAAATTAGTCACCTTCCCCTTTTGCAGAATCTTCCAAACATCCTCTTTTTCCTTCCATGCTTTGCAATTTGGGGGTTCCTATTTTTGTGGCTCTCCTCCAATATCCAGAGAATTCAAAATGCTATACCAAACCAAATTCAGTAGATGGTAGAAAGCATATGGATTAAACATACAGAGATTGTTCATTAAAAAAAATAAAACCCACTTTATGCCAGATATGTGCATTACCAAGATTGCAATTGCATAAATGTACTTCCTCAAAGAAGGAGTTCTAACAAACATATGCCCATTTCCTAAAATAATTAATTTGCTAATCTTGGCATATCTTTCCCACCATCATGTGAGTAGCATCATAATTAATGAGTGCTTTAAGATCCATTTTTTTCTGAGGTCACCATTCCACGTCATCTTATATCCCATTTGGACTGCATAGTTGGAAACCCAATTTGCCACCCCATTGCCTTCGCAATAAGTGTGGGTTATAATCACTTTTTCATATTTATTTAATAAAGTTTTAATCTCCATCACACTTTCCTTAATTGACCAAGTGATTGAGTTTTTATTATCGACATATTTATAATGTTTAATGAATCACCTTCCAACCAAAGGTAAAGACAACCAGTTTCAACTACTAACCTTATAGTATAAAGAGAAGTAGTAGCTTCTACTATGTGGCTATTAGAATTACCTATAGGAATAGCAATGACATCAATTATATTACCTATGTGATCTCTTAAGATTCCTCCACACCCTACTTTTCCCGGATTACCCTTAGCAACACCATTGAAGTTTCTTTGATCTAGCCAATAGGAGGAGCCATCCATTTGGTAGTCAATCTTGTATTATCTTTTTTTCTAATGAGAACCTTTTGATCACATTGGATTATCAATTTGGAAAGTTTGATTACTTTTTCTCTGAGACTTGAAATTTTCCTTTATGGCTCTAACAATATTTTGTCCAAGCACCCATCCTTGCAATTCTTTGTTTCTAAAGATTCTGTTATTTCTTTTTTTCCAAATGCCCCACCAAAGATGGGAAAGAGTAATTTTCTATGTAAAATCGACATCAAGATCCTTTGAAGGAAACCTCCATCTTTTAAAACAAAGTTCAACATTATTTTGGTGGACCTAAGTTATGTTCTAGTAGTTGAGAACAACATTCCACACTTGTTGACTATAAAAGCAATTCAAGAACAAGTGATTTCTATATTCAAATCCATCTTTACATAGTATGCATCTATTCACTACATTAATACCTCTTTCTTTTAGATTATTCTAAGTGAGGATTTTGTTTTGAAGCAAAATCCAATAGAAGATGTTTATTTTAGGAATAAGACCCTTTATCCAGGCTTGAGACCATAAAGGTTGGATACCTTTCTCTTTTGAAGTAAACAAAGAAGAGACTTTAAACTAACCACTAGGATCAGCATTCCATATCATCTCATCCTCATGGTTAGGCTATAGAGAAAAAGCATTCAGACTTAGCTGTATAGTATTGAAACTTTGGTCAACATCAATCAAGTTCACCCAAGTATTATCATGCCAATAATGTCCCACTAAAGTACCAAACATTCACTTACATTTGTCTACTTGAGTGGTATCTTGAAAATCATCAATCTGAGGATGATCCAACAACCAAACATCTTCCCAAAATCTCACTTTTTCCCCATTTCCAATTTTCTAGGAATAGCCCTTACCAATAATGTTCTTTGTTCCTTGAATAGCTCCCCATATAGCAAATGGAGAAAGAACATCTAGAGTTGAAAGGAAACTAGCTAAAGAATTAGCATTAAAAAGGTATTTATGTTTCCATATAGTGCTCCATGCCTTATCATCATGATAAGATCTCCAACCTTGTTTTTCTAGGAGAGCTCTATTCATACTTCTTATAGACCTGATCCCCAATCCACCATCTCTGATAGGTTTACAAATTTGATCCCATGCAATAAGAGCCATTCTCTTATTTTCCTTAGTGCTAGTCCATAAGAAATTCCTCTAAATTTTATCAATAGTATCTGCAAATTTGACTGGGATTATAAAAATACTCAAAGCATAAGTAGGAATACTTTGAAGACATGCTTTAAGAAGAGTAATTTTACCTTCTTGGCTCAAAAAATTTCCTTTCCAACCTAGCAACTTCTTAGTAAACTTCATAATGAGATCTTCCCAAAAGGAATCAAGAACTTTCGGACCTAGAGGAAGACCCAAATAAATAGAGGGAAAAGACCCTATAGAGCACCCAAGAATTTTGGCAATTTTATTTTGTCTGAGGATAGGAGTATTAATTAAAAAAAACAACACTTTTATTCCAATTAATCAATTGACCCGAGGTTGAGGAGTACAAATTAAGGGCTTGCTTGAGGTTCCTTGCTTCAATAACTTAATATTTACTCATAAAAATGGTATAATCTACAAATTGACCATGAGAACAAGTAAGGGGATGAGAGGAAGGCTAAAGACCTTTAATAACTCCTTTTTTAACCAAGTCCCATATATATCTCCCCAGATAGTCATCCATAATAACAAACAGTATGGGAGATAAGGGGTTGCCCTATCTTAGAACTCTAGAAGGATTTAAAAAATGAGAAGAACTACCATTGACCAAGACAGATATGGATGAAGTAGAGATCAATTGATAAATAGTTCTAACAACCTTATGATAAAAACCAAAGGCTTGTAAAATTTTAGCAAGGAAGACCCATTCAACTCTATCATATGCTTTCGCAATATCAACTTTCATAATAAACCCCTAATTATTAGAAAAAGACAGAGTGAATATTCTCATGGGCTGCAATAACTAAATTAAGAATTTTTCTACTTGGGATGAAGCCATTTCATTGAACAACAATAAGAGAAGGAAGCACAAGGAGTAGCCTAGAAATAAGGACCTTTGAAATAATCTTGTAAAAGGAATTACACATACTAATTAGTCTAAACTGATTTTTTGGGAATCAGACAAAGGAATGTGGAATTGATTTCCTTTAGCATTTGTTTTGCTCCAAAAAATTCCTTCATGACATCACACACATCTTTTCCAACTAGTTTCGATGACTTCTGGAAAAAGAACATGGGAAAACCATCTAGGCCAGGTGCTTTGTCTCCTCCTAATGAACACACAGCTTTAAATATTTCTTCTTCCTTGGGAATGGATCTTAATAATTTACTCTGCTCCTTTGTAACTAAAGGTGGGATCACCTTTAAAAGATCAGCCTAGTGAAGAGGATTATTGTTTGGAAACAATTTCTTCCATAATATTCTTATCCTCAGAAATCTTCAAATCTCCCTTTTTTATGTATGAAATATGATTTTTGGCTCTGTGCTTTAGAGTAGAAAGATGGAAAAATCTTGTATTTTTATCTCCTTCATTCAGCCATATCAATCTGGATCTTTTCCTCGAATAGATTTCTTCTTTAGTGAATATGTCATGATATTGGACCAATTTTTCATTTTCCTTAGTAACAAGCTCAGGATTATATCCTTCCTTCTATATGTTATCCTGAATGGTTTGACATTCTTCCTTTATACCTATTTTATTCCCAAAAAATGTTACCAAATTAATTTTTGTTCCAAATTTTAACTATCTCTTTAACATTTCTAATCTTAGAGGCTACTCTGTAAAGAGTTGTACCTTCAACATCTATGTTCCACCATTTAGCCAGTTTACTTTCAAACTGTAGGTGCTGCATCCACATTTTTTCAAATCTGAAAGGGAAATTTTTTTGAATATTAATCTTTGTAGCAATAAAGATTAGAGGGAAATAATTTGATCCAATTTTCTGAGAAGCTATAGCTTACAAGTGAACTCTTTAGTCCAATCAAGTGAGATAAGAGCTCTCTCAAGATGAGCCTGAATACAATCAATTCCAATTCTCTTATTGCTCTAGGTAAACTGAATTCCATGAAGATCCATATCCATTAAACCCTCCTTATTAATAAAACCCACGAGATCCTGTTGACCTTCCAACTGACTCACATTTCCTCCCTTTTTTTCATGTTCATAAAGAGGAACATTAAAATCTCCCATAATGATCCATTGCCCAAAATAGTCATTACTTTTGCAATTGGTGGTTTTTCCCAAATTGGGTTTCCACATTAAAATCTTGGTGTCAATTGTGTTCATGCTATTTCTTTTATATATTTTCAACTAAGTTAAAGTAAGATCAATCACAGACAATATCTTAAGATTTTCATGATAAGCATTTACCGAGTTACAACATTTTTCTTGTGTGTTTACCAAATTATAACAAAGATTGATTTTGATTTGTATTGGCATCTAAGGGATCTGAGATTTATTTTTGTAATAACTAATTCACCCCTCCCCTCTCAATTACTCCTCTTATATTTCCAACAGCTATTATCTTTGAGATTTTCTTATTGTTCACACCTAACAACTCTAAAATAGAGCTCATTTCTCTTTTCCTAAATAATCTAACATATAATTATGCTTTACCAATCAAAAATCTATTTTAAAAAAATTCCTCCCACATATTTTTTAGATGTAGCTTAATTGTACTTTCAAGCATCATGTGTTCAAATGATTCAATTTCTCTAAATAGAGAGTCTTTGTCCATCTCTAGCAAATTTTCTAGCCCTAAACCATATTTTCCAAATGTCCTACTACTTTTTGGAACTTCAACATGATCTTCTTCAACTTCAATCAATCAATCTTCAATTGGTGGCTCTATATTACATTCTGTCCATCCTTTATTCTCGTCATCTCTTACTTGGTCATATTTTTTTTCTCTTTTCACTTTATTCCCCATTGCACAAAAACCTGAATAGAGAGCTTGAAATCACCTACATAAAAAAGACTTCCAAATTCAATTACATAAATAATAGTAGATCATAGACAATTTAGAAAAAGCTTTCAACTTTAGAAGACTATTATATTTGACTCTCTATAAGACTAGAAAATCTTAAGACAACTAGTTGCATTAAAGCATTACTAAATCTAGATTAAGAAATTTATTAAATAAATTAAATAATTTAACTATTTAATAATTTTAATACTTTTCATAATATTTTAAAACACCTAAATTAATTCTAATAATTGATTTAAATCAAATTAATTAATAAACTTAAAATATTAAACATTAAATTTAAATTAAATAATAAATTTAATTAATTGATTTCAATACAAAAATAACTTTAAAAAACTAATTTCCGAATATTTCTTCAATAAAATTTCATAAAACTTAACTTTTTTAATACTACAAATGCAAATATCATTAAATATAATAATTTTAAAAATAAAACTTAAACTTTAAAATAAAATACTTATTTTATTGTATAAACTGTTACAACATTTAGGCTATCACATGTGACCTTGTGTGGTGTACTTTTGGGTCATACTAATCTAACCAGATCCAGTCTGACCGGATTGGATCCGGCCAAAACCATCTATGTGTCATCCAATGTGGCACTTTCTTTAATGTTTTTTGCAATTATGAAGAACTTCACACTTCAAAGGCCATTTTCATCATCAAAATTAGGGTTTAAAATAAAATAAAAAATACCACTAGATAGAGCTTGTAGTGAAAATTATGCCACTATAATTTGTTTATAGGTGACAAAATATTGATTACAATAATTGCAAAATAATGCAAGTAGGTATTCAAATATTGAAGATGATGCACATTCAAAAAATTATAAAAATAAGTAGATTGTACCCAAAAAATTTATAAATGATGAATTGTTCTAGAGGAGAGAGCGTTCTTCGATAATATATAACATTTGTAATGGTTAATATGGATTTACTAGGGAAAAGATGGTGGGAACAAAAATTGTTAAATTATGAAAAGTTCAACTTTAAATAGCTATAATAGATAAAATATACAATATATTAGAAATTTTCTTTTTGATAGTTCTAGGTACATATGTTGTCAACAACATACTCCAAATTTAGAAGGAAAAACATTTATTTTCAGATATTTATGTGGTGGGAACTATAACCCCTAATTTGCTAGATTTTTAACACTGTAAAAAAAGGTCATTGAAAATTAGAAAAAACATACTATTTTAATTTTTTAATTTTTTTTAAAAATAACATACATAAACTTCATCCTTTTATACATATTTCATCATTTTACTCCAACTTGAAACTTAAAACAAAAATATGACTTTTACATCGTTGAAGTTTAACAATTTTTTTGATGTCAGCCTTTTCCTTTTTAAAAGGGTGACACATATTTGTACTTTTACCCAGAACAAAAAAACTATGTTAGTATTTTATATTTATAATTTTAATATAATATGATAAGTACTTAACCACTATATGGCACTTGTTCAAAGTAATTTGTAAAGTTGAATTTTCTACAAACTCATATGAAATATAATAAGGATGTTAAGAAATGAAGATTTGTTTTTACAAAAAAGTTTTGGGAGGATCAAAGTGTTAGAAACAATGGTCCACCAAGATAACTGAGAAGGGGGGTGGGGGTGAATCAGTTATTCAATAATTAAAACATTTATTAACCTTAAATAATCTTAACCATTCAACCAAAGTAAACAACAACCATAACAAGATGCACATACATAGTTACATCAAATATGTTAACTAGGGAAACTCTTGATCAAAGGGAAAACCCCAGTGGGAATGATGCCCATAAGATGATGTACTAATATAAATATTCCTTGCTAAAGGATGGACCCTGTTAGGGGTCAATTACAACATTTAGTATATATAAGTCCTTGTTAGGAGACTTTGAATCCCTATTAGGAGATTCCAACCCTGTTAGTAGTTGTGGAAGATAGAAGGACCCACTATCGAAATGGCTTTTAAGGCAAGACCACTGAACTCACTATCCAACTAATCTCTCAACTATTCCTTACAGAATAATTTTTTATATTTTACTTTAACTTCTTTCCTCTATCCTATCAACTAGACCAATCATTATCAGACCTTGAAGACTAGGTCACAAATCCAAGTATCCAACTTTGGATGACACAAAAGAATCTTGGCAATGAAGTTTCCTTCACCTTCACTCTATTTTTCTTATCTTCGCATTTCAATCTTTGTGATGCTTACAATCATTTTCTTCCATCCATACATGATAAAGGAAAATGTCCTTCCTTTATACTGAATCCATACAACAATTCCTTGAGTTGATTGTTACACCTTCTAAATTAATTATTATAGGACCACACTAAGAACATGTTACACTTAGCAATAACATTAACCTTTCACTTTGTAAGTTAAATAAATTTTTGTACATGTAATATTATGATGAGTAAGCTTAGCCACTTCATCTCCAAAATGTCTTCTTCACATCTTTAACTTTGCCTTCTCAGAATAACAAATCTGCTAAGAGATATAAGAAGTTTACTAGAACAAGCTTCTATAACTCTATCTCAGAATAGTATTCACTAAAACTTGCATAACTTCTTCTAGACTTAATATCTTATGCTTACAAGGTTAGCTACATATACTAGACACTTAGTATAATCTCACTTTAACCTCACTGGTGAAAGTACTCAATGATCTGTCTGTACCAACTTGATATTTTCATTGTTCTTCTGTCAAATACCACAGAAAACTACTATGTTGACATCAATGACAAACACAGTCATAAATGTAACATATCATCATGATAATGATCTAATTATGTTTCTAAAATACTCCTCCATAGGAGTATCATCAGCATTCATGCTTCCAACAATCTTCTCCTTTGGCATTGATGGCAACATAGATGAGAAACATCGAGTTCCAAAAATACCAATTGTAAAAGACTATTAACCTTTCTTTTCAAATCCTCTTCATCAATCATTCTCCCCCATTGATATACCTCAATGTGCTCTATATCAAACTATTTTTTATGTTGTAACTTCTCCCCAACTATTTTTCATGGTGTACTTCTCCCCCATTGACATCAATGTCAAAGGTATATGTGAAATGCAAGTCTCAGATCCTCACACACACTTCAACATGGTCATTATTTGAGAGATCATCCCAGAATAAATATGAGATTATTCATTTGAGTAATCCAATAATTTGACCTATTGCCTTCTAACTAGAAGGATTTTTCCTTTGCTCTCATAATGAGAAGTAGGCAACCAAACCTTTAGAACGAAGGATTTTAAGCTATATGAGATATGCAAGATTAATCTAAATATATGTAAGATTATTCTAAGAATAAGAAAGAAAAATCAATCTAAATGGATGCATTATTAAACTATATGAAATTGATATGGAAGAATACTAAGCTAAGAATGCAAGAGAAAATGAGTAGATATTCCAGCATAAGTTTGATGCAAATTCCATTCAACCTCTGTAATGAGGAATCAAAGGCTCCTTTAATAGAACCTTAGAATTGATCGATAATCAAGATTAATCAGAATGGATGGTCAAGATTGAAGATGACACTCAGTCATAATGGAAGATTTCTTATGAAATGGAAGTTAACTGATTGCCTTTGAGTGGAAAAAGTAGTTAACCAATTTAATTTCTTTTCTAATTTTTAGTTCACCCAGAGTTTCCATTTCTGAACTAAAGAGAATATTTGGAGAGAATACTTAATTTAATAAAATAGAATATGACCTCATAAATGGATAGACTTTAATTAATTTGATAATTCAACTCAATAATTAAAAAGAGGAGATATCTTATTAAATCAAATATATTTAATTCCTTTGTACATTAGCTAAAGAGGTAATTATAATTTAATTAAAGTATGAATACTTATAATTAAATTAAATTAAATCAATAGGTTTATTATAGCTAATTTGAGTCAATACTTTAGGAATTAAATAAATAATGTGATTAATGTAGATTAGGGTTTTCTGCATTTGACACCTAGGTCAAGTAGCAATTATTTAGCATTAGAATTGCCTAGTAAAATAGGACTTAGAAATGATTGAATAGACCAAAATTGGTTAATATGGCAATGTGCCAATTTTGGTGTATTACATTTTACCCCTCTTTGAATGAATGTGCAAGCAGCACGTTTGATTCAAAGAAATTAGAAGTATGAAGCATAGATCAAGAAACAAGATTGGTTCTGAAATTGATGACACAGAGACCAATTGATAAGCTTTTAAAGGTTATCTCCAGAATGAAGCTTAACCTTAAGGGATCTAGATAGAACACCTAGATACCTAGATTGGTAAGCTTTTAAAGGTTATCTCCAAAACCAAGCTTAACCATAGGGGATCTAGATAGAACACCTAGATACTAAAGTTGATAAGCTTGTAAAGGTTATCTCCAAAAAGAAGCTTAACCTTAGGGGATCTAGATAGAACACCTAGATACTGAAGTTGATAGAACAAAGATTGTCAAATTTCATAGAATTGTTCCCAGAATAAGACTCAATCCTCAAGAGTCAGGCTTTAGACTATCCTAATACCTATCCATTGAATAATGATTGAAAGAAAGAGCTTGGAATTATCCCTAGAATGAGAGTTAACTCTCCAGCAAAAGATAGGATTATTTCTAGAATGAAGCTTAATCCTTAGCAAGAATTTGGAATTATCTCCAGAACAGATCTTAATCCTCTAGAATCTAGATAGTACACCTAAATACTAGTCCAAAAAGATAACAAGATCCAATCATGAGTCGTACAATCATCCCCAAAAAAAGGCTTGATCCTCAAGAGTTGGGGTTTAGGATGTCCGAATACTTGTCCATCAAACTTAGATAAGGACTGTTATAATATTGATTAGCTGATCAAAAGATAAGAGAGATGACATAGATGTCAAATAGAGGAGAACGAGATTCCTTAAGTGATGAGATGTCTCGAGTGATGGGACATAAGATTTAGAATGAGTTGAAATTTAGATTCAATGACATAATCATCCTACCTCCTTAGGAGTGAAATTGAAAGATGACACACCAAAAATATGACGTAGAGCAGTATATATACTCCTATCTGCATGACCAAACCGTTCTAGATAATCTAACCTAGAATGAAAAATGTCACTTTATCCATAATGCTTCATGGTATGTCATTATTACTAATGACTTGTTTAGGAGATATTTTGACGAAACACTCCTTAGGTGTCTAGAACCTGATGAGTCCAAACATGCATTAATCAATGTTCATGAGGGCATCTGTGGATCTCACTCTAACGTCTTGGCACTAACTCATAAACTTATTAGAGCTATTACTATTGGGTGAATATGGAGAAATAGGAAATCAAATATGCCAAGTCCTATAAACAATGCCAGCTCCATGGGAATCTAATTCATGCTCCATCCAAGAAGCTAATTCCATCTATCATGTTGTGGCCATTCCAACAATGTGCCTTTGATCTTGTGGGTCAGATTCACCTATCATCTTCAAATGGACACAAGTTCATTATTACAACTACAAACTACTTCACAAAGTGGGTAAAGGTAGTTCCTCTCTCTATAGAAAATGGAAAAACTATCACTCCATTCATCACAAATTGCATCATATGTAGGTATGGTGTACCTTCCTCCATTATTACTAACAATGGATAATAGTTTAAAAATAAATATCTTAAGGAGTTATGCAAAAAGTTTAGAATTACCAACATTGATCTTCTATCTATTACCCCTAGGGTAATGGTCAATTAGAGGCATCCAACAAGGTGATCCTTAAAATCCTCCATCGCACAATTAGAAAATATGGAAGGGACTAGCACTTTTAGATTAATCTAGCTTTATGAGCATAAGAACAAGTATCAAAACTCCAATAGGCACAACACCCTTTTCTTTAGTATCTGGAGAAGATGTTGTGCTTCCTATTGAGGTTGAGATTCCTACTTTGAGAATTTCTATGAGGGGCTTCATTATTGATGATGACTATAGAATATGTCAGCTTCAAGAGCTAGTATTTTTAGATGAACATCAACAAGTGGTGTGTGATCATCTTCGATCTTATCAGCAGCATATGTCCAAAATTTACAATAAGAAAGTTAAGCCATGCGACTTCCAACTCGGTGATCTCATTCTGAGAGAAAACCATAAGAATTAGCAACAATGGGTACAAAAAGGGAAGTTCAAACCCAACTAGCTTGGTCCTTATATAGTCACTACAGTGTTCAAATCTGGTGCTTACCAAATTTCTATAATTGAAGGAGTGGTGCTCAAGGAGCCCATCAACACTCTTCACCTGAAGTGGTTCTACAACTGCTCTAGTTTCAAAATGCTCTTTGTATATACTCAAATGTCCTGAAAAAAATCATTACCTTACTAAAAACCTAGTAATCGGCACCTTGCTAAGACCAAAAAAATGGAAAAATTCAAAAATACAAAAAATAGAAAAAGAGAAAGAGAAAAAAATTGAAAAACAAACAAAAGTTTCATTGATGAAAACCTAGCAAATAGGCATCATGGTTGAAAAAATAGAATCTTTTCCACAGAGGTGAAAACTTGGTAGATAGGTGTCTCTTGTTCCCAATACTATATCTTGCAGTGCACCTTCTAACTTCTATACAATTGTTTTCCTACTTTAGTTTGCTACTTTTTCTCATGTATCCAAGGATTGAATCTTTCCATAACTTTGGGGCAATACCCTACACTGTCATAGGAATCTCTTAAGCATTAGTCACTAATTTTTCTAATCATGTCTACATACTGTCACTAGTGCCACTTTTTGAGATTCTCTTATGGATAATCTCTTAAGTGTCAGTCACTAGTTGTTTTAACTGTGTCTACCTACTATTGCTAGTATCACTTTTTGAGATTCCTCTCATGGATAATCTCTTAAGTGTTAGTCATCCATTGTTCTAACTGCATCTACCTATTATCGGTAGTGTCACTTTTTGAGATTCCTCTCATGGATAATCTCTTAAGCATCAGTCACCAATTGTTCTAACTGCATCTACCAATTGTTGCTAGTGTCACTTAGAGATTCCTCTTATAGAAGATCTCTCTTCACATTAGTCACTAGTTGTTCTAACTGTGTCTATCTACTATCACTCAGTTTCCTATCAAGGTTCTTCTTATTGAAGATTCTTCTTTGACTTCAGTCACCAATTGTTCTAACTATGTCTACCTACTATTGTCACCCTACTAAATAGATTTCTTTCATCCATGTTCTAAACATTGCCACTTGACATCAATCCTCCAACATAAAAAAATGAACTCAAAATGATGAATTTTTTTGGGATATGCTAAGCTTTTCTTTGTTTTTTTTTCTTTCACTTTATCATGTCTCTTTGAGCAACTCGATGATGTCTCTTTCAACTAAAGAAGCAACGACTAAGGGCATGATCTTTTCTTTGCTTTCTATTTCTGGTTTAAAAGAGGTGTCCACTATAAGAGCCTTCATCTCATATTTTATGGCCATGTGTACCTTGACTCATTTTATATGAATAAATCAATGAGGTTGGTTCTTCTCCTTGCTTGTTGGAGTGAACTCTTTATGCTACAATAAATATTGATACTTTTCCTACTAAGTGAGCATATGGGTCACTGTGACTATACTTAGCATACTTTTGTCTTAGGTTACAAACTAAGGGTCATTGTGGATAGAATACTTATTGATTACTTAGCATAAGAAGGATCTCTCATGTGTTTGGTATGTTTGCACACAATAAAAAATTTGGTCATCCTAGTGTTTATGCCTTGATGCTTATGTTAACTTGCTACATCAAAAGGGACAAATGTTCTAGTCATTATGGCTATCTATGCCTTAAATGCTTACATTTAATGTTGAAAAAACTAGAATAGATGTCCTATTCATATTCCTATGATTGCAATATCAGTGGGGATTGTGTGACATCTAGGGTTTCACTATACGCTCAATGATGATAATTGTTGAAGCTTTGTAACCAGACCTAGGGTTGCATCTAGTTTAAGGTTACATCTAGCATATGGTTACATTGCATAACACATGATTCAATTGAAAATATATTTCCATCCTTTTTGATGAGGGATTCTTGGCCTCTTCAAAGCATCATGTTTCTTCACAGCTGCACAAGTATTTGGTTCTTTGGTTCATCCTATCGATCTTCATGAGATACTTGTCACTATCAACAAAAACAAGAACACTGCATGAGATGCTAGTTCATTCAAATTTTACATTCCATAGATAATTTTATGATTCATCTCATCTACACTACATTCATACATTAAAATCAACTCTGCATTCATACATCACAACATATTTCATTCATAATCATAACCATTAAACATCTCATGCACAACAAGCTATAAAGATAAATAGGTGACACATGCAAATGGTACTCAAATCAAAATCTCATATATATATATATATATATATATCAAAAAAGTACATCTATGAAAAAATGGATGCTACTCAAGTGCTGTTGATCTCAAAAAAATGATATAACATGGTGTTGGTACACCAATTGCTATAGAGCCAGATCAAAATTGGGGCAAAATGAATCTAAATCTCTCCTTCCCCCTTACCTCCCACTAGTGGTAGAGGGAGGAGGAGGAGGCATATCCAATCTCTCTATAGGTCGTGCGCCCACAAACTCTTGGGCATATCATGAAAATTGAGGCACATGCTCAGCCTCATTTGGCACAACCACTACATAAGCTACAAAGTAATAAGCCACCCTAGAAAATTTTAGCTAGATATCATCCTATTGCTGCTTAGATCTCCTATCTACTAGCTCTAACTACTCTCATAGCCCACAAATCTGATGCTCCCTATCCGTAATCTTGAAGTCTCTCATAGCTACCTATAGATGTAGTTCTCCTAACTGCTATTGTGTGGTGTGTATTTACTCTCTAGCCCTCCTTAGAGCCTCCTAGGTCTACACTAAGGCATTTCTACCCTAGGTCCCTACAATAGGCTGGTCCTACATATCATCATCCCCCTGCTCAACCTCTTACTCAGCTGGCTACTGCTCCTTTGTGCAAGGTCTTCGTGTGCTACTTCCTATGGTTCCTAGAGATCTCATCTCCCCTCATGGCTTCCTCTATCCTTTCCCACTACCTCCCACACTTGGGTCCACTCTCATCTACTAAGCCAAGATCTACACCTGGCATGTCCCATGCCTCACAACCTCCTACTATGGCTACTATGGTAGTCCCTGTGGTTCCTATACTAGTTAGATCAGTATGGCCATCCCTACTAGGTCTATGAACCATGGAAAGGGATGACTAGTAAAATGGGCCTGATAAGTTGGATCATCCCTCCATCTACTACCATTGATAGCTAGTCCCACTGGATGGCCACTATGGTGCATATGTCGATCATTGATCATCCTAGGTCTAATCTTAGTGACCACCCTTGATCTACATCTATAGCTAGTCTTGCGTGCAAAAAATACTCTTGTGAAATATCATTTGGTCAACTGTACTATCATCACACATGAGTCAAAGGAAATCTCTCAATGACTGATATTAATCAACCAATTAGTGGTCAGGAGGCAAACATATATCCAAGCTCTACCTTCCCATCATCCTAGACTTGTGTCTCTCTCCACAGTCTCCAGACTATGGCCACTAGGTCATCTAATCGATCCCTCCACTACTCAATCTTCCCCAGAGCTATCTAGGTAAGCTAGCATCTATATCTACAAATGTATGGCTCCATGGGCTACCTCTCATCCACAAAAATAGGTCTCATAATTGGAAAGTTCTCCCATGCCCATATCTAAAGAACGTATATCCCCAACACTACTACAAATCTATGTGTGTGTCCATATGTGTGAACCAATTCCTCCCATGTGATGGCTCTTCTCATGATCAATTCCTCCTCAAAGATGACCCTCAGTGCCTCTATGCCTATCCCTGGCACTATGTCATACACTACTCTCAATCCATAGTATCTGGTAGATGTCCTCTAGTGTGATAGTCATCTCCCTTATGGAAGATGGAAGGTGTTCATCTCCAAATGGAAATGCTCCACTAGTGCAGTTAGCAAGCTATGATTCACCAACATTGGTAGAATTTAGAAAAGATATAATAAACCCAATCTATCAATGTGTGCCATATCGACATCATCAAGCTATCACAAAAAAGCTTTGTAAGGCAGGTAATGGGATTGGAATATAACATCGAGAAATGTAACTATACACATGAACACAATAGGAAAATGATCAGTCTCCACTAAACAAACATGATGAAAGAAAGTGCAAAATTACAATGAAAAATCAAATTTCACACACAAGAACTTGCATTTAACAATAGAATTCTGAGTGAGATCTCATGTTCTTATGTGAGATTGCACATCTTTGTGTGAGGATACACTTTCTCATGTGAGAAGCGATCAAACACATAGCAAAAAATGAACCAAAATTAACATTTTTCATGTGACACATGTGCCTCTCCCACATGAGAAAACCCATTATACTAGGTGAAGAAATACATGCCTAATACTTCTTAAGAGATTGGCATCACATGAGCAGAGACATCCTCACGCAAGAATTGACACATAATGCATTCAAAATACCTAAAAATGACCTAAATTACCTCAAAAAGCATGAAAAATTAAAGATGAAGCAAGGTTATCAACTACTCACTGGATGCCCATAGTCTATCAGCCAGCTATGTCATTAGGAGTGCTCAAATCGATGTGTAGACAAGGGGACCACCATTTTTTCCTCAGAGCTCTCTTCTCCACAAAAGAAAGAAGTGCAAATGATTTGAAAATGACTGTTTGGGCCCTTATATAGGTTTTCACCTAATTTTTCAAAGTGCTCTGATTGGTGTAAAAATCACCCTTGGCTAATTTGACCATACTAAATCCATATTCAAGATTTAATTTGAAATCTAACATACTTAAACAACTCAAAATCACATTTTGAAATTTGGGGATTGACATGGTTGAACGCTTGTGCAGTACAATTTTTTTGATACTTTGTAAATCTTAGGTTCCTATCAAATCAAATTTTCTTCAATTTTTCCAAAATTTCTAAAAAAGTCAACTATGGTCAAATTGTGGTCAAACTTAGTCTTCTAGCACTCAAAATCACTTCAAATAATCCCCAAATTTTCTTCTAATAATTTTAATCTCTTCTATATTTCATTGAATATCATATTTCTTCAATATTCCATCATATATTTCTCTACATCATATTTCTGGTGTGTCATCTTTTGATTTCACTCCTGAGAGAGCAAGATGATTACATTATTGAATCTAAATTTCAACTCATTTTGAATCTTATGTCCTCATCACTCAGGGCATCTTGTTTCCCTCTAACTGGCATCTATTTCATCTCTCTTATCTTCTGATCAACTGATCAATCTTATAGCAGTGCTTATCCAAGTTTGATGGATAGGTATTGGGACAACCTAAATGCCGACTCCTGAGGATCAAGCCTCATTCTAGGGATGGTTATATGACTCATGATTGGATCTTGTTATCTTTTTGGACTAGCATTCAGGTGTACTATATAGATTCTAGAGGATTAAGCTTCATTCTAGAGATAATTATGAATTCTCCCTAAGGAATCAGCTTCATTTTGGAGATAATCCTAACTTTTACTAGAGATTTAAGCCTCATTCTAGGGATAATTTAGGTTATTTCTTTCAATCATTATTCAATTGACAAGTATCAAGATAGTCTAAACTCTGACTCCTAAGGATTGAATCTTGTTCTAGGAAAATTTCTATGAAATTTGAAAATCTTTGTTCTATCAACTTCAGTATTATAGGTGTTCTATCTGGATCCCCTAAAGTTAAGCTTTTTTCTAGAGATAACCTTGAAAAGCTTATCAACTTTAGTAATTAGGTGTTCTATCTGGATCCCCTATGGTTAAGCTTTGTGCTAGAGATAACCTTTAAAAACTTATCAATCTGGGTATCTAGGTGTTCTATTTGGATCCCTTAAGATTAAGCTTCATTCTAGAGATAACCTTTAAAAGCTTTTCAATTTGTCTCCATGTCATCAATTTAGGAACCAATCTCATTTCTTGATATATGTTTCACACTTCTGATTTTTTTGAATCAAACATGTTGCTTGCACATTCATTCAAAGAGGGGCAAAATGTAATACCCCAAAATTGGCACATTGCCATATTAACCAATTTTATTCTATTCAATCATTCCTAAGTCCTATTTTACTAGGCAATTCTAGTTCTAAATAATTGCTACTTGACCTAAGTATCAAATGTAGAAAACCCTAATCTACATTAATCACATTATTTATTTAATTCTTAAAGCATTAACTCAAATTAGTTATAATAAACCTATTGATTTAATTTAATTTAATTATCAGTGTTCATACTTTAATTAAATGAAAAATACTTCTTTAACTAGTGTAAAAAGGAATTAAATATATTTGATTTAATAAAATATCTCCTCTTTTTAATTATTTAATTAATTAAAGTTTATCCATTTATGAGGTCATTTTCTATTTTATTAAATTAAGTATTCTCTCCAAATCTTCTCTTCAGTTCAAAAATGGAAACTCAAGGTGAACTAAAAACTAGAAAAGAAATTAAATTAGTTGACTCCTTTTTCCACTCAAAACCAATTAATTAACTTCCTTTTCATAAGGAATCTTCCATTATGATTGAGTCTCATCTTCAATCTTAACTGTCGATTGATTCTAGGGTTCTATTTAAGAAGCCTTCAATTTCTCATTATAGAGGTTGAATGGAATTTGCATCAAACTTATGATAGAATATCTACTCATTTGCTCTTGCATTCTTAGCTTAGTATTCTTTCTTATCAATCTCATATTGTTTAATAATGCATCCATTTAGATTGATTATTTTTTCTTATTCTTAGAATAATCTTGCATACATTTAGATTAATCTTGCATATCTCATGTCGCTTAAAATCCTTCATTCTAAAGGTCTAGTTTCCCACTTTTCATTTTAAGAGCAAAGACAAAATCCTTCTAGTTAGAAGGAAATAGGTCAAATTGTTGGATTACTTGAGTGAATAATCCCATATTCATTCTGGGATAATCTCTCAAATAATGACCACATTGAAGTGTGTGACAGGATCTGAGGTTTGCATTTCACATATACAAATAGAAATGTGCTTAGTCTTAGAATGCAATATTGGATTCTTTGACATATTCAAAGTACTTGTGTTGTTACAATGTATGACAATAGGTTCACTAAATTCTATCCTTATATCCTTCACCATCTAGTTCATCCAAACAACTTGATTACAATTGTTTGATGTTGCAACATATTCTACTTCTATTGTACTTTTTGATTTACAATCCCACTTCTTGCTTAGCCAAGAAACTAATCTTCCTCCAAGAAAGATGGCTCCACCACTAGTGCTCTTTTTTTAATCCATACTACCTACCCAATCAATGTTAGTACAAGCATATAAAGTGAAATTATTAGATATATCATAGCATAATCCAACTCTAGTGTTCCTTTCAAATATCTAAATATCATTTTGACTATTGCATAATGTACTTCTCTAGGATCACCTTGAAATATTATAGTAATTCCAACTACATTTTCTGTATCCAGCCTTGTGTAAGTCAGATATTGCAATGCTTTGATCATAGATCTATACTTCTTCTGTTCAATAGTAGGTGTCTCATCCTTTGTAGATAACTTGTGTCCAGTTACCATAGGTGTTCCAGTAGGTTTACATGTTTCCAAACCAAACCTTTTTATTAGATCTTTCAAATACTTAGTCTGAGAAATAAAGATTCCTTATTTACCCTATACAATTTGTAATCCTAGGAAATATTTCATCTCTCCTATCATGCTCATTTCAAATTCCTTCTTCCTTTCTTCTACAAACTTGTCACTTTAATCATCGGGTCAGTGCAAGAAGTTGGGTCTCACTTTTGACCAAAAAGTGGAAGTTTTTTTCCTATTTTTTAAATATTTTGTCAATTGATGCCAAAATTTGAGCCATTTAGAGATTAAATATAAAAAAACTTTAGAAATAAAAATTGTAGTGCCTGGAATCTTCTTTTTGAATATGTAATTTATTTGTATATCCATATGATAGATTATTTTTTTGGTATGGATCTTTAAAAACTAGTTTTTCAAAATGCATGTTTCAGGACCATACCACGCTCATGTATGGACACCATAATTTGACACAAATGAATGATTTTTTGTGAATCCTTTTAAATGGAGTTACCTAAAACACCAAAGATTGATGAGAATATTTTTCTTGAATTTTTTAATGAATTTTTTTTTAAATTAATTTTTAATTGGCTATAAAGGAAAATTTTAAAACCTCTCGTGTACGGATACCATAATTTGATCAAAATTTCACTTTTTTCAATTTTTTTTTTTTTAAACTTCAAAAGAATTGAATGTAGATTGATGACATATAAATTAATTTAAGAAAACATATAAAATAAAAAAATTATTAAAGTATTAGTGAACGTTGCTATTTTACATTTAGGTACCACCTTTGATTAAAAAATAGTAAATAAAATCATAACTCTATAAAATTTATATTTCTGAAATCAGGACAGTGAGATCTCTAATGGGTTTTTGTTTCGTAAAAAAAAATTGATCGAGAAGACCCTCTAAAAATTATGGCAAGTCATGAATTTGTCAGTTCAATGCCTTAGCCAAATCTTGAGAGGCTAAGGCATAGGCTTGGTCTCACCAAGCCTGTCTCAAACCAAAATCCAAGGCAAGAAAAAAAAATCCCGCCTCATGTTGTAAGAAACGGGCACCCGTTATTTGAATTTCAAAAAACAAGTACCCATTTTGAAAAGCTAAAAGTAGCATGTAAAATCCACTAAAAACTTTTAAAAATGAATTTTTAAGAAACGGGTACCTATTTTTTACTTTTAAAAAATGGGTACCCATTTTTTATTTTTAAAAAACGGGTGCCCGTTTCTTAAAAATTCAAATTTTTTATTTTTTGAGAAACGGGTATCCGTTTTTTGAAAATAAAAAATGGGTACCCGATTTTTAAAAATAACGGGTGCCCATTTTTTAAATTTAGGGTCGGGCACCCGAGCCAAAAATGGGTGCTCGTTTCTTAAAATCGGGTACCCGTTTCTAATAGGTCTCATTTCACGGATTTGACTTCCGCAGAATTGCGACCCAACTTTGTGCATTCACCCCATCATCTACTCCAAATATGATGTCATCAACAAATATTACCAAAATCATCAACCCATCATCTATTTCTTTCTAGTATAGATTATTGGATGCCATACCTTTGCTAAATCCAAGCTTTGTCAAATGCTTGTCCAAACTTGCATACCAAGTTATGGGTGCTTGCTTCAAGCCATACAATGCTTTCTTCAATCTGCATACTATGTCCTTGTCATCTATTATGGGAAAACCTTTAGATTTTTCTATGTATACCTCTTCTTCAAGTTCTCCATTTAAAAATGTTGACTTGACATCCATTTGATACATCTTGAATTTCTTATATGTTGCATAAGCTAAGAATAACCTTACTACTTCTATTCTTATTACAAGAGCATACGGTTCATCATACTCTATTCCTTCTTTCTATGAGTAACCTTTACATACCAATCTTTCTTTGTTCCTTACAACTTCACCTTGTTCATTCATCTTGTTCTTGAATACCCATTTCATTCCTATCACATTCTTGTCTGCTAGTTTGGAAACTGATTCCCATGTCTCATTCTTCACTATCTGATCTAATTCTTCTTTCATAGCTTGCTTCCAGTAGTCATCATTACATGCTTCATCTATATTCTTTGGTTCAAGTTGAGATATCAAACATAGTTCTTCATTGATTATGCTTCTTTTCATCACAACTTTATCTCTACTTTTGATGATATGCTCAGGTGGATGATTCTTTGCCATTCTCTTATTCGAAGTAGGAGTTGTTATCTCAACTCTTAGCTATGTTGAAGGTTTTCAGCTTTGTTTAGGTCTTTTTTCTCCTTCATTCTACAAATCATTGTTAGTCCACAATAATACTTAATCATTCCTTGGTTTAGTAACAACATTCTCATCATCTGAATTGTAGTTAACTATTCTTTCCTGTATTCTAAATTTCTCATCAACTCTTACATTTTCACTTTTAGAAATAGTCTTAGTTCTTAGAATATAACATCTATAATCCTTTCTTTTCAATGAATAATTGATAAACATTCCTTCATCACTTCTAGCATCAAACTTACCAACATCATCATCCCTTTCGATATAACACTTACTACCAAAAAATATGAAATACTTAATTGTAGGTGAGTGACTCAACCATACTTCATAAGGGGTCTTATTTATGTCTTTCCTAACTTGCACTCTATTCATAATGTATACTATTGTATTCAAAACTTCTCTCCAAAACATCTTGGATACATCAATCTTAGCTAACATAGCTCTTGTTGCTTCAGTTACTGACCTATTTCTTCTTTATGCAATGCCATTTTTTTCAGGGGTTCTCAGAGCTGACAACTATCTTTTGATTTCTTTAGCTTCACAAAAGATGTTAAACTCATTTGAAGTAAACTCTCCTCCTCTATCTATTCTTAAAAATTTAATTTTCATACCTGATTCATTCTCAACTCTATTCTTGAATATCCTAAACTTATCAAATGTCTCAAATTTTTCTTTAAGAAATGCAACCCACATCAGTAAATTTCTTGCTAGGAAAGGAAGTTCTAGTATGTTTTTCCAATACACATTTATTGCAATTTATGTTAGTAGGTTTTACAATCTTAGGAAAATCTCTAATTATAAACATACTACTAGTCTTCACAATGTTGTCAAAGTTTATATGAAAAAATCTCTTATGCCATAACCAACTGTCATCTACCCTTGCAACCAAACATGTCATTTTAGTAGGATTCAACTGAAACACATTACCTCTAGATATAGTTCATGTTCCAATTACCTTTCCATATTTGTCTCTAATCATGCATGTCTTCTTTGTGAACTATAACTGATAACCTTTATCCACTAGTTGTCCAACACTCAAAAGATTGTTCTTCAAACAATCATCAAAACATACATCCTTAGTTTTAGTCTTACCATTAAGGGTTATAGATCCAATACTTTTAACATGGCATGCTGCATTGTGTCCAACTCTAACAATGCCTCCATCATGACTTTTGAAGTCAACAAATATTTTCATGTCACCAATCAATTGATGTGAACAACCACTGTCAATTATCCAATCAGATATCTTTTCAACCTATGATACCAAAGCCATTTTTTTTAGACTTTCTTTAATTGCTACAAATACTATTTCATCATCACTAGTACCTACTTCTTCTTCATTTGCATATAGACACTCTCTATCTCTTCTAGGTTTGAAATTTTCTCTATACATTTTATCTATTTTGGGACACTTAGATGCATAATAACCAAACTTATTACAAGTCCAACATTTAAGAATTTTCTTACCATCATTTTCTCTTCTTACCAAAAGGACTACTCCTATCTTTCTAGCCTCATCAGATCTGCTATAGTTAGTAAAGTCTCCTCTAGCACTTGTGCTCCTTGATAAGCTAGGTCGAATATCTAGGGCATTGAAAGTTGTTTCTATTTTGATCAATTCTCTAAATTGTCTAAGCTCATTCTGAACTACTTCAAGTCTCCTAAGTAATTTGTCCTTTGTGAGATCTTTGGTACAAGAGATCAACAATTGTATCATTTGAAATGCTTGCTTAAATGGTGGCATTAAGCTCTTATATATCTTCTAGATCACCTCATCATTTTTCTTGGTTCCTCCTTGAGATCAAATACCTACAATAATTTCTAATATCTTGCCTACATATGTTCTTATAGATTCATCTTCCATCATTTTAGCATCTTGAAATGCACAAATCCAACTTTGTGGCCTCAATTTCTTAGAATGTTCATCACCTTCAAAACTATTTTCCAAAGATTTCCAAATCATATGAGAAGTAATAAGTGATTTTACCTAGTTGTACTTAATTTTAGGAAATGTAGATAGTAGTTCTTCTCTAGCTCTCATGCCACACATGAAAAGTTCTCTCTCTTCCTTGGTACAAGTTTCCAAATCTTTTTCAGCAATGATTGCTTTCACTAATTTTGTCAAGATCCAATATCCTGGACCCATACATAATAGATGTATCTTCATCTTTTCCTTCCAGTTGTCATAATTTGTTCCATCAAACTTTGGACTATCGTTTCTCTATATTTTTTCCATGGATCTTCCAAAGTTGTTAAACTTTATCTTCAAGAACTTGATGCTCTAATACCAATTGTTAGAAATAATGGTCCACCAAGATAACTAAGAGAGGGGAGGGGGTGAATCAAATAATTAAAACATTTTTTAATCTAAAATAATCTTAATCATTCAACCAAAATAAATAACAAGCATAACAAGATGCAAATACACAGTTACAACAAATATGTTAACTAGGGAAATCCTTGATTAGAGGGAAAACCCCAGTAGGAATGATGTCTACTAGATGATGTACTAATATAAATATTTTTTGTTAGAGGATGGACCCCATTAGGATTCAATTACAAAATTTAGTGCATATGAGCCCTTTTTAAGAGACTTTGGATCTCTATTAGGAGATTCCAACCGTTGTTGTGGAAGATAGAGGGACTCACTATCCAAATAACTTCTAAGGCAAGACCACTAAACTCACTGCCCAACTGATCTCTCAACTATTCCTTGTAGAATAATTGTCTATATTGTACTTTAACTTCTTTCCTCTATCATGTCAACTAGACTAATCACTATCAAACCTTGTTGACCAAGTCACAAACCATAGTTCCAAGTATTAGACTTCATATCACACGATAGAATCTTGGTAATGAAGTTTCCTTCACCTTCACTCTACTCTTCTTATCTTTGCATTCCACTCCTTGTGATGCTTACAATCATTCACTTCATCCAAACATGATAAAGGAAAATGACCTTCCTTTATAACAAATCCATACAAAAATTCCCTGAGTTGGTTGTTACACCTTCTTGATTAATTATTATATAGAGCCACATTAAGAACATGTTACACTTAGCCATAACATTTGTTGGAAATCTGATTGAAAGGCTCATTGTTGTTGAAGATCAAAGAGGAAGATTATTGCTAAAGATTATTTTCAATCATTGTTTTGCCATTGATGTCAAACCTGCTATTTGTAGGGATGATATTTTATTATAAGATTCATGCACTATCACTTAGTTGATTGATGAAGAGGATTTGATCAACAAGATGTAAAAAGAGCACCTAGGGAAAAGGTTAAGTTATGATGTTGTAATGAAGTACAAGGATCAGTTAAGACAATGGTTAAATAATGTATTGATGACATACTCAAAGATATAGAGGTTGGTCACACTTAGATAAATTGGAGGAAGAAGTTGTAACAATGTTGACTGTAAAGCGTTAACCAAGATCATTAGTGGATGTTGAGCAAGTTAGTTGAAGCCAAGAAAATTCTTAGTTGATGCTAAGTGATCTTCAAGTGCTGACTAAAAGATTAGGTGTCGAGCATCAAAAAAATTTCAATATGTACTAAGTAATCTTCAAGTGTCGAGCATCAGGAAAAACATAGTTAATGCCAAATAACACAGTATGTGTCGAGCACCAGTATTTCAATAGTGTCGAGCTGCTGCATTATTTCAAATGATGAAGATTTTCCAAATCTAAGGTAACATAGTGGTTGCATTGAATTTTGTGAACAAGTTGGAAGATAAGGATGATGAGTTATTGGCACAGAATCCTATGTAAACCATTTTTGGGAAAATTCTAAAAGATTATTCAAGAAGTTTCTAGATGAAACAGAATATGGGTCATATGCAATGAATCCTACCTAATCCATGCAAATTGAAATTGAGAAAAAGATGAATTGAGTGGGAAAAGGAACTTCAAGACTCCTATTTAAGAAGTCATAGACCAAGAAGCAAAAAGTGGCTGATCCTATTGCTATAGAAGTGCCAAAATCTACAAAGTGATTGCAAGGGTGTCAAGAAGGAGACATCTAGGAGAATGAAGAGCATAGAGGCTATGCTTCTACAAGTGGTCATAAAGATATGATTGCACTAGTATATTGAGTATTGTAATGCCCTGTCCGGAGATCCTTGGAAACAAGGATTCAAATCAAGCCAAGATATTTTTTTTTTCAAGTATGAATGCACAATACAACACCATACAGGGATCACGAAGATCGCAACGAAAGACTTCAACACAATCCTGGCAACCAACGAATCTCCAAACGCCACTACCAAACTGACACACACAAACAAAGCCAACCATGAAAACAACAAGATGAGGACATAAGAAATGACCACTCATCAACAAAACACCAAGCTAGGGTAATATGCAGAATCCCAAAATTTGGCTAAGCCTGAAATCCTTAAGCCCTGAAAATTGGCTAGGTCTGAATTTCTGAAGCCCTGAAATTTCCTAGAATGCATAACTTATCTCTGAGAGGTCTGATAACCTATCTCAAACGATTTGTCGCATATATTAAAATATATCTTAAGTATAAGGAATTAAATATATGTCAACTATATTTTAAACCCCGAAGGACTACAACAGAAACCCAAAAATTGAATTCCAAAAGAAACTTCCTGAATTCAAAATGCAACAACATAGGCTCAAAGAACACCCAAAAGGGTATCCAAAACCACTCTCAAAAAGGTCCGATCACGAAGAAAAGTGCCCGCTGATGGCATGCGCAGGTTTTTCACAAAAACCTTGCGACACTTTTTACTAAGGGAGGGCGACACCTCTCCCTTACTGAGTGCGACACTTCTCAAGAAGGCGTGCGATACTGGAAAAGTATCGCGTGACATTTCTCATAAAGCCATGCGACACTCTTCCAATGTCGTATGACACTTCTTCAGTAATGCGTGCAATAGTTTACAGTCTCGTGCGACATTCTTTCTATGGGCATGCGATACTTTATCAGTGTCGCACAATGCTGAACAAATGTCGCCCATAGAAAGTAAAAAAACACTTCCAGAACTCAAAAACGAGGAAAAACCAACAAAAGAACCTCCACACCAGGGAGTACCGGATCCACCAAGGCTCGAGGAATGAACACTCGTTCACAAGAACAACACAGCAAGGAGAACATCTATCCATCTAAACTACAGCAGCAAAGAACACACTGAAATAAACATCGCAGAGAAAAAAACAACCAAATTAAGTACGCGATTCCTCCCAACCGTCAATAGCATCATGACACCATCGTGGGTCCTAGCCATCCCCTGCACGTAACATCCCAAGCCACCGACCAGATCGTTAGTACTATCGTAATAGGGACGTCACTACTAAAACATGCATAATAACAACATAAGAAAATCTAACATGCTAGTGATAACGCATAAGATAATCCTACAGTAGATAACATCACCTATCACATGCTAAACAACAGTAAGCAACAGATATACTACTAAAGAAAATCATATCATCTAATCATATGCTAAACATCATAATAAGGGAATGTGCCAAATAAAATAACATCATCTAAACATGATATAAAAGCATCCCAATGAAAGCATAAATCACAAGAAAGCATACTCCGGAACCCGAAGTACCAAGTGAAGACATCCAGCAACGGTCGCACTAGGACAAAGATCGTCTCTGTACACCGATCCCTAGTAGTGGTGAAGGTAGCTACACCTCCCAACCATGTGGCACCCGTAGGTCCACACCCACCGTGCTGATGGAGATAATGATCCAACCACAAACACACATAAAGCACAACATCCAAGGCTAACACTCACGCCAGATAGTATGATGGCTGCAACCAAGAACCTAAGACAATGCAAGGAGTACATGTCCTGGTCAGACACTCAAAAGGCTGCTAAGTAGGGGTTGACATCATGGAGAGTCGCTTAGCATCGACAAGCCCAAGCTAGTATAGGCAGCTACTCTTCTCAACGGAAGGCGCACAACCTAGGGTAGCTACTCTTCACGATGGAAGGCGCACAACCCACACATTTTAATTATCTTGTATTTATTACCACCCAAAGTTTTAATTTAATTATCACTTATATAAAACTTCCTCTTCCAACCGGGAAGTAGTCACCAGGTTACAGGATAGAAGCCCCCTCCATATGCTACCCTACCCTACCCATGCTCATCCTACGACAAGTGCCCATGGGAATGCATACTCCCATCCCAACCCCAATGATCATAACTTTCGGCAAATCCACGAAAGATCGGGCCTCTCAAGTCTCCCAACAAATGTACGTGTATATACTAGTGTGTGGCACACCACCATCACGAAGATCATAACACAAGGACAGGAATAAGAACACAATGCAAAGAAAACACCCAACTGAAAGCAACACGGGAAGGACAGATTCTACAGGAATCCCAAAGCCAATAAAATCATACATCATAAAATCACTCAACCGGCCTCAATCTGAGAGTATGGATTCTGCACGAATCCCAATGATGTAACAAGACCAAACATCATGAACTCACTCAATCAGCCTCAATCCGAGAGTATGGATTCTACACGAATCCCAATGATGTAACAAGACCAAACATCACGAACTCACTCAATCGACCTCAATCCGAGAGTATGGATTCTACACGAATCCTAGCGTTCACGAAACAAAAGCAAAAGTCCAACAAAATCCATAACAAGTGTAAAATCACTCAACCGAACAGAACATCGGGAGTACGGATGCAATACGCATCCCAATGCAACATAAAAGTGTAAAAGTGGTCAAACTGATATCCAATGGATCATCAAGGTTCACGACCCACATTGTGCCAAGAAAACCCGAAAAAACATGGCAACGCGCAAAACGAGGTAAAAACCCCAAAAATTTGGAAAACAACAAAATTAAAACCCATTTGGCCTTAGGGTTCAAAAACCCCAAAAATCCAAAAATAAATGAAATCGGACACCGTATGCAAAAATGGCCAGCATAACGGCGTAAAATTCCAAAGCCTCATCCCAAAATACAGGAAAATGTTCATACCCGCCCAACCAGGTAGAACTAACATACAAAAACGGAGGGGAACACTAGTTCTCAGCCTCCAAACAAATGGCTACCAAAAATAGAAGCTAAAACGGAGCAGAAACAATAAAATAGGAAAGCCCTACCTCACAGCCAAAAGGGCAAAACGGGAATCTGAACCATAAAATAAATATCCTGCAGAAGTAGCTAAAAATCGCGGCAATCCAAGGTTTCTCGGAGCTGGATCCAACGAGCCCAACCTCACGACGATCCCACGCCCGAAGCTCCCACAATGAACAAAATAGTAAATCCTCATGAAGAGGATTTTGGGTTTTACTCTCCAACTTTCCAATTTGAAAGTGAGAAGTGAGGAATTAAATTCCTTTTTGGATACTTATTCACTTTTTGGGTGAATAATCAATTAGGGCAAATAAATAGCCAACCTAGTTAAATCCCGTATCGACCCAAACGAAAATAGGATTTTCCTATAAATAGGAATTCATCTATGGAAAAGCTGCCAAAAATTAAAATAAATCAATTAAAAGCCTGAAAACCCAAAATCTCCTAAAACAACTTTCATGACAATGCGAACCTCTAAATGCACAAACACGCTTAAGGGTCTAATCACATAATGCAAATGAATTCGAATTTAATAATCACCGAAAGGTTTGATTTAAAAATTTTAATAAAGGATACGTCAACCATATAAGGATGACATTGGTAAAATATGAATGGATGAATCACTAACTCCATGTGCCACTGTCAGGGATATAATCCTGCACACTAAACAACACGATTAAGTGCAATTTCATATAATAATATAGCCAAAGCAATAAATGCATTAAATCACCTAATTTAACCATTTATTTAATTATATTAAAATAATCTATTTACATCACTCACATTCGCATAAAGCATAGCAACGCAGGAATGAAGTAAATAACCATAGCATTAAATTTATCATATAGCAAAATCAGAGGTATGTCCAAATACCAGATAACCAGATAACATCATAAAACATACTGTCATCTCAAAATGGCATCATCATGCAATATGATTAACTGAAGAGCATAGTAGTCTAATATCTATGATACTAAAATCAAAGAGTAACATCTGACCCTCAGGTCATCTCAAATGTAAAACATCACATGAATAAAAAATTTCTCTCTAATCAGAAATGTAACAAGGTAGATGTCCACAGCACATAACCAAATAAATCAACATGGACAATCCATTTCTAATCATTAATGCATTTAATAATGATTTATTACTCTGCATTAAACAAGGCATTTAAAAACACATAAGCGAACACAGTCATAAACATGACTAACCACTGCTACAGGAACCCAGTCCACTGTAGCATGGTAAAAGAACATAGTGCAATCTCTGCACACATCTCAGGGTAATCATGGAACAACCTCATAATACCACATCGATTCTGGTAACCACTGGCACAAACCTCAGTGAACCAAAAATTACATCATAATCTCAAAGATCAGTCAAAAGCATAAATAAAGCAACTGATAAAGAATCATAAATCCAAACACCTCAACGGTGTAGACCACTCAGGGTCACAATCAAGATCCCATCACAACAAAAGATCATCAAGGTTGCATCCATTAGGATGACTTACAAAAGTCAAATGGGAGAGGCACTACATCATCCCCCCCAAAGACTAGGCTTACTCCTGGAAGCCTGCAATCCAAGAAAAGAAACCAAAACACACAAGAACCAAAAATGAAAAGCGAGAAAAAGGAATGACTCAACAACTCTCCACAAGTCAAACCAAATCACTCTCACATCCTTAAACCATCACGTTAACCCCCAAATAGGTTAACCACGAGAGAATGGGTGTCACACAGACACAAGGTCCTCCAACAAGGAACCTTCTATGTGCTAGGAAGAACCCATCTAGCCATAGAGTCAACAATACAAGGTAAGGAACAAGCCACTCTACCTTGTCAATAGGTGCCCAAAAAAACATGCACCTACCAAGAGATGACAAAGCCAGGTCAAAACACTAAGCACTTCCAACAAAAGTTGGAATAATGGGGAATAACCATCCCAAACTTCTCAAGAATGCTATCATGTCACACATGATAATTCTGGAATCCACGTAAACTCACCCTTAGAACAAAGAGGATCAAAGTTTACAAACAAAAGGACACACTCCAAAAGACTACTCACCTTCAAGCGTAGGAGGACGACGCCTCACCACGGCACAAAAGCTCAACTACCACTGGAAACTAGGGTAACACAACCCAACCAGACAAGATATCACCTTCTCACAAGGTTCAAAGACTTTTGTCAGTGGACACAATCATCAAATGTCTGCATACCAACTCACGAGATGGTAACATGTGTCCAACGATACTATGTCCCTCTAGCACCATGCTAGGAAAACTACACCCAATCTACCGCTAAACTCAATCTCTAGCCTCAAGTCAACAGTTAAAGAGAAGACTTGACTGAGACAATCCACATGAAGATATAAGCTTAGGGAGAAGGATACTACAGAGTATAGGACTGAGAGGGAGTCGCTCTCAACCTCTGCACAAAATCAGCCCAAGATGCATTAGGGAACTCACAATTCCCCCAACCATCAACATACTCACAAGAGAACACTAACTGAGCTAGTGGCATAACCACACTAGCCTACTCTCTCAAGAGAGAAAGAATACAGAGATGTGCCAAGGTCAACATCATGAAAGGAGAATGTAGACTCATCAAAGAACTGAGTTACTCCCAAACGATAAGGCAACATCATCCACAACAAGGAACGCTCACAAACCACACTACACCTCACAAGGGTGGTTCAGTGCAATAGGGAACACAAGAAACCAAGCATGAACTCCAACAAGTACCTAGTAGCTTATGAAGCCAAGATAACTCTTCCGTTATGAATAACATGAGGATTTAAACTTCTCCAATGGCCATGAATACGATATGTCATGATTGAATTGACCTCTACTCGAAAAGGTACTCAGAACATTGATCAACAACTCCAAAAGCCATAGCCTCATAGCCAGACTCGGATCGAATCCATTTGGAAAGCATCGAAAAGATATCGACAAGGACTACAACATGAAGAAGCTAAGAGAGACCAAGACCTACGGTCTGAGCCACCACTCAAATCAAAACAACAAGGAAAAAACCAACAGCCTTGGTCACCAAGAAAAGTAACAGACAAAATGTCCAAATCCACACAAGAGCACACATGCCCAAAACAACATAAGGCATGGAATGAAAGGTAAATCTCACATTGAAACCATCATTACTCCTCCTTCATAATTTCATTAATTAAGCATAACATAAGCACTAATGCATAATGAACTGAAAGATTTTCAAGCAAGGGTCCAAGAGTCACTATAGAACAAGTACATACCTTTCAATTTATTTCAAAATAACATCAAGCTTAATCACCATTTAAACCATTCAGTTACAATAACAACTTTAGATCTCACAAAGACACACTAGCATGTTCTCCATGATATTATCCCTTGAACGTACTACCAGAGGTTCGAGATGAACATGATAGAGTCACAACACACAACTGGGCAGCAATAAAACACATCCAGAATAGTCATCATGAAATAAAATAAAAAGCCCAAATGGGAGAATTTCTGAATCCAACATTAAGTACTGAAAAGAGCTCATTTCAACAATAAGTCAAATGTGACAACTGCCACAAAGAGAGCGATAGATAAAATTTGATGACTACGCCAAGAGAGGAAAATACTAAAAACCAATACTAGCCCAACAACATGAGGAAAGTACCTCCAGTAAAATAAAATAAGGCATCAAACAAATCACATCATAGGTGATGACTGAGTACAGTCACACAAGAGGGATAAATCACCACACAATGCTAAGGAATACATCCTCCTAGCAATGTTAGAGAACACACTCACGCACATCAAGGAGTATACCATTAGTAATCTCATGCATATGTAGACAACAATAATTTCCATGCAATGCAACATTTAAATATCCATCAAATTAATACAGTTTTACATAAGCTTAAGAAGCAATCAAATTGGGGACTTAAGTCATTAACCCAAATATATAATGCAAAACTACAACTTTGCAATGATTCACAATAAACACTCATTTTCAATGAAAGGAACCATTTCATCATGATAACAACAAAATAAATAATCACAATAAGATTCATTCATCAACTCACAATGAGGAGAAAGCAAGGAACAATGCACCTAACTTCACAAGGAGAAACAAAGAGGCTCTCAAAGCCAACACATGGACACCAATCAGTGGTTCCATCCAAAGAGGTTCACACAAGAAACCAACCAAACAAGGCACATCGATCCCACCTACAAGGCCAAGAAGAATCACTTCCTTCTCCACACACAGCTCTAGTTGCATCTACTGGACAAGCAAGTCCATCACGAGTAGATACCAAAGCAACAAAGATCACGAGTTCTCACCGAGACACTCGCACTCAACCAACGCAGCAATAACTACAAGGGCAACCTAACACAGAGATCCCAATGTTTGAACTAGGCTCTAATACCATATGTAATGCCCCTTCTAGAGATCCTTGGAAACAAGGATTCAAATCAAGCCAAGACTTCTTTTTTTTCAAGTATGAATGCACAAGACAACACCATACAGGGATCACGAAGATCGCAATGAAAGACTTCAACACAATCTCGGCAACCAACGAATCTCCGAACGCCACTACCAAACTGACACACACAAACAAAGCCAACCATGACAACAACAAGATGAGGTCATAAGAAATGACCACTCATCAAAAAAACACCAAGCTGGCGTAATATGCAGAATCCCAAAATTTGGCTAAGCCTGAAATCTTGAAGCCCTGAAAATTGGCTAGGTCTAAATTTCTGAAGCCCTGAAATTTCCTAAAATCCATAACTTATCTCTAAGAGGTCTGAAACCTATCTCAAATGATTTGTCGCATATATTAAAATATATCTTAAGTATAAGGAATTAAATATACGTCAATTATATTTTAAACCCCGAAGGACTACAACAGAAACCCAAAAACTGAATTCCAAAAGAAACTTCCCGAATTCAAAATGCAACAACATAGGCTCGAAGAATGCCCAAAAGGGTATCCAAAACCACTCTCAAAAAGATCCGATCATGAAGAAAAGTGCCCGCTAATGGCACGCACAAGTTTTTCACAAAAACCATGCGACACTTTTTACTAAGGGAGGGCGACACTTCTCCCTTACTAAGTGCGACACTTCTCAAGAAGGCGTGCGATACTGGAAAAGTATCGCGCAACATTTCTCATAAAGTCGTACGACACTCTTCCAGTGTCGTACGACACTTTTTCAGTAATGTGTGCGAAACTTTACAGTCTCGTGCGACATTCTTTCTATGGGCATGTGATACTTTATCAGTGTCACACAATGCTGAACAAATGTCGCCCATAGAAAGTAGAAAAACACTTCCCGAACTCAAAAATGGGGAAAAACCAACAAAAGAACCTCCACACCGGGGAGTACCGGATCCACGAAGGCTCGAGGAATGAACACTCGAGCGCAAGAACAGCACAGCAAGGAGAACATCTATCCATCTAAACTACAGCAGTAAAGAACACACTGAAATAAACATCACAAAGAACAAAACAACCAAATTAAGTACACAGTTCCTCCCAACCGTCAATAGCATCATAAGACCATCGTGGGTCCTAGCCATCCCCCACGCATAACATCCCAAGCCACCAACCAGATCGTCAGTACTGTCATAATAGGGACGTCACTAATAAAACATGCATAATAACAGCATAAGAAAATCTAACATGCTAGTGATAATGCATAAGATAATCCTACTATAGATAACATCACTTATCACATGCTAAACAGCAGTAAGCAACAGATATACTACTAAAGCAAATCACATCATCTAATCATATGCTAAACATCATAATAAGGGAACGTGCCAAATAAAATAACATCATCTAAACATGATATAAAAGCATCCCAATGAAAGCATAAATCACAAGAAAGCATACTCCAAAACTCGAAGTACCAAGTGAAGACATCCAGCAACGGTCGCACTAGGACAAAGATCGTCTCTATACTCTGATCCCTAGCAGTGGTGAAGGTAGCTATGCCTCCCAACCATGTGGCACCCATAGGTCCACACCCGCCATGTTGATGGAGATAATGATCCAACCACAAACACACATAAAGCACAACATCCAAGGCTAACACTCATGCCAGACAGTATGATGGTTGCAACCAAGAACCTAAGACAATGCAAGGAGTACAGGTCCTGGTCAGACACTCAAAAGGCTGCTAAGTAGGGGCTGACATCATGGAGAGGCGCTTGGCATTGACAAACCCAAGCTAGTATAGGCGGCTACTCTTCTCAACAGAAGGCGCACAACCTAAGGCAACTACTCTTCACGATGGAAGGCGCACAACCCACACATTTTAATTATCTTGTATTTATTACCACCCAAAGTTTTAATTTAATTATCACTTATATAAAACTTCCTCTGCCAACCGAGGAGTAGTCACCAGGTTACAGGATAGAAGCCCCCTCCATATGCTACCCTACCCTACCCATGCTCATCCTACGACAAGTGCCCGTGGGCATGCATACTCCCATCCCAACCCCAATGATCATAACTTCCAAAAAATCCACGGAAGATTGGGCCTCGCAAGTCACCCAACAAATGTACGCGTACATACTCGTGTGTGGCACACCACCATCACGAAGATCATAACACAAGGACAGGAATGAGAACACAATGCAAAGAAAACACCCAACTGAAAGCAACACGGGAAGGACGAATTCTACAAGAATCCCAAAGCCAATAAAATCATACATCATAAAATCACTCAACTGGCCTCAATCCGAGAGTATGGATTCTACACGAATCCCAATGATGTAACAAGACCAAACATCATGAACTCACTCAATCAGCCTCAATCCGAGAGTATGGATTCTACACGAATCCCAATGATGTAACAAGACCAAACATCATGAACTCACTCAATCGGCCTCAATCCGAGAGTATGGATTCTACACGAATCCTAGCATTCACGAAACAAAAGCAAAGGTCCAACAAAATCCATAACAAGTGTAAAATCACTCAACCGAACAGAACATCGGGAGTACGGATGCAACGCGCATCCCAATGCAACATAAAAGTGTAAAAGTGGTCAAATTGATATCCAAATGGATCATCAAGGTTCACGACCCACATTGTGCCAAGAAAACTCGAGAAAACATGGCAACGCGCAAAACGAGGTAAAAACCCCAAAAATTTGGAAAACAACAAAATTAAAACCCATTCGGCCTTTGGGTTCAAAAACCCCAAAAATCCAAAAATAAATGAAATCGGACACCGTATGCAAAAACGGCTAGCATAACGCCGTAAAATTCCAAACTCTCATCCCAAAAAATAGGAAAATGTTCATACCCGCCCAACCGGGTAGAACTAACATACAAAAACGGAGGGGAACACTAGTTCTCAGCCTCCAAACAAACGACTACCAAAAACAGAAGCTGAAATGGAGCAGAAACAATAAAACAGGAAAGCCCTACCTCACAGCCAAAAGGGAAAAACGGGAATCTGAACCATAAAATAAATATCCTGCAGAAGTAGCTGAAAATCGCAGCAATCCAAGGTTTCCCCAAGCTGGATCCAACGAGCCCAACCTCGCGATGATCCCACGCCCGCAGCTCCCACAACGATCAAAACAATAAATCCTCATGAAGAGGATTTTGGGTTTTACTCTCCAACTTTTCAATTTGAAAGTGAGAAGTGAGGAATTAAATTCCTTTTTGGATACTTATTCACTTTTTGGGTGAATAATCGATTAGGGCAAAAAACTAGCCAACCTAGTTAAATCTTGAATCGACCCAAACGAAAATAGGCTATTCCTATAAATAGGAATTCATCTATGGCAAAGCTGCCAGAAATTAAAATAAATCAATTAAAAGCCCGAAAACCCAAAAACACATAAATCTCCTAAAACAACTTTCGCGACAATGCGAACCTCTAAATGCACAAACACGCTTACTGGTCTAATCACATAATGAAAATGAGTTTGGATTTAATAATCACCAAAAGGTTTAATTTAAATATTTTAATAATGGATACGTCAACCATATAAGGACGACATTGGTAAAATATGAATGGCTGAATCACTAACGCCGTGTGCCACTGCCAGGGATATAATCCTGCACACTAAACAACACGATCAAGTGCAATTGCATATAATAATATAGCCGAAGCAATAAATGCATTAAATCACCTAATTTAACCATTTATTTAATTATATTAAAATAATCTATTTACATCACTCACGTTCGCATAAAGCATAGCAATGCAGGAATGAAGTAACTAATCATAGCATTAAATCCATCATATAGCGAAATCAGAGGTATGTCCAAATACCAGATAACCAAATAACATCATAAAACACATTGTCATCTCAAAATGGCATCATCATGCAATATGATTAACTGAACAGCATAGTAGTCTAATATCTATGATACTGAAATCAAAGAGTAACATTTGACCCTCAGGTCATCTCAAATGTAAAACATCACATGAGTAACAAATATCTCTCTAATAAAAAATATAACAAGGTAGATGTCCGCAGCACATAACCAAATAAATCAACATGGACAATCCATTTCTAATCATTAATGCACTTAATAATGATTTATTACTCTGCATTAAAAAATGGCATTTAAAAACACATAAGCGAACACAGTCATAAACATGACTAACCACTGCTACAGGAACCCAGTCCACTATAGCATGGTAAAAGAACATAGTGCAATCTCTGCACACATCTCAGGGTAATCATGGAACAACCTCATGATACCACATTGATTCTGGTAACCACTGGCACAAACCTTAGTGAACCAAAAATTACATCATAATCTCAAAGATCAGTCAAAAGCATAAATAAAGAAACTGATAAAGAATCATAAATCCAAACACCTCAACGGTGTAGACCACTCAGGGTCACAATCAAGATCCCATCACAACAAAAGATCATCAAGGTTGCATCCATTAGGATGACTTACAAAATTCAAATGGGAGAGGCACTACATCATCCCCCCCAAAGACTAGGCTTACTCCTGGAAGCCTACAATCCAAGAAAAGAAACCAAAACACACAAGAACCAAAAATCAAAAGCGAGCAAAAGGAATGACTCAACAACTCTCCACAAGTCAAACCAAATCACTCTCACATCCTTAAACCATCACGTTAACCCCCAAATAGTTTAACCACAAGAGAATGGGTGTCAGACAAACACAAGGTCCTCCAACAAGGAACCTTCTATGTGCTAGGAAGAACCCATCTAGCCATAGAGTCAACAATACAAGGTAAGGAACAAGCCACTCTATCTTGTCAACAGGTGCCCAACAAAACATGCACCTACCAAGAGATGACAAAGCCAGGTCAAAACACTAAGCACTTCCAACAAAAGTTGGAATAATGGGGAATAACCATCCCAAACTTCTCAAGAATGCTATCATGTCACACATGATAATTCTGGAATCCACATAAACTCACCCTTAGAACAAAGAGGATCAAAGTTTACCAACAAAAGGACACACTCCAAAAGACTACTCACCACCAAGCATAGGAGCACGACTCACCACGGCACAAAAGCTCAACTACCACTGGAAACTAGGGTAACACAACCCAACCAGACAAGATATCACCTTCTCACAAGGTTCAAAGTCTTTCGTCAGTGGACACAATCATCAAATGTCTGCATACCAACTCACGAGATGGTAACATGTGTCCAACGATACCATGTCCCTCTAGCACCATGCTAGGAAAACTACACCCAATCTACCGCTAAACTCAATCTCTAGCCTCAAGTCAACAATTAAAGAGAAGACTTGTCTAAGACAATCCACATGAAGATATAAGCTTAGGGAGAAGGATACTACAGAGTATAGGACTGATAGGGAGTCGCTCTCAACCTCTGCACAAAATCAGCCCAAGATGCATTAGGGAACTCACAATTCCCCCAACCATCAACATACTCACAAGAGAACACTAACTGAGCTAGTGGCATAACCACACTAGCCTACTCTCTCAAGAGAGAAAGAATACGGAGATGTGCAAAGGTCAACATCTAGAAAGGAGAATGTAGACTCATCAAAGAACTGAGTCACTCCAAAATGATAAGGCAACATCATCCACAACATGGAATGCTCACAAACCACACTACACCTCACAAGGGTGGTTCAGTGCAATAGGGAACACAAAAACCCAAGCATGAACTCCAACAAGTACCTAGTAGCTTATGAAGCCAAGATAACTCTTCTGTTATGAATAACATGAGGAGTTAAACTTCTCCAATGGCCATGAATACGATATGTCATGATTGAATTGACCTCTACTCGAAAAGGTACTTAGAACATTGATCAACAACTCCAAAAGCCATAGCCTCATAGCTAGACTTGGATTGAATCCATTTGAAAAGCGTCGAAAAGATATCGACAAGGACTACAACATGAAGAAGCTAAGAGAGACCAAGACCTATGATCTGAGCCACCACTCAAATCAAAACAACAAGGACAAAACCAACAGCCTTGGTCACCAAGACGAGCAACAGACAAAATGTCCAAATCCACACAAGAGCACACATGCCCAAAACAACATAAGGCATGGAATGAAAGGTAAATCTCACATTGAAACCATCATTACTCCTCCTTCATAATTTCATTAATTAAGCATAACATAAGCACTAATGCATAATGAACTAAAAGATTTTCAAGCAAGGGTCCAAGAGTCACTATAGAACAAGTACATACCTTTCAATTTCTTTCAAAATAACTTCAAGCTTAATCACCATTTAAACCATTCAGTTACAATAACAACTTTAGATCTAACAAAGACACACTAGCATGTTCTCCATGATATTATCCCTTGAATGTACTACCAGAGGTTTGAGATGAACATGATAGAGTCACAACACACAATTGGGCAGCAATAAAACACATCCAGAATAGTCATCATGAAATAAAATAAAAAGCCCAAATGGGAGAATTGCCGAATCCAACATTAAGTACCGAAAAGAGCTCATTTCAACAATAAGTCAAATGTGAAAACTTCCACAAAGAGAGGGATGGATAAAATTTGATGACTACTCCAAGAGAGGAAAATACTAAAAACCAATGCTAGCCCAACAACATGAGGAAAGTATCTCCAGCCAAATAAAATAAGGCATCAAACAAATCACATCACAGGTGATGACTGAGTACAGTCACATAGGAGGGATAAATCACCACACAATGCTAAGGAATACATCCTCCTAGCAATGTTAGAGAACACACTCATGCACATCAAGCAGTATACCATTAGCAACCTCATGCATATGCAGACAACAATAATTTCCATGCAATGCAACATTTAAATATCCATCAAATTAATACAGTTTTACATAAGCTTAAGAAGCAATCAGACTGGGGACTTAAGTCATTAACCCAAATATATAATGCAAAACTACAACTTTGCAATGATTCACAATAAACACTCATTTTCAATGAAAGGAACCATTTCATCATTATAACAACAATATAAAGAATCACAATAAGATTCATTCATCAACTCACAATGAGGAAAAAGCAAGGAACAACGCACCTAACTCCACAAGGAGAAACAAAGAGGCTCTCAAAGCCAACACATGGACACCAATCAGTGGTTCCATCCAAAGAGGTTCACACAAGAAACCAACCAAACAAGGCACATCGATCCCACCTACAAGGCCAGGAAGACTCACTTCCTTCTCCACACACAGCTCTAGTTGCATCTACTGGACAAGCAAGTCCATCACGAGTAGATACCAAAGCAACAAAGATCACGAGTTCTCACCGAGACATTCGCACTCAACCAATGCAGCAACAACTACAAGGGCAACATAACATAGAGATCCCAATGTTTGGACTAGGCTCTAATACCAGATGTAATACCCTGTCCGGAGATCCTTGGAAACAAGGATTCAAATCAAGCCAAGATTATTATTTTTTCAAGTATGAATGCACAAGACAACACCATACAGGGATCACGAAGATCGCAACCGAAGACTTCAACACAATCCCAGCAACCAACGAATCTCTGAACGCCACTACCAAACTGACACACACAAACAAAGCCAACCATGACAACAACAAGATGAGGGCATAAGAAATGACCACTCATCAACAAAACACCAAGCTGGGGTAATATGCAGAATCCTGAAATTTGGCTAAGCCTGAAATCCTGAAGCCCTGAAAATTGGCTAGGTCTGAATTTCTAAAGCCCTGAAATTTCCTAGAATCCATAACTTATCTTTGAGAGGTCTGAAACCTATCTCAAACGATTTGTCGCATATATTAAAATATATCTTAAGTATAAGGAATTAAATATATGTCAACTATATTTTAAACCTCGAAGGACTACAACAGAAACCCAAAAATTGAATTCCAAAAGAAACTTCCCGAATTCAAAATGCAACAACATAGGCTCAAAGAATGCCCAAAAGGGTATCCAAAACCACTCTCAAAAAGATCCGATCACGAAGAAAAGTGCCCGCTGATGGCATGCGCAAGTTTTTCACAAAAATTGTGCGACACTTTTTACTAAGGGAGGGCAACACTTCTCCCTTACTAAGTGCGACACTTCTCAAGAAGGCGTGCAATACTGGAAAAGTATTGCGCGACATTTCTCATAAAGCCATGCGGCACTCTTCCAGTGTCGTACGAAACTTCTTCAGTAATGCGTGCAACACTTTACAGTCTCGTGCGACATTCTTTCTATGGGTGTGCGATACTTTATCAATGTCGCACAATGCTGAACAAATGTCGCCCATAGAAAGTAAAAAAACACTTCCAGAACTCAAAAATGAGGAAAAACCAACAAAAGAACCTCCACACCAAGGAGTACCAGATCCACAAAGGCTCGAGGAATGAACACTCGAGTGCAAGAACAACACAGCATGGAGAACATCTATCCATCTAAACTACAGCAGCAAAGAATACACTGAAATAAATATCACAGAGAACAAAATAACCAAATTAATTATGTGGTTCCTCCCAACCATCAATAGCATCATAAGACCATCATGGGTCCTAGCCATCCCCACCGCGTAAAATCCCAAGCCACCAACCAGATCCTCAGTACTGTCGCAATAGGGACATCACTACTAAAACATGCATAATAATAGCATAAGAAAATCTAACATGCTAGTGATAACGCATAAGATAATCCTACAGTAGATAACATCACCTATCACATGCTAAATAGCAGTAAGCAATAGATATACTACTAAAGAAAATCACATCATCTAATCATATGCTAAACATCATAATAAGGGAATGCGCCAAATAAAATAACATCATCTAAACATGATATACAAGCATCCCAATGAAAGCATAAATCACAAGAAAGCATACTCCGGAACCTGAAGTACCAAGTGAAGACATCCAGCAACGGTCGCACTAGGACAAAGATCATCTCTGTACACTGATCCCTAGCATTGGTGAAGGTAGCTATGCCTCCCAACCACGTGGCACCCGTAGGTCCACACCCGCCGTGCTGATAGAGATAATGATCCAACCACAAACGTAAATAAAGCACAACATCCAAGGCTAACACTCACGCCAAACAGTATGATGGCTGCAACCAAGAACCTAAGACAATGCAAGGACTACAGGTCCTAGTCAGACACTCAAAAGGCTGCTAAGTAGGGGCTGACATCATGGAGAGTTGCTTGGCATCGACAAGCCCAAGCTAGTATAGGCAGCTACTCTTCTCAACAGAAGGCGCACAACCTAGGGCAGCTACTCTTCACGACGGAAGGCGCACAACCCACACATTTTAATTATCTTGTATTTATTACCACCCAAAGTTTTAATTTAATTATCACTTATATAAAACTTCCTCTGCCAAACGGGAAGTAGTCACTAGGTTACAGGATGGAAGCCCCCTCCATATGCTACCCTACCCTACCCATGCTCATCCTACGACAAGCGCCCGTGGGCATGCATACTCCCATCCCAACCCCAATGATCATAACTTCCAAAAAATCCATGGAAGATCGGGCCTCGCAAGTCACCCAACAAATGTATGTGTACGTACTTGTGTGTGGCGCACCACCATCACGAAGATCATAACACAAGGATAGGAATGAGAACACAATGCAAAGAAAGCACCCAACTTAAAGCAACACGGGAAGGACAGATTCTACAGGAATCCCAAAGCCAATAAAATCATACATCATAAAATCACTCAACCGGCCTCAATCCGAGAGTATCGATTTTACACGAATCCCAATGATGTAACAAGACCAAACATCATGAACTCACTCAATCGGCCTCAATCCGAGAGTATGGATTCTACACAAATCCTAGCGTTCACGAAACAAAAGAAAAGGTCCAACAAAATCCATAACAAGTGTAAAATCACTCAACCGAATAGAACGTCGGGAGTACGGATGCAACACGCATCCCAATGCAACATAAAAGTGCAAAAGTGGTTTGACTGATATCCAAATGGATCATCAAGGTCCACGACCCACATTGTGCCAAGAAAACCCAAGAAAATAGGGCAGCACACAAAACGAGGTAAAAACCCCAAAAATTTGGAAAACAACAAAATTAAAACCCATTTGGCCTTTGGGTTCAAAAACCCCAAAAATCCAAAAATAAATAAAATCGGACACCATATGCAAAAACAGCCAGCATAACGGCGTAAAATTCCAAACCCTCATCCCAAAAAATAGGAAAATGTTCATACCCGCCCAACCAGGTAGAACTAACATACAAAAACAGAGGGGAACACTAGTTCTCAGCCTCCAAACAAATGGCTACCAAAAACAGAAGCTGAAACGGAGCAGAAAAAATAAAACATGAAAGCCCTACCTCACAGCCAAAAGGGCAAAACGGGAATCTGAACCATAAAATAAATATCTCGCAGAAGTAGCTGAAAATCGCGAGAATCCAAGGTTTCCCCAAGCTGGATCCAACGAGCCCAACCTTGTGACGATCCCACGCCCGTAGCTCCCACAACGAACAAAACAGTAAATCCTCATGAAGAGAATTTTGGGTTTTACTCTCCAACTTTCCAATTTGAAAGTGAGAAGTGAGGAATTAAATTCCTTTTTGGATACTTATTCACTTTTTGGGTGAATAATCGATTAGGGAAAATAACTAGCCAACCTAGTTAAATCCCAAATCGACCCAAATGAAAATAGGCTATTCCTATAAATAGGAATTCATTTATGGCAAAGCTGCCAGAAATTAAAATAAATCATCTAAAAGCCCGAAAACTCAAAAACACATAAATCTCCTAAAACAACTTTCGCAACAATGTGAACCTCTAAATGCACAAACACGCTTACTGGTCTAATCACATAATGCAAATGAGTTCAAATTTAATAATCACCGAAAGGTTTAATTTAAACATTTTAATAAAGGATACGTCAACCATATAAGGACGACATTGGTAAAATATGAATGGCTGAATCACTAACTCCATGTGCCACTGCCAGGGATATAATCCTGCACACTAAACAACACGATCAAGTGCAATTGCATATAATAATATAGCCGAAGTAATAAATGCATTAAATCACCTAATTTAACCATTTAATTAATTATATTAAAATAATCTATTTACATCACTCATGTTCGCATAAAGCATAGCAATGCAGGAATGAAGTAAATAACCATAGCATTAAATCCATCATATAGCGAAATCAGAGGTATGTCCAAATGCCAGATAACCAGATAACATCACAAAACACATTGTCATCTCAAAATGGCATCATCATGCAATATGATTAATTGAATAGCATAGTAGTCTAATATCTATGATACTGAAATCAAAGAGTAACATTTGACCCTCAGGTCATCTCAAATGTAAAACATCACATGAGTAACAAATATCTCTCTAATCAAAAATATAACAAGGTAGATGTCTGCAGCACATAACCAAATAAATCAACATGGACAATCCATTTCTAATCATTAATGCATTTAATAATGATTTATTACTCTGCATTAAAAAAGGCATTTAAAAACACATAAGCGAACATAGTCATAAACATGACTAACCACTGATATAGGAACCCAGTCCACTATAGCATGGTAAAAGAACATAGTGCAATCTCTGCACACATCTCAGGGTAATCATGGAACAAACTCATGATACCACATCGATTCTGGTAACCACTGGCACAAACCTTAGTGAACCAAAAATTACATCATAATCTCAAAGATTAGTCAAAAGCATAAATAAAGCAACTAATAAAGAATCATAAATCCAAACACCTCAATGGTGTAGACCACTCAGGGTCACAATCAAGATCCCATCACAACAAAAGATCATCAAGGTTGCATCCATTAGGACGACTTACAAAAGTCAAATGGGAGAGGCACTACAAGTATGGAGACTCAAAAAGACAAAGCTTAAAAAAAAGCAAGCAGTTAAGAGTTGCAAGGATAGAAGGCTAGGCAAGGATATGAGCTAAGTAGTGATCTAAAAATTGCAAGATAAGTTGTATGTTGTAGTCAAGTCAAGATTTTCTAATACTCTCTAGAAATTTTATTAGATCTAAAAATCCTACAAACTTAGGTTGGCCTAATAGCAATTTGTAAATCCTTTTATAGGGTGGCATTCCAAGTGGATGATCTAAAGTCCTTTTACCAGGCCCACTTCTAATAGAGTGGTTAAATCCTCTAATGATATCACATTTAACAATGTGTGTTGTAAGCATTTAACAAGGCAGGCCTTTCACAAGGCATCACTGCAGAAGGGTGAGAATTGAGTAGCATGTTACTAATAGTTTTTTCCAAATTGGGTTTCCACATAAATCATTGTCATGTGTTGATTTCATGTGTGTTGTACTTGGATGTTGATTTACAGTAACTTGCTAATTAGAAAAGTTAAAGTTTGCATGAATGAATGATTGTATAGATTTATCACACTCAGAGAAAAGGAAAAAGGGACATCTAGACCTTGAATAATTGATTCACCCCCCCCCCGCTCTCAGTTATTCTAAAGCAATTCTAACAATTGGTATCAAAGACTTTTGCTGATTTAGTTTCAAGGTACTAGAAGCAAGAAGATCAAGACATCTAAGAGAGAAGTTCCCAAGCTTAACAAAGACAACTTTGTTGCATGGCAGAGTTTGATGAAACTATACCTTGGATCAATAGGTGACTATGCACAAACTTCTATTGGAATAGAACATGTAACTCTAGCAAGACCTCTTACTGCAGATGATTTGAACAAAAAGAAGGAGCACAATCAAGCAATGTTGGAGATTGCCTCTGCACTTAGCTATGCTAAATATGATGATGTCAAAGACTGTGACACTGCATTCAAAATGTGGAAAACCCTATTAGAAATCTATGGAGGAGATCAGAATGTCCAAAGAGAAAAAAGAGAAAGTCTAAGAGGAAAGTTTGATGACATGAAGATGGAGGAAGCTGAGAATGTTGCTCAGTATGCTACAAGAATAAAAGAAGTGGTGAGTGCAATAAGGAGTCTAGGTAGTCAACTAGAAGAAGAAACATCCACCAGAAAATACTTGAGAACTCTATTTCCTATCTATGCCATAAGAGTTTCAACCATTCAAGAGCTGAGGTGTGTATAAAGGGAACACACTAACTTTTGAAGAAATAGTTGGAAGATTGACTGCATTTGAGCTATTCAATTTTGACAATTACAAACCTGAGAACCTTGAATTTTCTTTCAAGGCCAAAATGACAATAAAATATACTGAGGAGGACACATCAAGCAAAAGAAGAAGAAAAGGAAAACACGCATCTAGTGATAGCAGCATAGATGAAGAAGATGTGGAATAGTTAGAAGCACTACTGGCCAAGAGATTTCATAAAGGTAAAGGTAAATTCAAAGGTAAGCTTCCTATCATATGTTTCAATTGCAATGAAGTAGGTCATATAGATGCAAGATGCCAAAACTTTAAAGAAGGAAGCAAGTTCAGGAACAAAAGAGAAGATGATAGCAAAGATTATTAGGAGAAAGGAAAGAGATGCTACATTGTTGAAGAAGATTCTAATGAAAATGATGATGAAGTAGTCTATGTAGCCATGAAGGATGAATCAAACAAAGATGAAGGTGAAGCAACAACATTGGTTACCTGTGTGAACAAGAATAACAAGTGGATCATAGATAATGGATGCTCACATCACATGATAGGAGATAAAAGTAAGTTCATTACCTTTACTCAATATGATGGAAATAGTGTCAGATTTGGTAATGATTCCCTATGTTAAATCAAAGGAAAAGGCTCTATCAAACTTACAGAGAAAATTTCATGTGACAATGCATACTATGTTGAAGGATTGAACTACAACTTGTTGAGTGTATCTCAATTAGGCAATGTAGGTTGCAAAGTGGAATTTGGAAACAAAACAGTCAAGATCTATGACATTGATGGAAATTTAATAGAAAAAGGTGAACAAACTAGAAGTAATTTATTTTACCTAGACATGGAAGAAGAAACATGTATTGTTGTTAGACTTGATGATGTGTGGTTGTGGCATAAAAGGTTGTGTCATGTTAATTTTGATAATCTGATTAGCATTAGCAAAAAGAACAAAGTCAGAAGACTACCCAAGTTAAAGAAACTTGAAAACACAATGTGTGAACAATGTCAACTAGGGAAAATGACTAAATCTAGTTTCAAAAGAAAAGCATACACCTCAAATGAAGTTCTAGAGTTAGTTCATACAGATTTATGTGGCCCAATAGAAGTACAAAGCTACCTAGGAGATAGATACATAATGCTATTCGTAGATGATTATTCCAGAATGATGACTGCTATGTTCTTAAAATAAAAATTTGATGCATTTCAAATGTTCAAGTTGTATTTGGCTAGAGTTGAGAAGGAAACAGGAAAGAACCTAAAATGCCTAAGGTCAGATAGAGGAAGTGAGTTCACATCAAGAGAATTTGAAGTATTTTGCAATGACAGAGGTATCAAAAGGCAAATGTGAGCACCAAGAACTCCACCATAGAATGGTATTGCTAAAAGGAGAAATAGGTCAATAATTGACTATGCCAAAACCTTGATGATGGAGAAAAATGTTGCACTTAAGTACTGGAGGGAAGCTATAAGTACTGCAGTCTACACACTAAATAGAGTTCAAGTTAAGAAAGGTACAAATGCAACACCCTTTGAATTATGGTATGGTCATTCACCTAATGTTAAACATTTGAAAAATTTTGGTTGTAAATGCTATATTCTAAAAGACACTAGAAATGGCAAGTTTGATGCAAAAAGTAATGAGGGTATATTTCTTGGATACTCCACTAGAAGTAAAGCATATAAGTGTTTGAATACTAACACTAACAAAGTTGTGAAGAGTGCAAATGTAAATTTTGATGAGCATGTAAAAGTTCATATTGATGAGTCAAAGAAAATAGAGGATTATAGATCCTTTGTATACTCCTATGAAGGAATGGCATTTGAAGACAATACTACAAACCAAGTTGGGAATCAACAACAAACTTACAACAAACTACAGTATCTACCGAGTCTCAACCAATGAATGCCGATTTGCATTCAAAAGTCGAGATGTAGAATATGGAACTTGCATACTCTAATTCTAAAAATAGTATACATGAAAGGAATGATGAATTACCTAAAGAAGAAGAACGAAATGACTCTGAAGTTGAAGGATCAAACATAGAAAAAAGGACTGAACCCAGATTAGCTAAGTATTTAAGAATACATCACCCTGTAGATCAAATCATTGGTGATAAGGATGCTAGACCAATGAAAAGGAATAGAATTAGGAATGAATCATGTCTACTCAGCAAGGTTGAACTCAAAATAGTCAAAGATGCATTGCAAGATGATGACTGGTATAAGGCCATGAAAGAAGAGATAGATCAAATTGAGAAGAACAAAACTTGGTCTCTAGTTCCCAAACCAGCTGATAAGAATGTAATTGGTACCAAATGGGTGTTTAGAAACAAACTTGATGAGAATGGTGAAATAAGAAGAAACAAAGCTAGATTAGTTTGCAAAGGCTACGCACAAGAAGAAGGATTGGATTATGGAGAGACATTTTCTCCTGTTGCAAGAATGGAAAGAGTAAAAACATTACTTGAATATGTTGTATATAAAGGTTTCAAAGTCTACCAGATGGATGTGAAGTCACCTTTTCTGAATGGTATACTAGAGGAGGAAGTCTACATAGAACAACCAGAGGGGTTTGTTGATGAGAAGAACAAGAAAATGGTCTACAAACTACACAAAGCACTCTGTGGACTAAAGCAAGTGCCAAGAGCATGGTATGAAAGGCTACACAAATATCTTGTGAAGATAAGATTTGAAAGAACATATGACAACAACAACTTGTACATCAAAGTTGAGGAAGGTAAAGACATTTTGAATTCAAAAATCTTTTTTGATGACATAATACTTGGAGGAAAAGATATTTTATGCAAAGATTTTGCTAACCAAATGAAGCATGAATTTGAGATGTCAATGTTTGGAGAAATCAAATTCATTGTTGGATTACAAGTACATTAGCTGAAGCATGGCATATTTGTGACCCAATCTAAATACATCAAGGAAGTGCTCAAAACATTTGGGCTAGAAGACTCAAAACTAGTCAGCACACCAATAGCAACAAGTCATAAACTATCAAAGAATGATGACTCTGCTAAAGTAAATTGGACATTGTACATGTCAATGATTGGAAAATTGCAATATGTTTTACATAGTAGACCAAATATTGCATTAGCTATTGGAATAGTGGCTAGATTTTCTACCAATCCAAGAGAAAACCACTTAATGCCAGTAAAGAGAATATTGAGATACCTGAAAGGAACTGATGACTTTGGTTTGTACTACAAAAGGAATGAGAAATTTGAATTGAGAGCTTATATTGATGCAGACTAGGGAGGTAACATTGATGATAGAAAAAGCACCAATGGAGGAGCACTTTTCTTAGGAAAGAGGTTGATCACATGGACAAGCAAAAAGCAGAGTTGCACATCACAATCTACTACTGAAGCTAAATATGTGGCAGCTTCTATAAACTGCAGTAATATTGTGTGGATCAAACACTTACTACAAGGTATGAAGGAAGAGTTAATTGAGCCAATGACACTTTATTGTGATAATACAAGTGCTATCAATATATCAAAGAACCCATTTATGCATGCTAAAATTGAATACATTGCAATCAAGTATCATTATGTAAGAGAACTGGTGGAAGACAAACAAGTGAAGATGGAATATGTCAGCTCAAAGGAATAGATTGCTAATATTTTCACAAAAGAACTACCTAAAGATTCTTTTGAGTATCTCAGAGGTAAGTTAGGGGTGATACCCCTAGCTAAAGCTACTTGAACCAAAAAAGCAAGTATGCCCTGCATCAAATAAGCAAAATGTTGAAGATTTTACACATTGATGCAGAGGATGTTTACTTTGGGATTCATGCCTAAAGTAATAGAAGTAATAGAGGGAGAGACTGACTAAATCTGCAAAGAGCTACATTTGCATATTAAAGATGCTAATATGTCTTTGGCATTGTTGTCAAAGAGGGAGATTAAGTGAACAACTGATCAACAAGATTGTTAAAGATAAAGGATCAAAGAAGTAGAGGGAGATTTCAAAGGTTGATCAGAACAACAAAAGAGGAATAATATAGAGGAAGAAAGATAAAGATAAAGGATACAATAACAAAGAGGGAGAAGTGAAATAAAGATGTGATGTTACAACTTACTTTTTGGCATTTGATTTGTTGTTCTAACCTAGTAAGGTTATGGTGGAATAGTTTAGTCTGATGGCTAATCAGTTTAGTTTTCCATTAATGCCAAAGAGGGAGATTGTTGGAAATTTGATTGAAAAGCTCATTGTTGTTGAAGATCAAAGAGGAAGATTATTGTGAAAGATTGTTTTCAATCATTTTTTTTCCATTGATGTCAAACCTACTTTTTTAGGGATAATATTTGCTTATAAGATTCATGCACTATCACTTAGTTGATTGATTAAGAGGATTTGACCAACAAGATGTAACAAGAGCACCTAAGGAAAAGGTTGAGTTATGATGTTGTAATGAAATACAAGGATCAGTTAAGAAAATGGTTAAATAATGTATTGATGACATACTCAAAGATATAGAGGTTGGTCACACTTAGATAAATTGGAGGAAGAAGTTGTAACAAGGTTGACCAAAAAGCTTTAACCAAGTTCATTAGTGGATGCCGAGCAAGTTAGTTGAAGCTAAGAAAATTCTTAGTTGATGTTGAGTGATCTTCAAGTGTTGAGTAAAAGATCGGGTGCTAAGCATCATAAAAAATTTAGTATGTGCTGAGTAATCCTCAGGTGCCGAGCATCAGGAAAAACATAGTTAATGCCAAATAACACAATATGTGCTGAGCACCAGTATTTCAATAGTGTCAAACTACTGCATTATTTCAAATGATGAAGATTCACCAAATCTGAGCTGACATAGTGGTTTCACTAAATTTTGTGAAAAATTTGGAAGATAAGGATGATGAGTTGTTGGCACAAAGTCCTATATAAACAATTTTTAGGAAAATTCTAAAAGATTATTCAAGAAGTTTCTAGATGAAACCGAATATGGGTTAAATGCAATGAATCCTACCTAATCCATGTGAATTGAAATTGAGGAAAAGATGAATTGAGGGGGAAAAGGAACTTCAAGACTCCTATTTAAGAATTCATAGACCAAGAAGCAAAAAGCTACTCATCCTGTTGCTACAAAAGTACCAAAATCTGTGAAGTGATTGAAAGGGTGTCAAGAAGGAGACATCGAGGAGAAGGAAGAGCACAGAGGCTCTACTTCTACAAATGGTCATGAAGAGATGATTGCACTGGTACATTGAGTATGGAGACTCAAAAAGACAAAGCTTAAAAAAAAGCAAGCAGTTAAGAGTTGTAGAGATAGAATGCTGGGCAAGGATATGAGCTAAGAAGTGATCTAAAATCTACATGATAAGTTGTATGTTGTAGTCAGGTCAATATTTTCTAATACTCTAGCAATTGTATTAGATTTGAAAATCCTATGGACTTAGGTTGGTCTAATAGCCATTTGTAAATCCTTTAATAGGGTGGCATTCCAAGTGAATGATCTAAAATCCTTTTACCAGGCCCACTTCTAACAGAGTGGTTAAATCCTCTAACGAGGTCACATTTAATTGTGTGTGTTGTAAGCCTTTAATAGGGTAGGCCTTTCATAGGGCATCACTTTAGAAAGCTAAGAATTGAGTAGCATGTTATTGGTGGTTTTTCCCAAATTGGGTTTCCACATAAATCATTGTGTCATGTGTTGATTTCTTGTGTGTTGTACTTGCATGTTGATTTATAGTAACTTGCTAATTAGAAAAGTTAAAGTTTGCATGAATGAATGATTGAATAGATTTATCACACTTAGATAAAAGGAAAAAGGGATAGCTAGACCTTGAATAATTGATTCCCCGCCCGCCCCCCCCCCCCCTCTCAGTTATTCTAAAGAAATTCTAACAATAATTAACCTTTCACTTTGTAACTTGAATAGCTTTTTGTATGTGTAATATTATGATGAGCAAGCTTAGCTACATCATCTCTAGAATGTCTTCCTCACATCTTTAACTTTGGCTTCTTAGAATAACAACTCTACTAAGAGATATAACAAGTTTACTAGAACAAGCTTCTATAAACCCTATATCAAAATAGTTTTCATCAAAACTTGCATAACTTCTTCTAGACTTAATATCTTATGCTTTCAAGGTTAGCTACATATACTAGACACTTAGTATAATCTCCTTTTAACCTCACTAGCGAAAGTACTCAATGATTTGTCCATACCAACTTGATCTTTCTGCTCTTCTTCTATCAAATACCACAGAAAACTACTATGTTGACATCAATGACAAACATAGTCATGAATGTAACATATCATCATGATAATTATCTAATCATGTTTCTACAATACTCCCCCATAGAAGTATCATTAGCATTCATGCTTCCAACACAAAGGACTTTCAAAAGCCTGTTGTAGTACCAAAATGTTGAATGAAGGGAGTGTTTATTATAATCTTGCTTAGTGATTTGGGAAAGTTTTCAAAGTTGTTATAAACTCCAACAAAAAATTTAATTGACTCATAGTAATCAAAAGTATTTGATAAACATAAATTCATAAAATAAGGGAAGGTGACACTTTGACATAGATAATATAGTTGAAATAACTATCTTTCAATGGAATGGGTTCAATATTACACACTAATACTTTATTCCTGAGCTAAAAGTGTTAAAATGTCAAAGTTGACTTATTTTACTTATTCTTCTTTACACATACAACAGCCAATAGCCTTATTCTTTCCATTAAATCTTTTTTGGCTAGGGTTCTTTACAAATGAGTTCGATGAAATAGATTTTTTGACCTTCTTTCATGTAATGGATATTTAGAAAAGAACCAAGTCTTACCATCATAATTTTGTTTTAAGGAAATGCAAAGAAATATGTGGATAGCATCCTAGAATTGAAACCTTTATTATAAAAATACACTAAAGAAATTTTGTCTTTGTCAATTTGTAGTATGTATCCAAGACATATTTTCTCAGTGAAGGCTTTGGTCACATGATTCATAGTGAAATGGATTTGTCAAAATATGTTGTCGACATCCATCAAGGAATAGAAGCATTATTTTTTTTGTCATGCATATGGTGAGAGATACTTTGTCAACATGCATGTAAAATGCAGAAGCAAATTTAAGGTATCACGAAAAAATAGAAGAATGCCTCAAAGGAACAAAATTAAAAGATTATAGTGCATATAAAATAGGGTTTGCAAAGATTCTTTTGAAAGATTTAATTTATTATTCTTTCAAATATATCCTAGCTATAATTTCGAAACCCATGGTGCTTAGGCCATTATGTGGATATATTTTTTTGTAGGCATGCAGAACATACAACAATACAACATAAGCACAACAATAGTTGGAGCTTCAAACAATGTATGGTCCATTTGGATAGAGGATAGGAATAGTTTTTGACATTTCAAACTTTTCTCAATGATCTTTGGTAACTAATGGCGATGGTAAATGAAATAATTTTAGAAAAAGAAAAACTGGTCATTCATTCAATGTTAGGATTAGCCAAATGTATGAGAAGTTAACAAAGTCATAAAATCAAAGGTGCACCATATGAAAAGTTTGATAGATTTCATAATAGAGATGTCAGCCCAAGTGAAGAAGGAAAATAATTATGGATGGAAATATAACTTGGAAGCACTTTACGCTTCTTCTTTTTTAATATACACAAAACGATTTGAGAAACATCTTCCTTCAGCAAATGTAATTAGCATGTATAAAAAATCCTTCATCCTTGCACTACTCACCTCTAACTTGCAAACCAAAATGGAAAACCACATACAGATATGCATAGAATGGGCATGCTAAACTAGTTGATATCAAGTATCAAAGAAAAATAATCTTGGAGGGATGACACTATTTGCAAAGAAAAGAACCATGGAAAAAGGATCCAAAAAATTTCAAGACAAATTCATTGAGCAGGAAAGAAGATACACATTAAGCCCACATTTTGTTAGTTTGTATCAAATATGGAAGCTTTTGAATAGATTATTGCTATTCATCAAATTGTAGTGGTAAAGATAATTTTGTTCGATATTATATTTAGACATGCTTGTGTGGAATAAAAGACAACACCTTGAGATGATTTGGCCTTGGGGTTTGCAATGTTATTACAAACATGCATGCAAAATTCAAAATCATAGATGTCACATCTCGTATGTCAACATGCCTTTTTAGTTTCTTATGTGCTGATCAAATTGGTTTTGACCAGTAATCCCATTTTGTTTAAACAATAATTAAGAAATATTAAGCTATGTTCTAGTTTTGTAACTTAAGTGCATTAATTAAGATGATTGATGAGTAATTGGATGCATAGATATATATATATTATGGATGTTCTATCTAATTCTATATGATTACGTTATGAAATTTCGTGTTGTGTTACTCATGAATGTAATTGATTTTTGTACCTCATCATATTATCTAGATTAATAATTCATTGTTTTTTACTAGTGTCTGAATGGTTGCAAGACTCAACAAGATGAGAGTGTGGTTGAGGTAGAGAGGGTTAGCCTCTCGAAAGGGGATGAATCAAATGATCTCATAGCTCATACACCACTTAGATATGATGCTAAATTAATGTCACATTTATTTATTTTTATACTCTAACCAACCCTTGTATGTTCTTCAATGTGAGATGAAATTAGTAATAAATAGCATATATGATAAGTACCTTATTGGGTTATTTATTATTTATTTAAAAAAATTTGGATTTAGATTCAAAATGATAGTCTTGACCCCATATACTCATTGGATGCAATCTCTCTTAACAAAAATACAATGACTCTCCTTATGCGTTATCTTACATATAACTCTTTACAGCACCAAAAGGGGGGGTTATGTCAGTTATTTTTTGAATATGGATAAAAGAAAGTGGAGGACATGAAGGAAGGGCAATGATGAAAAGAACAAGGACAACAAGAATTTTTGGGAGCAGAATCAAGACTCCAAGTTCTTGTTGCTTATTTCCTTCTTTTTCTTGATGCATCAGTTATGTGTTGAAATGTTTGAACTTTATTTTAGTTGTTGTGTTATGTAAATTGTAACCATGATTTTACCATGAATGTTGTTAGAGTATTTCTTTTCATTTCAATGGAAATGTTGTGTCTTACATTTTATGAATGGATGAAAAATATGGGGCATTAATGTAAAACAATATTGAACCATAAAGGTTGCTGAGATACATATGGGTTGAGTAAATGAAATTATGTATGTGTTTGTTGTAGATGCAACCTCCATTTTAAATTTCACAAGTTATGTAAACGTAGCTCAGTAAATATTTTGTGGTAGAAGTAATAGTCATTTTGAAGATGTAAACTCTAAATTTTATACGTTAGATTGTGATTTTTCTCAAACTAGGTACTCAATGTATTAGTGGTTGAACAAGTTGTTGTTATTGTATATATATACAAATCCATATCCATAGAATGAGCATTTTTCTTAGTTCATTACGGTAACAATGGAATCAATGAATTATCCTTGAGAAGATGTGTGGCTATTGGATCATCCTTTGTTGGATGACTTTAATGATATCTTTCCTATAGAAAGATGTAAACAATTTTTTGGAGCTTATTTGGAGAACTACTAGACTATCAATGGTTGGGTTAATATTGCTGAGATTTGTCATAGTTTAAATAGTATTCAAAACCTCTCTCAATTCCTATAATCTTTATCCTAACATGGAGGACACTATGGTATGGGGGATAGAATGTAGGGACTATTTCAAGGTTTCATCTATGTTTAGATCTAAGGGGAAGGGAAATTCCCCCCATGGGCCAAAGCTTGGATGAAGGGTCTAATCCATAAAATTAGTATTTTCTTTTGGACTATGCTTCAAAATAAAATTTTAACTCTAGAAAATCTGCAAAAAAGAGGTATTTATATACTAAATAGATGCAGTCTTTGTAAGAAGGAAATTGAAGACATCAACCACCTTTTCATAAATTGTAGCTATAGCTAGAATGTTTGGGGATCCCTCCTCCAGTATTGGAATATATTGTGGATTCAGCCTAGTCATCTTGTTGATTGTTTTTAGAATTAGAAATATCTTGTGAAAAGCTTTGATATTGGCTTCATGTATCTATGTTTAGATCTAAGGGGAAGGGAAATTCCCCCCATGGGCCAAAGCTTGGATGAAGGATCTAATCCATAAAATTAGTATTTTCTTTTGGACTATGCTTCAAAATAAAATTTTAACTCTAGAAAATCTGCAAAAAAGAGGTATTTATATACTGAATAGATGCAATCTTTGTAAGAAGGAAATTGAAGACATCAACTACCTTTTCATAAATTGTAGCTACAGCTAGAATGTTTGGGGATCCCTCCTCTAGTATTGGAATATATTGTGGGTTCAACCTAGTCATCTTGTTGATTGTTTTTAGAATTAGAAATGTCTTGTGAAAAGCTTTTATATTGGCTTCATGTGGAATATTTATCTTCCTCATCAATGTTGGGGCATCTAGAAAGAAAGGAATAACAAAAAATTTAGAAATAAAGAATCTCCTAAATGGGTGGCGAGACAAAATATTATTTGGGCTATCAAAGAAAACTTTATATCTCAAAATAAAAATACTTATGATGTGAACATTAGTAACACTATAAAAATAATAAGAAATAATATCAAACACAATGAGCATAGAGAGGGAGTGATATGGAGTTCCCCTCCTTTGGGTTGGCTGAAAGCTAATTTTGATGGTTCAGCTAAAGGGAATCCTCAAAGAACTAGGTTTGGTGGAGTCCTAAGGGACCATTATAGTAGAGTGGTGGATGTTGTGGTGATCCCTATTGGCCATTTGACTAGCTATAAAGTAGATTTTGTTACTTCTCTTTACACTATTAGAATGGAAATAGAAATTGGTTATAGGAAATTATGGCTGGAAGGGGACTCCTTAAACATAATTAATATTTAGAATAATAAGAATATGGTTACATGGAATATTAAAGAGAGTATTATGGAAATTAAAAATATGATTAAATTTTTTAATAAATTTATTATATCTCATAATTACCAAGAGGCCAATAAATTGACTAACTGGATAGCTAAAAATTTTGTGTACATAAATGAGAAGCTGGCATGGAATGACAACCTTAGCAACCAAAGAGAGCTAGTGATCATTAATTATGACATGACCAATACAATCAAAGGAAATATTATGTGAGATTTTGTGGATTAATATGGAAAATGGTGGCTTTATTATGGAGTATTATCATTTTTTGAGGGAGTGCCTATTCATTATTACCAATAGGATTGGGCAGGTATTCTAGGTGAAAATATTTTTTGAGTTAAAAGATGTATTCTATGAATATTATCATTTTTTATAGAATTAATGGAGCTAGGTGCATTATGGGTGGGGAGCCAAGGAAGCAGGATCCTTCTAGCTGCAAAAAATGAAAAGCTAAATGTGCAATGTGGGAGATACTCTAGAAGTGTAAGGTGATAGCGTATATTGAGAAGTTGCTTGAATTTAAACCCTACATTACTAAATATTTCTTCAATAATTGGTCTAAGGAGAGGGTTACTCTTCTTGGGGCTACAATGGATTTGATGGAGGAATTTATAGCTGAGATTACTAATCTTCCTATAGATGGCCTGAAATTGAAGCAAGAAACTAGTATATCTAATGTTCCATTCAATAATCTTCCTAAAAATGAATAGGAGGAAAAAAAGCTTGTGATGATCAAGGATTTCTATGACCTAGATCAGATTAAGGTAATATGGCAATATGTTTTATCTTTTGTTTGTGAGTATTTTATTTTGGATGGAAGATCAAAAAGGATTCATAAATTCCATTTTCTATTTTTGAACCATTTTTGGTATAAGGATAGGCTGTCATTTCCCATCTACTTGAAGTTTTCTTTGATGAATAGCCTCCAAGCCTATAGAAAGAAAGCAACTAGGCCTATGCTCCATGAAGGTCTAATTTTGTTGATTGAAAATTACCATAGAAAAAAAAAGCAATCAATCTTTCATGTACAATAGAAAAGAAGAGGAAATCGGTTGGGAAAAAGCCTCTTCATAAGATGAGTGCTAAAAAAATTAAAATCTATACTGTGAAAATTGAGGAGGGTTGTAGTGATAGTAAGGGTAAAAAGAAGGAGATTAAGGCTGATAAAATTAGTAAGGTTAATGAGGAAGCTATGGATTCTGAGAAAGGTGAAGATGAAGAGGATGAAATGGAAACTGGTGATCTCAGCTCCAACTTAGATAAGTATTTTGGTATTCAGGGTATCTCTTTAGCTAAAGATGATGAGGAAAGTAGTAAAGAGGGGGAAATGGAGACAAATTTAAATTCTAAACGCTCAAGCCAGAATGAGGAAAATATGACTCAAAGTGAAAGGTCTATACCTATCCAGATCAATATTAATGATGTCAAGATCTTGGAAAACTTAGAAATGGAAAAGAATTTTGATGATAATGCCCTTCTAATCAAAGAGCAAAATATGAACAAGTTGTAAATACAATAGAGAAGTAAAATTTGAGAGGTGGGGTGAATCAACACTTAAAACTTTCAACCTTAAAATCATTCACATCCATCTCACCATCTATGCATATAAACTAAAATACCAAATTAAGCATATACATCCATAGCATGAAAGTATAATATTCAACACATGTATGACACAAGATGTTTGGTTACCCGAAAACTCTCCAAGGAGAAGCGGAAAATGGGGTGGGGATGAGACCCACAAACCTTCACTACTGTAGTAATATAGTGTATCCAATGAAGATTACAATATTTTGATCATGAAACATGATCTAACCAATGAAAGGTTTGCCTTGTTAAAGGCTTACAAGATTGTTAGATCTTACGATATTAAAGGATTTAAACACCTTGATAGAAGTGCTCCTAGCAAAAGGACTTTAACTTACAATGAAGTAAGCACCCTATTAAAGGATTCATCATAGCCTCATAGGACTACTATGCTAAGATATTTAACTGATTCACCTGTTAAAATGTCTCAGCAATGATCCTTCAGTTAGCACTCTATTGCTTGATGTCAGATCACCTCTATACTAATTTGTACTTGATCCTTCCTGATCAAATGGGCTTTTTTGTCTTTTGATTCCTTTCCTTTGTTCTCCTTTAATTGATTCTACAATTTAACTCAAATCATAACACCTTAATCTCCATGAATTTTTTGTTTGTGCATGCAAACTCTCTTCATTTGTCCTTAAACATCCATAAAATGTTTAGGGTTTGTCCTCCTTAAGAAGATCTAGGTGACTTAGGGTTAAGTATGAATCAACGGTAGTGATTCACCCATATTGCTACTTAAACCTTCCCCTTTTCTGATTGGATGCATGTAATGCATAGGGATTCACAATCAAGATTCATCCTTATCATCAAATATCGTAAAATAATCCTTAAGTTGGCCCAAAAATAGTCTACATAGAAGTTTGTGTCATTACAAACAACTATGTCAAAATTGTGTATCTTAACACTTGAAGTTTGTGCATCAACTGTAACTTCAATGTTGTAACTTAGCCTCTAAATGACTCAATATCCACTGATCACTCAACATCTAAATAGCTTAGCACTTGAATGACTCAACACTTACTAGTTACTTGGCTCATAGTAAATATCTGTCACTTGGCATATACTATTTGACAACTTATGCTAGGCATGTATTACTTGTTTGGCATGAAATAAGTAAATGACTAAAGTATATTGTCACTCATATGTCAAAACAAATCTAAGATTAGGAATCTCCCCCTTTGACATGAGTAGCAAAATACTTGGTCATGCATGAATAACTTTTAGCCTTTCAAGCATAACTTAGATAATATCCACTTACATACAAAACTTCAAAACTTCAAAATTTTGCAAAAACTTATGACTTATCATTCATATCTCAAAATTCAATAACTCCCCCTAAGTTGATTTTATTGCTTTGTATCTAAATCAAAATTGTTCCTCTTGCTGAGTAGATTTGTATTGGCTAATCTATGTACTCTATTTCTATCATTGACTACTCTCCAAAAATATTATCTCCCTCAAAAAAAATGTTATCTCCTCCATACTTATTATCTCTCCCATTCTTATTTCTCCCTCATTTTGACACTTATGTCAAAGGGTTATACAAATAGAGTGTTTTTGTCCAAAAATGTTTTGTTGACCTCAAGCATTATTTTCAAGGCAGCATCCCAATTATCACAAGCTACCTCCATTTATTTGATTTGGATGGCCAACTCAACATCAAGGTGGACTAAGCCTTCATAAGTAGAAAGATATGGATCTTTCTTCATGAGTGTTTCAGCAAAGGCTAGTTCCTTGTTTGATATCTCCATATGTAGAGTCAGAATGAACTAGATGTTGATTAGTTTAGCCTTGATGTTTGCTTCATCTATATGTAATACTACTAACTAACTTTGGGAGTTCAAGAGATTCCTGAAATGTTTCTCACTTCATGCTGGAGATTTTGGAATAGTTATACTAGATGACTATATATGACTCTCAAAACTTAGTATGTGGCTCCTAATTTCTTGTGTGAAGAGTGTGGGATTACACAATTTGGTGTACAAAGAGAAAATTTTCTCTAGTAGCTTCTTCACACTATCAATTTTGGTTGCTAACTCAACCTGTGATAGTGCAATGTCACTTGATATCTTTTCATCAACCTTGTGTTGAAACTTTCTTTCAAACCATTCAATTAACTTGATATTTGTATCCAGGTCTACATCATTTACCTTCTCAACAAGGTTGGTTAACTACTCTATGATCAGCTTAGTTTCTTCTAGTACTAGTAGCTTAAATACATCAAGAAAAATGTCCTTGATATCTATCAAAGCTTGCTTCTGCTTGTACTCCTATACTACTCATTTGTTCAATAGTGATATTTGCAGAGTCAAACTTGAGAAGCTCAATCACTTCATCCAAGTTCACATCAACATATGATATAACTTTATCTAACTTAGATGTTTTTGGACTTGGCCTTGATGATTTTTGGGTTGTAGCTTCTATACTTGACCTATGAAGATCTTGACTAGGAGGAGTAGTACTTTCTAGTAAAGTTACCAATTTTTGTATTGCAAATTTTTCCTCGAGTTTGGTAGTCATACCTAGCTCTTTACTCTTAACTTTTTCCTTCTCTACATTCACGGATGCACCTTGATCGTGTGTTGTAGGTGTAGGAGTATCTACCTGACCTATTGCAACTTGTGTTCCTTCATTCTTTTCTATTTCATCTTTATGCTCTTTAACTATCTCATCCTTGTCATTTTCATTTTCCTTTATATTGACTGAGACTAGAGTACCTTGTACCAATGCACTGACTATGGAAGTAGTTTTCTCCTTCCTTTGATATACCACAATGGGTAATGTAGTTTGTACAAATTTGAATTGAGGAGAAGCTATAGATGTCACTTTTTTTTGTACTTTCTCCCCTATAGATGCCTTGTCTACCTTCTCAATTTCATTAACACTCACTAGTACAAGATTTTCACATAGTTTGTCCTAAGTAGTGGATTCTTCTAGTATCTTCTTCAAGTCTTCCTCTGTAAGGGGATTAATTTTCTGAGTGATAGTATTAGAAACATCCTTTTTCATTATAGTATCACATTTTGTATTCACCTCATGTTGTGGACTAGCACTCAACTCTAGTGTATCATATACACTTTGTTTTATTTTCTACACATCATCAATTGGTGCATGTGTATCTTCATGTGTTTTAGTTCCTCCTACTTGTGTAACTATCTCAGTGTCAACTATGATTACCTCAGTTACCTATTGTTTCTCTTATTTTTCCTCACCTTCTTCAATAAGTGACTAAATTATTTCCTTGGGTGTTATCAAACCATATAATGATTTCCAAATCAAAGTGGTCTTTTGCACAACATCCTAACCATTGTTTTGCAATATGTTGAATGCCTTGTATTTTGGTGCAAATTTTCCTGCATGCTTCTTTATTTCCTTAGACATTGTCACCCTGTCCAATTCTAGCATCACTTGGGAAAATGTAGTCTCTCTAATTAATCTTTCTATTGAGAGATTATATTCCCACTTTTGCTCAACTCTATCAACTAATTCCTTTGGTAGAGAGTTGGCAATCTCAATTGGAGTTTGTCTAAATGTTGTCATTATGGCATATATTGACTCCTCTACTTGGTTCATCTCAACTTTTCCAAGTTTATCAAATTTAATATCTGTGAGACCAGATAAATCAGCATTATTCCTTATATTCTAACATATATTTTCTAAATTTGAAGAAGGATGGTGACTTACCACTTGAAATTGGTTGTTATCATTAGATTTTGTCCTCTCTTCATTAGATTTAGCTAGAGCTATGTATTTTCTCCTTGATCTCTTCTTAGGATTTCCTTCCTTGCTAGCTGATCTAGCCCTTTTCTCTTTTGGTGTATCTACTTCTTGAGCCTTCTTGGTAGTAGCCCTTGTGCTTTCTCTGGTGGAGGGAACTATAGGCTTAGGTTTTGTAACCTCCATTGGTTTGCTAGTTGTTGGGGTCTTAGCTTTCCTCTTCCTTTTCTTAGGTGCTTCATTGGCTTCTTCTTCCTCAATATCCTCTTCAATTTTTGCTTCTTCTACTTGATCTTCTCCTTGACCTTGCATTAAGGCCAATGGTGCTTGAACAAGTTTATCTTCTTCTTCATCATCATCTTCTTCTTCGTCTTCTTCTTCATCTGCTCCTTCACCAAATTTCTACTTTACCTTTTTGAAAATTTTGTTCTTCTTTCTAATGACTAAGGTAGTCATCAAATCCATTGTTATCTTAGATTTAGCCACGTCATATTTCCCAAAGGTAGTAGCCTTAGCATCTACATCTTGTGCAAGTAGTTTTTTTATTACTATAAAGGCTTCATCAACATTAATTTCATATCCTACTGGCCTTAGCCACCTTACCCTTGGAACAATAGCTTGAACATAAGTAAAATTAGTGTAAACTAGAAAGCAAACATCATTGAATTGTTTCTCAACTAGTGAAATTGGTATCCTTAGTCTCTTCTTCATTGATTTCTTGAAGTCTTCAAAATAGCTGATCATAAGTGACTTAAAATTGTTTCCAAGTTACTCAATAAATTCACCTATCTACATTGCAATAGATCTGTTTGTCTTCCATGCAACTTTACCAAATATGGGGAATGTATTTTATACATAAAATAATATACATACAAGAATTGAACCAAATTTACATTGCGCACTTTTGGTCTTCCTTATTGCTCCCAAATTTCCTAACAATTTTTGCATCTGCAACTTGGCAAGGTCATAGGTATGATCCTTCTTAACTACCTTATAGCCCATGTCAAAAGCAATAAATGGTACACTATTTAGCCTACTAGATTAATAGTGTTTAAGTGCTATTATCCTTACTACAAAATAAATTAGGGGCTCTATGTTTATGTCAATTGTCATGCCTTGTTTGTTTCAATGCCCATGTATTCTTCTCAATGACCTCTTTAGATTCACTCCTCATGGTTTTAGGTCAGTAAAGTGTTGGACACCCAGTCACTCTATGTATAATGTTCTTTGTGATTACTGGTCCATTATCCAACCATATAGAATTATCATAAATTTTACTCAGAACTATCTTAATCCATTCAATCTTGAAAACATTGGGGAAATCTAGGGTACACATTAACCCTTTTGATTCTACAATTTTGAATTCATATCTTAACACTTCATTTCCACATAATTTCCCAAAGGTTTCCCTAATCTCCATGTCTCCTATGCTACCCAAATTACATGTGTATTATCAAAGTGGTATCATTGACAACACACAAGATGGATCTTACTTATAAGAAATATCAGGAATGGCTCTAAAATTAGGTTGTCTGATCTCATTTCTTATCAATTGCACATTCAAAACTTATTTACCCTCATTAACCTTACCCTCATTAACCTTAAGAGCTAAAGAACTAGACATCATTCTATAAACTAGGGTAAAAATTCAAACTATGTAGCTCAGCACATGATAAATACCTTTGAAAATCTATTGTGATGGTGTCAAGCGACCATTGAATTCTACTAGCAAATGCTTTGAATGATTTTTTCAATTTTCCTTTTACTCTTTGTACTCTCCTTCAAATTCAAATGATGTCAAATGAGTAAAAATTGATCATATAGACTTTAAAACCTTGCATTTAATGCTTAGTGCTTACACAATCGTAAGCTCAACTTCCATAAAGTTTCCTTTTCCACTTAGCAACCACTACAAGCTTTGTCAATACTATCAGCTTTCATAGCTCAGCACCAACTAACATTTCACTCAAAAACCATAGTGAAACTTTTCACACTTGGTAGTAACATGAAAATGAACAAACTTAAATATTTCTTCTAGATTTTTAACAACACTTTACATTTATCTTGATGCAAATATAATCTATTCAAAACTAGTTCCTTAGAACTGATGTATAGTATATCTTTTAAATATCAAACCCATCATACCTCTTGATTGCTTAATTGGAGGTGGTGTGATCACCTAACCCATTAGGTGAAATGATCCCATCTAAACTTGATGTGCTAAAATCTTCTTCATCATCATCAAGTTTATCTTCTTCTTCATCATCATCTTCTTCTTCATCTGCTCCTTCACCAAATTTCTACTTTAGCTTTTTGAAAAAAAATTTCTTCTTTCTAATGACCAACGTAGTCATCAAATCCATTGTTATCTTAGATTTAGCCACGTCATAGTTCTGAAAGGTAGTAGCCTTAGCATCTACATCTTGTGCAAGTAGTGTTTTTATTGCTGCAAAGGCTTCATCAACATTGATTTCATATCCTAGTGGCCTTAGCCACCTTACCCTTAGAACAATAGCTTGAACATAAGTAAAATTAGTGTAAACTAGAAAGAAAACATCATTGAAATGTTTCTCAACTAGTGAAACTAGTATCCTTAGTCTCTTCTTCATTGATTTCTTGAAGTCTTCAAAATAGCTTATCATAACTGACTCAAAATTATTTCCAAGTTACTCAATAAATTCACCTATCTACACTGCAATAGATCTGTTTGTCTTCCATGCAACTTTACCAAATGTGGGGAATGTATTTTATACATACAAGAATTGAACCAAATTTACATTGTGCACTTTTGGTCTTCCTTATTGCTCCCAAATTTCCTAACAATTGTTGCATCTACAACTCAACAAGGTCATAGGTATGATCCTTCTTAACTACCTTACAACCCATGTCAAAAGCAATAAAAGGTATACTATTGAGCCTACTAGATTAATAGAATTTAAGTGCTATTATCCTTACTACAAAAGCAATTATGGGATCTATGTTTGTGTCAATTGCCATGCCTTGTTTGTTCCAATTCCCATGTATTCTTCTCAATGACCTCTTTAGATTCACTCCTCATGCTTTTAGGTCAGTAAAGTGTTGGACACCCAGTCACTCTATGTACAATGTTCTTTTTGATTACTAGTTGATTATCCAACCATATAGAATTATCATAAATTTTACTCAGAACTATCTTAATCATTTAGTCTTGAAAACATTGGGGAAATCTAGGGTACACATTAACCCTTTTGATTCTACAATTTTGAATTCATCTCTTAACACTTCATTTCCACATAATTTCCTAAAGGTTTCCCTAATCTCCATGTCTCCTATGCTACCCACATTGCATGTGTATTATCAAAGTGGTATCATTGACAATGCACCAGATGGATCTTGCTTATAAGCAATATCAGGAATGGCTCTAAAATTAGGTTGTCTAATCTCATTTATTATCAATTGCACATTCAAAACTTATTTACCCTCATTAACCTTAAGAGCTAAGGAACTAGACATCATTCTATAAACTAGAGTTTGCAAAAATTCAAACTACGTAGCTCAGCACACGATAAATACCTTTGAAAATCTATTGTGATGGTGTCGAGCGAACGTTGAATTCTACTAGCAAATTCTTGGAATGATTTTTTCAATTTTCCTTTTACTCTTTGTACTCTCCTTCAAATTAAAATGATGTCAAATGAGTAAAAATTGATCATATAGACTTTAAAACCTTGCATTTAATGCTTAGTGCTTACACAACTGTAAGCTCAACTTCCATGAAGTTTCCTTTTCCACTTAGCAACCACTACAAGTTCAATCAACACTATCACCTTTCATAGCTTAGCACCAACTAACATTTCACTTATAAACCATAGTCAAACTTTTCATGCTTGGTAGTAACATGAAAATGAACAAAACTTAAATATTTCTTCTAGATTTTTAACAACACTTTACATTTATCTTGATGCAAATATAATCTATTCAGAACTAGTTCCTTAGAACTGATGTATAGTATATCTTTTAAATATCAAACCCATCATACCTCTTGATTGCTTAATTGGAGGTGGTGTGATCACCTAACCCATTGGGTGAAATGATCCCATCTAAACTTGATGTGCTACAATCTTCTTTTCTCTTCCATGTCTTGTGTTGGGACTCAAAATTGAAGCCTTGATTTTGAGTACCGTCCAAAAAATCAAGCCCTATAAGAGCTTTTTGATGCATGTATTCTATAAAGAAAAATTTCCATTCTGAGTCATTCCGTGAAGTTTCATTTTGAGCAATGTCCAAATCTGCATTCTCGCCTAAGTGTCAAATAGCGACAGGAGGCCGAGTTTGCAATTGAATATCTCGTACCTAGTAATGTTTCATGACTCACCACTTTGGGAGTGTTTAGTATCCATAACATAGAATCTATATTTCATATTTTGAGTTGTTTCAATTTTTTCTTACTAGGTTTTAAATCCCTCAAAGTTGGTCATTCATTGTTGTCAAGCTGATGCAAATTGTTTAGAGTTCTGGAAGGCCTTGTTTGACTTGTTGTAACTTTGACCCAGTTGATTAAAATGAGAAAATTATTTTTGTATTACATTCTAGAGATTAGAGACCTGCTATGTTTCAATTTCAAGCTTATGACAAATCCATTTGATCAATTTTTGAACGTGATTCCAAAAGAAATTTATAAAGTTTTACAGGTGTCATAAAGTGTAGATTAGTTGGTACCCCTGTTTGTGATGTCATAAATCTAAATCTATGATATGTGAGATCAAATTGATTGTACTATTGCATTCTACCCTAAAAATTATTTAAGTGTGCCAATTTGCAAGTCTTCATGAACCCGTCTACAAACTTTTCGAGGTCCATTTTGTTTGCAAAACCACTTTTCTGCTATTGTTTCTAGTTTGCAAATTTGAGTAGCCCACTTTGACAACTCGCCAAACATGCCTAGCTATTCTTTATGAGCCCTAATCCTAGATTTATATTATCCTTGTGATAGTGAACCAATGCCCCAATTTATATGTCCCCAAGTGTCAGTTTACCCAGTTTTTGAAGCCAAAACAAAATGCCATTTATTGTTTTCTAACATGTTTTATGGCAGGCAGTTCTAAAAGGGCAACTTCGATGGTCAATATCATTTGACCCCAAAGTTTAATGGCATGAGATTCAATAGGGTGCAAGAATGTGGAATAGGTAATTAGTATGTCTATTTTTGGATCTCGATTAGGTGTTTTGGTCAATTTTTAAAGCCAGTCAAAGGGCCCTCAACATGAAATTGACAAGTTCCAAAAAGATGTGAAATGAGTTTTTTAAAGTCAAATGAATGATGCAAATTAATTTTAGTTAGAGTCAGGTGTGTAGTAGGCCATTTTGAGATGTCAGTTGTTTGGAAATGAAATTTTTTTAGTCAGACCTACTTTGGGGCCCAATTAAATGGTATCAGATTGATAAGGTATATTGCGGAGTTTATGTTCAGAAACTACTAACCACACTTTAAAAGCCTAGGGTTAATAATCATTAAAAGTGTTTTTAAAGGCGTTTCTTGTTTAAGTAATATATTACCAACTCAACACCTATTGGTTAAATTTTATGGCATTCAAAACCATGGAGGCACATTCTCATTCAAATTAGGGTAATTAACTAAGTTTTTTTTTCTAGGAAGTGATCCATTCTCTTGATCTCATTGCTCCAGCAGTCATTAGACATCTCCTATTATCAACTATCTAGACAAATACTACTAATGTCACTTTTCCAAAGTTACTTGACTAAGAGCTTAAAATTGGAGTAGAGGCTAAAATTGGAAAAGGATAAACCCATGCAATTTTGAGAAGAGTTCATTGAAATGTATTAACCCTCAAATCCCATGATAGCTCCAGTATCAAGTAGCCAATTCAAACACTTAGTTTGGTGCCCAAGAATACCAAGCTCTAGGCCAAAATATGGGCATGTGAGAACAAGAAATATCATGCCAACAAGAAAATGAAATGGCTAACTTTCACTCTACCTACTTGTTAAGTGGAACACTAGAGTTGACTCTATGAATGTTTCAATAGTAAACATTGTTTGTCACATAGGGGTGTCATATTGAGAAATAGTAAATGCAACAAGTGGATTTGATCCAAAAAAAAGTTTAGGAACTAGTAGCTCTAGCTCTGTTTATAAAGGTATTTGTTGCTTCTTTCAAGACCCTCAATCACTGATCAACTGAAAGCAACTAGATTAAATTTTTTATGCTCACCAACATAGGTGAGGCCTTCACCTTGCACATGCACAACCTTGCTTGGTCTATTCTTTGCATAGATTTAGCACTTCTCTACCCCATCAATCTTAGAGAATTCTCCTACATAAGTAGTCATTTGTTTGCACAAATGTCTAGTTTGCATGTATGCAAATTTGGTTTCAAGTTCCATGACTATTGAAACCTACTAATGGCTTGTAATCAAATGGTTGCCAAGGCTCGGTCTTTTAAGCAAAAAAATATAAAATTGGGGTTTTACAATTCATGGAGAGAAAGCTAATAGAATCCATCAAGAATGAATGTAAAATTGAATCTATAGATGTTATACCTGCTTCTCACTAAAAAAATTCAAGCAATTCCATGACAAAATTATAGAGGAAAATTGCTTCATAGATGAATTTCAAATGAGTTGCATTTTCTTCTAGAGTTACAAGGTAGAAAAATGCGTTAATAAGTTGCAAAAGGATATTAATGACTTTATTCATATTAAACATCCCTTTGTTGTGACACTACATCAAATTCAAGCACACAATTTTAAATATTCCCAACTAAAAACTATAATCGAGGAGTAGAATCATCATTCCACACAAGTTGAAAACTTGAGACAAGATGTGGCCACTTTACTTCAAGTGTAAGGTTGACAGCTCAAATTTTTGTTTCAGACGATCACTGAGATTTCACAGCAAAAATCTCAATCCACCTAGCTAGAAATAGTAATTGAGGGGCAAGATTATCAAAACATGGGTGTAGAGATGGGAATGAGTATATTAGGGGTAGCACTAGCAGACACCAACAAACACCATGGAAGAAAGACTAGGAGCATGCGCAAAAAATTGTTAGAAAACATTATCTCACATGGCCTGGGTGGAAGAAATGTTTTCACTTTTTATAAAGAAACACACAATATGATAGTGTCTAATAAGACACAAGGCTTTTGAAGCCTCAAACTTGTGCAAGTCCCACCCAGATGGTCAAAGAGGAGACTAAAGAAATTTTGAATGAGCACACAAATCGAGGAAATGACATGGAAATATGATAAATTAGGATGGAAACATGTAGTAGATCTAAGGTGGTTGCTATGTCACCAAATGAAGATGCTTGACTGATAAGCATAGCAACATGGTGACCAGCCAGATGGCAATGACATGGACTGATGATGTGGCAAGCTAAGGAGGACCGATGACTAGATGTTGAGGTGGTGGAAGATGACATGTGTTACATGGTCGCTATGTCATGATGACATGGCATGATGCTAACTCATCATGTGACATGGTGACTAGTGATGTGGCAGTGATATGGCACCTAGGTGATGCATCAGCTAACTATGCAAAAAATCTAGCCAATCAAAACATGACACGTGGCAGGGTTGGTCGACTAGGTTTGACCTAGATGAATTTTTGGAGGGAAAATCAAGAATGCATAAAAAATCAATTTTTTAATGTTTCCTCTAGAAAAAGTACGTGTAGGGTGAATTTTGAATAAAATTTGATTTAAAGCTATAGTTGAAACTTTAGGAAAAATCAAGTATTTGCCCAAATGTTGTTTGAAGAGCCTTGACTGGAGCTTGGTTTTCAAAGTAAAATCCTAGGATTTTCTGATAAGTGAATATAGAAGTATTATATATCATCAAAACTAAGAGAAGACAAACTTTCTTTTTCTAGAGTTTTTTTTGCACAGTAAATCATTGATCAGAGTTATACAAGAATTTTTCTCAGTTACCCACTTTTCAATTTAATTTAGTTGAGGTAGTTTAGATATGATTTCCAATGAAATGGTGAACTGAGTGAACACAAAAGGAAATATGAAGGCAGTTATGGGTGAGTTTTCTCATATCTAAGTTAGTTAAATGGAGTTTTTATCAACATTCCATACGCATTTCAGATCTTTTAGTAGTAGAAGGGTTTTTCATCATTGAGGAAAAGATATTTTAGATTGTTACAAAATAATGATGAAAACAAATTAGATCTCATCATGGGTAGAAAGATGATAGAGTTTTTACAATAGCAAAGAAGTGGAGTCTCAAGTGGACATATGCCATTTCTAGATCAGATCTGGGATTCCATTCTTCTTCTATATCTTTCTCTTTCTCATCCATTGTAAGGGTTCTAGTTTTGGAGAAATTTCTCAATGTTGTGATACTATGTTGGTAGTTTTCACTATGAGACCATAGGGTTCTATTTTTGTAGAAAGTTACTCACTATTGTGATACCATGTGTGTTTCAGTCTTGAGTTTTCTTAGATTTGTTAGACCAAGGTTCCAATCTTGATGTATTTTCATCACTGTGATACCACATTCTTCAATGTAATTCTCATGTATGAACAATAGTAGTGAAAATAATATAGCTAGTTCTAATCTATTAGGAATTTTTATGTTTTAATTTCATGTATTTGAATGTATAGTTTCAAGGAAATGAATACAAATGAGCAAGAATCTCTTTAGTTTCATTTTGATTCTCATCTCCTATCTCTATAATCTGCAATCTTATGTGGTTTAAGGATAAAGAACTAAGACCAATTTGCATCCCCCTATGGTTGTATGTATGATATATTTTGCTATTGGAACAAAGGGACAAGTAAATGCTTGATGTGTTTGATAGGGTTGTTGGTTATTTGAGAAGGATACTTCATAATAATGAGGTCTTTATGAACACTAATGTCTGAATCACAAGGTGATAGGATAGATCTAATATCTTAGTGTATGGAATATGTCATTGGTATCACAGATGTATGTGTTTAATTTGTAAACTTTCCAAATGGACAAGGCACTGATCAACTACAAGATTAACTTGTTCTTACTACTACATATTTGGGGTTTTTCTGAAATCGACATTATTAATCATTTTTTTTTCCATTTAAATGTTGAAGAATTGAAATGTGATACCCTCACTTAGCTTGTCAAGTTCTTTGGTCATGTTATTAGCTATTCTATGTCTGATAGCCTTGCATAAGTGTTAGAAGATTTAGGGTTTTTATCTTCTTTGTTAAGATTCAAGAATATGTTTTAGCATTGGTATCATATAAGTGAATCTAAGGTATACCCACCTAAGTTTTGCAAAGCCTAAAGTAGAAGAAGATTCTAGCCTTATAGTTGACCTGGTGTCTAAAAGGATATGTTAAAGATGAGAGTTAGATGCCCCTAGATGTATCTTGTTCTCATTAGGATAATTTCATCTCGTCTCTGACATTCTCAACATCTACCTTTCCTTTTCCTTTGTTGAACTCACTACTTGGTGCCTTAGATCTTGTTGGATAATTCTTACTTATGTGACTAGTCTTCAAATAGCCAAAATATGTGGTTTGACTCAACCATTTTTTGTAGTCACTTATGTAATGTGTTCTTATGAAATTTTTAGAAACATATCCATATTCTTGACAATAGTGACAACTATACCTAGTATTTTAATCCCAATTATAAAATTTGTCATTGTGCTTTACCTTTGTACGTTTGATTGATGACCATTTTGGCTTAGATATACACTCATATGGTTTGTGTCCATATTTCTAATAGTTATAGTAGTATCATTCAAATCTTTGTGTGCTCATGGTCTTGGTTTTGCACTCATGTTCCTAATGTCCTTGTTTGTTGCATTTGTGGAAATGACCTATGAACTTCTACTTAGGATTTTGATTTATAGTCTTGCTCCTACAAACATTAGCAGTGATGCAGGAGCATCTTGGGTTGCCTTGTTCTCTTGCTCATTTTGTTCATTATGCTAGTTGGTGTCGAGTTACTATAGCACTTAGTTGGTGCCAAGTTACTATAGCACTCATTTGGTGCCGAGTTACTATAGCACTTAGTTGGAGCCAAGTTACTATAGCACTCAGTTGGTGTTGAGTTACTATAGCACTCAATTGGTGTCAAGTTACTGTAGCACTCAGCTGGTGTCGAGTTACTATAGCACTCGATGTTGAGTTATTGTAGCACTCAGTTGGTGTCGAGCTACTATAGCACTCAGTGGTACCAAGTTACTATAGCACTTAGTTGGTGCTAAGTTACTGTAGCACTCAGTTGATGTCATGTTACTATAGCACTCAGTTAGTGCCGAGTTACTATAGCACTCAGTTGGTGTCAAGTTATTGTACCACTCAGTTGGTGATGAGTTATTGTAGCACTTCCTTCATGTGTCGAGATACCCAGTGTATGCCAAGTGACTCTTCATGAGTCAAGTTACCCAATGTATGCCAAGTGATCCTTCATGTCCTAATTTTTCCTATTTATGTTGAGTGTCAATATTTGGACGTAATTTCTATGGGCTGACTTTCAGAATTTCTTTCGATTATGACATTTATGTTAAGATCTATTTTTGGAATTTGTCCAGACCATTATTGGGTCAGCCTTCCTCTTATGTAATGTTTTAGGCTTAGAGTTAGGCAAGTTTTGGGGGAAGAGAAATTCTAGGGAGCAGAATTGAAAGTACAAATTTGTTGTTGGATCTTTGAATGCGAATGTATTTTTAATTGATTGTAACCCAAAAGGCCTTATAGCTAGGCATGTATGAAGATGTTTTGATGAATCAATAAAAGTATTTCTCTCTTCTCCTCCTTTGATTGATGTTCCTTGTGTTCACTTATGTTGCGTTAACTCTTGTAGGGTGGTTTTGATAGTTGGGTGAGCCTTTGGCCCTAATTATTCATCATTTGCCTATGTCAATTGGTATCAGAGCTTGAGGTTCATCCTTGTGGATATTGGATCATGTAGAACCATAATTTGGATTTGGTTGTAGGGTGGAAGATCTACAAATTTGACCTATAACTTGCAGAGGGTTACAATCTTGTAGGAACCTGATTTGTAAAGATGGTTCATGGTAGAAAAAATATTGATGATGCTATATTGGATCAATTGAGACAAATTGTAGCCATGTTAGATGTTGTGGAGACATATTAGATGAGAGGAGAACATCTTGATGATGTAAGTGATGATGAAGCAGTAGCACAAAACCATAACCCAAAACCTAAAGAAGATCACGATGAGGAAAGGTTGTTGCGAGTGTTGTCTAGGGTAAATTCAAAGCCTATTGTAGAAAGTTGTTCCTTATGATGGAAAATTGGATACCAGTGTTGCATTGGATTGGATCTCTAATATGGAGAAGTTCTTTGAGTATGAAACCACTCTTGATAATAGAAAGGTGAAGATTGCAATCACTAGATTGAAAGGTCATGCATCACTATGATGGGAGCACTTGCAAACTGATAGACAAAGGAGAGGAAAGGAGAAGATTAGAACTTGGCCAAAGATGGTGAACAAGGTAAAGAAAAAATTCCTTCCTATTGATTACCAAGTTAGCTTGTTGAGAAAGATGCAAAATTTGAAACAAAAGGACATGACTGTGAAAGAGTATACCGAGGAATTCTATAGATTGGACATCACATCTGGACATTTAGATTATGACGTTGAGAAAACTACAATGTACATTAATGGATTGAGATCTGGAATACAAGATGAAATAAGTTTTGTGAAGTTGGAAAGTATGGAAGAAGCATACCAATATGCCTTGAAAGATGAGGAGATCTTGACAATGAAGCATGAACAAATACAAAGAGGTAGAGGTTTTAGATTCCAAAGAAGCAGTGGTAGATCTGAAAGTGTTGTATAGGATAAAGGAAAATTTGAATGGAAGAATGATGGCAAAGGAATGACTGAATGGAAAAATGGTAATTCTTATTGAGGAGGCACTAATTATTACTGAGGAAGAGGTAATTCTTATTCTAGAGGTGGATTTCATGGTAATTTTTTTAGATGTGGTAAAGAGGGACATAGATCTTTTGAATGTAGATCCTCTGAAAGTGGGCAAGGTAACAGAAATTTTGTGATTCAAGGAGATGATGAGGATTCACCAAGTGGACCTGAGGCTAGAGAAAATTTGATGGTGAGAAGAACCTTATGTAATAAGGGAAGTGATGAGGAACCAATTTTAAGGAGAAGTCTTTTTACGACAAGATGTAAGATGGATTGAAAATGCTACAAAGTGATCATTGATAGTAGAAGTTCTACAAATTTTGCATCAAAAAAGTTGGTTACCAAGTTGTAGTTATAGAGGTTGAAAAATCCCAAACCTTATCATGTTTCATAGATCAAAGATGAGCATAATATATTGGTAAGTGAGCAATGCCTTGTGAAGTTCAATATTGGACATTACTTTGATGAAGTTTTGTGTGATATTATGCCTATGGATTGTTGTCATTTTTTTTGGGTAGACCTTGGCAATATGATAGATATGTTGTACATGATGGAAGATTGAATCAATATACTCTTTGGGTGAATGGGAAGAAGAAAACATTGTTGCCTTTTATTGAAAGTCCAGATGAGGTTAGTTGCACTACAATAAAAGCTTGCATGGTTAATGGGAAAAAATTTGAAAAGGAAGTAAAGAAGAATCATGTTTTTTTTGCTATAATTCCTAGAGGACCAGGTGTTGGTTGTAATGACTGAGTAGCAAAAGCTAGTAATGATTGAGTGACAGAAAATAGTGATAGCCGAGTACCTACAAAAATTATAGAATTTTTGAATGAGTATTAAGACACTATTGCTAATGATATTCCTTATGGTATACCTCTAGTAAGAAGTATAAGTCATTGTATGGATCTAATTCCTAGAGCTAGTTTTCCAAACATAGAACCATATAGATTGACACCTACAAAGAATGAAGAACATAACACACAAGTGCATGAATTGTTGCAAAAAGGTTTGATCAGAGAAAGCTTGAGTCCATGTGTTGTACCTACTATATTAGCACCTAAAAAGAATGGATAATGGAGAATGTGTACTAATTCACGAGCTATTAACAAGATCATAGTGAAATATAGGTTTCCTATGTCGAGGATCGATGACATAATGGATTGTTTCAGTGGATCAAAGTATTTTACCAAGATTGATTTGAAGAGTAGCTATCATAAAATTAGAATTAGAGAAGGTGATTAATGGAAGACTACTTTCAACACAAAAGATGGTTTGTATGAATGGTTGGTTATGCCTTTTGGTTTGACTAATGCACCTAGTACTTTCATGTGGTTGATGAATGAAGTTCTAAAAATATTTTTGAGTAAGTTTGTGATTGTTTATTTGGATGATATTCTAATATTCAGTAGGAATAAGGAAGAACATCTTGAGCATATTAGACAAGTATTGGAGAGGTTGAAAGAGGAAAAGTTGTTGATTAATTTGAAAAAAGTGTTCTTTTATGCAAGAGGAGATTGTGTATTTGGGATTTAAGATTTTAGCTAATGGATTGAAGATGGATCCTAAGAATGTTAAAGAAATTTTGGAATGGCCTGCACTTGAGAATGTGGATGAGGTAAGATCATTTCATGGTTTGGCTAGTTTTTACAGAAAGTTTATAAAGAATTTTAATGTTGTTTGTAATGCTATAAATGAAACAATGAGGGGAGATAAAAAGGAATTCAAGTGGACACATGGAGCTGATAAGAGTTTTGAGACTTTGAAACAAAAGGTTGTTGAATTACCTATATTGATTTTTCTTAATTTTAACAAAGCATTTGAAGTTGAATGTGATGCAAGTGGTAATGCAATACGAGCTATATTAAGTCAAGAAGGTAAGCCTGTTGCTTTCTTTAGTGAAAAGATGAATGATGCTAAAAGGAAGTATTTTGTGTATGATCAAGAGTTTTATGCTATTGTACAAGCATTGAAGAAGTGGAGATATTATTTGATTCCTAAGGAATTTGTGTTGTATATAGATCAGAAAGTTTTAAAATACTTGGGAAGTCAACATAAATTAAATCAAAGACATATGAAGTGAGTTGAGTGCTTGCAAAGTTTCACATTTGTTATTAAGCACAATAGTGGAGTTACTAATAGAGTTGTTGATGCATTGAGTAGAAGACATTCTTTGTTGATAGAAATGAAGGTTGAATTCTTGGTTTTGATGAAATGAAAGAGTTGTATGATGTTGATCCTGATTTTTCTAAGGCGTGGAGAGAGTGCAGAGCACCAAATTTGATAGATCACATAAGTATGATGAGTATTTCATTCAAGAAGGTATGTTGTTCAAAGGTATTCAATTGTGTATTCCTATAAGTTCTATGAGGTTGAATCTGATTAAAGAAAAGCATAGTGGTGGATTAGCTGGACATTTTGGAATTGATAAGACATTGAGTTTGCTGAAAGAGAAATATTATTGGCCACAAATGTATAAGGTCATTTAGAAATTTGTAAAGAGTTGTAGAGTTTTTCAAGTTGTAAAAGGGGTGAATCAAAATACTAGTTTGTATACACCTATTACTATTCCTGAGAAACCTTGGACTAACATCAGTGTGGATTTTTTTCTTGGATTACCTAAGATAGTGAAAGGGTATGATTCCATATTTGTTGTAGTGGATAGATTTTCTAAGATGGCTCATTTCATACCATGTAAGAAGACATCAGATGCTAAGCATGTTGCTAAACTTTTCTTTAAAGAGATTATGAGATTGCATGAATTACCAAGAAGTATTATTTTTGATAGATATAGTAAGTTTGTTGGTTTTCTTTGGAAGACTTTGTGGAAGATAATGGGTATTGAGCTAAAGTTTAGTTCTACATTCCATCCACAGATAGATGGACAAATAAAGGTTGTGAATAGAAGCTTGGGTAATTTGATGAGATGTTTAGTTGGGAATAAGCTAAATTCAGAGATGGTTTTGGCACAAGCTAAATTTGCATATAACAATTCTATGAATAGGAGTACAAGGAAGACATCTTTTGAGATTGTTACTAGAATGCATCCTAGAGGTATATCAAATTTGAGAGATTTTGTTGGTGAAGAAAAGAGAAGTGTTGCAAGAGAAGAATTTTTTGATTTTAGGGAGTCTTTGCATAAGGAAGTGAAGTTGAGGTTGGAAGAAAGTAATCAAAAGTATAAGGAGAATGTTGATCAGTCTAGAAGATGTCATGATTTTCAAGTTGGTGATGAGGTGATGGTTCATATAAAGAAAGAAATATTCCTAGTTGAAACATAAAATAAGCTAAAGATGAATAAATTTGGACCTTGTAAGATCTTGAAGAAGTTTGATAGTGGTAATGCTTATGAAGTTGAGTTACCTGATGACATGGATATATCTCCTGTATTCAATATTGTTGATTTGTATAAGTATCATGAGTTGGATGATGAAGTTTTCGTATCAAAAGATTATCCTAAGAAGCAGATTAAAGAAGTTGAATAGATATTGGATCAAATAGTTGGCAAGAGAACAAGAGGAAAAGATTACTATGAATATTTGTTAAAGTGGAAGAACAAACCTATTGAAGATGCTTCATGGATTTCTCAATCTAAGTTGGATTCAACTCAAATTGTGACATCTCAATGATTTAGGAGAATCATTTCTTTCAATCCTAGTTGTTTGATATAGGAGCATCCTGGGTTGCCTTGTTATCCTATTCATTTTGTTCATTCTGCTAGTTGTTGTCAAGATACTATAGCACTCAGTTGGTGCCGAGTTACTATAGCACTCAATTGGTGTTGAGTTACTATAGCACTCAGTTGCTCTCAAGTTACTATAGCACTCAATTGATGTTGAGTTATTGTAGCACTTGGTTCCAAGTTACTATAGCACTTAGTTGATGTCGAGTTACTATAGCACTTAGTCAGTGTCGAGTTATTGTAGCACTCAATTGGTACTAAATTATTGTAGCACTTCATTTGTCAAGTTAGCCAGTGTATGCCAAGTGACTCTTCATGTGTTGGGTTACCCAATGTATGTCAAGTGACCCTTCATGTGCCAAGCTTTCCTATTTATGCCAAGTGTCAGCATTTGGACATGATTTTTGTGAGCTATCTTGTAGGATTTATTTCAATCATGATATTTGTGTTAAGACCTTTTGTTGGGATTTGTCTAGACCATTGTTGGGTCAGCCTTCCTCTTATGAAATGTTCTAGAATGATCTATAAGCTATTTTGGCAAGTATATATAGAGTGTTTAGGCTTAGAGTTAGGCAAGTTTTGGGAGAAGAAAAATTCTAGGGAGCGGAACTAAAAGTGCAAATTTGTTGTTGGATCTTTGAATGTGAATGTATTTGTAATTTGTCGTAACCCACAAGGCTTTATAGCTAGGCATGTATGAAGATATTTTGAGAATGAATAAAATTATTTCTCTTCTTCCTCCTTTGGTTGATGTTCTTTTTGTTTGCTTCTGTTGTGTTAACTCTTGTAGGGTGGTTTGGATAGCTAGGTGAGCCATTGGCCCTAGTTACTCATCCTTTGTCTACATCAAGCAATATGACCTATCTTACCACAATTATGACAAGTAGGTTTTGAGTTCTCAAGTTTTTTATTTATTTCTTCACCACTTTTGGATGATTCTTCTTCTTCAGTACTAGTGTAATCCAATCCAAAAGTATCACTATTGGATCTAGAGGATCTCATCAATTGTTCAAATTACTTGATGGCTTCATTAGGTTTATTGAAAATTTTAGCAAACTCTTTTTCTACTTTTAGATCATTTCTCATTTTTTCATTCTAAAACTTTAGTGTTGTGATCGCAATATCCTTTACATTCAGTTCATGATTTGCAATCATCATTTGACTCAAAGTTTCCAATTACATGTTAGCAATTCTACTTACCTCTAATATTTTCTCTTCTTGTATATTGTTCAAAATCCTTTTTTCTTCTTCATATTTCTTTTTCTATTCTATCACTTCACTTATCAATACTGATTAGACTTCTTTTTCTCTCTTGAGATTTTTGACCGCTACAATTAGGGTTCCATTCTTTTCCATCAAATCTACAACTATTGCATCATATTCATTGGTGTTTCCATCTGTAAACAATTCAATGGTGTCAATCTCTTGGTATTGTGTTTTATTCTCTTCAATAGATATTTCCTTCCTTCTTTTCAATGATTGCTTTAACTCATCTCTTGCTTCTTTTAGCTGATGTAGGGAAAGTTGTATTTCAATCTTCTGGTTCTCAATAGTCTTTCCCAACTTGTAGACTTCCATTTCCAAGATCTTTCATCAAAGCTGCATAGGTTTACTTTCTAGAGAACTCAACTTTGATACCAATTGTTGGAAATACAATACGGAAGTAAACTCTAAGAGGGGGGTGAATCAACACTTAAAACTTTCAACTTTAAAATCATTCACCACACATCCATCTCACCGTCTATGCATATAAACTAAAACACCAAATTAAGCATATACATCCATAGCATGAAAGTAAAATATTCAACACATGCATGACACAAGATATTTGGTTACCTAGAAACCCTCCAAGGAGAAGGTAAAATTAGGGTGGGAATGACATCCACAAATCTTCACTACTACAATAATAAAGTGTATCCAATGAAGGTTTCAGTGTTTTGATCATGAAACATGATCTACCCTATGAAACATTTGCCCTAATAAAGGATTAAAAGATTTTCAAATCATACCCTATTAAAGGATTTAAACACCTTGTTAGAAGTGTGCTTGGTAAATGGACTTTTAGTTATAATGAAGTAAGCACCCCATTAAAGGATTTACAACAGCTTGTTAGGACTACTCTTTTAAGAGATTTAACTAATTTACCTATTAAAATGTCTCAGCAATGATCCTTCATATAGTACTTTGTTTTTTGATGTCAGATTACCTCTATACTCATGTGTACTTGATCCTTCCTGATCAGATGTATCTATGATGTCTTCTAATTCCTTTCCTTTGTTCTCCTTTAACTGATTCTACAATGTAACTCAAATCATAACACATTAATCACCATGAATTCTCTATTTTCACATGTAAAATCTCTTCAATTCTCATTAAGCATTCATAAAAATTTGAGGTTTTTTCCTCCTTAAGAATACCTAGGTGACTTAGGGTTAGGTATGAATCAACAGTAGTGATTCACTCATATTGCTGCTTAAACTTTCCCTTTTTCTGATTGGATGCAAGTAATGCATAGGGATTCACAATTAAGATTTGTCCTTATAATCAAATATCATAAAAAAATCCTTAAGTCGGCCCAAAATAGTTTAGATAGAATTTTTTGCCATTACAAACAACTATGTCAAAACTATGTAACTCAACACTTGAAGTCCCTAATGCTTGGCATCAACTATAACTTCAATGTTGTAACTTAGCCTTTGAATGACTTGGAATCCATTGATCACTTGACAACTAAATATCTTATCACATACTATCTTCTCATCACTTGAGTGACTTGGCACTTACTAGTTACTTGGCTCATACTAAATATTTGTCACTTGGCATATACTATCTGACAACTTATGCTCGGCATGTATTACTTGTTTGCTATGAACTAAGTAAATGACTTAAGTATATTGTCACTCATATTTCAAAACCAATCTAATATTAACAAGATAACTATAAGGATAATATGTCTCAAGAGGGTTTAAACAAAGAAAATTAGTTAAACTTGGATGGTACCTATGATGTGACCACTAATCCAGAGAAAATTTCTGATGATGAGGCCAAAGATGAAAACAACATGCTGAAGTTATATTCTCTCCATAAGGATAAATTCTCTCTATTTTGATTCTTGGCTCTATAATTAAATTATTATACTCAAGAAAAAAATGGGAGAGCTCTAGAGAGAAATGGATGAAGAAAAAATAAAGAGTCTCCAGCTAGAGGATCAAGTGGGAAACATCCCTGAGAGATTGAAAGCCTAGGAAATGGAATTACACCAATTGGTTAAGGATAGCAAGAAATGGATGGACATGGTTACTTTGAGCTTGTGTTTTGTTGCTGCAAGTATGGATAAAAGAAGTAACAAGGAAATTTTTTTCCCCTGTTGCGGTCAAGTTATTGGGTGGGCCTAGTAAAAGAACTAGGAAAAGAAAAAAGAAAGTTGTGGTTGTTTCTTTGGATACCATAATGGAAGATATCCTTCAAGGTACTATGGTCACTAGTAAGAAACTATCCAAGCTTATCAAAGAGTTAGTTTAATTTTGGGCTCTGGTCTTTGGTTGGGTTATTGGTCCTAGTTTACCTATTTCTATTTTGTTTCCAGCTTTTGTTTCACTATTAGGTTCCAGGTCCTTGTAAAACCTAGTTTTGAATTTTGATCATTTATTTGTAGGTTCTAGGTCCTTGTAAAACCTAGTATTTTGATTTATTTGTGAACTTTAGGTTCCAAGTCCTTGTAAAACCTAGGGTTCTTTATTCATATATATTTTTGCTTATTGTAAGGGATTTTGGGTCCCTTCAAAACCTATTTTCACCTTAATCTAAAATGATGGAATCAATGAATCATAGATCCTTTTTCTAGATAATATTCCATGACCCCTAGGAAATAATGAAACTTCATATCTAAGGTTTTACTATTACAATTTGAATATTGAATCTCAAACTAGTTATGATGGTGTGTGATTATCTTCATTTTTATGGGATAGGTTAAACTGATTATTAGTATTAAATAAGTAGAATGGTGTGCACAACTTGAACTTTCCCATTGTTTTAGCAATACCTCTTTACTACTAGATATGCACCCAAAGATAAAATGTTAATTATTTCTAAATACAAATAAATGATTTATTCCATTCTCTTAATGATGAAATTATGGACAAACTATTCTTTATTTTGATATGAACTATGTTGTTGGTTACAAACTCTAAGAAAGATTGTTATTTATTACTTATTTAGAAAGTTCTCTGAGATCAATGTTATTATTGTTGAAGTCTTGAGTGTTGATTTGTTTCACTACCTTATGGAAGGGTGTAATGTGGCCTTTGGGAGGGTGGGGATGGATGCATTGTTGTTTTCTTCTCTTAGCCTGTCAAGTTCTTAAAAGGAGGATCCATTATGTTTTGTCTCTCTTTTCAATAATGCTAACTAATTTAGTACTTGGCCAAGCCATTATCTTATTTCATTTAATTATATTATTTAACATAATTCATATGTGTTTGACTATGCTTACTTTTATATTGCACATGAGTGGATATGCTTTAAAAAAAATGTACATGTGGGTAAATGTATTACAATTTTTCTTTCACTGTATATGAGTAGATGTGTAGTATTCTTTTTTTTTCCCTATCACACTTCATGATTAGGCTACTAAAGACATGGTTGTATGTCATATGTTTCATGGCTACACTAGATCAATCTGACCCATCTTGTTCCAGTAAGCTAGGCTTCTCATACTAGGGTCAGGGCATTCTTGATATCAAAAAAAATCTTGAGGGAGTAAACACTATGTGGTTGGTAAGGTAAAAATTCCTAGGCCACACTCTAATCTTAGATATTAGATGTACAACATCCAATGGCTTTGGAGACTAGATACACTAAAGGACACATGTCAAACCTATCTCATGGTCTTGTATCTTCATCTTGATGATGAATATGGTGATGTACTATTGTTGTGATTTGATAAATGAATAATGTAATCATTATGAATGAGATGTATGTTTGAACAACTTGTAATGAGAATTTGATAGATGATAGATGTGTGGATCATCACCATAGACATTGTTTTTTTATAGCATATGACAAACTAATGATTATTGTTAAAATTTAATTTCTTTATAACGAATGATTACTTCACTTTTCAACTCTATTCTAATTGGTTCTTTTCCACATTTTTTGTATTTGTGTGATGTGGAATTTCTTATTTGGGACATGGTTCTTACAAATAGATGGAATTCTTGAATTGTTCGACAAAATTCCCTAATGAAATGTAAGTGAAAAGAATAAAAAAATAAACTATTGTATGGAAACATAATCTATGTTAGATGGAGTTGTAAATTCTCTTGTAAAGAGATAGGAAGAATAAGGATGCATATGATCCATATCCTACAATATTTTCTACCATCCTCTATGCTATGTGATATAATGCCAAGCTTTGGAATAGTTGACTAGCCACATCCTAAAGTTCTTAAAAGCTTCTTAAAAAATGATAAGTATGTGAGTTAAAAATCCCAAATAAAATAAGGTGTCTTGAAGAGCCTATGAAGAATAGAAGGGTTTGACTTTGTAAGCATGAAAAATACACTATCATAGATGGCACAACTAAAATGTTTTGTAAACCACAAAAAAGGTGATCTCAAAGTCTAATGGTATGAAAGAATTGTAGAATGTGTACAAATTAGTACATTCAAAGTCTTCAAATCCATGTTAAATATTTGGTAAACCACAAAAAGATCATCTCAAGATCAATCTAATGGAATGAAAGAATTGTAAAATGTGTACAAATTGGATCACATAATGATGCACTCAAAGTCTTGAAATAATAAGACACACTAAAGCATATTCTAACATTTAATCACATATATGAGCATCCTTTTGATGTTCAAAATGTGGAATCAAATACAATTGAGCTTAATTTTTCAGCATGGGCGTAGAGACATATTATATTAGGGAAGGACTAAATTGATTATAGAATGTGTAAAAATATAGTTTTACAAGAATTGTGTCAAAATATTTGACTTAGTAGGACATGTCCATATGTAGACCATGTACTAAAAGTAGGAGTGCACCTATAACAATCATTCTTAAGGATCAAAGTCAAACAATTGGCTTAATAAAAATAGCTTAAACTAAGTATTCATATTTAATGATCAAGAAAGGTGGTGACAAAATATTCACAATTTTTAAAATTGAAGGGAACGTGATGCTCATACCAATGATATGGACATCTTTTGTTTTTCTCTAAAGCTAAAGGGTTTTAATTTGTACTTATGTAAATGTGACTATGTCACTTAGTACAATTAGAGTTGGAGTTTGAGATCTATAGTTATAAATTTTGGGGAAACCCCTAACTTATTTGTAAAAAGTAGTTATTTTAAATGGTCACCCTAGGTAGTTAGATGAAGTGGTTATTCTAAGTTTTCATATGGGAATTTATTCTACTTGAATTTTTCTCAACTAATAATAGGGATTAATTATGAAAATAGGGGAATTCACTTAAACTATGCAAAAATTGAATCTTAATATAGAAGAATGCCAACATTTTTAGAGATTCTAAATTATATTCGGTAGTGGCATACTAAAATATAACCTTGAAAATGAAATGCCAATATTTTTCAAAAAAATAAAAAAATAATTCAAATCTTAAATAAACTCTTTATAATTTACACAATTGAAGTGATTAACAATGTGCAACTTAGCTAGTCTATCACTAGTTAAGCCACTTTTTTTAAGAACCAACCATGAGAAATCACTAGCATTTTGAGGGACTGCAATGTTTCAATAAAACTAAAATTCTCTTTGTGAATTAATTTGTGATTCCTTGAGAATATTTTCTTCATATCCCTATTTAATTTTATGCTTCCTAGACTTAAAAGGATTCCATATAATCTTGTCATTATGATGATTAAAGAAAACAACTCTGTCGTTTAGTGTTTATGACAACAAGCTTTTTTGAATCACATTGATAGGCAAAGTGGAAACATCCTTCCACAAAACCCTTCCAATGTCTCATTCCACCACATTGATGTAACAACTAGAATTCTACCCCAAATTTGTATTACTATAGGAGCAACCAGGTGAAAATATTTCATTAAATACAGCGTTTAAGTGCATTCCAAGAATGATACCAAAAGTTAACACTTCACCTTTGTGAGCCTCTGAGGTGACTACATTCCTTGATGAGAAATAAAATTCCACATATCTAATATGCTAGGTGGATTTTTAATTTTAGTAATTCTCATAGGGTCACTTGTATCTAGATATTAGGCTACATTAACTTTCTTGAAGTAGTATTTGAATTGGAAAACATATGCCAAACTAATTCCCCCTCAAAGAAAATATCCTATTAGTAGTATCATACATCCTTGTGTCTCCCATTTTCTTATCTTCTTTTATATTTTCTAAATAAATTAAAGGTTCTTTATTTGACTCATCCATGTTTCCTTTCCAAACAAAAAATTGATAACTTTGTTGGAAATCTGATTGAAAAGCTAATTGTTGAAGATCAAAGAGGGAGATTGTTGGAAAGAAGGAAGATTGTTGTTAAAAGAATGTTTTCAATCATTGTTTTATCATTGATGTCAAACCTATTATTTGAAGGGATGATATTTTCTTATAAGATCCAAGTACTATCACTTAGTTGATTGATGAAGAGGATTTCATCAACAAGATGTAACAAGAGTACCTAAGGGAAAGGTTGACTTATGATGTTGTAATGAAGTGCAAGGATTAGTTAAGACAATGGTTAAATGATGTATTGATAACAGACTCAAGAATACAAAGGTTGGTCAATCTTAGAAACATTGGAGGAACTAAAATCTTTAGTGGATGTTGAGCTAGTTAGTTGAAGCCAAGAAAATTCTCAGTTGGAGCTGAGTAACAAAAAAACACAGTTGATGTCAAGTGATCTTCAGGTGTCAAGCATCAGGAAAAACATAGTTAATGTTGAGTGATCTTCAAGTGTTGAGCATCAAGAAAAAAATAGTTGATGACAAGTGATCTCCAGGTGCCGAGCATCAGGAAAGGCATAGTTGATGTTGAGTAACACAGTATGTATCGGGCACCAATATTTCAATAGTGATGAGCTACTACATTATTTCAAATGAAAAAGATTCACCAAATCTAAGATGACAAAGTGGCTATAATGAATTTTGTGAATAAATTGGAAGATAAGGATGATAAGCTAGTGGTACAGAATCCTATGTAAACTATTTTTGGGAAAATTCTAAAGGATTATTCAAGAATTTTCTAGAGGAAATAGAATATGGGTTAGATGCAATGAATCCTACCTAATCCATATGAATTAAAATTAAAGAATGGAAGAATTGAGCAAGAAAAAGGAACTCCAAAACTTATATTTAAGGAGTCATAGACCAAGAAGCAAAGAGCTACTGATAATGTTGCTGTTGAAGAGCCAAATCTGCAAAGTGGTTGGAAGGGTGTCAAGGAGAAGACATTTAGGAGAAGGAAGAGCATAGAGGCTCTACTTCTATAAGTGGTCATGAAGGTATGATTGCACTGGTCCATTGAGCATGGAGACTTAATGAGACTAAGCTTGAAACAAGGACAAGCTGTCAGAATTGCAGATATTGAAGGCCAGGCAAGGGTATGAGCTGAGAAGTGATCTGAGATCTGTAAGATAAGTTGTATATTGTAGTTAGGTCAAGATTTTCTAATACTCTCTAGAAATTTTATTAGATCTAAAAATCCTATGGACTTAGGTTGGTTGAATAGCCATTTGTAAATCCTTTAACAGGTTAGCATTCCAAGTGAATGTTTTAAAGTCCTCTAACTAGCTCCCTTCTAATAGAGTGATTAAATCCTCTAACAAGGTCACATTTGAAAATGTGTTGTAAGCCTTTAATAGGGTAGGCCTTTCATAGAGCATCACTTCAAAAGAGTGAGAATTGAGTAGCATATTACTGGTGATTTTTCCCAAATTGGGTTTCCATGTAAATCACTATGTTATGTGTTGATTTCTTATGTGTTATGCTTGCATGTTGATTTACAATAACTTGTTGTTTAGAAAAGTTAAAGCTTGGATGAATAAATTATTGAGTGGGCTCACTATAATTAGTGAAAAGTTTGAATAAGACATTTGGACCTTGAATAACTAATTCACACCCCCCCCCCCCCTGCCTCTTAGTTATTCTAAAGCAATTCTAACAATTGGTATCAGAGTCATCTATTGATTTAGTTTCAAAGTATTAGAAGCAAGAAGATCAAAATGTCCAAGAGAGAAGTTCCCAAGCTCAATAAAGATAACTTTGCTGCATGGAAGAGTCTAATGAAATTACAACTTGGATCAATAGGTGAATATGCACAAACCTCAATTAGAATAGGATATTTAAATCCAATAGGACCTCTTACTATAGATGATTTGAACAAAAAGAAGGAGCACAATGAAGCAATGTTGGAGACTGCCTCTACACTTAACTATGTAGAATATGATGACATTAAAGATTGTGACACTACATTCAAGATGTGGAAAACCATATTAAAAATATATGGAGGATATCAAAATGTCAAGAGAGCAAAGAGAGAAAGCCTAAGAGGAAAGTTTGATGACATAAAAATGGAGGAAGGTGAAAATGCTACCCAGTATGCTGCAAGAATGAAAGAAGTGGTAAGTGCAATAAGAAGTCTAGGTGGTCAATTAGAAGAAGAAACTACAATTAGAAAATACTTAAGAACTTTGCTCCCTATCTATGCTATTAGAGTTTCAGCCATCCAAGAGCTAAGGTGTGTACAAGGAAACACCCTAACCTTTGAAGGAATAGTTGGAAGACTTACTGCATTTGAGCTATCCAATTTTGATAACTATAGACCTAAGAACCTTGAATCTACTTTCAAGGCCAAGATGAAAATAAAAGACACTGAGGAGGAGACATCAAGCAAAAAGAGAAAAAAGGGAAAGCATGCATACAGTGATAGCAGTGCAGATGAGGAAGATGTGGAACAATTAGAAACACTATTGGCTAGGAGATTCCATAGAGGTAAAGGAAAATTCAAAGGTAAGCTCCCTATCATATGTTTCAATTGTAATGAAGTAGGTCATATTGCTACAAGATGTACACAAAAGAAGAGCTACAAAGATGCAAACAAGTACAGGAACAAGAGAGAAGATGATAGCAATGACTACAAGGAGAAAGGCAAGAGATGCTACATTGTTGAAGAAGATTCTGATGAGAATGATGATGAAGTAGTCTATGTGGCCATGAAGGATGGATTAGATAAAGAAGAAGATGAAGCAACAACATTGGTTACCTGTGTGAACAAGAATGACAAGTGGATCATACACAGTGGATGCTCACATCACATTACAGGAGATAAAAGTAAGTTCATTACCTTTACTCAATATGATGGAAATAGTGTTAGATTTGTTAATGATGCTCCATGTCAAATCAAAGGAAAAGGTTCTATTAAGCTCATAGAGAAAATCTCATGTGATAATGCATACTATGTTGAAGGATTGAACTATAAATTGTTGAGTGTATCATAGTTAGGCAATGTAGGTTGCAAAGTTGACTTTGGAAATAAAACTATTAAAATCTATGGCACTGATGGAAATCTAATAGGAAAAGGTGAAAAAACTAAGAGTAATCTATTTTACCTAGATATGGAAGATGTAACATGTCTTGTTGTTAGACTTGATGATGTGTGGTTGTGGCATAAAAGGTTGTGTCATGTTAACTTTGATAATATGATCAACATCAGCAAGAAGAACAGAGTCAGAGGGTTACCCAAGTTGCAGAAACATGAAAATACAATGTGCAAAAAATGTCAACTAGGAAAGATGACTAAGTCTAGTTTCAAAAGAAAAACATACACTTCCAATGAAGTACTAGATTTAGTCCATACAGACTTATGTGGTCCAATAGAAGTGCAAAGCTACTTAGGAGACAGATATATAATGTTATTTATGGATGACTATTCTAGGATGATGATTGTTATGTTTTTAAAGAAAAAATTTGATGCATTTCAAATGTTTAAGTGGTACTTGGCTAGAGTTGAGAAGCAAAATAGGAAAGGACCTAAAATGCCTAAGGTTAGATAGAGGAGGTGAGTTGACATCAAAAGAGTTTGAGGTATTCTGCAATGACAAAGGTATCAAAAGGAAACCATCAGGACCAAGAACTCCACCAAAGAATGGTATTACTAAAAGAAGGAATAGGTTAGTGATTGACTATGCTAGAAACTTGATGATGGAGAAAAATGTTGCACTAAAATACTAGAGAGAAGTTGTAAGTACTACAGTCTACACACTGAATAGAGTTCAAGTCAAGAAAGGTACAAATGCAACACCTTTTGAATTATAGTATGGTGACTCACCCAATGTTAAACATTTCAAAGTATTTGGTTGTAAATGCTATATTCTAAAACATACTAGAAATGAAAAATTTGATGCAAAAAGTGGTGAAGGCATATTCCTTGGATACTCCACTAGAAGTAAGGCATATAAGTGTTTGAATACTAACACTAACAAGATTGTGGAGAGTGCAAATGTAAATTTTGATGAGCATGCAGAAGTCCAAATTGATGAGTCCAAGCAATCAAAGGATTATAGATCCTTTGTATACTTCTATGAAGGAATGACTATTGAAGACAACGTTGCAAATCAAGTTGGGAATCAACAACAAATTTTAGTATCTATCGAGTCTCAGCCTATGAATGTCGAGCTACACTCAGAAGTCAAGCTGCAAAATGTACAAAATACACATTCTAATCTTGAAAATAGTATACATGAAAGGAATGATGAAATGCCTGATGAAGAAGAACAAAATGACTCTAAAGATAAAGGATCAAACATGGAAAGAAGGACTGAACCAAGATTAGCCAAGTATGTGAGAAGACATCACCTTATAGATCAAATCATTGGTGACAAGGATGCCAGACCAATGACAAGGAATAGACTGAGGAATGAATCATGTATACTAAGTAAGGTTGAACCTAAAAAAGTGAAAGATGCACTACAAGATGATGAACTGTATAGAGCCATGGAAGAAAAGATAGATCATATTGAGAAGAACAAAACATGGTCTCTAGTTCCTAGACTAGCTAATCAAAATGTGATTGGTACCAAATGGGTGTTTAGAAACAAACTTGATGAGAATGGTGAGATAACAAGAAACAAAGCTAGACTAGTTTGCAAAGGCCATGCACAAGAAGAAGGACTAGACTATGGGGAGACATTTGCCCCTGTTGCAAGAATGGAAGGAGTAAGAACATTACTTGCATATGTTGCATACAAAGGTTTCAAAGTGTACCAAATGGATATTAAATCTACTTTTCTAAATGGTATATTGGAAGAGGAAGTCTACATAGAACAACTAGGGGATTTGTTGATGAGAAAAACAAGGACATGGTCTGCAAACTACACAAAGCACTTTATGGATTAAAGCAAGCACCTAGAGCCTGGTATGAAAGGTTGCACAAATATCTTGTGAAGATTGGATTTGAGAGAATAGATGAAAATAACAACTTGTACATCAAAGCTAAAAAAGGTAAAGACATTTTGCTATCAAAAATCTTTGTTAATGATATAATATTCAGAGGAAAAGATGTTATATGCAAAAAAATTGGTGATCAAATGAAACATGAATTTGAAATATCAATGTTTGGAGAGATCAAATTCTTTGTTGGATTACAAGTACATCAACTGAAGCATGGAATATTTTGACCCAATCCAAATACATCAAGGAGGTACTCAAAACAGTTGGGTTAGAAGAGTCAAAACCAGTTAGTACACCAATGGTAATTGGACATAAGCTATCCAAGAATGATGAGTTAGTTGAAGTTAATCAGACATTGTATAGGTCAATGATTGGAAAGCTGTAATATGTTTTCCATAGTAGACTAAACATTGCATTAGTTGTTGGAATAGTGGCAAGATTCTCTACAAATCCAAGAGAAAATCACTTAATGGCAGTAAAAAGAATACTAAGGTACCTAAAAGGAACTATTGACTTTGGCTTCTATTACAAGAGGAGTCAAAAATTTGAACTAAGAGCCTACACTAATGTAGATTGGGGAGGTAACATTGATGATAGAAAAAGCACCAGTGGAGGTTTAGGAAAAGGGTTGATTACATGGACCAGCAAAAAGAAAAGTTGCACCTTACAGCCTACTGCTTAAGCTAAATATGTGGCAGCTACTATAAATTGCACCAATATTTTATCGATCAAAATTTTTTTGCAAGGTATGAAGGAAGAGGTAACTGAGCCTGTAATACTTTATTGTATAATACAAGTGCTATTAACATATCAAAGAATCATGTAATGCATGTTAAAACCAAGCATATTGCAATCAAGTATCACTATGTAAGAGAGTTGGTGGAAGACAAACAAGTGAAGATGGAATATGTTAGCTCAAAGGAACAAATTGCTGACATCTTCACAAAAGCACTACCTAAAGATTCTTTTGAGTATCTTAGAGGTAAGTTAGAGTTGATACCCCTAGCTAAGGCTACTTGAAGCTAAAGCATGAATGCCCTGCATCAAATGAGCTAATTGTTGAAGATTTTATACATTGATGCAAAGGATGTTTACTTTAGGATTCATGCCTAATGTAATTGAAGTACTAAAGTCCCAAATCAATCACAAGTAAGGTGACAAAGGGAGAAATTAAATGAACCTAAAAAGCTACAATTGCATATTAAGATGCTAATATGTCTTTGGCATTGTTGTCAAAGAGGGAGAAGATGTTTGAAACTAATCAATAGGAGAAGAATCAAGAGGGAGAAATAGCAAAAAATTGATCAAATGAAGATAGAGGGAGAAATTGACAGAAATAATCAGAGGTCAATCAGAATAGCAGAAGATGAGCATATAGAAGGAGAAAGACAAAGAATATAGAGGTAGCAACAAAGAGGGAGAAGCAGAAATGAAGCAATTAGAATAGTAAAAGGAGATGTTAAAAACTATTGGTAATGCAATTACTCTTTGTGGCATTTGACTTACTGTTCTAACCTAGCTAGGATTTGGTTGAATAGTTTAGTCTGATGGTTGATCAGTTTGGTTTTCCATCAATGCCAAAGAGGGAGATTGTTGGAAATCTGATTGAAAAACTCATTGTTGAATATCAAAGAGGGAGATTGTTGGAAAGAAGGAAGATTTTTGTTAAAAGAATGTTTTCAATCATTGGTTTGTCATTGATGTCAAACCTACTATTTTTTGCAATGATATTTTCTTATAAGATCCAAGTACTATCACTTAGTTGATTGATGAAGAGGATTTGGTCAACAAGATGTAACAAGAGTACCTAAGGGAAAGGTTGAGTTATGATGTTGTAATGAAGTGCAAGGATTAGTTAAGACAGTGGTTAAATGATGTATTGATAGCATACTCAAAAATATAAAGGTTGGTCACACTTAGAAACATTGGAGGAAGAAGTTGTAACAAGGTTAACTGCAAAGCTTAAACCAAGATCTTTAGTGGGTGTCGAGAAAGTTAGTTGAAGCTAAGCAAATTCTCAGTTGAAGCTGAGTAACAAAAAAAAAAAAAGTTAATGCCAAGTGATCTTCAGGTGTTGAGCATCAAGAAAAAAATAGTTGATGTCAAGTGATCTTCAGGTGCCAAGCATCAAGAAAAACATAGTTGATGATGAGTGATCTTTAGGTGTTGAGCATCAGGAAAAAAATAGTTGATGTCGAGTAACACAATATGTGTCGAGCACTAGTATTTCAATAGTGTCGAGCTGATGCATTATTTCAAATGATAAAGATTTGCCAAATCTGAGCCAACAAAGTGGTTATATTGAATTTTGTGAACAAGTTGGAAGATAAGGAAGATGAGCTGGTGGCACAGAATTCTATGTAAACCATTTTTGGGAAAATTCTAAAGGATTATTCAAGAAGTTTCTAGAGGAAACAAAATATGGGTTAGATGCAATGAATCCTACCTAATCCATATGAATTGAAATTAAAGAATGGAAGAATCAAGTGGGAAAAAGGAACTCCAAGACTTCTATTTAAGGATTCATGGACCAAGAAGCAAAGAGTTGCTGATACTATTGCTACTAAAGAGCCAAGTCTATAAAGTGATTGGAAGGGTGTCAAGGAGAAGGAAGAGCACATAGGCTCTACTTCTATAAGTGATCATGAAGGTATGATTGCATTGTTACATTGAGCATGGAGACTCAAGGAGACTAAGCTTGAAAGGAGGACAAGCTATCAGAATTGTAGAGATTAAAGGACAGGCAAGGGTATGAACTGAGAAGTGATCTGAGATCTACAAGATAAGTTGTGTATTGTAGTCAGGTCAAAATTTTCTAATACTCTCTAGCAATTGCATTGGATCTAAAAATCCTATGGACTTAGGTTTCTTTAATAGCCATTTGTAAATCCTTTAATAGGGTGGCATCCAAGTGAATGTTCTAAAGTCCTCTAACTAGGCTCACTTCTAAGAGGGTGATTAAATCCTCTAACAAGTTCACATTTGACAGTTTGTTGTAAGCCTTTAACAGGGTAGGCCTTTCATAGGGCATCACTTCAAAAGAGTGAGAATTGAGTAGCATGTTAGTGGTGGTTTTTCCCAAATTGGGTTTCCACGTAAATCACTATGTTATGTGTTGATTTCTTATGTGTTATGCTTGCATGTTGATTTATAGTAACTTGTTGATTAGAAAAGTTAAAGCTTGGATGAATGAATTATTGAATGGGCTCACTATAATTAGTGAAAAGTTTGAATAGGACATTTGGACCTTGAATAACTAATTCAACCCCCCCCCCCCCCCCCCACCCCCGCCCTCTCTGAGTTATTGTAAAGAAATTTTAACAAACTACTAGAAAATAGTTTGTGATAATTGATAATACTAAAATTTAATGAGTGTGGCCTAGTAATTAGTTTTACCCATCCTTCTAAGATGAAATTTGGTTCTTCTATTTTTGCACTATATTGTCCAAAATAGGTAGCTTGTTAGTGCTCATAAATAAATGAATTCCTAAGTAGGTACTAGGTAGCTCATCCTCTTGAAATCCTAAAATATGCAAGATCCTCCTATTAACATTTGGTTTTGAATGAAAAATGAATAGCCTTGATTTTGGGGTTTAATCTACTATTTAGAGACTAGTTAATACTAATCTGAAATACTTATCTAGATGGTCCCTGGGAGGCATGGTTCAAACTTAATTTTTGAGCTTTAAAAACATGAATATAGCATCATGGAGAATTTCTCACTAGTTTTCATATGTTGTGGTCAAACCAAAAGGCTTGGGAGGGATAGTCATCTAGTTGTTGTTTCTTGAGAGTAAGGAATGGCTTTAAAGAATTTGTGTTAGCTATGACAGTGATAGATGTGTTTTTGGGTCTTAATTTGTAATGGGTTTAGTATTTGGTCAGTGTCTATGTGTTATGGTGTCATGTCAAATTTTGTTGTATAGATATCTTCTAAGGTGTTTAATGAAGATAATGTTTAACTCTTAAAACTGTGACTATGATTATAATCCCTATTTTGAACTAGGGATTTAGTCTATATGGTTGATGAGGGTGGATGGTAGATTTTAGGTTTTATAGTGATTTATCTAGATAGAAAAAATGTAATGGATGGATTTTTATGTATACTCTCTTCTATAAGTTCCCTTTAGATATATCAATAAAATTATATTACCGATAAAAAATACTAATCTAGAACTTTCTTAATCTACATTATGTCTTGGATAGTATCATACTTGAATAAGAGAGTATCATTAACAAATAGGGAGTGAGTAATAAAGATATTAGTCTAAGGTACATGAACACATTTCTAAGCCCCAAGAGATTGTTTACCAATCATTTACCTGGTAAGTGTCTTTTTGATAATGATAAAGAGGAATGGAGATAAGGGGTGTCCTTCACTTATCCATGGGTTTCATAAAAAAATTAACTTGAGTCATTAAAAATAACTAGAAAGTAAAAAAAGGTGAACTATGAAAGACATGAAAATGTTGGTAAATAAAAAAAGTGATGAATATGTGAACAAGGAAAGAGATAATTGCACTAACCCTAGTACATATAGAATATTTAAGTCCCTTTTCAACTTAAGTTAAGCATATTTTATGTAATTCTTTCAATAGCAGAAGGATGTATGGATCAATAAATAAAGACATTCCTTGCTTCAACAATTTTGAAGTCCTACAAAAACTTCATGAGGCAAGAAGAAGTCAAATGGGGCATTAGGAAGCCTTGCCATTTTATGGGACCCTAGGATTATGAAACTAAATTTGAAAAATGTAATTGGATAACTAGTATAGTTAGTAGTATAAATAACCATTTAAATTTCTTTATTAATAACATATATGGCCCCACTAGTAATAATAGCATAAAAGAGGTATTGTTAGACATTAAAAAAAAGTATACTAATGAAAATAACCAAGACACACATTTTAGGAGGAGATTTAAATGCAAATTTAGACTATAGTAAAAAAATTGGAGGCTTCACCTATATCTCAAAATCTTAGAAGGACTTCAACATATAGGTAAATAACAATAATCTAATGGACTTAAAAATAAGTAATTGAGTATACACATGGAATAATTGAAGAGTGTGTCTTAGTCAAATAGTGTAAAGGTTGGATAGGATTTTATTTAAAGGAGATTTTAGTAAGTTTGACTTTACAGAAAAAAAATATTAACAAATGTTGAAACTTGTCACTCTTTGGTAAGATAAGAAATCACTTAATCTAGCAAGCCAATTTGAAACCCTTTAAAATTTGGAAATATGTGGTTCCAACACAAGAATTTTATAAATTTATTAGAAAAAATGGTGAAATGGGGAGTCCTTTGAAGGATCCAAAATGTTTTACCTTGTTTCTAAACTTAACTCTCTTTAAAATAAATTATAAAAATATAATAGGGAACATTTTAACAACATATTTGATGAAAATTAAAGGTAGAACATGACATTACTACATTAAATTAAGAAGTAATAAATGAGGCATGAATGAAGAAAGATAACGCAAATAAAAATAGTTATCGGCTAAATATGGAGATCTTCTAGAAAAAGAAGGACCCTTTTAAAAACAAAAATTAGGGAGAATTGGCTTTTAGAGTGAGGAAAAAATATGAAAGTATATCTCAATAAAACTACCAATAGGAGAAGTATTAATAGATTAACCAAAATTAAAGATTTTCTAGGTAATATTGTAGAAGAACCAAAAGAATTGATAAAAAAATTTATGTAGCTTTACTATAATACCTTAAATACCCTAGATGCCTATAACCTTAAGGCTCAATCAATATTATTTTCCTCAATTCCTAAAATAGTAATTGATAATGGAAACCAATGGTTAAATAGAAAATTCTCTTTATCAGAAATTAATGTTGTATTTCAATTAAAATTGGATAAAGGTCTGGGCTTTGATGGTTTTAATGCAACTTGTTCCAAAAATATTGATATTTTTAGGAGCAAGATTATGGGATGCTATAGAAACTATTCACAATTTAGGTATTATCCTATCTAAAATTAATAACACATTCATGTCCATGGTCCCAAAAAACTAATTATGAAGATTTAGGTGATTTCACATCCATTTCTTTACGTAAAAATATTTATAAAATTCTCTCCAAAGCTTTAGAAAATAGACTTAAAAAGCTCTTACCTAAAATCATTTTTGTGGAGTAGACAAGTTTTGTACCAAAAAGATCTATATTCAAAGGAATTATTATTTCCTAAAAAATCATTCACACATCTCATAACAACAAAGAGATGTGTATGATGATTAAATTAGATATTCAAAAAGATTATGACAAAGTGGATTGGAGATTTTTATATAAATTCTTAGAGGCCTTTAGATTCACAAAAAGATAGAATAATATATGATCTTTAGTTATATCTCAACCCCTAAAATATCAATTCTATTTAATGGAAGTTTTGAATCTTTCTTTAATATATTGTGAGGCATTAGACAAGGGGGCCCTATATCATGTTTTCTTTTTGTACTTAATGGAAGAATAATTCAAAAATCCCACCATGAAGGTAAGATAACACTAGTTAAAATTACCAAAAATGTACATGAAATCACTTGTCTAGAATGTATTGATGATATAATTTTACTAGCTGCCAACACAAAGGAAGAATCTAGCTAATTCAAACAAATCCTCAATCAATATATGAAACCTCAAGACAAAAAGTGAATGTTGATAAGTCAAAAATCTTTTTTCTTAATACCAAACATATCTTGGAGCAAGAAATATGCATAATCCTAGGCCTAAAAGTTAGAAATTTTCTCTATGAATATTTAGGAATCCCTTTCGATAAAGGACACAAGAGTAATAAACTTTAGGAATTAGTAATATAAAAACTTCATAATAAAATGGATAGATGAAAAGGGACATGAATTTCCAATGTGAAGAGAAACAATGATTAAATATGTGTTGCTAGTTATTCCTATCTATCAAAATTTGATTTTACCTATATTAGACAATGTTTTAAAAAAAACTATATTCCACATTAACAAAAAAATTATGCCAAGACACATTGGTTAGTAAAAATATGCAGTGATCAAATGGGACAATATATTCAAACCAACCAGTGCAAGTGGTCTAGGAATTAAAAAGATGCGATAAAAAAATAATACTTTAGGAGCCAAGTCAGTTTGGAATATGTTTCAGGAACCTAAATGAAAATGAGCCTCAATTTTATTATAAAAATATATCTTATGAGAACATCTCATTTACATTTTTAGATCTAAACATCTTATTAGAGGCCTTCATATCTAGAATTTTATGATGGATCATAGAGATATTATAAACAATAAATTAAATTGGGATATTGGAGGTGGGGAAGCGCCCTTTTTTGGAAAGACTCATTGGTAGGATATGAACTTCTAGATACTTTGGGGTTAGATATGAATATAAAGGAAGCACTATGTCAAAATGGGGAAAAAAACTATACCATTACTATTGATCTTAGATTGGTTTTGACAAAAGAGTGTTTATACACTTAAGTCATTTATAAGTTATGTACTTAGTTCATGTTGAACAAGTAATGCATGTCAAGCATAATATGTTAAATAGTGCATACCAAATCACTCAAGTGATAAGTAATAGTATGTGCCACGTGATTCAAGTGTTGAGTAACTAGTAAGTGTCGAGTCACTCAAGTGTCAAGTAGATAGTATGTGTTGAGTTATTCAAATGCCGAGTGACCAATGGATGTTGAGTCATTCAAAGGTTGAGTTATAGCATTGAAGTTGTAGTTGATGTCTTGCATCAGGGACTTTAGATGATGAGTTATACAGTTTTGACATAGTTATTTGTAATGGCACAAACTTCTATGTAAATAATTTTTGGGGTGACTTAAGGGTTTTTTTTCCATCTTACATGATAAGAAAAAATCTTTATTGTGAATCCCTATGCATTAGATGTAGCCAATCAGAAAAATGGAAGGGTGAAGAGGCTAGATGGATAAATCATAATCATTGATTCATACCTAACACTAAGTCACCTAGGTCTTCTTAAGGAGGAAAAACCTTAAACATTTTAGGTGTGTGTAAGAAGAAAAGAGAGAAGTTTTCATATGAAAATAGAGCATTCATGGTGACTACGGAGTTGTGATACATAGTGGAATTAGTTAGATGAGAACAAAGGAAAGGAATTAGAAGACAATAGAGATACATCTAATAAAAAAGGATCAAGTACACATTAGGAAAGAGGTGATTAGTCATCAAGAAATAGAGTACTAACCAAAGGATTAGTTTTTTGAGACATTTTAACGATGAATCAGTAAAATCTCTTAATAGAGTAGCCTTAACATGCTATTGTAAATCCTTAAATAGGGTGCTTACTTCATTATAAGTTGAAGTCCTCTAATCAAGCACACTTCTAACCAGGTGTTTAAATCCTTTAATAGGGTAAGACCTAAAAGTCTTTGTAAGCCTTTAACAAGGAAGACCTTTCACAAGGTAGATCATGTTTCATGATCAAAACATTTTAACCTTCATTGGATACACTTTATTACTACATTAGTGGAGATTTTTGGGTGTCATCCCCACTTCAATTTTACCTTCTCCTTGGAGGGTTTCTAGGTAACCAAATATCTTGTAGCATACATGTGTTGAATATTTTACTTCCATGCTATGGATGTATATGCTTAATTTGGTATTTCAATTTATATGCATCGATTGTGAGATGGATGCATGGTGAACAGTTTTAGAGGTTGAAATTTTGAAGCACTAATTCACCATACACACCCCCCCCCCCCCCCCCCCAACCCTTCGAGTTTACTTTTGCTATTGTATTTCCAACAATTAATATCATAGCTTAGTTCTTTGAAAGTAAAGCTTTGTAGCTTTTAGAAAAGATCTTGGAGATGGAATTCTATAAGTTGGGAAAGACTATTGAGAACCAAAAGATTGAAATACAACTTGCCCTACATCAGTTGAATAAAGAAAGAAATGAGTTAAAGTGATCATTGAAGAGAAGGAAGGAAATAGCTATTAAAGAGAATGGCACACATTACCAAGAGATTGATACTAATAAATTGTTTGCAGATGGATACACAAGTGAATTTGATGCAACAGTTGTAGATCTGACAGAAAAGAATGGAACCCTAATTGAGGAGGTCAAAAGCCTCAAGATAGAACAAGAAGTCCAATCAATATTACTGTGTGAGGTGACTGAGCTAAAGAAGAAAGCTAAAGAGGAAAAATTCATGATTGAAGATGACAAAAGGATATTGACCAATAGACTAGAAAAGAAAACATCAGAGGCAAATAGGACTGCTAACATGCAATTGGAACATTGAGTCAAATGATGATTGCAAATCATGAACTAAATGCAAAAGATATTGAGATCAGAACACTGAAGTTGCAAAATGAACAATTGAGGAATGATCTAAAAAGAGAAAAAGAGTTTGTTGAAAGCTTCAACAGACCTAGTGAAGCTATCAAATACTTTAATAAATTAATGAGATCTCCTAGATCCAATAGTGATACTTCTAGATTAGGTTATAGTAGTACTAAAGAAGGAGAATCATCCACAAGTGGTGAAGAAATAAGTAAAAAAAGTAAGAACTCCAAACATATTTGTCATAATTATGGTAATATAGGTCATACTACTAATGTTTGTAGGAGCAAGACTACAAATTAGAATCCTAAGAAGAAGTTCATGGGTCATTGCCACAAATGCAACAAACAAGGACATCAAGCACATGAATTCCAAACCAAGACCATAAGCACACAAAGATTTGAAGGATATTTCTCTAACTATTAGAAGTATTGTCATAGAGCATATGAGTGTAGATCCAAGACTAAATTGTCATCAAACAAGAAAACAAAGGTAAAGCAAAATGGAAACTCATATAATTAGGATTATAATACTAGGTATAGTTGTCATTTTTGTCAAGAGTATGGACATGTTGCCGAGAATTGCATAAGAACACATTTCAAAAGTGACTAAAAAAGATGGTTGAGTCAAACTACATGTTTTAGTTATTTAAAGCCTAGTCACATAAGCATGATTTGTTCAACAAGGTCAAAGGCAACAAGAAGTGAGTTCAACAAAGACAAAGGAAAGGTAGACATTGAAAATGTTAGAGATGAGATGAACAAGAAATGGAAAAGAAAGGAAGATTATAGCACATCAAGTTCAAATGGGATCACTTCACCCGATGGGTCAAGTGATCACACCACCTCCAATTAAGCAATCAAGAGGTATGTGTAGGATTGATATTTAAAAGACATACTATACATTGTTAGTTTTGAAAACATTATTTATGCATAAAGAAAGATGCAAAGTGTTGATTATAACCTGGAAGAAATCTTTAATTTGTCATAGTTTTCATGTTACTACCGAGCATGAAGAGTTTCACTTTAGTTGCCAACTGAAATGTTATTTGATGACAAGCTATCAAATGTAATAGTGTTTTCTGAGCTCATAGTAGTTTCCAAGCATGAGGAAAATCACATCAAAGCAGAGTGAGTTGAAATGTCTATTGAAGTTGAACTTATAGTAGTGTAAGCACTGAGCATTAAATGTGAGGTTTTAAGGTCTAAATGATCAATTTCTACTCATTTGACATCATTTGAATTTGAAGAAGATTGCAAAGAGATAAAGTCAAATTGAAGAAATCAATCCAAGCATTTGCAATTAGGATTCAATAGTTGCTCGACACCATCTTAGTAGATTTACAAAGATATTTATCAAGTGTCGAGCTACGTAGTTTAAATTTTTGCAAACCCTAGGTTTTTGTAATCACATCTAGTTCTTCAAATTATAAGGTTAAAGAGGGTAAGGAAGTTAGTAATTTATAATTGTTAAGACATGAGATCAAACAACCAAACTTTAGATTCATTCTTGATATTTCGTACAAGCAAGATTTATCTGGTGTGTTATCAATGATACCACCATGAGTTTTAATAATTCAGGATGTGAGATGTTGCTACATATGCAAGGTGGGAATCATAAATGACATGGATATTATGGAAACCTATGGGAAACTATGAAAAATGGAGTACTAAGAGATTAATTCAAAATTGTAGAGACAAAAGGGTTAACATGTGCCCGAGATTTCCCCAATATTTTCAAAATAGAATGGATAAAGATAGTCTTGAGCAGAATTCATGATAATTATATATGGTTGGATAATGGACTAGTAAAGATCACAAAGAAGATTGTACATAGAGTAATAGGGTATCCAACCCTAGACCAACCTAAAACCATGAGTGAAGAAAAAGAAGTTATTGAGAAGAATACAGGGGTAGTGTGGAACAAATGAGAAGTGAAAATTGACACTATCTTAGATTCCCTAATTGCTTTTGCAGTGAGGATAATAGCACACAAATTCTATCAGTCTAGTTAGCTTAACAGTGTACCTTGTATTGTTGTTTACATGGGCTAAAAAATAGTTAAGAAGGATCATACTTATGACCTTGTTGAGTTGCAGTTGCAATAATTGACAGAAAATTTGGGAGCAATAAGGAAGACCAAGAGTGCACAATGAAAAAGGAAATAAAGAAACATGCAGGGATATTTGCACTTAAATATAGAGCATTTAGTATACTATAGAATAATATTGAGGATGGTGTATAGAAGACCACTTTGATTTGGAAATCATTATATGGTTTGATAGCACCCAAGGCAATAGAGCAAACACCTATTGAGGTAGATGAGGACAAAGATGAACACCAACAAGTAATTGAGGTAACTACAGTTGACACTAATTGCACAAGAGGAAGGCACTAACAAACATGAAGATATATAGGCTATAGTTGAGATTAAGTAGCAGATAGAATAGAGTGTACAAGATACACTAGTGCCAAGTGCTAGTCCTCAACAAGAGTTGAATACAGATACTAATACTATAAAGATTAAGGATGTTTCTGATACTATCATTTAGAACATCAAACCCCTTATAGAGGAAGACTTGAAGAAGATACTAATATAATCCACTACCCAGGAAAAACTTTGTGAAAATCCTATACTGGTAAGTGTTGATGAGATTGAGAAGTAAGAAAATGCATTTGTGAGGGAGAAAATTCAGACACAAGAGACATCTATAGCCCCTCCTCAATTTAGCTTGATACAACCTACATTACTCCTTGTAGTGTATCAAAGGAAAGAGCCATCCATGACCCATATCAAAAAAAATTTACAGCTTGTGTCAGTACCAAAAGTTGATATACATGCATAGGAAACAACATAAGTTCCAACAAGTCAGGCAGATAATCTTGCACCTACAGCACAAGATCAAGGTGCAACTAAAAATGTAGAGATAGCAAAGGAAAGAAATGGAGAGCTAGGTATGACTACAAAACCTGAGGACCAACTAGCAATACAAACACTAGTGACTTTTCCAAGAACTGTTAATCCTCCAAGTCAAGTTCTCCATAGGCTAACTAAAGAAGATATACCTTTTCAATCATCAAGGTCGAGTCCAAGCACATCCAAGGTAGATGAATTTAAATCATTTGGTGACGTGAACTTGGATGAAGGGATTGAGTTTCCCAAGTTTTATTTTACAACCATCACTATTGAATAGATGAGCATACTACAGGATGCTCTTGCAAAGAAGAAACACTAAGAAACACTCAAACAGGAGCATAGATAGAAGCAAGGCTTGCTAGATATCGAGGAAATTTTTCTTGATGCATTTAGCCTACTAACACTAGAAGTAACAAAGCCTATCATATAGTTTTTGATAATTGGCTGATGAATATATGTAATTATAGTCATTTATGGCAACACATGATGTACATGCTTACAAGAAACCTCAAAGATAAAGATACTTCACTTTTGATATTCAGAAAATTGTCTAAGTACAAATTTGGTTTATAGCAATGTATTGTTTTGTATGTAACTTGTTACTAACATCATATTATAACTAGTAAAGTTAGATGGAGATAGTATAAATATTGATGATGATGTGTATAACCTCAAATATTAGTACGGACTGTACAAAAAAGAGATATTCATGTTTTACTAGTGAAACAAGGCAACAGAATAAAAGGAAAGGAATTATTTTGCTTACAAAATAATTACTTGACCAATTAGGGCTGACATCCTAGATGTCTACTCTAAGTTGGAAAAGTATATTATGGTCTTAGCCAACATAGTAGCAATTTTTGAAAAGGATTGTTATTTATACAAAGGTCATCTATGAATTCAAAACTATGTGTGCAAGCAAGTGATGTACTGTGATATGCAAACTTTCTATGAAACAATATATGCGAAGTTAATTTTGTGATCTAAGATTAAACTGAGGAAGAATCTATATTCTTTAAGACTAATTACTTGTTTGGGTAGAGAGCTCTTCTTGTAATTGGAAGTGCATGTTTGGGTAGAGGGCTCATCTTCCATCTACTATGCTACAACTCCTAACTAGGATTCAAAGTCTCGTAATAGGGACTCTCTATACTTAATTTTCTCATTGACTCCTAATAGGGTCCATCCTCTAACAAGGAACATATATATATCAGTATATTATCTAGTGGATATCATACCCACTAGGGTTTTTCATTGGCCAAGGTTTCCCTAGTTAACAAAATATGGTGTTATGAGTTATCTTTGTGCATGGTTACTATTACAATTCAGCATTACTTTATTAATTTCTTATGTATGGTTCAAAGTAATAAATAATATTTAGTTGGTGACTAAATATTTTAAATTACTAATTCACCCCCCACCCTCTCAATAATTCCTATTTCTAACAATTGGTATCAGAGCACTGTTACTCAGAAAAGGCTTAACAATTTGAGTAGGATCCTTATGGATATGGAATAGTTGATGAAGAACCTTGAAGAGGAACTTGAAAAAATTGATCTCCTTACTAAAGAAAGAGATAAGTTAAAGGATAGATATCAAGATTCCAAAGTATGTATTAGAGAATTGAAGGACAAGATTGAACATCTCAAATCCAAGCCTGAATCTACTAAATCCAAAACTAGTGATGATGATTATTTAAAGTTGAAGATAGAGTACAAGATCTTGAAGCATGAATTGAAGATTACCAATCTAAAGTTGACTTTGAAGAATGATCCTAGCAAATTTGAATCTGAATTGAAGACTGAGAATATAGATCTTAGAGCAAGTCTAGCACAAAAGACATGTGAATTTGAAACATTGAAAGAAGATCATGAAGAACTTCATAAGTACAACACTATTGTTAAAGGTGAACTAACTCAAATCAAGTAGCAACTTGAGAAGCTTTATTCTAGTAGAGAAAATCTTGATGATTCTATGTCAATATAGAGACTTGCCTATGATAAGACTGTTCTTGGTTATCTATTTAACATGTCTACAAAGAAACCTAAAAATAGATCAAATTTGAAAGAAAAAGCTAAATCTGATGATAAGATTGAATCTAGTCAATCTTTTGATAAACCTAAAAAAGTTGGATAAGAAAAGGAAGTTGAGATATTGGATGAACCAAAGAAAGTGGAATCTCCTAAAGAAATTAGGTATGAATTTAGAGGTAAGTGTTTTTTATGTAATGAAAGAGGTCATATGAAAAAGAGATTGTACAAATAAGTCATTTAATCATGTTAAGGATTTTTATTGTCATAATTGTCATGGTATGGGTCATAAAAAAATTGATTGTAGGAAACCTAAATATGATAATGATAGAAGGAATAGTATAATTTCTAGAAATACTAACCCGATAGATAGAAGAAGATCTAATGAGAGGACATCGAAAGAAGGAAGACCTTATGAAGAAAGAAGACAAATCGTGTGTTATAAGTGTAACAACTTTGGACACATAGCTCAAAATTTTCATGCACCAGTTGATGAACAAAATCCTAGAAGTACAACTCCAGTATGTCAGTTATGTAACAACTTTAGACATACAATAAAGTATTGTAGAATGGATAGAAACTTCAGAAATAGAAGGAACGATAAAAGAAATGTTGGAAATGATAGAAGGAACCATGAAAGGAACTATGGAACTAAGAAAGAAAATGAGAAACAAATTAATGTAGTCAGTGAACCTCAAGAAGAACTCAATGAGGCATTTATAAAAGGATTAGATATCTCAGAAGATAAGTTAAAATATGGTGAGATAGGAAGATCAAAGTGACTAATTGATTTTGATTCAACTAAGTTGAATTAAGCTTGTTTACAATACCAGAATTTGAAACTTCACTCAAATATCAAATTATGGGTAGAAAAGTTAGGAAAAGGTGTGTTGAGATAATTTTAGACTGTATCTAAGCTCGCTTGAAATTTGGAGCTTATCAAAACTTTCTATGAAGGAATTAAGAGTTACTATTATTATAGAGAAAGTTAATTATGTAGCAGAAGATGAAAATTATATTTTTATAGAGAATTTCATGGATCAAAGTTTTGTGGAGAATTATCATGATGGAAGGAAATAATGGTAAGCCTCGAGTAGCATCTAAAGATCGGATAGAAGATCTTGAGTAGATATTTGATTTCAATATTTAATTGACAACTTTTAAATGTTTGCAAAGTATGTAATTAATGCAATTTCAAATTGATGAATAAAATGGAGTACAAAATTGATTACCACTTCATTGTGATTACATCTAAAGCATAGAGCACTCAGAAGTGACTTGATAAGGCAATTTTGAAGTAAAACCTATTTTTGGAAAGAGGTATTTTATCATTTATTTGTAGAATTTCTTCGATAAAGTTTATATTTGATAGAAGATATGTTTGTAATTCATAATGTTGAGAATGAGGAGAGGCCAAAATTGAAGGTTGTTTCCATGAAACCTATAGAAGGAAACCCTAATTCAACATTATCCATTATGTCAAACAATATAGTTTATTTGGAAGATGTAGGAAGTTATCTTAACAACAAGTGTGAATCTATTGGGAGCGAGTATATGAATAAAGATATAGAATTAGTCTTTAATCATGATATGACTATGAAGCCCAAATTTGAACATTTGAAAGAACTAGACTTATTCAAATATCATTTCTACCAAGAATTGGACAATGATGAATGGACTCAAATCATACTAAGTAGAATACATGATGGAAAACTATGGATGGAAGACAATATAGTTGATATTTCAGCCGACCTTATTCATGAGGTAATTGGTCTGAGCAAACAAGGTAGTGTACTGATAGGTGAGAGTCTTGTTAAGAAGAAGGTTGAGAGCTACACAAAACTAGTTTATAATGGAAAGGTGATGGTGATCAGCACCATTAAACAAGATGATGTAAGATTCCTAAGCAAAATCATTGCTTACTCTATATGTGCAAGTTCTAATATTGATGAATTGTCAGCCAAATTCATCTATGCAGCCTATAAGATATGTGTTGAGAAGGAACAAGTTGACCTTAGTGAAATTATAAGAATGCAACTTGTTGAGAACCTATAGAAAATCAAAAGGACTAAGAATGGTGTGTTTAGATTTTAGTCTTTGATCAATCATTTATTTTTGCAGGTACTTAAGAGATTTCCATATTTGTCAGTCATAGAGATTATGAGTAGTGAGAGGTGTACAATGGAGAAGATCATACATGTATGTAGAAGACATATAGTAGATAAAATCTTATATAGTGGGAATTTGATAATGATGACATTTCAAAATGAGATGAAACAAAGATTTAGAATTGCACCTGCAATTGTAGAAATATTTAAAGATGACGTATGTGTTGTGGTTGAAATAGATTTTACTTATATTTAAGAGTAGAACCTTGGGAAACATTCCCTAATCCCTTATGTTATGAATTAAGTAATGATATAGCAATTGGATATATTGATTTACTATTGAACTCTAAGAAAGACCAAGCTAAGTATAGTTTTTGAACTTATGAAGAGATTACCCCATCAGCTCATCAGACATCTTTAGGGAACGCATCTCACAAGAAGATAGAGACAATAAGGAAGAAAGATTTATCAGAGGCTAGTATGACTGAAAGTGAGTCACAGGTAGTTAGGCAGACTATGAAGCAAGGTATAATGTATGTACAACCTTTATCAATGTCTATTGCAGTGATATCTTCATAATAGAGCATTCCATATGCTGTAGTGTCAAATGTACAACTAAGTGAGTTGAAGAGGAAATCAGAGAGCTTAGTGGAAGCTATGACTACAAAGACAAAAAGAGTCAAGCAACAAGCCACTAAACTAGGTAAAAGACAAAAGACATTGTTGACAATTATAGAATCTAGTGAAAAAGAAGAACAAGAAGAACAAGAAGCTAAATAGACATAAAAAGTAACTACTTCTAAACAGTCAATAGGTAAAGCTTAGCAACCCTAGAAGCCAAAGATAGAGAAGATAAATTCAGCCATTACTAATGAAGGGAACTTTGTTTAGATGAAAAAATTTTATGACTTGTATAATGATATTGAAAAATATCATATTGATATCTCCACTATGATATATATAATAGCTAATAATCTAAAACTTAAGGATATTGAAGGCACGATAAATTAGAAAGTCTATGAAAAACTCATTATAAAGAAAGCACCAACTTGAGAAGAGGACATACAACTTTGGAAGTTTATGATAAGGACTATATGCAAGACTGATGATGAAGAAGAAGTCAAGAATTTCTTAAGTAGTCTGGCACCTTACTTAAGAAACAAGGTGAGACCATTTATTTTTATGGTGAGTGAGAAGGATAAGATAAGAAGTGAAACAGTTGTAGCTATCACTCAAATGATGATAGAATCTAAGGCAACACCTTCACTAGAACCTAGAACCTCGAAAGTGTCAGTAAGTGGTGACACAATGCAAATTGATCAAACCAATGTTACTATTAACATTGATGATACTAACCCTTTTGAGAGTTCTAATCAGCCTAAATCTCATACCAACGATATTCAAGAACAACTAAAACAAATTGAAGAGGAGAAGAGGCTATTAGAAGAAGAAAAAAGGAATATAGAAGAAGTAAAGAAAAATTTCTTGAAGAAGAAATGAAGAAAAGAGTTGAGGAAAAAAAGAAGAGGAAATTAGAAGAAGATAAGAAGAAGAGAATAGAGGAGGAATAAAAGAGAGATAAGGAAAGAAAAGAGAAGGAAGAGAAAGAGAAAGAAGAGAGAAGAGTCAAACAAGTAGTTGAGAAGAAGCAAAGGGAAGATGAATTTAAACCATCTAGTTCATCTACTCCACTTTTTCTTGATAGCCTAACAAGTGATGGTGATGATCAAACTAACTTGATCTCATCTCTAACAAAGCTTATTGAGAAAATTAGGAAAGTGAAGAGCCTACAAATAACCTTAATGGAGGTTACTGATAGATTACACAAGACTCTAGTAGTCTAGCATTCAAAGGTAGATCTTGAATAGAGGGAAAAAGTAGTGTTGAAGTCTTTTGATGAAGAATTTACAATTTTGTTGAATGTGGAAAAGTCAAAGGCCCAGATTTCACATGATGTTAATTTATTTAGCACCATTTGTCAAAATATCAAGAATGATTTGATAAGTCTTTATACTTGTATGAAGGAACTTTGGAAATGTCAATAGGATGGAAAGGTATTGTCTATCAAGTGTACCTTTTCCCATAAGTTGACCAAGGATCTTGATGGTAAGATTGAAGGTAAGCTAAGTGAGCTAGAGGCTCTATCTAACCAAATACAACAACCTTCTAACAAGTTGATGACTGTAAAGGACAAATGACCAATATTCATAATGATATTAGGAAACTAGAACTTTGGAAAGAACAAATTTTGAAAAGATTTTTGGATTTTAAAGAGTCTATTTCTCTAAAAATATCTATTATAGATAGACAGTTGGAGGAGTGTGTCAAAGCCAAGGACACTTACTCAAACTTTTTATATTTTGATCTTAATGTAGTTGAGATTGCACCATATGCTCTATGTGCAATTCTCACCTCTACTAAATCAGCCAAGGATACATGGACAAAAGGTATGAATAGTCTTAAGGAAATTTTTGATGATTGTTTGAAGATACTATCAATTTAAGGCAGATATTTACAAAGTTTTTTATAGCATTTTTAATAATTTTTGGCATTCTGACCTTTGTCATTAATGTCAAAGGGGGAGAAGATGTATAAGAAAATTGTAAACAATCTAAAAGGGAGAAGATAAAATTATAAGTGATGAAATAATATTGTAAGGGGGGAGCATATGTAAGATGGACAAGTTGTAATAGATGATTAACATACTATGACTGTACTATTTTTGATAAGTCTTGATACTTAACCAATTTTCCCTATTTTGTTTCCATCAATGCCAAAGGTGGAGATTGTTGACAATTGGCTAATAATGATATGTAATTTTTGTCATTTATGGAAACACATGATGTAAATGCTTATAGGAAACCTCAAAAATAAAGATACTTAGCTTTTGGTACTCAGAAAATTGTCTAAGTATGAATTTTGTTTACAGCTGTGTATTGTTTTGTATGTAACTTGTTATTGGCATCATATTATGACTAGAAAAGTTAGTTGGAGATAGTATACATGTTGATGATGATTTTTATAACCTTAGACATCTACACGGACTATATGGAAAGGAGATATTAGTGTTTTACTACTGAAATAGGACAACAGAATTAAAGGAAAGGTATTATTTATTTTACAAAATAATCACTTAACCAATTAGGGCCAACATCCTAGATGTTTACTCTAAGTTGGAAAAGTATATTATGGTCTTAGCCAACCTAACAGTAATTTTTGAAAATTCATGGTACTTATGTAAAGGACATCTTGTGAATTCAAAAGTGTGTGTGCAAGCAAGCGATGTATTGTGATATGCGAACTTTTTGTGAAGCAATATATGCAAAGTTGATTTTGTGATCCAAGATCAAACTAAGGAAGAATATTTATTGCTAAATTCTAATTATTTGTTTGGTAAGTGAGCTCTTCTTGTAATTAGAAGTGCATGTTTGGGCAGTGGGCTCATTTTGCATCTATTGTACTACAACTCCTAACAGGGTTGGAATCTCCTAACAGGGATTCAAAGTCTTCTAATAGGGACTCTTTATACTTAATTTTCATATTGACTCCTAATAGAGTACATTCTCTAACAAGGAACATATATATTAGTATATTATCTAGTGGGTATCATCCCCATCAGTGTTGTCCCTTGGCCAGGGTTTTTCTAGTTAACAAAATATGGTGTTATGAGTTATCTTTGTGCATGGTTATTATTACTATTCAGCATTGATTTATTACTTTCTTATGTATGGTTCAAAGTAATAAATAATATTAGTTGGTGACAAAAGATTATAAATTAATTATTCACTCCCCCCCAGTGATTCCTATTTCTAACAATAGTAGTTAAATAGCCTAATTGAGAAGGTAAATGACACAGACCTAGATTTGAATGTGAAATTAATTTAATGGTCTAAAAGAAAGTTTCAAAATAAGGTTAATGAAAAGATATCAAGTTCTATTGCACTATCATAGGTTGAGTTAGCAACCAAAATTGATGATGTGAGGAAGGTACTAGAGAACATTTTCTCTTTGTACACCAAATTGTGCAATCCAACTCTCTTCACACAGGAAGTCAAGAACTACATAATAAATTTGGAGAGTCATATGCAATCAACTAGCATAACTCTACCAAGGTCTCTAGCCTAGAGTGAGAAACATTTCAGGAATCTCCTAAACTCCCTTAGCCAGTTAGTAATGCTACATGTAGATGAAGCAAACATAAAGGCTAAACTGATCAGCATCCATTCTATGTTGACTCCACATATGGAGATATTACTAAAACACTCATGAATAAACATCCACATCTTTCTACTCATGAAGGCTTAGTACACCTTGATGTTGAGCTGACCATCCAAATCAAATCATTATAGGTAGCTTGTGACAATTGGGATGTTGCTTTGAAAAGTATGCTTGAGGTCCATAAAAAATTTTAGGAAAAACACACTATAAGTGTATAACCCTTTAACATAAGTGTCAAAAATGGGGGGAAATAAGAAAAGGGGGAGGAATATAATATGGGAGAGATAATGGAGAAGATAATATTTTTGGGGGAGCTAATATTTTTTGACAAAAAGGGAGTCAATGGCAGAAACAAAGTACACATATCAGCTTATGAAAATCTACTCAACATGAGGAATGATTTTGGTTTAGATATAGAACAACACAATTAACTCAAGGGGAGTTATAAGATTTTGAGGTATGACTTATAAGTCATGTTTTGCATAATCTTGAAATTTTAAAATTTTGTATGTAATCCAAACAGAGATATTGAATATCTGAGTTATGCTCATAAGTGAAGATCATTCATGTATGACCAAGTGTTTTTGTCACTCATGTAAAAGAGGGAGATTTTTTATCTTAGATTGGTTTTCACAAATGAGTGTTTATACAATTAAGTCATTTATAAGCTATGTACTTATTTCATGCCAAAAAAGTAATGCATATCAAGCATAACATGCTAGATAGTGAGTATTGAGTCACTCAAGTGTCGAGCAATAGTATGTGTTGAGTGATTCAAGTGTCGATTAACTAGTAAGTTTTGAGTCACTCAAGTATTGAGAAGATAGTATGTGTTGAGTTATTCAGATGCTAAGTGATCAATGGATGCTAAGTCATTCAAAGGCTAAGTTATAACATTGAAGTTGTAGTTGATGTTGAGCATCAGGGACTTTAGATGTTGAATTATACAGTTTTGACATACTTATTTGTAATGGTAAAAACTTCTATGTAAACCATTTTTGGGTTGACTTAAGGATTTTTTTGTGATCTTAGATGATAAGAATGAATCTTTATTGTGAATCCCTATGCATTACATGTAGCAAATCAAAAAAAGGGAAAGGTTAAGTGGCTAGATGGATGAATTGCAATTATTGATTCATGCCTAACCCTAAGTCACCTAGGTCTTCTTAAGGAGGAAAAACCCTAAAATTTTTATGTATGTGGAAGGAGAAAAGAGAGAAGTTTGCATGTACAAATAGAGCTTTCATGGTGACTAAGGATTTGTGATACATAGAAAAATTAGTTAGAGGAGAACAAAAGAAAGGAATTAGAAGATAGCAGAGATACATCTGATTAGAAAGGATCAAGTACACATGAGGAAAGAGGTGATATGTCATAAAGCAATAGAGTGCTAACTAAAGGATCATTGCTGAGAAATTAAATAGGTGAATCAATCAAATCTCTTAACAAGGTAGTCTTAACATGCTATTGTAAATCCTTTGATAGGGTGCTTACTTCATTGTATGTTGAAGTCCTCTAATTAGGCACACTTCTAACAAGATGTTGAAATCCTTTAGCATGGTGAGACCTAATAGTCTTTGTAAGCCTTTAACAAGGAAAACCTTACACAAGGTAGATCATTTTTCATGGTCAAAAAATTGTAACCTTCATTGGATACACTTTATTGCTGCAATAGTGGAGATTTGTGAGTGTCATCTCCACCTTAGTTTTACCTTCTCCTTGGAGGGTTTATGGTTAACCAAATATCTTGTGTCGTACATGTGTTGAATGTTTTTACTTTCATGCTATGGATGTATATGCTTAATTTGGTATTTCATCTTACTTATTGAATTATGAGATGGATGTGAGGTGAATGATTTTATGGTTAAAAGTTTGAAGCAGTGATTCACTCCCCCCCCTAGAGTTTACTTTTCCTACTGCATTTCCAACAATTACATCACAAAAAAAAACCCTTTTATAGGTTGGCATTAGAGAAATCTACATGATACCCCCCTAACAACATAATAGAAATAAAAAATATTAGACATTTTAAGGGATAGCCGAGATAAAATTATTTGGGGAGGATCAGAGATGGATATTTAAAAATTGTAAGTTTACAAAACTAGAAAAAAAATGATATTCCTTTAAACCTTTGTTGGAAAAAGGTATGTTCACCCAAGGTAGGTATGTTCTTATGGGAAACAATACAAAAATAAATAGGTATAGTTGAATGGTTCAAAAAGTTATGTTATGAAGACCCCCCAAGATGTCCATTATGTGAACAAGAGGGTGAATCTGTTAATCATATCCTCTTGAATTTTCCCTATGAAAAATATTGTTGGAGTGCAATCTCCCATAAACTTGTTGGCAAATAGACTTATCAATGTGATATTGTCTTGAAAAATTACCTTGTTCACCTAAGGAGCAGTGACAACTATGATAATAGTTAGAGATATTGAATCTGATCACAATCAAATTGTAACCTTCCTATGCATTTGAAAGGGACCACTCCCTCTTATAATAGAGGTGTTTTTATTTTTTAGTACTTTTCACCTCAAAGTACAAAAAAAGACAAAATAGAACTAGAGAACATAAATAACTTAAACCTCACTAGTAAACATACAGATACTAATAGAGATTCACAATGATAATGATTACAAAGGTGTTTAAGCACAAATGCAATGATGAAAAAAAAAAAAAAAAAAACAAGCCATGACATATAAAAATATAAGTTATTATAATACATTAATGTCAAGATACAAGGAAATAAGTGCATTTTTGTCCAAATAAATTTCTTAAATAAGAAAGATTATTCAATTTTGTCATTATACAAAGAGATAACCAAATTGATATACAAAACATAGTAATAATAAATGATGAACATATTTGAGACATATGACTAAATTCATCCCTCATTATCTCTTTGAAGATGTACATATTCAAAGATTCTTTTATACATGAAAAAAATCCAAAAATCTCTAAAGAGAATTCTCTATAGTTCCCCCCTTACCAAAAAGTACTCCCCCTTTTTATATTAAAAATGACCATGTAGTTATAGTGTGCTAGAATCTTCATTATAGTGCATTCCTTTCCTTGACAACAAAATTATGCTACTCTATGAAAGATTATCTTTGACAAACTATGTAGTTTGTCCAACCACAAGTAGTGTTCATGAACTTGACCAAGTACAAATCTTATCCAGTCTAGATGAAACTTAGTGGGAGTATCAATAGTGTAGGTTAAACATTTTATCTATAAATGTTTGTTCACAGCCTTCAATACTCCTTTTGAGAACATCTTCTCATAATAATTGTGTATTTTTTATGCTTCCACTTCTTCATCTTGCATTTAAATCATGCTTTAACATTCATTAATTGTGAAATGTCTAGTAGTATTATGAATAATGCTCAAGACATGTCCAGTTTGAATTTTCTATCAACTTTGGGTGTGATAAGTGGTCTAGATTCCTTCTCTTTTTTGATCAAGGAAGTGCCTTGACATTCTTTTCCACTATGTCTCTAAATGAAATAGTATTCACAACCCATTCAAATTGGTAGCTCATGAAGGGTTGGCTAGGGCTCATGACACTCTCAAATGCAATTTCCCTTTTCAAAATCTCAATACCTATCTTGATCAATCATTTGATAATGCTTAATGTTTCTCTTAATTTCATGAATAAAAGTAAAGGTGTAAAATGAATCACTTAATTGCTATTTATTATTGTAAGATAAATGTTATGATCTCTAATGGTTTAAACAGTACCTTTACCAATGGTGAGAATAGTATATTATCACTGGTTAATGAATACTTATGGGTTAATGTATTTTCAACAGTTATGCTTGGTTACAACTAAATGTGACTTAAGAAATATTTCAAGCATTCAATACATGACTAGTTAAACTTTCCAACTTATCTTTAAAAATTAAGATAACATACCTTTGCACCATAGTTTTTAATTTCATCCTTTTATTATCAACTATGGGGATCAATAAATTTCCTTTATGTGTGCTTCCCCTAAGTAACTGTTGTGCTTAGTATGAAGATGAATTCATTGTACCAAATGAAAATCAAGTTCTTACAGATAAGTTTACTTGTTCTAGTTTATCTTCCTTCTCCATACAAATCCTTTTCATTTCATTTCTAATATCATCAAGAATCACATGGTTCTTTATTTTTCCTTCATCTGTAGTTAGGTGATTGATTCTTGAACTTGTAATCTTTTCCAATATGCCCATTCTTATTGCATTGAAAATATAGTACTGACAAATAATCTCTATAATAATCTCCACATGCTCTAAACTTGTGGTTTTCTATTAAATTTCTAGATTTTCCACACACAAGACATGTGGGATTGAATTGTTGTTCCCTTCTAAAGGAGTTCATTGGTTGAACTAGTGATCTAGAGGTTTTAGATATGCATTCCCTTGATTTATGTCCATACTTGTTGTGTATATGATTGTAAACATTAAAATTACTATTATTGGATTTGAGATTGGATCTACAATCATAGGAAACATGTCCATACTTATGAAAGGTATAGCAGCAACCTTCAAATGAATTTGATTGGTTGACAGATTTTCTTCCACACACATTTTCAGTATGACCAATCTTTCACTGATCATTTTTGCTTTTTTTACTTTTGTATACAAGACTAGTGTTATCATTGTGCTTTCTTAGGTTCTTTAATTTCTTATCTAGCTTTTAGAAGCTCTTATTCTACTGCTTAATCTTTTCATTTGCATCCTTCTCTATTTTCAATTCCCCTTCAATTTATTATTTTCTTCCTTTACCCATAGGTTCTTAGTTACAATCTCCTAATTCTTCAGATTATTTGCATGAAGGCATTCATGCATGATAGCATTCTCTTAGGATATAACTACAGATTTGTTCCTCATTTTCATGTAGTGCATTCTTCACATTTATCTTGGCATCTTTTGTAACTTTCCTAGCATCCTTAGTTGCTCTTTTTCCTTATATTTCTTTACACATTCTAAGTGATTGGATTCTAATTCTCTTTTTCAATTTTTAAACTTTTTCTTTTAGATTTTCATTGTTTCCCTTTAGTTATTTAATGACTTTCTCATACTCTTCTAACCTAACACATTTTTATAGTTATTCTATTTTCTCAATATAGTCATGAATTTCATTCAGCTTCATTGAAAGTTAACTTCCTATTGCAAGAGATTTTTTCATCTTCTCTTGTAGCTCTTGAATCATGTTAGTTTTCTCCTTAATCTCTTTCTCATACCTATACCTTTCCATGACTTTGGATCTTTTCCTCAAATTATTAAGCTTAATATCAAGAGGGTCAGCACTCGAATATCAATTATTAGGATTTATAGGTATTGAGAGGGGGCAAGGGGTGAATTAGTACACTCACATAGATACAAACTTTAACCATTGGTCTATAAAATTGAATTAATTACTTCCAAATAATAAAGCATATGGTCAGTATCAGAAAATAAAGTATAATAAGATCAAATCACCACACATACATAACACATGAGGCAATGATTTTTGTTATGCAAAAATCCTTGTTAGAAGTTAAAAATTACACTAGGGATGATACCGAAAAAGCTCACTGTGGCAGTAAATGAGTTACCCTTCTAAGAGAAGATAATTACCCATTCTAGGGGTTTACCCTATTAGGAGTAACTTTGTACCTTGTTAAAAGTATAAAAAAATCTAGTAAGATATACCTTGTTAAAGGATTTACAAAACTCTTTTGAGAGTCTACCTTCTTAGGGGATTTACAACTTAGAACCTATTAGGGTTCATCTAATCTAGGTATTTACCTATTGTAATTGTTAGGAAACAACTAAACCTTTAATCTGGTTAGGGAACTACTTGTCTACCAAATCCAATCTTCTTTCTGATTCACTTCCACTAAATAGTGCATTTCTTTTCTCAATGTCTCTATCACAACCACTTGATTACTCTTCTCTACTTGCTTCACAGATCTCTCTCTCTCTCTCTCTCTCTCTCTCTCTCTCTCTCTCTCTCTCTCTCTCTCTCTCTCTCTCTCATCTCTTTTTTAGTTCTTTATAGAAATTTTATTTTAATAGCCTTTATCTTTTGCATGTTAGTCCTTGGCCCTTCATTTTAACTTTAGGTTTCTCACTCTATCTTCTCATGTATTTCACATATCTCAATGATTTACTCTAAGTGGTCAACCTTCACTTTTATTTACTACATTATGCTCAGACTGATCAAAACATGTTACCTTTTCCACTATAACCTCGCATTTTTTTATTTATATAGATGTGATGATCCAACTAATGTCTCATGTAACATCTCTTGTCCTTCAATTTATAGTTTCACACTATCCAATGTGATTGCCTTTCTATATTTGAATTCTTCCTTGATTGATTACAAATCCTCTAAAAACATTATTATTATGTGTTATGGTCACTTAGTGATCATTGATCATTATAAGTGTCCTTCCTTTATTGATCATCCTATGCCTTTACCAATTAACCTATTGGGATGTGCTAACTATATTCTCACCAATCAATTCTATGGATAGCCATATGAATTGATATGGATACTATAGATTTCAAACAATGATAAACATAGAAAAACCATATGATTCTCCATTCCTTTAGTACTATCTCCAATAGGTAATACTAATTATCTCCTCAAATTTTCCCATCACTAATAGAAAAAATTGGAAGGTACAATTTTAATCATAATCCAAAAGTTCAAGAATAGATAAGAGTGCATGTGTTTTGTCATCTAGAGTAAAGGTTGCAGGAAAGCTCTAGCTTCAAGAAGAAATTGAGACCCAAGGTGCAAATAGATGCTTTGAAAGATGCCATAACACCATAAATAGTGGTATTCAAAGTATTCAATAGATTAGAGTATAGAAAATATTGGCAAGAGACTTTTGATGGAAATTAGGTGAAGCAAAGTTATGAAAATTGAAAGTATAGTAGGTCATTCAAATGTGAATTTTCTACATCTGAGACTATGAGGGTTCCCTCTGGGTGATGATATTGATAGATTCTCATGATCCAACATATTTGAGTATTTTGGGTATAAAAAGATTGATTTGAAGGAAAATAAGATGATAGCGAAGGTGAAGGAATACTAGATGAAAATGTTGTCATGAACTCTCACACTTGCATAGATAGACTCAATGGAAAAAGAATCAAAAGGGAAAAGAATGAAGAAGTCCTTCTTTGCATAAGGTTCTTGGAGATGAATTATTGATGTGACAAAGATTTATTTGACAAGGTTCCAAATTTTTCTTGATGAATGGCCTCATGAACAACTCTAGTATATAACTAGGAAACACTCTTAGTAGAGTGGAAGTTGAATCTTATGACCTTGGAATAAAAGATGTTCTACATGCCTCATTATTTCATTGGTCTATTAATGGACACCATATAGGTGTAGATTCCACATTGAGGGCTTGATTTGATTCTTGAGGGTGTCTTAGCACATGGTGAGTAACCTTTGATGTATTAGAGGTATCTAGATAAAGGGATGATACCAGCAGGACAAAGAAGCAACATTGGGTAGTCTTTGAGTCTGAGTCTAAGGATGTGGATAGTGGGAGAGAGGATACATAAGAGACCTTTGGTACTTCTAGATATGGTGATAGTTAAGTGGCAGAGGATGAGAAAGTAAAGTTTATAATCATTTCTATAAAAGCACCCAAACCCATAATATTTTTCAACCTCTTTTATCCAAGATGACACAATTGAAACCACCAACATTAGTAGCATTGGTGACCACAAAAAAAATATTCCTACCTTTGGTAAAATCCAAACACCTATGAGTATGAGACCTATGGAAATAACTATAGATGGTATTCTCTAATGAAATTACAATAGTCATTGAGCTAGTAGATCCTAGGATCAAGTTGGAGCTCCCTAGTGAGGAGTTGCATGTCAAATACTTGCAACATGTAGAGCAACAATTGAAGATAGAGATAGTTGAGATAGAGGTAGAGAGGGTAGAGCCTTTGGAGAATGGTGTGCTACTAGAGGCTGAGGAAAAAAAAATGTATAGTTGAGTATATCATGGTAGAGATGGTGTCAATTGGGACTGCCTCTCCCCTCTCCACAATGCACTTTAACCCCTACTGATGAGATAGTAGATATTGATGGAAATATATCACCATTTAGGTTGATTCTCATGTAGTCAGAGTAGATAGACTTTGAGAATCCTCAAGATATAAAGAATTTTGTGGAGATAGTGTAAGAGATAGAGAAATACCTACAAGAGGTGGTCACAAGAGCTAGGACAATGATAGCCTCTGCTCAGTGACATGCTCGGGGCAAGGGGGGGCAGCGGTGATAAAAGATTTAAGGAGGTTATCAACTTTTATTTGAGGGGGGTGTTTTAGAAATTCTAATAGTGCTATGAGTCTCAAGAATGACCATCTATGGATTCCCTTTTTATGATGGAGGATTGATATCTCTGAGAGAGAGAGTAGGGGAGATTCAAGTCGATGCCTTGATGAGGGAAATCAATAACACTTTTGAAGAGGGCTATTATATTATTTCATATAAAGAACCTCTCTAACACTTATGACTCATCTTAGAAAGAGTTGGCTACTCAGTTGGAGATTTTTAAGGGAGATATGGCTCAAATTAGGATAAATGTGGCTCAATAATATGAGACATGGGTAGTAGAGAGGATGATTTTGTACGCTGAGATCTACTTTATTGGCATAGTTACAGAAAGCCCAAAGATGTAGGAGTATCCCAAGGTAATCATAAATCAGGTATACAAGAGCATCAAGCTTAGATTTTTGGACTTATGGTTTGTGTAGTTTAGGATGTTTTCAAGGCACATTGGAGAACCTTGTACTAAGTGTGCATAATGATTAGATTTATCATATTGGAGTTAGAGCCATTTTGGTGGATGTTGGTAATGTATTCATGATTTGCTGGTAGACTTTGGAGATTGTTTCCACGAGCTTTGTTTGAGGGAGTTGGCATGTGTGCTCTTGGATTTGGATAGTTGGATGACATATGGACATATTCCTCATTTGATTTAGTTATGCATTGTAAACTTGGAGCATGTCCTAAGAATTTAGTTATTTCTTATATTTAATGTTTGCTATCAAGATGACTTGTAACTTGAAGATTTATTTAATCAAGCTCTCCCTTAAGAAAGAATTGTTTGGTAAGAAGATGTTAGAACCTTTTCAAAGGAGGAGGATTTTTAGGACTAATTGTAAGTTTGGAGTAAAATATTGGAAGGTGATTTTGGATGGTGGTAGTACTGATAACCTAGTTTCTGAGGAGATGGTTCAAAAACTTGGTTTGAAGAGAGTGAGACATCCTTGTCCTTATAGGATTAGTTGGTTGCAAGATGAATATGCTTTGGAAGTATGGGAGTAATGGCTTGTTAATTTTCAAATTGGGCAGTATGTGGGTCAAGTGTTGTGTGATATTGTGGACATGAAAAGTTGTCACATATTACTTGATAGACCTTGGTAGTATGATTGTAGGGTAGTCCATGATTATGTCAAGAATTTGTTTACTATTGAGAAGGGTGGCAAGAAGCTTACCCTAATTCCTTTGCATAATGCAAAACATGGAAGGAGGAACCTAAGTTTTGGTAGCCAAGTTGAGTTGAAGGATTCTCAAAGGGCTAGAAATTAGCATGGAAAAAAGACATGTGGTACACTAAAGGGAGATGTGAAGATTATAGTTGCAGGAAAGGAGTTGTAGAATTGAAGCAAAGGAAAGAATATGAAAGTTGATGTGGTAGAGGACATGTTTGTGAAGAACTAGTTTGGGGTTTGTGTGATAAACCTTGAAATATGTTCTTCTAGGTACTAAGAACATATTTTCTCTGCACCTGGGGTGTCTAATGCAATAGCATCTTGGGGTAGTCAGTAATCCTATATGTAGAAGCATCAGGCTTGGATTTATGGACTTATGGTTTGCATAGTTGGGGATGTGTTTAAGGCACATTGGGGAATTGTTTCCTTAAGTGTGCATAATGTTTGGAGTTATCATCTCAGAGTTAGATCCATTTTGGTAGCTCCTAGTACTGTATTCTTGATTTATTGATAGACTTCAGAGATTGTTTCCATGAGCTTCAATCTAAGGGAGTTGGCATGTGCACTCTTGGATTTGGATAGTTGGATGGAATGTGGACCTATTCTTATGGTTAATTATTTTAATGTTTTTTTTCAATTTAGTTATGCATTATAAACTTGGGGCATGTCATTTCATGTATTTAATGTTTGTTGTTGGGTCAACTTGTGGCTTGAGGGTTTAGTTAATGTAAGTGTTTATTTGATGACACTTCCTAAGATGACTTGTGGCTTGGTTTAGTATAAGTAGAGGGTATTGGGATGTCTAGATTCATTTAGTTTAGCATATAGTAGCTAAGAGAAGCAAAGCTTGGCAAAGCTAGTCGCTAAGCGCAAGCTTGGGAAAAAAGAAGGTTTCTTGGTGGCTTATGAGCACAAGTTTACATTGTTCTTGGGTTTTCTACTAGATTTTAGGGTTGGGATAGCTAGGAATTGGATATTGTGACTTCATTCAAAACTATCATTATGATTAATTATGTATTTGGTTTTAATTTAGAAGTCCTTATAGTTAAGCATGTTGGATTTAAATCTTATGATTTTATTATGAGGAATGACATATTTTTGGAGCCAAATCTCTATGTTATTGTTTATATTCCACTGTGTGGTTATTTTTTTGGGGTTAGGACATCTCCTTTGAAGATTATCCTACCTTACACTACATCACCCAATTAGATAGTGCTATTTTGGAGTCCCTCTTAGTGAATTTCTTAGAGATGTCAGGTGTAAATGACAAGAAGCTAGTAGAGGTAGCCATGATGATCAAGCCTACTATGGAATGACCATTGGTAGTTGATAAAGATTTGTTTCTTGGGACACAATAGTGTTAGATTATGGTGACTAATTAGGAAAGTACTGTACATACTTCATACTTAGTGGGGTTCAGGGCATCGCCCCGAAAAAAAAATTTGGGCTGTGGCCGACGTTGTAACTGACATATTATGGCCAACATATGGCTGACATGTTGTAACCCTAAAATGAATAAAATACTTGTATAAAAGGGTTTAGGGTTAGGTATTTTTCATTATGTTTTGATGCGAAATTTCTTCTTGCGGCGGTATTGAGCTGTAAGGGATTACAGATTGTAATCAGGTTGTAATCACTGGATTGTAATAAGATCAAACTTGCTATTTGGTAGATGTAGCCTAGGGATTGGGTGAACCACGTTAAATCTTGGTGCCTTGTATTCATTTTTGTGTGATCTATTATTTTCTATTATTGGTTATATTTGCATGTGGTTTTTACTTCTATCCATGGTTTATCTTAACAAATAGGTATATGACTTGTAGGCTCATTTGGTAATGGTCACATCGCCACCTAAGTCTAAATTCTCAAGGATGTGCCCTTAGCCTTCTATGTCCTAATTTTTTTTGTCCTATATAGTTGTCAATTGGGCATCATTCCATTTTGTACATCATCAGAGATGAGTTCTTTTTTTGTTTTGGAAGGGGGTGATGTTGTTAGGAATAATTATAATATCATCAAGTACATTGTCAATTTGTTAATTATGGCATTGGACCTTTAGTATAACACAGGGGTGGGTAGTCATGGGTTGTGATGGTTCATCTCACACCTCATTAGGGTTTATATATGTACTCTGTTGACTAGAATGTATCATAGTTATCTATGGATTCATAACATTTTGTAGAGTCTAAACACTTATTGTAAACTTATTTAGCATCAATGAAGAATATTGCAGTTCTGTCATATTGTATTGCATTCTTTGTTATCTATAGTATGTATTAATTTACTTTACCTATAGTGGTAAACACCATTATGATTATCTCATTATGGCTTATGAGTTTGTTGTAAACCAATATTATAATAATTATGTAATATATTATCTTTGAATTTATAGTAAGATCAGATTTCTTTTTTCTTGGTTTTTTCCTAACAGAACCAAGACTAAAAGGGATTTTTTTTAATAAATGTATAAAATACATTAGCTATGACCTATCATTGATTTTTAAAAAGTGACAATTCAGAGCCTATTAAATGAACAATGGCATGATACCTAAGGAGGAGGACATGGGCATGAGGACCCATAAGCAAGTTATCACTGAGACTTGTAATAGTTGCATGATGTTGAAAGAGGACCTAAACAAGCTAAACACTAAGGTGATGGACCTAGATAGAAAGGTCATTATAATTTCCAAGTTTAGTTTTTAGGTGCATAGCTCAACAACTTATATTTGTCTACTAGAAAATTAGATACTAGGGACCAATATAGGGAAGAAAGAAAAATATAAGGAAGTTCCTCACTAGTTATTGGGTTGGGGTGATCACTCAAATAGGTCACAAGATTAGTTATTTTGGTCCATGGTTAACTCTTTATTTTTGTTTCATTTGATTTATGGGCATGATTGTGTGAGTTTATGCATTGTGGAAATTTGATAGCTCTTTAGTTTTGGTCTGAGATGCTTTAAGGTCAATAATACTTATAGTATTTATATTACTCTTTCATTTTTAATAAGTTTGTTGCTATTGATGTCTTGTATTAGTACTATCATGATGGTTAGGATAGTTTAATTTTGTTACAATATTAATCATATGACAACTTATACAGTTTTGTAAATTGGTGGCTACTAGTTGGGTTCTAAACTCTTACCCTAATAATTTTATATGTTTTTTCTATTCTTAGTGTGTTGTTAATATTTTCTAACATACTGATGTAAGTCTCTTTGCTAGGTTTTCTTGGCTTATTTTGTATGGGTTATGCCCTTTATTTTGCTACTTAATATATATAAGAAATAAAATATTGTTAATTACTTTTCTCAAATATTTGACCTAATATACACAATAATGGTTATGTAACTTGAAGTGTATATTTTACAATAATTATGGACCTTTATAATATTTTCATTTGATTTAAGAAAGAAAAAGTGGCACATATCATTTCCTTCTGCATGTAGATATAATACAAGGAGAAGCCCTTTCATATGATTGAGACTTTATTTAATTTTCAACATGTAAATCTCATGAAAACCAAGTTGTAGATCAAACTAAAATATTTTAGAACCATTTTCTAAGCAGAAAATAAAATTATTGATGATTCTTGTTTATGCTCTATACAAAAACTCTTTCATCTATTTGAGACTTTATTCAATTTTCAACATGTAAACCTCATCAAAACCAAGCTAAATATCAAACTAAAACCCTTTAGAAATATTTTTCTCAAGTAGGCAATAAAATTATTGATGATTTCATGTTTATCCTCTATACCCTCATCATCTTGTATTCCTTATTCCAATATTTAGACAGAGCCTTAGATATTATTTTTAAATTGAAAATTTGATGATATAGATAAATAAATTATTTGACATGTTTTTATAACAAATATATATATATATATATATATATATATATATATATATATATATATATATATATATATATATATATATATATATATATATATATATATATATATATATATATCATCCTAAAATAAAGACAAAGCTCATGATATCAATTTTCTAACTAACTTAAAATGAATTCTTGAAAGCTAGCAAATAAGACAAAAAAATAGCAAAAAGAGTATCACCATTTAATCAATTTTCCTTAGTTTAATTGACTCTTAGATTTGAAACTGATGGCATGTATTTTAACATAGTCTAAATATGCACTAAGGAGTAAATGACATGTATATTGTGGATCAATATTTAAAAACATCTCTATTGTACAATACCAAATTTAAGTTCAATGCAAAATTATATTGAACAACAAGTTCAATTTCTTTTTTGAATAGTTGGTCAAATGTACCACATCCATTTCAAGCATTCAATGCTCCTTAGTTTAACTAAAGATAAGATTTCACAGATGTCACATGGATTATAATATAGTACAATGTATTATACATGCCATTGAAGAGAAAAATGTACGTTTTCTATGAATAAATCTTGAAAAGTGATCTTTAATGTACAAATTCAAATTTAGACTTAAGTCTAGTGGAAAATTATAATTAGTGTGTTTTTAAGACCTTGCTCTCATTTCATATAGTCAAGACTCAAAGACTTATAGAGTAGTGAAATTACAAAAGATAACCCTACTCTAACACTCATCCAATAGGATAATGAAAATGTATAAAATGTACTTTATAACTAAAACCTCAAAAAATATTTGAGATAGATAAAAAAAAATTATAAGATTTTGTTATTTGATAAAAAAAAGGTATACATACATATACATACATACATATATATATATATATATATATATGTACGTACGTACGTATGTATGTATGTATGTATGTATGCATTTTTTTTTAAGGTCCAAGAATGGCTCTTCCCAAGTTTTCTGAAAAAAGGTGGCATTGTTGAAGACTAAGGTAATCCTCTAGAAACATTAGCCCCACTCTAGTCAGGTGTAACTAACACATTGAAAGCTTTGACTACTTATGTGGCTAGGTCGTGGGTCCTACTTAACTCAACTTCACCTCTTTCCTTATTTACTAGTGTTTCACCTTTTCCATTTGTCCAACATTTTTTTCCATTACCTGTTGTTAAATGGGTCCATAAACAAAACAAAAACAAAATCTATTGCAAGTTTTCAGCAACTACCATGGAGTAAAATTATTATGTTTGTTAATGTTTTTCTATTACATATTTTCACCTAGCTACCATAGACTATTATTATTGGATGCAACTATCCTCCCTACAAATCATCTCGATGTACTATAATCATATAGAGAAAACCACCATACGTACATAAAAAATGATAGTAATCATACAGTAAAAACTACCATACATACATTAAAAAAAGCCATGGTCATCCGTCAATCAAAGTCCATGTCCTATGTCCTTGTGTCTATTTTGTGTCTAGGCCTAATGAATTTTTCAGTGAATGGATAGGTGATTTGATAATGTTTTATTAATTAGGCAGTAGTACTCATGCAAAAGAATGGATTGACAGTGGAATTGTCACCATGGACCCTTTTTGTATGAATTTTTACTATAAAATTTTCATCATTTGATACGGTTTCATGGCCATGATGTTAAAGGAAATTTGATAACTACAAAACCTTCATCACATTAGTCATTGTTGTTACTTCATCAAAGATTTAACCATTTGAACTGATTTAACCATATCATTTGTGAGCTATCACCACATTATTTGATCATTCACATGTGAAGGCATGTACCCCAATTCGAATGATTGTCACATCATAAGCCTACATTGATAGAAGTGTTATTTTTTCATTCAACTTATCCTTTTGATTGCCCAATTGTGAGTCCCATACTTTAATGGTAGATTTATGATCATGTAACCATGGCACTTGACAATTAAAATTTAAATGAATTAGTGAATGCATAAGTAGTTTTGTTTCACACCATCGCTATCTTGTACAAGTCACATTAATTGAAGCATCATAGATGTGAACATTGTAACTCTCACTTGACAAAACATTGGTGGGTTCATACAAAATGTTGGGTTCATCTTTATTGTTATATCTTTAGGGGTGGATGGCATAACTCACTTGGACATTATGGTTAGAAATTGTGTAAGCATTGGCCACACTAATTCCACCAAACATTCAGTGGATGCTAAGAAACCCTACCTTGACTTCTTTGTGTATTTCTTAGATGTCCTGCCTCACTCTAACCATCAAATATGAATTGGAATATGTCATTCAAGATTTCATTTAACCATTAATGAGATTTATTTCACACAGGTGCATCGAAAACCTCAATTGGTAGAAATTTATTTTCTTCATTCGATATTTCATATACCATTATAGTTACAGCGATCAGGCTTCATGAGTCAAGATAAACTATAGCGATCGCAGTATGGTCAAAAGAGATTTTGGGTACTACATCTCTATAGAATATAGTGAACTCTTCTATCACTATACAGAGAAAGCCTAATCTTGACATAGCAATGAGCGATGAAAAAAGTATATCGCTATGACATATAGTAATCCCTTTTATCACTATGTGAAGAAACTACAAAAATAATATAATGATGAGTGATAAAGGAGGCTTATCACTATAATATATAGGGATCACCGCAAGTGGAAAATAATATAATCATTATAGTGATGAGTGATAGAGATGTTGTATCACTATGAGTCATGGAGATGAGTGTTTCCAGTGATCAAAAGGGAGGAGATATCAAAAATGCATAATAGTTTCATCCATATTTTCATTATATAATCTGATACATTTATACAATATGTGTTGAATGTTTTCGAGAAGCTTTAGTTATATCAAAAACACATTACAGTTTCATCCATAATTGGCTATTGTTATTAGGTAGTTAGGTTAGGTTTAGTATCTTGATGAGTATTTTTGGTCATTATGAGTATTATTGAAACCGCATTACAATTTCATCCATATTTTGATAATTTTTAACAAGTCATAATATTGAAAACACATAACAGTTCATCCAAATTTTCATTATGCAATCTGATACATTTATACGCATAACAATTTCATCCAAATCCTTTCTTCACTTCTTTGTATATTTCTTCAATGCCCTGCCTCACTCGAACCATTAGTCACTTGAAATTTTATTTAACCATTAATGAGATTTATTTCACACAGGCACATTAGAAACCTCAATCGATAGAAATTTTGTTTCTTCATTTGATGTTTCATATACTACTATAATTATAGAAATTAGGCTTCATGAGTTTGGATACACTATAGCAATTGCAGTATGGTCAAAAGAGATTTTGGGTACTATATCACTATAGAATATAGTGAACTCTTTTATTGCTATATAGAGAAGGCCTAATCTTGACATAGCAATGAGCGATGAGAAAAGTATATTACTACAACATATAGTGATCCCTTTTATCGCTATGCAAAGAAACTACAAAAATAATATAGCGATGAGCAATAAAGGAGGCTTATCGCTATAACATATAGTGATCATCAACAAATTTTTTTTAAAAAAAAATCATTATAGTGATGAGCGATAGAGATGATGTATTGCTATAAGTCATGGAAATGACTATTTTTAGTGATCAAAAAAGGAAGAGATATCAAAAATGCATAACTGTTTCATCCATATTTTCATTATGTAATCTGGTACATTTATATGCATAACAGTTTCATCCAAACCCTGCCTTGACTTCTCTATATATTTCCTTGACACCTTGACTCACTCAAACCATTGAATAAGCATTAATATCTTCCATTTGACATTTTGTTTAATCATTAATGAGATTTATTTGTACAAGCGCATCGAAAACCTCAATCAATATAAATGTTGTTTCTTTGTTCAATACACTATAGTGATCACAGTATGGTCAAAAGAGATGTTGGGTACTATATTGATATAGAATATAGTGAACTCTTCTATCACTATATGGAGAAGGCCTAATCTTGACATAGTGATTAGTGATGAGGAAAGTATATTGCTATGACATATAGTGATCCCTTTTATTGCTATGCAAAGAAACTAAAAATAATAATATAGTGATGAGTGATAAAGGAGGCTTATCGCTATAACATATAGCAATTATTGGCAAAAAGAAAACAAATATAATCATTATAGCGATGAGCAATAGAGATGTTGTATCACTATAACTCATTGCAATGAGTGTTTTTTATGATAAAAAAGGAGGACATATCAAGAATGAATAACAATTTCATCATATTTTCATTATGTAGTCTGATACATTTATATGATAGGTGTTGAATGTTTTCAGGCAACTTCAATTTTATAAAAAACGCATTACAATTTTATCCATAATTGGATATTGTTATTAAGAAATTAGGCTAGGGTTAGTATTTTTATCATACAAATTTTATAGGCTTTTTGACATGCTTTTCTCTATTTGACCTAAGTCTAAGGGATGGAGTAGATGAAAATAGGGAATAATGGTGGAGTGTGTTTTAATTAATCATGTAGGTAGCATAAGTTTCTCCATGCGGTGCCTCTAGATCTAGATTCAAAATGTTATTATATGATTACATTTCAGGAAGGTTGGTAATTTGAGGTCAATGTAGATGATGTTGTCAGAAGTGTTGATCATAGTAAGGAATATTAAAAAGGCTCTAATTATAGTGTTGATGATAGGGGGCATGCAAAGATGTTAGTATATTTGCTTTGTTTGTTGGGATTCTGCTTAATTTTGTCCTTACATTTTGAATGAAAAAAATCTAAAAATATTTATAAATTTAAATATTTCTCTTGATCTTGGATTCAAGTCAATTTTTTTTCGATCAGATTTTATTACACCAAGATTGGATTGATGATCAACTAATATAAATTTATTGCACAAATCTTATAATTAATTATTTAAGGTTCTTAAAAATAAAATGATTTCAATAGGATTGTTCCAAAAAATAAAATAATTGCAACACCCATTTTGTATCAAGAATGGTCCAGTCAAAAGCTATTTGTATAAATGATGCAAAATATTCAATTAATACAAGCCATTGGGTGCAAAATGTTGGTAATGAATGATATCAATAATTATCATTGATAGTTTATATATGGTCATTTTTTAGAAATATATATTTCTATTTTTATTTAGTAATTTAAATTTAGAAAGACAAAATATTTCTAAAATATGTAAAAAAGCTTCTATTAAAGTCTAATTTTTTTTTAAAAACTATTTATGGGTCAATAATAATTCTTTAATATAAATATTAAGATATAAATATTGTTTAAATATATAAAAAATATTTAAAAATTATTGTTGTCACAAAAATTTGCACCATTGCTTGAGGTTTGACCCTCAAGCGACCTTGTGCAACATGGAAACAACCTCTAAATTTGGAAATTGCACTCTAAGGCTGAATCTCCAAAGAAGTTTGGCTTCATTACTATCAGGGTGCACCTAAACTACTACTTGAGAGGAAAAGGGAGAAAGAGAACTGAAATTAAAATGCAGAAAGGGAAGGGAGGTGATGCACCAAGATAGAATGATGGTTACGACTCTATCCACATATGCACAACACATCAATGAAAAGTTTAGAATACACTAGTCTCAACTCTATTCCATCACCGAAAATCCACATGCAGGTTTGGAACTAGTTGAAGTGCTGAAAGGAAAAACATCTTCACTTATACAACAACCATCAACAGTTTGGACACAACATACAAACCTTGAAACTAGAAAGAAACACCCACCAAAAGGCAAGATACATGCACATTTGACAAATGGCAAGAAGAGGTAAGGAAGGAAAAACTATTCATTAATGGAAAGCAAGAAATACAATTGCAGAGCATAAGGCTACTACAAGTAAACATAACAGAACACAGAAGAACCCAAAAAAAGTATTTACAACTTTCCTTTATAGAGTTCAGGCATAACTCAAATCTAACTTGAAGTGCAAATCCCACAAGATGGAGTCAAGTTGCAGAGAGTAGCAATGAATGAATATCAAAACTAAATCTGATCATGAGATACAATCTATTGTAGAAGTGATAGGAAGGGGGAAAAAAACAAATGCATCCAGCCGTAAGAGATCAAATCCAAAAGATATGATCATTACAATCATTAATGAGGCATAGATATCCATTAGCACCATGGAACAAGGCCCAAAATGTCAGTTCAGCACTAAAGATCAATCCTTGCAATGTGCCATGACCATAATAAATAAATCTACAATGTTGTCAAAGAAAAAATGGGATACGATAACACGCAAGTTAACGCATTGCAAAAATTATAGAATGACTGTGTGGAAAAGATCTAATCTACCTAGAAAATGCATAAACTATTGATGTAGATCATTATTTGAAATGAACAGCCCAAATGCTGTAAAAATTCTCCTCGACAAGTGAATAAACCCCAACCATAGATGCATATCTTCCTTTATAACCACGGATAGTTGAGATGTAGTCAAAATACCCATAATATGCTTCACAATCTAATGACCATTGTATCTTTGCAAGAGACCCAAGTAATGATGCAAAAATATGACCATCATTTGATCAAAAGAAACCTACCATAATAAGGATCCGCCATGTGACATAGAATTTTTGGTCAGTACATTTCTCAAATGCATGGCTAAAGAGACACATAGAATGTTAACCTGGTGCATAAACATGTGTTAACCTGCAACTCAACACATGAAGGAAAAATGAGCCCAACTCGGCAAGTGCTCTCTATGTTGCATGAAATAACTACCTTGCAACTTTGCATAGCAACATAGTGACAACCATAGATGATCCTTAATCTAACGGTGAGTAAAATGGCCCACCACTTGGCATTCATTTTTTGGCACATTCCCTAATACATGGTCAAAGAGGTAGCATGCATTTTTGCAATTTTGTAGAAACAAGAAAAGTCACTTCTCAAAATAGCAAAAATTGGTTAATGTGCAATGTTAACCCTGATAGAAAATGCATGTTAACACACAACTTAGCACATGAAGGAAAAATGAGCCAACTCAACACATGAAGGAACTGAACTAGCTCGACACATGGACAAATTGAACTAGCTCGGCACATGAAGGACCCAAGTTAACACAAGATGTTAACCTGACCAAAAAGCATGTTAGCCCACATCAAAGAATCTAGCCCATTGAGGATCTCTTAGATCGGTTATCAATGATGGGTTGAATGGGGGCCAAAAATGGCCAACATTCTTGGTGACTCAGAGGGGATGTGTGTCTGCTAAGCATAGACCAATGGCCTTGAAGAAATCCATTGGGCATAGAGTCACCAACAAGAAATAGCACGTTATGCCACCTGCAACTTAGCAAAACTATGTAACCAACAAAAAACAAAGACTCTAGGGAGCTCCAGAAAGCTTAGAATAGCTCCAGAAAAAGGATTAAATGTGCTTGTGTACTTCTTGGAAAGCAAAAAACTCCTACCCTATTATGTACAAGTATTCACAATGTAAAAAAAAACTAAACAAAGCCATTGACTAGCTTGTTGAAGTAGTTGCCTTTCCTCACAAGTTTATTTTTCCTTCCATGTGCATGGGCAGCTAAAAACTGCAGCTAGCATGACAAGCACGATGTTGCATGGAATACCTTCCTCCCAATGTTGAAAATAATGAATCTTTCTAGCACTAGGGCATTACCTTATGGAGAAAAACATACTAGCTCCTCTTTGTGATCTTCTTCCTCATGCTTTGGAATGAGCATGACCAGAGGCAACTTGCTAATTTGTTGCAAAGATAGATGCCTTATGGGGCATCCTCTTGATGGCATTAGGTCTGAGCAATCACCCTTGACCATATTGTACTCTGCAACCTTGGTATCTTGTTGGTTTGGAAGTTGCTCCTCCTCTTCTTGTGAAGAAAAAATCTCCACCTCTTGTTCATGTTGCTCATGAACAACTTCCTCTGGAGCTACTAGTATGGTGTGACTCTCCACTTGTTGCTATTGCAGCTCATGATTATCTAATAAAAGAGTAGATTGTTTCATGTCCAAATATGAACAAAACATCTCCATGTCATCCCAAAAAGTCTCCTCATTAGAATCCTCTTGCTCCGTTGCAATAAAATGCATAGGTTGAGGGACAACCTCATGCATATTAGCACATTCCTCCTTAAGGATAGATCTATCCTTGAGGCTCTCTTCCTCATCCACCATATCATGGAGGACTATCTGTTGTAATAAATGATCTTCTTCCTTTTCCAATAGCAAATCCTCATCTTCTTGTAAAGTCTCAAAAGCTATGACTTGTTCCTCAAAAGAAGGAACAACCTTTTCTTCTTCTCTTTCCTCAACAAAAGAGGGAAGCTCATCAGATAAGAGGATTGGGTCCTCTTCCTTTAGCTCAATAGCTACCTCTTTTTCATCCTCAATAGGTTGTAACTCCTCCCTTGGTATCTTGGTGGGCTTTGTTTCACTCTCCTAAAACTCCATGTTTGGGCCATCAGGAGTCCACACAACCAGTCCACCCTTAAAGAGTGAAATGGTGATGGGTGTCGAAGGCTCATGACCCAACCATCTTTCTCACATAGGGAGTGGAGGGGTTACAACAATAGGCTCTTGTAATGGAAGGGGCTTCTTGAAGCTTGGAATGACATATTTTGGAGAAGGGGTTGCCTCTACTTCTTTGGTCTAAAAATAATCCAAATGTAGCCTCAATTCCTCTTCTTGTGCTATAACAACTTGCCTTGCAAGATTCTCCTCAAAATGTCTCTTTCTCTCCCTCTCTTCCCCTTCTTGTTGGAGATGGGCCTAGTATTCCATCTCCTCCTATTGTCTTTGAATCTCTTGTTTCCTTGCAACCTCATTAAGTTTCCTATTAAGGTCCAATAGTTGCTCATGGATTTCATCCACTTTTTTATTCCATGCGTCCATCTACTCACTCCTTGTGTCCATCCTCTCAATCCTCTCCTAGAATTCCCATTGTAGGTAGTCCATATTTCTTTGGGCCTCCAATATCATCTCTTTAAGCTCTTTATATGGGGATGTTGGGACTAGTGGAATAGGGGTGAGAGGGGAGTAATAATTTTGAGTATACTGGCTATAACCAACTTGGGGCTGAGACTGGAACTGAGAATATGAGGGATGAGGAATAGTATTGTCATGATATGGGGGGAATAGTAGTTATTTCTATGAAATGGGTCCATTGTTAGAGTTTCATAAAATTTGCAATTTCATAGAAAAAATTAAAATTCACAAAAAGATCAAGAATGGTCTTTACATACCAGCACTAGATCTATTTGAAACTAGTAGATTTGCACTAGAGTCACCATGGTGTTAGATAAACACCTCCAAAGGATGATGGCACTAAGAATAACACCAAAAATTTTAGTGAATAAGATTGCAACTAGCTAACTAGTAGAGTTACGAGGCTGAAATATGTGTCCCACTGGGGATGTCAAAAACTATTATCTTAAAATTTTGCACCCTTGCTTGAGGTTTGACCCTCAAGTGACCTTGTGCAACAAGGAAATAGCCTCCAAGTTTGGAACTTGTACTCTAAGGTTGAATCTCCAAAGAAGGCCAACTTCCTTACTATCAAGGTGCACCTAAACTACTACTTGAGAGGAAAAGGGAGAAAAAGAATTGAAATTAAAATACAAAAAGGGAGGGGAGGTAATGCATTGAGATAGAATGGTGGTTATGACTCTGTCCACATATGCACAACACATCAATGAAAAGTTTAGAATACACTAGTCTCAACTCTATTCCACCTCCAATAATCCACATGTAGGTTTGGAACTAGTTGAAGTGCTAAAAGGAAAAACATCTTCACTTATACAGCAACCATCAATAGTTTGGACACAACATACAAACCTTGAAACTAGAAAGAAACACCCACCAGAAGGCAAGATACATGCACATTTGACAAATGGCAAGAAGAGGTAAGGAAGGAAAAACTATTTCATTAATGGAAGGAAAGGAATACAATTGCAAAGCACAAGGCTACTGCAAGTAAACATAATAGAAAAGAGAAGAACCCATAAAAAGTATTTACAACTTGCCTTTATAGAGTTCAAGCATAACTCAGATCTAACTTGAAGTTCAAACCCCACAAGATGGAGTCGAGTTGCCGAGAGTAGCAATGAATGAATATTAGAACTAATCTAATCATGAGATACAATCTGTTGTAGAAGTGATAGGAAGGGAAAAAAAACAAATGCATCTAGCCATAAGAGATCAAATTCAAAAGATCTAATCATTAGAATCATTAATGAGGCATGGATATGCATTAACATCATGGAACAAGGCCCAAAAAGTTGGTTTAGCATTAAAGATCAATCCTTGCAATGTGCCATGACCAAAATAAATAAATCGGCAATGATGTCAAAAAAAATGCAGGATGGGATAACACACAAGTTATTGTGCCACAAAAATTATAGAATGACCATGTGGAAGAGATCTAATCTACCTAGAAAATGCATGAACTATTTATGTAGATCTTTATTTGAAATGAACGGCCCAGATGTTGCAAAAATTCTCCTCGAATAGTGAATAAACCCCAACCATAGATGCATATCTTCCTTTATAACCACAGATGGCTGAGATGTAGTCAAAATACCCACAAGATGCTTCACAATCTAATGGCCATCGTATCTTCATAAGAGACCCATGCAATGATGTGAAAATAAAACCACCGTCTTATCAAAAAAAACCTAGCACAATAAGGATCTTCCATGTGGCATGGAATTTTTGGTCAGCACATTTCTCAAATGCATATTTAAAGAGACACATAATGTTAACCCAACACAAAAATGTGTGTTAACCTGCAACTCGACAAGTTCTCGCTATGTCGCATGAAATAACTACCTTGCAACTTCGCATAGTGACATAGTGACAACCATAGATGATCCTTAATCTAACAGTGAGTGACACATTCCCCAATATGTGGTCAAAGAATTTTTGCAATTTCATGGAAGCAAGAAAAGTCACTTCTTGAAATAGCAAAAATTGGTTAACGTGCAATGTTAACCCTGGTAGAAAATGTGTGTTAACATGAAACTTGGCACATGAAGGAAAAATGAGCCAACTCAGCACATGAAGGAACTAAGCTAGCTTAGCACATGGAGAAATTGAGCTAGCTCAGCACATGAAGGACCCGAGTTAACACGAAATGTTAAACTGACCAAAAGGCACGTTAAACCACATCAAAGAATCCAACCCATGGAAGATCTCTCAGATCTATTATTAATGATGGGCTGAATGGGGGCCAAAACGGCCAACAATTATACACATAAGATTCTAGGAATTAGAATAATGGTAAATTCATAGAAATTAAAATTATTTGAATTAGAGAAATCAACTAAGCAATATGATTGTGTTTTAGATTCTCAATAGGATTGGTAGGCAATAGAAACCTACTAGAGAAGAACAAGGCATGAACTATGAGAAGGGCTTTAATTGTTGTCAAGTCTTATTTTATAGTTATAGTAGCTAAATAATAAGAAAAACATTTAATTTTTAGTAAATTAGTTACAAGCTTGTATAATACTAAATGAGAGTTTATAGAAGCCAAAGTTATAGGTTTCTTATACACACCCTTCAACAATGACGAGTGGCCAAAGGACCCTAGACTAAGTTCTTGATGTGCATTTTGATATAGTATTTTTTAATTTTTATCTTTTTTAATAAATCATTGTTATAATGAATTTTTTTATTTTGATACTTTTTAACTACAAATTTGTTAGATGTAGATTTATTTTGTGCATGCAAGTTTTTACTACAAAAAGATGAACATTATATTGATTGTGTATTGTATTTTCTAAGATATTTTATCTTTAATGAATTTGGAAAAAGTGATTGATATGTCTCTTTAATTATATTTTTAAACCTTACCATAATCCTAGCTATGATGTAAACCCTTATGCTAGCCATAATCCTAAACCAAACCCTAATATTAACCTTAACCCTAACTCTAAACCTTAATCATGATAAAATACAAACACTATATATAATATTATGAATAATGTAAACCCTTACCTTAATCAAAATCCTCACTTAAACCCTAAATCCTACTATTAACCATGTTAATAATTTGAAGCCTAAACCCTATTCCTAATACTAAACTCTAAACCCCAATCCCAACACTAATCCCATATCTAAACCATAATACTGACCATTTAATACTTGTAACCCTAACCATAATAATAATTTTAATCCTTATCATATACATACCTTAAACCCTAATCCTAACCATGGTGGATACCCTAAGTCCTAACCATATTCATAACTTATAACCATCATCTTAACTGTAATTAAAACCCTAATCTTAATTATAACTATTTTTCTAAATGTAGAATGATCCTCAACTGCCCGAAAATAATTAACAAATTTAGTATACTCATATCGCATTACATAATGAAAAAAAGGATGAATGCATTTTTGAAATTACCCTAACTAGTCGATAACAGCATGTAAATATGGATGAAACTGTAATGCATTTCAATAATACTCAAATTGCCTAAAAACATTTAACAAATTTATAATAAATTGCTTGTTTGCAGCCTATTTGAACATTCAATTAGTCATGGTCGCGAAGTTCCAAAACTTTTTATTTGCACATTTGGTGATTTATGTAACTATAACAATAAAAAACTCATAAATACACAATCAAAAAGAAACATTGAACCAAGAAAGAAAATTTCTATCAATTGAGGTTTCTGATGCAGCTATGTGAAATAAATCTCATCAACTGTAACATTTTCCTTTCTTCGAAGGTGTCCACCATGACAAGTAACCATAAATAATTTCAAACCTCTAATTTTAAGTGAGGTAGGGCATTAAAGAAAGATACTAACAACATAAGCTAGGGTTTTGTATCATCCGATAAATGTTTCGTTGAATTATGGTTGTCAATGCTTGTGGAAGTTGCAAAAATGGATTTGGAACCACAACTTTTAGGTGAGTTATGCCTTCCACTCAAGATTTAAGAAATAAACTAAAATGAGGGTTTCATATGAAGCCACTCGTGTTTTTTTTAATGAGTGTTAAGAATTCTTAATCGATACCGCTAAAAAGAATAAACAAAATTTGTTTGGCAACAAAAGACTAAGATTTGAATCTGGTCATGCCTTTTTTTCGTAGATTAAGTTGGACAACCTAAATGAAATAGAACCTTTTTTGCCCAAAAAGTGAATGGAAAAGAATAAAAATGATGTTTGAATGTTGCAGTCCACTGAACAACACAAACTTAAGAGGCATAAAGCAAAGGGGAGGCATCTAAAACAAGATCTATTGGAGCACATATTGCTATCTTCTCAAAATTCAAAAAGAGTAAAGGTAGGGGAGGTGAGAGTTGAAGATAGGTGTAGGAAGGATGGGGATGTATGGATAATGAAGATGAGATATTATTTATTTTTTGTTTCATAACAAAAAAAGATTGGAAAGGCGTCCAGTTTGTCAAGGATGGAAAATGAATATAGGAAAACTCGTTGTTCCAAGTATATTTGTCAATACCGACCTGTTGGGTGAAATTATAAACAAATATGATCCATAAATGAAGATACATGAATCATAGCCTAGAAAATCAATAATTAACATTACAAAACCTGCAATCCCGCAGACGAGTTCGCAATCCTGTAGACTTTCTGTTCATGGGAATGACAATCCTGCCACGATTCTGGATCGTGGGAATGAAAGGAAAGACTGTCAAAAAAAAGAAATTAAAACCATGAGCCAAAAACCTGAGAGCTCTTTTTGATAGAGTGATCCTGTGAATTTATGGCCTTACAATGTTCCCACAAGCGGGAATGACGATCCCGCGGACAAAAAATTTATTACAATTTTGAGAAGTTTAAGACAAGAAAAGTCAACATTCTTGCAAGCAAAAATGACAATCCTGCTATTCTGAGACACGTTCCCGCTGAAAGATTGGCCGATGATTTTGTTGTTTGGGTTTATCAACATGTGTGAGTTGATTGGAACTAGTTTGGTGGCATTCTCGCTGGTCTTTCTATGTTCCCGAGGCTACGGGTTTGCAATCTCGTCGGAGTATGGTGCGTTCCCGCAGTCGCAGGTTCGCATTCCTACGACTGCATGGATGCAAAAAACCAAGTTTTTCAAGAGTTGACTATGTAAAAACCATGTAGAGGGTTGTCTGTGTGTTCCTATGGTGATTAATTGTACCCTTCAATCAAAAACCACAAGATAAGGACACAAAAGTTAAAGCATAAAATGTTAGTTTCTCATGGTTAGCCAAAACATGAAAAAGCATGTGAAACTAGCATTAATGAAGATCAAAATGACCCTTGCAGGGTCCCATCAGGCATTCCAAAATGTGTACACTAATATGTTAGAAAGAAATACTAATCTATTTAAAAACCAAAGCATTAACTAACAAAATCAATATAAACTTCAAGAGAGATAAAGTGAGGTCCTCAAATGAGAATATGAGCCATGGATAGGCTCTCTCAATGAGGATGATCACTTGATTTGGAGATGTGTCTATTTGTGGATTTGGGATGTATGCTCAAGCTTCAAATTGCTTCAATGGTGGAATGTAGGTGGACTTTGGTGTGGATATGTGAAATTGGTATGAATTTGGCTTCTCAAAATGGCATGGTAACTTTAAGGTTATGGATTGTCATCATTTGGCTTGGGAGGGGATTCCTTAAATAGGCAAAGGGCTTGAGGGATTGATGGATAGGATGGAAGGAAAGGAGAAATCTTATGGAAGGCTCAGATTGAATGAGAGGAGAGCACATGGATTGTGCTTCCTTAAAGCCAATCAAGGAGTGACACATGTCATAGGGTCATTGGTTAGAGCAAGAGGGGTTGAGGGGTCAACGAAGCAGGCTCAAAACTCATAAAGACCCTCATAATGGCTTGTAAGAGTAATAAATGGGCTTGTAAGAGTCATTTATGGCTTTGTGGGAGCATTTATGACTTGGTGGTTGGGATATTTTGAGGGGATAGACTTTGGCTTGGCTTAGGAAAGTCTTAAGCTCATTTAGGATTGTGCAAATGATTAGGGGATGGGTTAGGCTTGGGTTAGGATTATATTAGGGATGTTAGAGATGTGCAAGTGGATGGTATTGATGAGGGTGGGTGAGTTAGTGGCTAAGCTTAGTTAGTATGGGTGGATGGGGTGGATTAAGCTAATGGGGGGATTTAGGATAGTTTTAGGATTATTATGTTTTGAGGGCTTTATTTATTAAAGTGATTTATTTAATAAATGGGGATTCTTGGAATTAGGTAGGAGAATAGGAATAATTGATAAATAATGGGTTATTTGATTTATCAATTAGGACTATAGATGATTAATTAAATTAATCAGCTAGGGGATGGAAAAGGATTAATTAAATAAGAATTTAATTAATGATGCCTTTAGAGATAGCTAGATAGGATTACCGAAGTGGTGTAATCAGATTTAGGTGTCTACATTTTGCACCTCTTTGACATAGTGTTGAGATAACACTATTTCAAAGAAGTTTGAATATAAACGACATGAGAAAGATGTTTTAGTAAAAAAGTTGCCCCAGTCTTGAATAAGAAGAGGAGAGACTAGACTACGAGATGCCCCCTCAAGAAGGCGGCAGAGAGAGAAGACGAGGCTCAACAGCTTCTTGAAAAGCATAAGAATTCAAGACGAGCAGAGACAGAGATTGGCAAAGAGAAGGGGCTGAATTAGCTCAAACTCTCACCATGAGAGAATGATAAAGGGAGGTTAGATTCACAAAAGGAATCAAGCTTAAGACGTTCCAAGATTGGGGGCAGGATGAAGGAGTGGAGTGCTATAAAAGGAAACCAAGAGGAGGGGATGGATGATGGGAAGATAAAGATGATGTAATAGGATTTCAAAGAGTTGGATTGATGGAAGATGGGTTGCAGAGATCCTGAGGACTAGGATTGTGAATCTCGAAAGATGAGGCGTGGTGGATTGATTTGATGGGTGGATCCCTAAGATGAAGATTGTGGATCCCTAAAGCTAAGAGTGATGATTGATTTTGAGAGATAACTGATGCACAAGCGGGGGTGGGAGAGATGGATATTGGATATGGATGGGGGATAATGGAGATGAAGGGAATCCATTGAAGTGTTTTGAGTGGGGGGATACTTCAAAGAGAAGTACCAACACATAGTTGAGCACTAGATTTAATATAGGAATGTTGGTTAATTTCCAAGGTTACCAAGAACAGCAAGGCCTGTTCACCAACTTTCTAGAGGACTGATGAACTGACTCAAAAAAAACATGCAAGGATTGCCCCAGCATCGCACATGAATCCCAGAGGAAGCAGCATGGAACTGACACTAAGTAACCCACAAGCAGAAAAGAAAAATAAACAAAAGACCTAATCAAGACCTTGCACTTGAATTGCTCCATTTGTAGCACGCCATGATATAAAAGATTGTGGTGATCATGAAGAGGGAACAACCCAAATCACTTGGAAGAGATACGTTAAGAGCCCAAACTTGAAATCTCAAAAAGAAAATAAATCGAAAGAAAATGTAAATCCATAAAAAAGGTAACCTTTTTCCAAAGAGATCAATAGGACTAGATACTGATAGACCAAGATTAGATGAGAGGAAGGATGCATCCTACAAGGATCTATTGGTAATATTGAGGACTAGGATGAGCTAGGCAAGCAAAACTCTTTAGGACAACATTTTGATGACAAGGGATCTCGTACAAGGATTCGCTAAAGCACTTAACCAAGAGAACTACAATTTGTGATCAAGCAAGAACTGATGTGAAGAAATGAGAGGTATAAAATGGGACCAAGATAAGGACCAATAGGTAGGGAATAGATAGCTGATAGATCCAAGGATGTACAAGGGATTACCGGACAAAAGCACAGCATGATAGGATACCAATAGGAAAGATAAAGATGAAGAGATAGTGGATGAAATGTTTGGGATGAGAAGATAGTGGATAAAAAGCTCGAGAGGAGAATATAGAAGAAAAGTGTGGGATAAGGAGATAGAGGGGATGAAAAGCTCAAAAGGAGAAGATGGTTTTTGAAAAGCTTAAGATAGTGGGAGTAAGAAGGCTTAGGATGAGAAGAGAGCAGATAAAAAGCATAGGATGAGAGGGTAGTGAATGGAAGCTCAAGATGAGGGATAGCTAAGGGCTAGATACCAATGACAAGGGATGTACTAGGTGATGGAAAGATGGAGGTAATGATGGGAGATGCAAGGATAGATGAAAAAGGTAACAATGGATAGAGGGATTTGGGTAGAGGAATGAAAAAAGATAAGGATTGATGGAAAGATGGACATGACACGATCTCCAAGGAATAGAGTGCCCCCATTTATAATATGCTATTCAAGAGGATTTTTTATGAGGGATGCAGTAGGATTGAATATTGGTCAAAAAGAGGATGAGGGAGATAGGATGAAAGCTAGGATGTGAAAGGTTAATGAGGTAAAGGAGGATGGGTGGATTAGGGATAGGTGGATACAAACTTTGATGGAAAATGGATGTCAAAGGGATGACCAAAAGCATGTATCTAGTGGTGGACATTATTTCTATCAAGATCCAAAGGAGGATGGAGGGTGAAATGGATAGGATGTGATGGGTATGGTAGGATGAGATGGGGATCATGGGTGATGGAATGTTCCCCCAAGTGTATAGAGCATTTGGATGGAGGGATTACACATGATGCTTGTTTGCCAAGTTTTCACCATGGTACTTGTCCAAGGTGCCTGAATTGCCAAGTTTTCACCATTGGACAATTTTTTTGTTTTTGTTTATTTTTTGTTGCTTTTTTTTTTTTTTTTTTTAACTTTTTCGATGCATTTTTACTCATAGATGTTGGTAGGATGGATGGAAAAGGATTGGATTGAACAAGTGGAATGATGGGTGGGAGTTTGGCAAATATGGATGGGAAGACATAAGATAGGTGGGTAAATGGATGAGGAAAATGGAAAGATCATCATTGGCACACACCTTGAAAGGTGATAAAGTAGTGGGAAAGATGGTATTGAGCAAGTTTGAGGAGAAAATGGAGGAAGAAAAAGTAAGGACTAAAAGTAGAGTTGGAATATGGAGGATAGGAAATTTAGGATAAGAAGTATATGTACTAAGAGTGGATTGGGGGGATGAAGGATGTATATATGGGGATTTGGATAAAGGATGAATGGATGAGGCTTTTTGAGTAGCATGAATGGATGCCAATTGAGATTTTTCTTTATGTATTTCTTTATGAGAATATTAGGTATCCACATGAGTTTTGACTTTTTTAGCTTGGGCCTTTGTGGCCTCTTGACCTTTTCTTTGATTTGGATCAAATGTTTTTCTTCTTGAACATGTATTTTAGAAGGGACATGTTGAAACTTGGATTTGTGTGGATTTTTGGATTTATTCTTTTGTATTTTGGCATCCAATATGCTTCTATTAGCCATGGGATGGGAAAAAGAGCATGGAGGATATGGAGGGATAATGGATGGAGTGATAGGGTTTAAAGGTTGGAAGGGAATCAAGGGTGAGTGCCTTTGATGATCTAGTTGGTGAATTTGAGGGGATGGAAGGATAGATTGGAACATAGGATATGGATGGATATAACTACCCAAAATGGATGGAAACGGGGAAGGTGTAGGTCCCAAAATAAATGGGGGAGATAAAGGATTCATATTAGGTATATAAGGACCCAAAATGGATGGAAAGGGTGAGGGATTTAGATAAGGGATATATGGACCCAAAATGGAGGTTTGGAGATAAGGAGTAGGATAAGGGCCCAAAATAGATGTAGAACAAGATGGATGGGACCTTTGGGATGGAAGGACTTGCGACCATGTAGGGATAGAGGGGATACCAACATCTAGAGATACACTTTTATTTCTTTCTTTAATATGATGTTCATTATTTGGAACACAAGATGTGAGTATATTACTAGCTGAAGGAGTCGAAGCTTCATATATGATAGTTAGTTCTTCTTCAATGGATCTATCATCATGGATTATGGGAGATGTATGATCATGGACCAAAGGGGATGGAAGGAGAGGATCTTGATAGAGATGGGTTGATGGAAATGGATCTTTGAGATGGAGTAGGTATGATGGTAGGATTCAGATATGGAGGGGATGGTAAAAGAGGATCATGTAGGGGAATAAGTGGGATGGCGAGATCTTCTATTGTGTCGGGAGATATTTCAACATGCTTTTGGACAAGATCTTGACAGGAATTGATGGGAGTGGATGGTATGATAGGAGAAGTGTGGATGGTCTTTTTAAGTGAGGTAGATGGATGGGTAGGAGTTTCTTCAATGGGGATGAGCTGATGGGGGAGGGACTTGTGAGGTTCATTATATGGGATTTGGGTAATGCTAGGAGGAGGAGATGTGGATTTGGGCTATTTCCTAGAGGGGGCATGGAGAAATAGTTGGTGATGGATGGGAGTGAATAGCTATGTGAAGTAGTGGATGATAGTGTCGGAGGTGCGGACGTGACTGCAGTGCTAAGGGGAAGACTAGTCATAAGTGCCTGTGTCACAGTAATATTCCAAGGTCCCAAAGGAAATGTGGCTGAAGAGCTTTGGCTAGTTACAAAGGGGTTGATAGTGATGTTTGGTGGGATGGAAGATGAGGTATTGGACCCTAATGATGGTATTTGAGTAGCAAATGGACTAGATGCGATATGGGGTGGAAGCGAAAAGGTAGTGCTGCTACATGCAAATGGAGGATTTGGTGGAGCAAAAAAATGAGTGGTGGAAATAGATGCAAATGGTATACTTGAGGTTGGTTGAGATGTAGTATGCACTAATGGTTGAGTGAGAATGGGATGAGTGTTCTGTGGAATGGGAACCGACACCTAGGTCGAGGGGATATTTGGGTCTGTTGGTTCTACCTGAGGTGGTTGCCATCCAAACAATGGGTGAGTAGGATATGTTATGTTGATAGGTGGTGGACGTCCAAACTCAAAGACACCAATATTATCTCATAAGAAATTTTCCATGATGGTTTCCTTGTTGCAATCTATGATGGCATTTATGATGGTAGCATGACCAGGTTAGTTCATGAAAGCATCAATATCTATGGATGATCCTGGTTCTTCTAGGATTTGCAGTGGTGGGTCTAATGGTGGCATGGATACTACAGAGTATGGTTGAGCTCAGGATGTGTTACCACTATGACTAGGATCCATGTCTTTTTTCCATGTGTGTGTACCAAAATGTGTGGTGGGTGGCATGAAAGGATGCTTTTTCCTAAAGATGCAAATGTAGTGGGGGATGATACTAAGGATGTCTAAATGATATGGTGTTTGTGTTTTCCTAAAATATGAATGTGGGAAATGTGATGGTGAGCACAAAGTGTAACCCTAACCTTTGGCTCAAGGTGATGTGGGATACCAAAAACAACCTAATCCTAGCAAAGTGTTGTGTTTCAAGGATACTCAAGATGATGAGAGATGTGATGCAAAAAAAAATTTGAGTGAGGAAATAACGCTAAGATTTTAACAATGTAGGTGGAGGATTCTTCTTCAACAACCCAAGATGAGAGGAAATGGTATAACTTCAAATGTTTGAATGGGATAGTGCAATTCCTAGATAAGAGACTAAACCTATAAGTGTGTAAGTGTGTGTGGAAAAATGAAGGACCTAATCAGAATGAGTAACAATAGAGTTTCTGATAAGGCTCATATTAACACCACGTCGAAGGGTTAGATTTTGGATTTTGTAGTCCCATTCAGTTTGCAATGCTACCTTAGCTCTGTCTTTCTCAATTTGATCCAATTTGGCAATCCTAGGGTTAGGGGTATGTTTCTTATGCTCTACTTTGATTTCCTTATAGGCTGGTATTTGAGGAAGCTTAGCCTTCTTAAACTTAGTCTTGGGATGGCTTGACATGAGATATTCCCAAGGATTAAAATCACAACTGTGGGGTTCTTGGAGGTAGTGACTATGCTAAGTGCCCTAAGCTAGGATTGACCAAGTTTGGCAAACATTCATTCAACAAGTACAAGATCAAGCAATAGATAGAAACAACTAGATAGAAGTTTTGATTTCCAGAATGTGATACTTGCACCAAGGAGTGTGTATGTTTTTACAAATTTTTTGAACAATCACTTCAAGCACATGAACATCCTAGATGGTTGTCTACAAAGTTGACAGTTGTTTTATCTGGGGAATCCTCGATATACACAAGGTACATGAGGCCCAAATCTATAGATGAAACCAAAAATAAGTCACGCAGTCGAGATGAGCGGTAACCCACTTCTCCTCTTTCACTTCTCAAGGGTATAAGGTTCCTTGAGGCTTAGCCTGAGTGACAAAATCTTGATCCCAAGAGAGGTGTCTTTGGATTCACCTCTCAATATTTATACTTTGTTAGAGTGTTGGAGTTGAGGTCATCCCAAGGGGTGATGAAATCCCCATGTAGGCCCCCTAAAACTAAAACCAAGGTTTTGGATCCTAGTCTTATGCACCCCAGATGGCCCGCAAAGGCGACAAAGGGAGAGAAGATTCAGATGACCTTGGGCTAAAAAGTAGAGTTCTTTCACCAACTGATTCTTAGATTGTCTAAACTATTGAAAACACAAGTGATTAAGATATATATGTTCAATTCCAACTTTGAGATGCATTAACAAAAGTAACATCGGTCAAAGAATGCAAGCAAGAAGAAGAGTTAGGGTCTGCAAATTAAATCTCGCACACCCAGAGGCCCTCCACGTCAATTGATTTTTGTTCAGTTTTAAAACCTAAGCTTGAAGTGTGATCGATTTAATCTAGATTTTTGGACATTCAAGAAATCTTATAAGTTAAGACAAACATTCAAAAGCTAATTAAGTAGAATCCAATTGTGGAACACTTAACACCTTTTTCAAGTGGACCCATTGCCCCAAGTATGGTGCTGAGATTACATCCAAAGGGTTTGAATTGATGGGTGAGTAGAAAAGAGTGAGTCCAATGATCCAATGAAAACTACTCAATTTGATTTTTGTTGATTTGTTTTTAACTTAACAAATTTCATAAGTGTTCAAAAATCAAATTTGCCTAAGTTGCATGCAAAAGAGAGATTTGTTTTTTCTTTTGAAAGCACCAAATGAAATGTGCAATTTGTACCTAGTGATTATGCAAACAAGTCAATTTTTTTCTAACTAAGAAGCATTCAAAATAATGACTAAACACAATAGCCAAAGTTAGGCAACATTCCTACAGAGAAAAGGCAAGAAATAGCATTCCCACGAGGGTACCCGCATTCTCACAGGCAAGTTCGCAATCCTGCAAACTTTTTGTTCGCGAGAATGACAATCCCACCATGATTTTGGATCACGAGACTGACAAGAGAGACTATCAAAAAAAAATTTAAAACCACGAGCCAAAAACCTGAGAGCTCTTTTTGACAGAGCAATCCCATGGATTTATGGCCTTACAATGTTCCCACAAGCAGGAATGACAATCCCATGGACAAAAGTTTTATTACAATTTTGAGAAGTTTAAGACAAGAAAAAGTCAGTGTTCCTACAAGCAAGAATGATGATCCCACTGTTCTGAGGCATATCCCCGCTGAAAGATCGGCTGACAGGTTCATTGGTTGGGTTTATCGACATGTGCGAGTTGATTGGAACTAGTTTGCTGGCGTTCCTACTAGTCTTTCTATGTTCCTAAGGCTATGGGTTCGTGATCTCATCAGAGTATGGCACATTCCCATGGTCGCAAGTTCACGTTCCTATGACTGCGGGGATGCAAAAAACTAGGTTTTTTGAGAGTTGACTGTGTAAAAACCGTGTAGAGGGTTGTGTGTGTGTTCCTACGACAGTCAATTGTACCCTTCAATCAAAAACCACAAGATAAGGACACAAAAGTTAAAGCATAAAATATTACTTTTTCATGGTTAGCCAAAAAATGAAAAAGCATGTGAAACTAGCATTAATGAAGATCAAAATGACCCTTGCAAGGTCCCACCGGCTGTGCCAAAATGTGTACACTAATATGTTAGCAAGAAATACTAATCTATTTAAAAACCAAAGCATTAACTAACAAAATCAATATAAACTTCAAGAGAGACAAAGTGAGGTCCTCAAATGAGAATATGAGCCATGGATAGGCTCTCTCAATGAGGATGATCACTTGATTTGGAGATGTGTCTATTTGTGGATTTGGGATGTATGCTCAAGCTTCAAATTGCTTCAATGGTGGAATTTAGGTGGACTTTGGTGTGGATATGTGAAATTGGTATGAATTGGCTTCTCAAAATGGCATGGTAACTTTAAGGTTATGGATTGTCATCATTTGGCTTGGGAGGGGATTCTTTAAATAGGCAAAGGGCTTGAGGGATCGATGGCTAGGATGGAAGGAAAGGAGAAAGCTTATGGAGGGCTCAGATTGAATGAGAGGAGAGCACATGGATTGTGCTTCTTTATAGCCAATTAGGGAGTGACACATGTTATAGGGTCATTGGTTAGAGCAAGAGGGGTTGAGGTGTCAACAAAGGAGGCTCAAAGCTCATAAAGACCCTCATAATGGCTTGTAAGAGCAATAAATGGGCTTGTAAGAGTCATTTATGGCTTTGTGGGAGCATTTATGGCTTGGTGGTTGGGATATTTTGAGGGGATAGACTTTGGCTTGGCTTAGGAAAGTCTTAAGCTCATTTAAGATTGTGCAAATGATTAGGGGATGGGTTAGGCTTGAGTTAGGATTATATTAGGGATGTTAGAGATGTGCAAGTGGATGGTATTGATGAGGGTGGGTGAGTTAGTGGCTAAGCTTAGTTAGTATGGGTGGATGGGGTGGATTAAGGTAATGGGGGGATTTAGAATAGTTTTAGGATTATTAAGTTTTGAGGGCTTTATTTATTAAAGTGATTTATTTAATAAATGGGGATTCTTGGAATTAGGTAGGAGAATAGGATTAATTGATAAATAATGGGTTATTTGATTTATCAATTAGGACTATAGATGATTAATTAAATTAATCAGCTAGAGGATGGAAAAGGATTAATTAAATAAGAATTTAATCAATGATGCCTTTAGAGATAGCTAAATAAGATTACCGAAGCGGTGTAATCATATTTAGGTGTCTATAGCTAGATCGGGTGTATTAGCCATTCCCTGAATCTCATTTTTTGTTTCCAACTTTATTTCTATCATTGAATTCTCATCAATGTTGTCTATTGTCTACAAAAAGTTAAATATATTTTAGAAATAAAAAATTTAGATAAACATGAACAGAAATTATCAAAACATAATTATTATTTAACCTATTTATGTACTAAATTATCCTCAAATAGTTGACAATTTGCATTACCTCCAATCCCATTTAATTCAGTAATTTCCTACATCAATATTGTAACAAATTTAAACATATAATTTGAAAAAAATCATTTACAAACACAATAAATAAATAAACATTTTTGTCATACCAAATGACTAGAGACATTGATGGGACATCTTTCTTCTATAGAATCAACTTTAGTAGCAAGATAATCCAAGTCTACATGTAAATTATTATTAGATAGATATTTTCCCTCTCTAAATAAGTTCACCTTAATCACATGCTTGCACATGTATCCTTGTATCAAAAAGTTTCAAGAGCATGTGCATAGATCAAGTGATGAGATATACACCTCATATCAAAAACAAGTATCACTTTCACTTATAACCCATGCTATACGATCATCACAATCATTGAATGTAACATTTTCATCTAGAATTTTTAATGCTCAAACCCAAAATGTGTTTTCAATCTTCTCAATTTTAAAGTTCCTATAGAAACCATATTTTTTTCTTATTTTTACCCACCAATCATAGACATAAACATGTGTTGTTAATTGATGTACTGACCAATCAACCCAATGATTTGTAGCATGCTCAACTAATTTTAAGAATCATCTTTTTAGGTGTGAATGGTATGACTCTATGGCTCCATTTGTCTCTTTCCCTATGTGCTTGAGTGTATGGAAACATCTAGCCCACATACTCAATTGTTCATACCATCAACTATTAAAATATTCAATGAATGAGGGTTGGGTATCTTTAAAGTTTTTAATAAATATGTGAACATCATTCCTTGTTGAACCTTTTTTTACTAAATGGTACATGATATAACCAAGTCTATCAAACATTTCTCATCTAATTATATTATCTTTGACTTTTGCATTTAATTTTTTCAACCATGCATGTCTAACATGCCAACAACATAAATACACATTACATTGGAATACTTCTCTACATCATAATTATATACATTTAGAAGAAATAAGAAATTTAGAGCTTCTCTGCAAATCTGCCTATTAGAAGAAATAAGAAATTTAGAACTTGATGCAACTTAAGGCCTACAAAGACATGATGGAAAAGTTGAAGGTATGCTGGCATGTGCTATTATTTCTATGAATCTCCTAGCAATGGAAACATCTATTTTAAAGGATGAAATGTTCTAGTCACATGGGTTTAAGCACTATTTTTTCTCTTTCTCCTTTCTTGGAAAGACTTACCCATCCTTGCAAAAGGTCATTTTTCTTGAAAGTTGCAATTAACTTTTTTAAAACTTTCTTCATTATTCATAAGAAATAATCTTTATTGATTTTTGGGGTTTACATGTTTTATTTGCTCATGATACACAATTTTTTTGTAGGCTTATTACAAAATTGACTATAATAATATATTTATTTTTAGATGCTCTGATTAGTTAGACATGTTGACATGTCTCCACAACTAGACAATGCAAGCCCAATAACCATAGCAGTAAAACTTTGAGTAACATATTGCATGATTATTGAAAAAGATTCACCTATTTTTTTATTTCCAATTCAGATTGAGGTTTACCCTAGTGAGAAAAGATATCCTTCAAATCTAAAATGCTTCTAAGAAGGCTACTAAGAGCACTACTATCATGTTATATATCTACCTTCTATTGGAAATACAATAGGGAAGTAAACTCTGAGAGAGGGGGGTGATTAGCACTTAAAATTTTCAACCTCTAAAACTATTCACCATACATCCATCTCACAATCTATTCATATAAACTAAAATACCAAATTATGCATGTACATCCATAGCATGAAAGTAAAATATTCAACACATGTATGACACAAGATATTTGGTTACCTAGAAACCCTCCAAGGAGAAGGTAAAACTGGGGTGGGGATGACACCCACAAATCTTCACTACTTCGGTAATAAAGTGTATCCAATGAAGGTTATAATTTTTTACCATGAAACATGATCTACCCTATGAAAGGTTTTCCCTATTAAAGGATTACAAGATTGTTAGATCTTACCCTGTTAAAGGATTTAAACACCTTGCTAAAGATGTGCTTGGAAAAAGTAGTTTAACTTACAATGAAGTAAAAACCCCGTTAAATTATTTACAACAACCTATTAAGACTACTCTATTAAGAGATTTAACTGATTCACCTATTAGAATGTCTCAGTAATGATCCTATGGTTAGCACTCTATTTCTTGATGTCAAATCACCTCTACACTGATGTGTACTTGATCCTTTTTTATCATATGTATCTCTACTAGCCTCTGATTCATTTCCTTTGTTCTCCTTTAACTAATTATGCAATGTAACTCAATTTATAACACCTTAATCACCATGAATGCTCTTTTTGTGCATGCAAACTCACTTCAATTCTTCTCAACATTCTATTGAAAATTTAGAGTTTGTCTTCCTTAAGAAGACCTAGTTGATTTAGGGTTAGGTATGAATCAATGGTAGTGATTCATCCATATTGCCACTTAAACCTTCCCTTTCTCTGATTAGATGCATGTAATCTTTTGGATCTTGATTTACAAGATTTAAAAATAACCGAGAAACCAAACCAATACATCTAAGGCTAGAAAATTCCTATGATGGATGCACTTGACTAAAAATCTTGGGCCAACTACAAGGCATAACTCCTTCTTCACTTCAGGCCCTACAAAACATAGGCAAGTTAACCTTGAGGTTCTAATATATGGTACCAATGTGAATAAACATAAAATTTGAACCTATTAACAGTAGATGAAACCCTTATATCTTTTGATACTTATGCAATAACATAGGAATGAAATAGCTACAAATCATAACCTATGAACCCATAAGCTAAGTGAGGGTTAATTCCTTTTAGCCCCCTACGAAACATGGAAAAATGAATTGATTTGATTAAAATGATTTGTGCAAAAGACCTTCATCTCAGCTTGCATCTAATTTAGTGATAAGTATCTTATCCATTACAACATAGAGTCACTATTAGCAAGATGACCTAACTTGATTGCCTTACAATTAAGTTTATCAACTAAAACCATAGCATCCCCTCAATGCATCCAAAAACCCTATCAAGTCATTGAAGCATTTACTTAACTCCTTGAATTAAAAGAAACAACAAATTTAACACACAACTGATCCAAGCTATGTTAAATTAAATGAAACTTATTCATTCAATCATAAAGTTAATAGCATATGAAGAATTAGGAGACAGAATAAGAGAACATAGATAATTCATTATAAATCCCCTTTTGTATTTATCCTTGGAAAGATTGAATACATTAACTGGTAACACTAAATGAAACTTAGGATTATTACATGATCTGTCATCAATTTTCATTATCTCAGAGAAACAATACATGAAATGAACCCAGAAACTTGCACAAGAATGGATGTGTGGCCTTCATAGCTAGAGCTCTGCTCAATAGATAGGAAGTAAAACCAACCAACAACCTGGTCATACAGTAAAAATTGGAACCCTTACAATGGATGAGAAAGAGAAAGATATAGAAGAAGAATGAAATCCTAGATCTAATATGGAAGTGACATGTGTCCACTTGAACCTCCATTCCTTGCTATTGTAAAATCTCTCTCATCTTTCTACCCATGAGATCTGATCTAATTTTCATCATTGTTTTGTAACAAACCCAAAATATCTCTTCCTCAATGATGAAAACCCTTCTGTTACTAAAATATCTAAAAAGCATCATGAAATATAGATGATACCTTGGTTCAGCTAATTTGGAGATGACAAAAACTCACCCATAACTATATTTTACTACCTTTTACATATTTTACTACCTTTTACATTCACTTAGTTCACCCTTTACCAAAAATTGGGCACTTGAGATAGATCCTTGCATCACTCTAACTAGTGATATCTTGTACAAAAAAAAACTCTAGAAATGGAAAGTTCATTCTTTCCCAATTCTAACAATATATAGTATCACTATATCCACTTACCGAAAACACCCAAAATCTTAGTTTGAAAAATTAGCTCCTATCAAGGCTTCATACAACATATCTACAAATATTTGACTTTTTATAAAGTTTGAACTATAGCATGAATTCAAACTTTATTGAAAACTCCAGTAGTACATGACTTTTTGAGAAAAATATTAAATATTAAATGTTTCATGCCTCTTTTATTTTCCAGCCAAAAATCCATCTGAGTCAAACTTGGTTGACCAACCCTACTACGTGTCATCACTGGATTGGTTGATTCTTGCATAGTCACTTGACACTTGCCACTTGGCCACCATATGTCTACCATGTCATTGGTCACCATGTCGCATAATGAGTCAGCATTGTGCCATGTCATCACAACATGGCAACCACATGACACGTGTCACTTTAGTCCACGTTAGTGCCCAATCATCATGCCATATCAGTCTACCACATCATTAGTCCATGTCATCATCACATCACCTCAACATTAACTAGTCTCCATGTCATATGGTTATCATTTAAGCATCTTTCCTTTGATGACATGGCGACAACCATATGATCTACCATGTGTCACCATCATGTGCATTTGGTCTATCTCAATCTAATTGGTTCCATGTGTTAGTCTATGATTCTTTTATCAGGTTCCATGTCATTATTGACATTAGCTTTTTGTACTACATGTTTAGGTGCTCAAAATTTTCTTAGTCCCCTTAGCCAACTGGGGCCCATAGTGAGCTTTGTGGCTTTTCAAAAACCTATGTCTTCAAGATATTTTAAAATATGTGTGGTTTAGCTTATGAATAATCAAATGTATCTTCATGCCTCCTGCTTGGCCAAAGAAAGGGATCAAAATCCTACAATAATGGACTGCTTAACCCAAGATTAGAAATCTCAAGTGGTTCTTACCCAACTCATTTGGACTCATTTAATTTATCAACCATGGACGTAGACTTGAAATGGTGTTTGCAAAATATATGCTTCAAACTTATCTCAACTTAAGAGTTACTCTAAGGGAATTCAAATGCTTAAGCTTCAAGCAATCTAAGCTAAAATTAAGAATCCAATCTTTTTTAACAAAGCATGAAAATACAACTAGGAATTACTTCAACTGCCTATGTTGCAGGAAAAATCCACTAATTATGTTATTAATGGCTACAAGAACAAAAGAGCCTACCTTAGTTCTATTAACTAAATGTAAATCCTATGCTAACTAATTGGTTCACTTCCTATGTTGGCCCCCATAGAGAAGTGAATTACAATAACTCAAATATGTAAACTTAAAACATTCCTTTTATTCATAAAAGTGATACAACATACATACTAATGAATAACAAGATTGTATTCAATACTCAACAACTTCTTCTATTGAAAAATAACTAAAAACTTAACATCTTGGAACATAGACTTCCAGTTATTTAAATACATAGGTTAGGAACAAAATCCCTAGATTTTAGGCTCATCAACTATCAAAGAAAACAATGGTATTGATTATTACAACTAGTTCATTAATTCTAGCACCAAAAAGAATAGTAATCGAGGAGCTCACGACCTCTAAATTTCCTTCGCTTGATGTTGGTTTAATAATGCAAGCAACTGCTTTGACTCCCACTTAGTCAAGTTCACCCAACTTTTATATCTACAAAATATTAGTGCCTCCAAGAAAATAACATACATCAAGACTTATTCAAATCATATTATCTAAATTATTTTATCCTATGTCACATTGCTACAAGAGAACTGCCCAACCTTACTAAGGAAGAGAAAGCATCATTCTTGCACTATTTTGTAATTAAATGACATATCTTTTCATAGCATATTCATTTCAATCTTCAAAAGTAATTACGCACACATTTGTCCAAAATCCTCATAAACATCATGTTCTTTAACATCAAAGTCTTTAGAAAGTTTGAGAATTAAATTGAAAATGCAATGACAAAATAGATTGTATTTTGGTCTCATCATTCCCTCCAACTAAAAATTTGACTTGCCCTCAAAGAAACATAAAAAATTTCACCCTTGTAGCCATTATAAAATTTAAAGCAATACTCTACCCTTTACCTCTTGTAGCAATGTTCCAATAAAAACCTTTATTCTCCTTGTACCTTTCCCATCTGCAAAGCTCTTCTGTCATATCAACTATCTCTAAATCTTGTTGATTAGCAAGAAATGGGGATAATACTAGTGGAGGCTGAAAATTTAAAGGGATCCAATAATTTTTCCTTTCTTCCCCCAAGTTGATATACCATAGTACTCACCGAGTAGCCATAATAAAATTCAATAGAGAATGAGGTTCTTTCTTCTAGAAGTCTTCATTCAATCCTATCCATTGTTATTGATTCCCCTGCTTTGCTACAGGGAGATCTATTTCTGCCATGGCTTTATATTCTTGATAGGTTGCATCCCTTAAAGGAGGGATAATCCAGCTTCTAGGTTTTGAGTAAGAAATTTTCATCCATTCATAGTACATAGTTCTGGCATCCTTGGCTTTAGGCATAATTCTAGCATCCTTGGCTTCAAGCCTGAGAAGAAGTGGAGTCTTATATTCTAATTCTCTAAACTGATGGGCCTCATGTTCTCTATTAATCTCTTTTTGGATCCAAGACATTAGTGCCCTGAGTTGAATATCACCCACATAAGGTAGAGGGTCCCAAAATTTGTTATTAAGAACTGCTAAATTATGTAAAAAGAGTTCAAAAAGTAAATTTTTGATAGCTACAAGGGCAGTATGGAAGGCTTGAAAGAATTCATGTGGATTATTCAATGTTAAACTCTTATCCTAAATTACACAGGTCATCTGATAACTGATAAATTGTTCTTTCAAAAAGAGAGCATAAATAGGGGAAGGAGAGTAACAATATATTAATTTAGGAATCATGGCAATGATCTTTGTAATTTTACCACTTAACTTCTCAATCTCCTCATCTTTTTCAGTCAAATCCTGGGTTTGATTGAAGATAGTTTTCTATAAGCTCTCTCTCTCTTTGTTCCATTCTTCCCTCTCCTAAATTAACTAATTAGATAATTGTTAAATAATTCTTAACAATGAAAAAGTGGAACCAAGGCTAAAAGTAACATGTGTCTCAGGTGAAGGATAATTAGGAATAGTTTGATGGGCTATGGATGCTAAAGCATCAAGTCCTTGTGAAAGAATTTTTTCAACAACAGTGTTAACTACATCAAAATTTATTCCAATATCCTCTTCATGAAATTTTTCTTTTTGAGGTGGAGGAGAATTTGGAACTCCAACAAATACACTATCTTCAATGTTTGAATCTATGGAAATGATGGGTGGCTGGTCAAAGGACATTCCTACTACTATAGGTACATGTTCTACACTTTCCCCTTTCTCAATGTTTTTCAATAACATCATTTTTGGATAGAGGGTTTGAAAACACACATCCTCATCGAGTTTTTAAAATGATTTTCCTCTTTGATTTCTATGCCTAAGAGGTACTTCTGCTACTTCTAAAGCTGCAGGAAGTTCTGAAGATATACCTTGTACCATTCCCTTTCATCTTTTTCTTATGAACCCTAGGAGTTGTAGGAGGGTCAACATTTGGGGAAATTTTAACTTTCATTTTTCCATTATTAGATTTTAGACCCAACCCAAAGGTAGAAGCTACGGGAGTACAAATTGAGATTTTCTATGACCTTCTGGGTCTAGTTGAGGAAGAGCCTGGTGCTAGGTTTTTAGGATTTTCCTAAGGTTTTGTTTCCTCCTCAACTTGCTCCATAGATTGCTAATAGGTTTTTGCACTTTGTTTTCAATTAAACCATCCCAAGATATCCCCAATCACTCCCTAAGGGATTTTTCTATGATAACCTTAATGAAACAATGGTGTGAAACATCCTTTGGGGTTCCTTTCTATACTATTGTAGCTCTTTTTAATAGAATGTGATACATAAAATGAGGAACATTCAAAAGGAAATCATCATGTCTTAGGCAACTCAAAAATTTGAAATGTGTGGCATGCAAATAGAATGTCTCCCCTCACAAGTAAAATATTTCACAACATAGATAGCACATTTGTTAAATGGTTGCGGTAAAGATGTGTGGACTGTACCTTGTTTCTGATCTATCTGAAGTCATGGGTCTTTATGCATTGTAAATTGAGATCTAGCTAATACTGCATCCAATGTATCTAAAAATTGTTCTCCTTCTAGTGGCGATTCCATTATACCTACTACAATTTTAGGTGAAAATAGAACCTTTACTGCTCTAAATATAGAAAAACCATCCCTAAACATTTGCAAGAATTTGAAGGCAAGCTCCTCAATCCATGCAAACAATTTGAACATGTAATTTTTCCACCTGCTAGCTTGAAATATAGGTAGGAAAACTAGGTCTCCCAACAATATTTGATGGTTAGATGGTTCTCTTCTCAACAAGCCACCCCCCATTGTTCCTCTGAAGTGATTATAGGAGTGATTTCAAAAAAAAATGGAAGAACTTGTAACAAGATAAGAAAACAACTGAAAGTACTTTTTAAATCAATTGACATTTTTAGCATTAAAGATCACTAAATTGTGCATTAAGTACATACTCACTAGTTTGCAAAAATGTGTGACATAAAGATAGTAGTCACATCACATTATTCTCTTTATTATGTGGTTGCATATAAAGAATAATGAACATTTAATAATCACAAAAAAAAAATGAATAAGAAAATAATACCCCTCCCCCCAACTAAATTAGGCAATAGCTCCTGCAATTCCTAATGATAAAGGTAACTAAAAATAGAACAACACATTAAGAAAAAGTTGAAACTTGAGTATGTGTATGGACCTATTGATTTGTGTTGTCATTTGATACTGTCATGCAAGTTGATGAAGGGTGAGGTGAGGTGGAAGATGAGAAAAATTAGAGTGAGGTGGAATTATTATGGAGAAAATACTTTCAAAAAGAAAATAGTTTATTTTAGTGAGAGAAATTATTTTAGAGAGAGGACAGCAGAAGAGCGAGAAACTCATCTATAGTTGCTGCAGGAATTGGAGGATCAAAAAGTGACTAGAATCATTGTAGGAACACCTCATGAATAGACGGTTTATGCTAAAGTTTTAAGTGGTGTCCATTAACAAGTAACTTGAAGTGAACAGGATCAATGGTAAAGAGTTGTACTGCACCATTATTGAACATAGAAATGATTTCATATGGTCCCAGCCAATGAGTTTGGAATTTTCCTAGAGTTTGTTGATAACAAGAATCATATAGGAGGGCCCAGTCTCCAACAGAAAACTTCTTGTCATGGATGAACTTATCATGCCATTTCTTTTGCTATTGTTGGATTATCTTTGTATTGTGAAGGGTAGATTTATGATATTCATCAAGGGCATTTAGTTGTAGTAACCTATCTTCTTGAGCTCTAGAAAGATCAACTTCTAGCTCTAAATTAGTTTTTAGAGTCTTCTGTTCAAATTTGATAAGCATGGAAGTAGATTTACCATAAAGTAATTCAAATGGGGTAAGTCTAGTTGTGCTCTTCCATGTAGTCTTGTAAGCCCAAATTACTTCAAGAAGCCTGGTAACCCAGTCCCTTTTGTGAATAGAAATTATTTTAGTGATGATGGCTTCAATTTCTCTATTTTTTAATTTCTACTTGACCATTAGCTTGATGATGGTATGGGGAAGATGTACCATGATGGATCATGTACTTCTTCATGAGTTCTGTAATCAGGTTTGATGTGAATTGAGCTCCTTGATCTGTGACAATTTCTCTGGGTACTCCAAATCTGGTGAATATGCATTCATATAGAAAATTTTCTACTTTGTGATCTCTTGCATGTGTCATAGCTTGTGTTTTAACCTGTTTAGTTGCATAATTAGTATATACTATGATATATGATTTTCCATGAGAAGAGGGCTCTATTGGACCAACAAAATCAATACCCCACTTGTCAAAAGGTGTGACTACCACTTGTGGTTGTAGGGGCATTTTCATTAGTTTTAGTGGGTCTTCCCATGCGTTGGCATTAATCACATTGTCTTATATACTTTGATGCATCTTTGTGAAGAGTAGGCTAGTAGTTGTTGGAATTAACAATTGGGAAGATTTACTTCTGAGAGCGAGGGTGAATCAGAAGTAACTAAATTTAACCTTTTCAAATCCTTTTAACTGATATCATCCACATACATTTAATTCAAATAATAAACATGAAATTAAAGACATGCATGAAAATAGACAACACACATATTTGGTAACCCAGAAACCCTCCAAAATGAGAAGGTAAAACTGGGGTGGGGATGACACCCATAAAATATCATGGTAGCAATGTGTAACTATTCAAGGTTATAATGTTTGACCACTTCCAATGGTCTGCACTATGAAAGGCATGTCCTATTAAAGACTTTATACTGTTAAAAGGGACTTGGTTAAAGGATTTCACTAGCCTGCTAAAGTAGGCCTGGTTAAAGGACTTTAGTACATTCACTTGGAATGCCACCCTATTAAAGGATTTAAAAATGGTTGCTAAGCCAACCTAAGTCCATAGGATTTCCATATCTAATACAATTGCTAGAAAGTATTAGAAACCCTTGACCTAATTACTTGCAATCCTCAATTGTTGATTAAAGATCCCTATTCTGCTCTAACTGATTTAATCCTTGCTTGATCTGATATATCACTCTTTGAGGTTCTAATACTTTTTTCTTGATCAACTAGATTGTGCAATGTTGCTATGTTCTCCACTAAGTCTTTTTACCATTTTACACTTCACTATAATTCACCCATACACATTTTTTCATATCCTCTATCTTGAGTAATGGGGCTTTGTTCTCCTTTTAAAGATTTTGAAGACTTAGGTTTAGGTATGAATCTATGATCAATATTAAATCTTAATTTCTCACTCAACTCTTGCATTTTTCTTATTGGTTGCATGCCTTCTCCATTTTTCTTATTGGTTGCATGTTGATTGCATAGGTAAAGCAAAAGATCCAATCTTATCTTCAAGATCCTTTGAGATTCATCCTATGTCAGCTCCAAAAATAGTTTACTTTTGAGTTTGTGAGGATACAAACTTGTATGTTGATTCTATGTTACTCGGCACTTACTAGTTTCTGATGCTTGGCACATATAGGAAAATTGGCTCACTTGGATCCTATAGTAATTCTATTTCACTCAGCATCTATATTGACTCGACATCTATACTTTTCTCAACACTTGAACTTTTCTTGGCACGTAAAGATTGCTTAGCACCTGAAGTTCACTCAGTACCTATTGAATTTTCTAGCTCGGTATACATTGTAACTTAGCTTCTGTATTATACTTGGCATCAACTGAAGAATTGGTTAAGTGTGTTGACACTCAATTGTCAAAACCAATCTGAGACTAACAATCTCCCCTTTTGACATGAGTGAAAAAAACACTTAACTAGGTATTATGAACATGATTTCTATGAGTATACTACACATTCTATTCAAAACTTTAAAACTTGTTCAAAATTGTGTATACCTCAAAATCTTGTAACTCCCCCTAAGCTAATGTACCATTTCCATTCCTATAACCAAAATTCTTTTGTTGAATGTGTCTCATGTTCATGTATCTGGTACTCTTTGCCTTGTCTACCTTTGTCTCTATATCTGTGTGTATTTTGTTTATGCTTCTTGTACTTTGTATATGTGCCCCTTTCACATCTTCGAGTAGTTTTGTATCCTTTTGGCTTTGTTACTTCCTCAAAATGTGAATTTTAATATCTAAATATCTCCCCATTCCTATTAGATGTAATAATGAATTATGTCCCCCATGAATATATTCTCCCCCTTTTTTGACACTTATATCAAAGGATCCTAAGAATGAATAGAATACTTAGCCAAAAAAAATTTATTTACCTCCATAATCATCTTGAGAGAAGCATCCCAATTATCTAAAGAAATTTTCAATGACTTGTGTTGGATGGCTATCTCTGCTACAAGATATACAAGGCCTTCTAGAGTAGAAAGATTAGGATCCTTTTTTAGAAAATTTTCTGCATAGGCTTGTTCCTTATGGAGTACTTCCAGATGTGGGGTAATGGAAGATTCAATTTGCATCAATTTGGCCTTGATATTGGCCTCTTCTGCTATCAATACAAATAACTCTTTTTGTGTGTGAAGCATAGCTACAAAATTCTTCTCACTCTGAGTTGGATCTTTGGGTACTCAAGTGCTAGAAATCTTTAGATTTCATTCCAAGCTCAGTATCCTTTGGCTAGTTTCCTATGTAAAATAGGATGAATCACACAACTTGGTGTACAATGAGAATACATTCCCAAGTATTTTTTTTTCCTTTTCAATCTTCTTAGCCAATTAAACTTGTGAAAGTGCTATTTCACTTGATATTATCTCATTCACTTTCACCTAAAATTTGTTTTCTGACCATTTTAATAATTTAACATTAGTTTTTAGGTCTTCATTTTGTACCTAGTCCACAATGTTTGACAATTGCTCCATGATGGGCTAGGTTTCATCAAGTACTTGCAAGCTAAATACATCAAGAAATATTTCTTTGATTTCTACCAGTGCTTTCTTTTGCCTATACTCATTTTTTAGTATCTCTTGTCTCTTCCTCCTCTCTAGTGCCTCTTGCACTTCATTTATCTATTGTAGATTCATAGTTCTTGAGTGATAACTGGGTATGACTATTTCTTCATCAAGTACAGGGTCTCCATAGTGAAGTACCCTTGCAACCTTGGTGGAGCTCAAGCCTAGTGCTTAGATCTACAATGGTACTGCATCAATGCTAGGATTCTTATTAGGAGTCCCTAAGGTAGGCAAGTTCACCAATGTTTGTATAGCTTCCTGCTCCTTAGGGGTTTTCTCCTCTTCCTTCTCCTCTTCTCTACTGCCTTGATCAATAATAATAATTTGAGGAGGTGCACCTTGACTTTGTGCAGTAGGAACATATTGTCCTATTTGTTCCCTTGCTTGCTCCTTGGCAGTTGTTGTGACTGTACTATCAACCTTAGCAATTATGTCTTATTCTTCTTGCTCTTTGGGTTGATTTTTTGTAGCTATGTGAGGTTGTGTAGATTTTTCTTGTGTACTTTCTTTCTCCCTTGTTATCTCTACTACAACTTTTTGTAGTTCATCCACATTCACCAAAACTAGATTTGTACAAAGTTGTGCCTATAATGTAGATTGGTGAAGGATCTTTTTGATATCGTCTATAGTTAAAGGATTGATGTTTTGAGCTAAAGTGTTAGGAACAACCTTTACAATTATTTTTTCTACAAGTGTTGTATGTGGAGGACTTGGTGGTAGTAGTTGGGTGTCTTGGACACTCTGTTCTTCCTACTATTCCTCATTTGTTGCCTCTCTACCATGTGTCTTCTCCACTATCTTCTCTTCTATCTCTTTTTCCTCTTCCTCATATTTTTCTTTTTCTCCTTCCTCATCTTTCTCTTTTTCTCCTTTTTCTTCATCATTTCTACCTTCAAATGGGTCTTCCTGCCCTTCTTTTATAGTTTTCAATCCATATATTAATTTCCACATTTGTGTGGACTTTTGGACAACATTTTCTATTTGGTTCTACAAAATTTTGAAGGTTCTATATTTAGGTGCAAATTTTCTCCCATGCTTTTTACTAGCCTTTGTTATTTGACCTTTAGTAAGGTCTGGCATTACATGAGCCAATGTAGACTACCCTATTTCTTTCTCCATTTTGAGACAATAATATCATTTATTCTCAACAAATGAGCTTAGCTCCTTAGGCATTGAGTTATCTAGTTCAAGTGGGGTGGTCTTGAACTTAGCCATCATAGTGTAGATGGACTCTTCCACTATGTTCTATTGTTCCTTTGAAAACTTATTGAAATCTATGGTCTTTAAACTAATTAAATCAGCATTATCTCTAATATTATTACAAATACTTTCCAATTTAGATGTGGTAGAATGGCTTACCAATTTGAATTGATCTTCATCAAACTATATCCTTTCCTCGTCTGATTCAAGAGGTAAAACATATCTTCTCCTTTTCTTTTTCTCTATAGGTCCTTCCTATTCTATTTCCTTTTTTTTTCCTTTTTCTTTTGCTACCTGAGTTGTAGCCCTAGTATTTTCCCTTGTAGTTGGCTTTGATGGGCTTGGCTTTGTAGGTTTCTTCTTCTTTCCTTTTGGCTGGGCAACTAGTTGTTTTTGAGCTTTTCTTTTCTTTGCCTCAGCCTTAGGTGCTTCTTGCTCAGCACCTTCCTCCTTGTTTGCATCTTCTCCCATACCTTGGGTCAAGGCAAGTGGCCCCTAATCTTGTTCTTCTTCACCAGCCTCAGCATCTTCACCTTCTTCCTCTGCTTCTTCTATAGTATCTTCCCCAAATTTGGCTTTTAGTTTCTTAACAAGCTTATCCCTCTTTTTTAGAGTGGAGGCAGTCTTAAAGTCCATATCCACTTTTGATTTGGCCACATCATAAGTCACAAAATGTGGTACATCCTTGTCTATTTCCTCTGCCAATAATAAAGTTATTGTTTCCGATGCTTCATCTATGTTAATTTCATACCCAAGAGGTCTTAACCATCTCACTCTTGGTATGGCAGCTTGAATGTATGTATAGTCTATATCTATAAGAAAACATACATCATTTACATATTTTTTTACAAAGGAAACTAGAATTCTAAGCCTTTGTTTCATTGTCTTCTTAAAGTCCTCAAAATAGCTAGAATTATGTTTCAAAATTAGCTCCCATCTACTCTATGTATTCATCGACTTGAGCTATAATAGATCTATTAGTTTTCCATCCCACTTTACCAAAAGAAAGGAATTCATTCTGAACATAAAAGAATATACATATCAAAATGGAACCAAATTTACATTGGGCTCCTTTGGTTCTTCTGATAGCTACTAGATTCTCATTTATCTATTGCAGTTGTAGCTGTATAAGATCATAGGTATGATCTTTCTTCACCAATTTGTAGCCTATGTCCACTACAATGCAAGGCACACTGTTGAGTATATTGGATTGGTAGAATTTATGTGCTATAACCCTAACAAAAAATCAACAAGAGGGTCTTGGATGCTATCAATTTTCATCCCTCTCTTATTCCACTTTGCACCAGTATTCTTCTTCATTGCCTCCTTAGAATCACTCCTAAGGGTCCTCGGTTGATCTAGGGTTGGGTACCCTCAATTCTCTTTGTGATTTTTATAGGGCCATCCTCCAACCATAAGCTACCATCATGCATTATGCTCAGCACTAGCCTAATCCATTCAGTCTTGAAAATGGTGGGGAATTCGGGCTCGCGTTAAACCCTTATTTTCAACAATTTTGTACTCTTCTTTCAACACTCCATTTTCACACAATTTCTCATATGCCTCCCTCATCTCCATATCACCTATGGCTCCAATCTTGTAATTATAGAATTTCCTAACATCTTGAACTATTACAACCTTAGGGGGTATGATGGATAGGGCTCTAGTTTGGTCATTCTTATATGCAACCTCTGGTATTGGATTAAAATTGGGTTGTTTGACCTCATTGGATACTAGTTGGACTTCAAAAGGTTCCTTCTCCTAAGTTTTCTTAGAGCTGGAAACCATTTTTGCAATTCTAGGGTTTGATCTCAAAGAAAACACAAAACTATGTAGCTTGACACAGACGTAAATACCTCGAGATCGATGAAATCCAACTAAAATGTTATTGAAATCTTCTTATACACTGGATTCTTTGCTCTAGATTTGCTCTACACTCTTGCTTCTCTTTTCTCTTCATTTGCAATGAGGAAAAATGATTGAAAATATGATAATATACCCCTTTTTTATTCCATTTAATGCTCAATGCATTTACAGTTGTCCACTCAGCTTTTCAAGGATTCTACATTACTCATCTTCCATTGTCTTTTCACCACCCAGCTTCCACAAGAGTATTCTTTACTCTACTTCTATTGAGATTTCTTCTTCACTTGGCTTCTTCTACCAACTTGGATCCTATAATCAACTCAGCTTGTACTGGATTTTATTTGGCATTTGAGGGCAACTCGACAACACTTGTGAAATCTTGAATTTTAACTTTGCATCTTTTTTCATGCTAATCTATTCTTTTTTAGTACTTTCTTGTCTAGGAACTGATCTATGATAAAAAAATTTAAATCAATCCCTTATGCCTTCTCTTGCTTAGTTTGATGAAGTGTGACCACTTGACCTATTATATGAAGTGATCCCTTCATTTGATGTGCTACACTCATCTTTCTTCTTCCATGTCTTATTCATTTCTCCTTTAATATGTTCAACATCTACCTTCTCTTTACCTTTGTCATTCTTTGAGTTCGGTGTCTTTGAATTTGTTGGGTAGTTCCTACTGATACGACTAGTCTTCAAGCAACTGAAACATGTGGTTTGATTCAACCATCTACTATACTTACCTCTGAAATGTGTCCTTATGCAATTTTCAAGAATGTGTCCATATTCCTGATAGTAATGATAGCTATACCTAGTGTTGTACTCCCAATTGTAGTGATTTCCATGGTTACCTTCCCTTGTTGCCTAATTTGGTGTCCACATAGGCTTTGATCTACACTCAAAAGCTCTATGTCCATACTTCTTGCAATTGTAGCAGTGACCTTCAAATTTTGATGTTCTGATGGTCCTAGTCCTACAGTTGTGTGCTTGATGTCCTTGCTTTTTGCACTTATGAAAATGACTTGCATTCTTAGTTTTATTATGTTGATGGGTATTTTTACTCTTGCATATATTAGAGGTATGTCCCTTTTTACCATAGAAATGACAAGTAGGTTTAGTGTTCTTACCTTTGTTACTCCTTTCTTCTACAGTCTTGGATGACTCTCTTTGTTCAATGCTAATGTATCCTAGTCCTGAAGTATCATTGCTAGCCCTGATTGATTTAAGTAGCTTCTCAAAGTACTTGATGGCCTCCTTAGGTTTGTTGAAACTCCCTGCAATCTCCTTCTCTCTTTTTAATTCATTTTGTAGTTGTTCATTTTGCATCTTTAGCATAGATATCTCAATGTCCTTGACATTTAGTTCATGATGTGCATTCATCATCTGACTTAGGGTGTCTATCTACATGTTTAAAATGCTTGCTAGCTCAATTGACTTTTCTTCCAATCTGTTGGCAAGGTTTCTCTTATCTTCTTCTAGCATACCCTTGTCTTCAATGGCTCTTTTCTCCTATTCAACCACTTCAAAAAGCATCATGGCTTGTGATTCTTGTTCAAGCTTGAGTATTCTGATTTATTCTACTTGAGCTCTATTCTTCTCCATTAGGTCTACTATTTCTACATCAAATTCTTTGGAATCTCCATTTGAAAATAGATTTGAGATGTCAATCTCCTTGTAATGTGTGTCATTCTCAACTATGGCAATCTCTCTTCTTCTCTTTAAGGATTTTCTTAGTTCTCCTCTAGCTTCTTCCAGTGCATGTAAAGCAAGTTGTATATCAATTGCTTGATTCTCTATGATCTTCCCAAGTTTGTAGACTTCCATTTCTAGATCTTTTCTCCAAGTTGTAAGGCTCCTTCTTAGAAGAACTTTGCTCTGATACTAATTGTTGGAATTAACAATTGGGAAGATTTACTTTTGAGGGGTGGGTGAATCAAAAGTAACTAAATTTAACCTTTTCAAATCTGTTTAACTGATATCATGTGCATGCATTTAATTCAAATAATAAACATGAAAGTAAAGACATGCATGAAAATAGACAATGCACAAATTTGGTAACCCAAAAACCCTCCAAAATGAGAAGGTAAAATTGGGGTGTGTAGTGCCTGCCCCTAAGTCGAATTTCTGTCATCTTTGCCAAACTCTTTTAGGCCAATTTTATGTTTGATGATTAGTATTATTATTTTAGAGATTATCAAATGTTGTTTTACACTCAGTTTATTATATGATGAGATTACTTGGTACTCTATATTTCATGCATGTATGATGATTATTCAATGTTTTCAGTTATCGATAATGATTAGTTAGATGGTTTATTATCACATGTGCTTTCTTATGGATACTTACCCCATACTGCATGTGTATGGTGCACGTGTTTGTTTTCTTTATGAATGGTGTTTTTGATGTGGTTAAGGAAGGGAGTCGTAGTCACCTGCTAGTCAAGATCTACACGATGCACCACTTCCTGCCATTTTCTGTTTAGCTTAGAATATTGTGTTTGTACATGCATGGATTTTATGCAGGTTGCAAGTACTGGGTATCGACTTCCCTGAATTGCCAGGATGAGCATACCCTATCGCATTATCTCAATGGTAAGAGAGGGGAGATGAACTCTTACGTCCAAATCCTAAACCCTTTAGCCAATTGTCTTAATTGATAATTAGGACAAGTATCTAAGTTAAGTACCCTCTGAATGCATCAAATGATGTAATTTCGTGATTATAACCCTTTTGTTTGATTTAGTATGTGTTTTTCTATGATGGGTTTTCGTATGTTGCCTTATGAGTCCTTGATGTATTTTCTATTACTTAAGTCTAATTAAAAAGATTAATTAATGATTTAATTTAATAGAAAATTATTAAGATATTTTAGTATTTAATTATATTTAATTAATTAAGAAATTAATTAAATAAAAAGAATTTAATTTGGAGATAAAAGTTTAAGGATAATTTAGAACATGATAATATTTATTTAATTTAATAATAATATATTTAGAGTTCATTTTTAAATAAATGCTAAATATTATTGTTATTTAAATTGATTAAATATGTTATCAATTAAGTTTCTAAAATAAATTAAAAGTTGAAAGATATTAAATTATTAAAGGTTTCTAGATCGCATGATCTAAGCATGAGTTTAAATATGAGAAATTAATTAAAAGATAAAATAATAAAAAATAATAATGTTATTTTAATTTCATAAAGTGCACATGAGATTAAAGTAATTAATTAATTTAAAATAGAAGTCAAGTGGAATATTAAATAAAGTTATTTAATAATTCAACTTAATGTGCATGAAAAGATGAATGCAAAATAAAATAAAAGATAATAAAAGTTAATTTTTGAATTAACTCAGTTGAGCAAAGAGTCTTCTCGAGTGAACGCACAATTAGTGCCCCGATTTGAGGAGAAAACTCCTTATCACAACGTTGGGGGTTCATTTTTTGGGGGACATGAATTTTGGAGACAGGAATTTTGGAGAAAAATTTTGGAAGCAAATTTCAAAAGGAGAATTCTAGGAAAGATTTCCAGAAGAAAGCTATTGAAGAGGAGCAAGTTCTCTTACAGTTCTCGGGTATTGTGTATTAGCATCAGGTCCAAGTAGGGTCTGGTATTTTGACCCCTAAATGATTTAAGAAATTTAATATGTTCTGTCTACTTCGTGATTGTAAGAACTTGTCTTCTCAAATGTGTGAATTCTTCGTTCTAGATCTTTTGCTATTCGATTTCATCTATAAATCCAGATTGGAAAATTATTTAGAAAACCTCGTTCGTAGGTAAAAAGGGAATTTGGGTTGAATTAAAATGAGATTGAGAAATTTAAGTTTGGAAAAATGTTTGATTTTGGAAATAAAAATTCTAAATTGAAAATTCGAATGGTTCAATTTATCTTTTCTATCAGATTAAAAATGTAAATTATTTATTAAAAATAATAATAATGAAATATACATATATCTGTGCTTATGAGGGGGAAGAGAATTGTTTAAAATTATTATTATTAAATTAAATATATTTAAAAATAATAATAATAATAAAAATAACATGTGTAAAATTATGGCAATTTATTGAAAGAGAAATTGTTTATTTTAAATCTTTGTTAAAAAAAATAAATAAATATATATGAATAATAATAAATAAATAAAATTATTAAATAAAACTTAAGTTATATACTTAAGCGAAACTTTTTTAAAAATATATATATATTTAAAAATAAAACAAAATATTAAATATGTTTTGGGGCAGGGAAATTAACCCGACCCCACTTACCTTTCTATGGCAGCTATTAACGTGTGGGGCCGCCTGCGATTTTAAATTGCACAGCTTCCTTCAAAATGGGCGACTGTATTGACAGCGCCATCATTAATTACAAGCCCTCAGTAAATTTTTTGCTAAGTTTTATACAAATTGTTAATTATAAAGTTTTTAAGTTATATGTGATTTAGTTTATATCAAATTTATTTATTATTATACATGTTAATCTTATGCCATTTAATGTATATTAAATATTTAAAAAGGCTTTTAAATTATGAGATGTTAATAAATAATTTTGGATATTATATTGAACTAATAGTTGTTTAATAATGATATATTTAAATGAACAATTATTATTAATGGTTTAATTAAGTAACTTAAATCTTAATCAAGTATTAACTAAGTTGTTATTAAGAGGATATGGGATTATTTTTTATTTAATAGTCAATTATTATTATTTAGTAATTTAATAAATGATTATTATTACTTTTAAGTCATGATATGATTTTCTAATATTAAGAACGAGAATGGGGTTAATTGCTAGGGTAAATGGTGAATTTTATTTACTCGAAAACTTATACTAAAATCAAAAACTGAAATCTCACATTAATTCAATGATATATTATCAATCAATCTGAACTGGGAAACTTATCTACTTGAAATATATATTAAACTGGAAACTTAAACCTTACTATTTAACTCTACTACGTGTTTGTTCAAATCAAACCAAGCTATGAGACTGTGATGTTTTCTATGGGTATTGTCTATGTTTTTGGGGTGTTGGTGGTTTTTTTAGTATTGACCAATTCTAGGTTGTTACCAGAGGTTCGGGGTTATGCGTTTGTGATGTCATGCTGATTTGTTCTCGATCTTTCTAAACTCAACCATGGTGATGTGTGATATACTCTATGATGGATGTTTTTACTGGTTGTTATTGCTTTCTAGTTTCCTTGTGTGAGACTGAGGTGTATGTATTTGAGTTACTTGACTTAACCATTTTTGAGTCATCGATCAGTTTTGTGTTCTATTATTGGGATTCTTTCTGGTTGCTCATTGGAGAACCATGGGATATTGTGATTTATCATTAATGCCTTTAGATGCTGATAGAGATTTGTTGTGATCATTATGATTATTATTTGAGGTTATTAAGTTGCTCATGGAGAACTGATGTGATGATTATGGATTATATTTATGATGTTTTCAGTCGCTTGTATAGGACTGAGGTGATTTTATTATGATTCTTGATTTTGTGATTTCATGAACCTAGGGTATGTTATCTATGTGTAGTGTCGGGAAGTGGCTTGCAATGAGGGACGAGAGACCTGAAGTGGCTTTGGGCATGACTCATTGTAAGTTGTTTGTTTTAATAAGTGAAAACATCTCACCTAAATACTGACTTAAATGAACCTAATAAGATAACTATATGTTCTCTCCCATGCCTTGAGTGCTAGTACAGACTAGGATGGGGTAGAGAGAATGCTTGGTTACGACCTTGCATTCCATAGTAGGCCTCGTCAGTACGAGAGGATACTAGTGGTCGCAGGATCGCAAGGGACCCAGGATTCCTAAGGGATTGCTTGGGTAACTTTCGACGTGACTTTTGCGATGACACTTTCTCGCTTGCATAGTAGGTTTCCTACATGTCTGTGTGGTGCCTCTAGGTCTAGATGTCGATCTATGTGTTGAAACCTTTGAGTTAGTATACTTTTAGGATTTCTTAGACTTAGAGAGTACTTGTGATTATGTGATTTGATATCCTATTTGGGACTTGAGACTATCTCCTCAGCGCAGTGGGAGTGGACCATTTAGGTTCAACATGGTCGGGTGGTAGTGCTTTTACTCTTACCATTGAGATCTGTCCGTAGTCGTCATGGTTGGAGCTTTCTTGGTTGGCATTTACCTTCACTATGTTCTTGGATTATTATGATGGATGGTTAGATTTTATGATAGATATTTTATCATTATGGATGTATGCTTGTATCATGTATGGTGAATGGTTTCATATATTTTTACTGTACTTTGTATCATGGATTCATGGAGTTTGATGCATTTCTATTTTTACATATGTATATTCTTTTAAGCCTTTCATACCCTGTGACATGTACAATGGATGATTGTGCATTTTGAATTAATTTTCCAAGAGGCATTCGGAACAAATGTATATTGTGGACATTGGACTTTTTTATTATTCTTTCATGTGGATGTGGTAGTTGTTAGACTTAGAATTAATTAAATTTAAAAGTGACTCAATGTCTTGGGATTCTTAAGGAATGTAACCTGTTATGTATGTTTTTTGATGATTACATGTTATTGCTTCTGCTACTATGTGTTTGATGTGTATGTTATACATTCTTACTTTTAAAAAAAAATGTTTAGCAAACTTAGTATAACTTTAGGTTAATTCTTTTGGATCCCTTGGCGGGGCGTTATAGGGTGGGGATGACACCCACAAAATGTCACTACAGTAATGTATAATTGTTCAAGGTTACAATGTTTGACCACTTCCAATGGTCTACCCTATGAAAGGCATGTCTCATTAAAGACTTTACACTCTGTTAAAAGTGACCTAGTTAAAGGATTTCACTACCCTACTAAAAGTAGGCTTGGTTAAAGGACTTTAGTACATTCAATTGGAATGTCACCTTGTTAAAGGATTTACAAATGGCTACTAAGCCAACCTAAGTCCATAGGATTTCCATATCTAATACAATTACTAGAATGTATTAGAAAGCCTTGACCTAATTACTTGTAATCCTCAATTGCTGATTACAAATCCTTGTTCTACTATGACTGATCTAATCCTTACTTGATCTGATATATCACTCTTTGAGGTTATAATACTCTATTCTTGATCAACTGGATTGTGCAATGCTACTCTATTCTCCACTAAGTCTTTTTACCCTTCTCCACTTCACTATAATTCACCCATACACATTTTTTCATATCCTCTATCTCACATAATGGGGCTTTGTTCTCCTTTTAAAGATTTTGAAGACTTAGGGTTAGGTATGAATCTATGATCAATATTAAATCTTCATTTCCCACTCAACTCTTGCATTTTTCTTATTGGTTGCATGCCTTCTCCATTTTTCTTATTGGTTGCATGTTGATTGCATAGGTAATGCAAAAGATTACATCTTATCTTGAAGATCCTTCAAGATTCATCCTATGTCAGCTCCAAAAATGGTTTACATCTGAATTTGTGAGGATACAAACTTGTATGTTGATTCTATGTTACTTGGCACCTACTAGTTGTTGATGCTCAACACATATAGGAAAATTGGCTCACTTGGCTCCTATAGTAATTCTATTTCACTCAACATCTATATTGACTCGGCATCTATACTTTTCTTGGAACTTGAACTTTTCTTGACACCTAAAGACTGCTCAGGACCTGAAGTTCACTCGGCACCCATTCAATTTTCTATCTCGGCATACATTGTAGCTTAGCTTTTGTATTATACTCAACATCAACTAAAGAATTGATTAAGTGTGTTGACACTCAATTTTCAAAATGAATCTTAGACTAACAGTAGTATCCAGTTGTTAAAATCTTATAGGCTATTCTTTTTGTTGCAAAATGACCCCCACATTGTTCATCATGGCATGCCCATAGGATCTCATAAGTTTCATCTTCCCTTACACATCGGTTGGTTACTTGATTTGGTCTAGTGTAGAACATCAATCTAACTATCCATGAGAAATTGAAACTCTTTTCTGCCAGGAGATGGCACTGGTTGGGTGAAAAGTGTGGTGGTATTGTTCCTATAGCAAGGTAATTTGCTATATCTATGAACCATGGGTTATAACTTTTGATTGAAAATAAATGCTCATCAGGAAAGCTATCATCTATGGCTAGAGGATCATTAGGTACTTGAATTTGTGATAGAAAATTTGCTACTACATTGGCTCAGCCTAGTATATCTATTATCATCACATTAAACTCCTACATGAGGAGTATCCAATGTGCTAATATACCATAAATAGCAAGTTTATTCATCAAATATTTTACAGTAGAGTGGTCAGTGTAGAAAAAAACCTCATAGCTTTTAATATAATGCCAAAATTTATTAAGTGCATGCGTAATAGCAAGTAATTCTTTTTTAGTGATAGTATAGTTTAGCTCAATACGTTGCAAATTTTTACTATTATAGTAAATGGCATGCTTAATAGTACCTTCTTTTTGTCCAAGAACTAATCCTAAAGTAGTGTTAGATGCATCAGTATGAATGTGGAAGGGTAGCTTCCAATCAGGTCCTCTAAGAATAGGTGTTATTGTTAAAACATCCTTTGATTGTTGGAATGTTGCTTCACATTCTTGTGTCCACTCAAATTTAACTTGCTTCTTAAGTAAGTTATACAAAGGAGCAACAAGCTTACTGAAATCTTTGATAAACCTCCTATAGTATCTGGCATGTCCAAGAAAGCTTCTGACATCTATTTTCTTGGTTAGCATTGGTAGATTAGTTATTATAGCAATCTTTGCAGGATCCACTTGAATTCTGAAAAAGGAAAGGTAGTGCCCAAGAACAACTCCTTCTTCCATCATGAAATAACACTTCTCATTATTAAGAGAAAGGTTGTATTCTTGACACCTTTTTAATACCTTCTCCAAGTTAGCATGGGCTTGCTCAAATATGTCACCATAAGTGGTGAAATCATCCATATAGATTTCAACACAATCTGCAACTATGTCAGAAAATATGCTAAGTATTTCTCACTAAAAAGTTGCAGGTGCATTGCATAAACCAAATGGTAAGATAGAGTAACCAAATGTTACCCTTGGATAGGTGAATGTTGTCTTATCCTGATCTTCTAGAGAGATCTGGATTTGGTTATAGCCACTAAAACCATCTAGAAATGAGAAATACCTTTTTCATGCTAAGTTATCCAGTACTTGATCAATGAATGGAAAAGGGAAGTGATCCTTTTTAGTGGCTTTATTAAGCTCTTTGCACTCAACACATACTCTCCATTTCCCCCCTTTTTTTGGAAGGTGATACTCATTGGCTATTAGAAATAGGATAAATAAATCTAGCATTAAAATTTTTTTGTAACTCTTCTTTGACAATATCTTTTAATGTTGGGTTTACCCTCCTCTGAGGTTGTCTTACTGGCTTACACATTGAGTTGATGAATATTATATGTGTACAAAAACTAGGATCTAAACCATTCATGCCAGTATAATCCCATAAAAAGGCTTGTTGACTATTTTGCAACAATTTAATGATACTTATCATCTAAGATGTAGTAAGTTCATTATTAATATTCAGTTCTTTTCTTGCAACAATCTCTACTTTCTTCACTTTATCCATCATTAAGACCTTTTCTATTAATGGAGATTGAATTTCATGGGGTAATATGTGTGAAGGTAATCGAGTGTTGTAGGAGATTGAGGTGCATCACATCTAGGCAATACAGTTTGTAAGGAGCCGAGAGGATTTTTAGAGGTAGACTCCACAACATCATACTAATTATTAAGGATTGTTGCTAATATATCATCTTCTTCCTGGGACACAAAAAATGGGTTTCTTTCTAGCATCATGAGTTGTTGAACAGAATTAACTTCTGGGGGATCATCACCAAAGTCTAGCCAAGAAACTTGGTCAAGATCTAGTTGAGGTTGTGTAGGAGAGTACAAGGTTAACTTCTTAGTGTTGGTACCATCTAATATTGTCCTTTTTCCTAAGCAACACACAATGCATGCATCTATAGTGGCCAGCCAAAGTCTTCCTAAGATTAATGGTTATCCTTCAAGGGTACCTCTTGGTGATAGCACAACAAAGTCTAAAGGAAAATCTAGGGAATCCAAGGTTACAATGATATCTTCTATCATACAATCATGTTTGACAGTTGAATTGTCTACTAACTAGAGTATTGTAGGTGTATCCCTTAATCCAATAATGCTAAGTCTTAACAAGACTTCTCTGGTCATGACATTGATTGACGCTCCTAAATCAATCAAAACATTTTGAATTTGGATGTCATTTATATGTATGGTAATAATAGGACTTCTTGGATTAGAATATTTAGGCATCAAGGCTTTGCTGAACATTAGATCAGAAAGTTGTCCCAACACATGGGCAGTAGGAGGATCCTTTTTCTTTCTAGAATACTTCTTGGCACATACTTCTTTTAAATTTGTATCGTAAAGGGGAATCTCCTTAAGCTCATCCAATAAGGAAATCTATATAGTCATTTGCTTAAGCTAGTCTAGGAGATCAATTGTTGTAGGGTTTGATTTGGATGGAGCTATAGGAACTAACCTTTGTGGAAATGGAGGAGTGGATGCTTGAACAGATGGGGAAATTGGGACATCAATTGGTTGACTTACTAGACCATTTTTAGTATCAATAACCTGAGTTATAATAGGTCCTTTAGGTGTAGACAACTTGGTTCTAGACCTGAGATGAATATCATTGACCTCCAAAGAGTAAGCTTGCTACTTATTGTTGGGATTTGGTGTAGGCTGAGCAGAAAGTTATGGTTGCTTATGTGGGCTAGTATTAGCTATAGAAGGTAGAGGCATTAGGGATTGTTGTTGAGGTGGAGGCATCAAGGCTTATTGCTGAGGTGATTGGCTAGGCCCCACTGAGGTGGTTGTTGTCAATTCCCTTGATATAGAGGTTGTTGTTTCAAGCCCTACTAAGGATACTAGTTGTTTTGTTGAGGCCATTGAGTATTTTTTTGGGGATACTAAGGTGGTTGATGATATGCTTGATTATACTGAGGTTGCTAGTTGGGCCAATTATTATTCCAATTCTATCCTTGAGGGACAAAATTTGGGGGAATATTGCCTTGCTACTGATTAATATTATAACCAAAATTATTTAGAGGGTCTTTAGGAATACCTTATCTCTAACCCCATCATCACCTTTGAGCAACATAAATTACTTCTCTTGTATCCTCATCAATTTCTTTAAACTCAGTGGGCATTGGTTGTGCATTTACTATTGCAATGGTCTTGCATGTGCAGTTCTTCTTTCTTTCTCTACAACAAGAGCAAAATTCAGTCAGCATGGCATTAGCTTCATCCTTTTTCTTTTGAGCTTGCATGGTATCCAATTTAGTAACAACATCATTAATGATATTTTTCTTGAAGTCATATAGAAAATTAGATAACTCCATCTTTGACACTCTTGACCCACCATTGGTCTTATGTGGTAGGCTCCTCAATCCTCTACCTTTCTTCATAGTAGCTCTTGAATAGTTCTAACATATCTCCTTGATTTCATTCCAATTTTTTTGTTTAACATCTCCCCCAGCCATTAGATTCAATGCTTCCATGCTTTCTTTTTGCACACCTCTCAAAAAAAGATGTTTTTTGGATTCTTCATCTAGGTTATGCTATGTATTTCTCTACACATTAAACAAGAATATGCAAACATAATCTTCCAAAGTTTCACCCTCCTTTTGTGAAATTTTAAAAATTTCATCCCCCTTCATATCTTGACCTCTACAATATTCTTTATATTTTTGAAGAAACAAATTACTCATTTTAGACCAGTTTGCTACAGTATTTGCACCCAACCCCATAAACCATCGAAGAGCATCATCCTTCAGAGTAGAGGGAAATAATTTCAACTTATGGCCATCAGTTTTGTAGTCATAACTCCTAAAAAGGATTTCAAAATCAAAGATAAAGTTTTTAGGGTCTTTTGTAATAAGGTCATAAAATTTTGGAAGTGCAATAGTAGGTATGTTCTTCAAATTTTGGTTCTCGTGCTGAGGTGGAATAGGAAAAGGAAAGGTAGTCATAGCCATTCTTGGAGGAAGAGGTGGTGCTTGATAGATAACAATGGCTAGTGGATTATCTTGATATTTAGGTTCATCAAAAAGTTCATTTAAGTGGAGTGATTCTTCTGATTCAACATCAATTTCAGCAAATAGATTTTCAAAGAGTTCATCTTCATCGTTCTCTCTTTAGGGTTCATCTATCTCAGGTTGAGGATCATTAAATGGATCTTCCCAATTATAATGAGGAAGGAATCTCCCTAAGTGATCTCTTCTTCTATGCATAATATGCTTCTTTATTACTAAACTCTATTCTATAAGGAATAGAAATACAACTAGAAAGACTAGTTTGAATTAACACCATCCCTAGCAATGGTGCTATAAATGCTTGGCCAAAGAAAGGGATCAAAATTGTATAGCAATGAACTACTTAACCCAAGATTGGACATCTCAAGTGGTTCTTACCCAACTCATTTGGACTCATTTAATTTATCAACCACGGACATAGACTTGAAATGGTGTTTGCAAAATATATGCTTCAAACATATCTCATCTTAAGAACTACTCTAAGGGAATTCAAATGCTTAAGATACAAGAAATCTAAGCTAAAACTGAGAATCAAATTTCTATTTTAATAAAGCATGAAAATATAGCTGGGAATTACTTCAATTGCCTATGTTGTAGGAATAGTCCGCTACTTCTGTTATTAATGGTTGTAGGAACAACAAAGCCTACCTTAGTTCTATTAACTGAATGTAAATCCTATGCTAACTAATTAGTTCACTTCTTGTGTGGGCCCCCACAGAGAAGTGAAGTATAATAACTCAGAGATGAAAAGTTAAAACATTCCTTTTATTCATAATAGTGATACAACATACATACTGATGAATAACAAGATTGTATTCAGTACTCAGCAACTTCTTCTATTGAAAAATAACTAAAAACTTAACATCTTGGAACACAAAATTTTAGTTATTTAAATATACGGACTAGGAAAAAATCCCCAAATTTTAGGCTCATCAACTATCAAAGCAAATAATGGTATTTATTATTACAATTGGCTCATTAATTCTAGCACCAAAAAGAATAGTAATCAAGGAGCTCACGACCCCTTAATTTCCTCTGCTTCATGATGGTCTAATAATGCAAGCAACTGTTTTGACTCCTGCTTGGTCAAGTGGACCCTGCTTTTATATCTACAAAATATTAGTGCCTCCAAGACAATAACAACATCAAGATTTATTGAAAACATGTTATCTAAATTAGTTTATCCTATGTCACATTGCTACAAGAGAACTACCCAACCTAGCTAAGGAAGAGAAAATATCATTCTCAAGCTATTTCGTAATTAAATGACATATCTTTTCATAGCATATTCATTTCAATCCTAAAAAGTAATTATGTACAATTTTTTCTAAAATCATCATAAACATCATGTTCTTGAACATCAAAGTCTTTAGAAAGTTTGAGAATTAAATTGAAAATGCAATGATAAAATAGACCATATTCTGGTTTCATCATCTGCAATGTGGAATATAACTCTTAAGAAACTTTTCAAAAATCTCCATGTTGCGTCCTCTAAGCCATAAACTCAAACACACTCTTGATGGGGAAAATAAAAGTGGTGAACTGTTGTCTATATCATTTTTCCAATGGGATACTATATCTATTCCCCTCATCATTCAACGGCTACCTGTGTCTTTCTCAGCACCTTAGCATTTGATGGTGGTGTACAACCCTGCTATCCTTAAACCTTCTTGTTCACCATGAGACACCCCCGCCACACTTTATTTGCATATCATTTTCAATGGAATGTTCTGCTATAAATTTGGGCCTTCCTTTGGCATGCTCTCCTCACAAGTTGTGGCTTTGTTCCTGCCTATGCATGGGTGATTCTCCTATTTCTCCTCTGATGTGAATGCTTCCATTTGTGTGTTGTGGTGCTCTTCCCTACTACAGCTTCCTCTTATGGATTTCCCTATTATATATGGCTAGGGAAAGATAACATCTACAATGGTGGAGACAACCATGTCAAACTTCCATCAACTTAATAGTTTATCCAATCCCAATCAACATTTGAAACTATCATTTGTTCTTAGGAAAACTATTGAAAAAGGAGACCAGTCAAAACATGGCCTGTAGAGAACCAACTATAGTCAATTTTACATTTTACATCCTCCTATCAAGTGCTATCTACAATAGTAATGTCTTTCTTATTAACAAACTTGCTTCAGATATGGCTGGGCAATGCTAGATAATAGACATTTGGTATCTATAATCTTGCATTGAGAAAATATGAACTTCTCCACTTGCATTTCAAATTTATATGAATAAAAACCACTCCCATTATCACTTTTATTACATTGTATTGTAACAAATATTGTGCCTATGTGTCCATAGGGAAGTTAGGCATGTACTTTTTATCTTCACATACAGTGCCTTGTTAAGACACTGCATGGAAATAGAACACTTTATAGTGGATAGAGTGAAACTATAACCAAGAGTAGAGCCTTCTCCTACTTAATAATACAACTTTATTAAAACCTCTATAAAAGAAATATATTTAGCATTGTTATTTGTGTTCTTCATCATTGTGCCCAAGGTAATAAACTCCTTTATAAACACTTATCACATCAAGTATTTTTAAATACATATTTGAATTGAAAACCTTCTAAAACTTTCTTTTTGATCTCGCCCCTATTTGAGAAAATGTTGAATCCCACAATTTTCTCTTAGTAACCTGGTGAAGTCAGTCGGGCCCTGGAGCAGGTTTGGCTAAAAAAAAATTCAAACTAAAACAATTGACCTCAAATTGATCAACTAAGACTTTGGTAATGACTGGAAATCAAATTTGAGCACTGAAATAGCTATTTAAAACTCGTTTACCCTATTATTTAAATTGTGATTTTCTGATAACAGGGCTTGTCGGTTGGCTTTAAAAACTAACATAAACACCTGATCAAACCTTAGGATTTGACACATTGCTTCTTTGTTTAGTACCCTTTCACCCTTTAAAATCCCATCTCATGATGATCTCTCAATCAAAAGATATTGATGTTCAAAGCTATTCAATTAAAACTACCCACAACAAAACATGTTAGAAAATAGGAAAGTGCATTTGGATTTGGCTTCGAAAACTAGGCAAATGTATGCTTAAAGGTTTGAAAATTGGGGAATTAGTTATTACCATGAGGAGAGTGTATTTTTGTGATTTGGGCTCATGACGAATGATGGGACACATTTGGAAAGTGTGCAAAGTGGGATACTCAGAATTGCAGGACTGGGAACATCAGTAGAAAAGTGTTTTTTGCAAATGGAATGACCTTGGCAAAGTGTGCACACAAATTTTTCAAGGTTTACAAACCAGAACACTTGAAGTATTTTTAGTGTATAATGTAGTGGTACAAACCATTTTATCTCATCTATTACAGATTAAGAGTTATAACATCCCAAACAGGGGTACCAAACAATCTGCATTTTATGACACCAGTAAAAAGTTATAAATTGCATTCAGAATCGCATTTGCAAACTGACCAAAAGGATTTTTCATAGGCTACAATTTGGAATGTAACAAGTGTGTAACCTCTAGAATGTAATACAAAAGGAATTTTCTCTATAGGGTCAATTGGGTCAATATTATAATCGGTCAAATGGGGCTTCCCAGATTTCTAGGAAATTACACAAATGGGTGACAAAAGTGAACAACCAACTTTGAGGGGTCCAAAACCTAATCAAATGGATTCAAAATGAGCTAAAAATTAGAACATAGGCTCTTTGATATGCATATTGAATATCCCCAAAGTTGTGGGTCATGAAACATTTTTGGATAAAAGATATTCAAAGGCAAACTGGGCTACTGTACACTATTTGACACTATGGCAAAATCGTGAAATATGACACTAGCTCAAAACAAGACTTCACCAAATCAATCAGGATGAAAAAATAGCAATACAAAACACATATATATTCCAAATGAAGGGTGTTAAACAAGTAAAACACCACCTAGGCCTTGAAATGATAGTCAGTTACATATGCACGAAAAGCATTCATAGGAGCTAGATTTCAAAATTTCTTCAACTTGTGACTAAAAACAAGCATGCAATTTTGAGCCCAACATAATGCACAGGGATTCATAATTAAGATTCATCCTTATCAAAAAAAATCATAAATCAATCCTTAAGTTAGCCCAAAAATGTTTTACATAGAAGTATGTGCCATTACAAACAACTATGTCAAAAGGGTGTGACTCAGCACTTGAAGTCCCTGATGCTCAACAACTAAAACTTCAATGTTGTCACTTAGCATCTAAATGATTTAGCATGCACTATCTACTCAGCACTTGAATCACTCAGCACATACCATCTGCTTGGAATCTAAGTGACTTGACACTTGAGTGGCTCGGCACTCTATTTATTTGGCATGCACTAAATATCTATCGCTCGGCATATACTATCTGACAACTTATGCTCGGAATGTTACTTGTTTGGCATGAACAAAGTAAATGACCTAAGTATTTTATCGCTCATATGTAAAAACCAATCTAAGATTAACGATCTCCCCCTTTGACATGAGTGGAAAAATAATTGATCATGTATGAATAACCTTTAGCCTTTGAAGCATAACTCTGATAATATACATACAAAATTTTGCAAGCCTCAAGATTCAATAACTCCCCCTGAGTTGATTAGGTTATTTTGTATTTGTCTGAACTCAAAATTATTCCTCCTACTGAGTAGATTTGTATGTACCTTATTTCTATCATCTCCCTCAAAAATATTATCTCCTCCATACATCTTATCTCTCCCATACCTTATTTCTCCCCTATTTTGACACTAATGTCAAAGGGTTATACACTTAGAGTGTGTTTGTCTAAAAATAATTTATGGACCTCAAGCATGATTTTCAATGTTTCATCTCAGTTATCACAAGCTACCTCCAATGATTTGATCTAGATGTCCATCTTGGAAACAAGGTGAACTAAGCCTTCATGAGTAGAAAGATGTGGATCTTTCTTAATGAGTGTTTCAGCAAAGGCTAGTTCCTTGTCCAATATCTCCATATGTGGAGTTAGAATTGATTAGATGCTTATTAGTTTAGCCTTGATGTTTGCTTCATCTATTTGTAATACTACTAACTAACTTTGGGAGTAAAGGAGATGTCTGAAATGTTTCTCACTCTAAGCTGGAGACTTTGGAAGATTTATACTAGATGGTTGTATATGACTTTCCAAACTCAGAATATGACTCCTGATTTCTTGTGTGAAGATTGTGGGATTACAAAATTTGGTCTACAAAGAGAAGATGTTCTCTAATACATTCTTCACACTATCTATTTTGGTTGCTAACTCAACCTGTAATAGTGCAATAGCACTTGATATCTTTTTATCAACCTTATGTTGGAACTTTCTCTCAAACCATTCAAGTAATTTTACATTTGAATCTAGGTCCATGGCATTTATCTTCTCCACTAAGTTGGTTAATTGTTCAATTATTGAGTTGTTTTCCTCTGGAGCTGGAAAATTGAATGCGTCAATGAAAATGTCCTTTATATCTTTCAAGGATTTCTTTTGCCTATGCTCTTGTCTAAGCAGTTCTTGATTCTTCTTATTTGTTAGAGCATCTTGTAGTATGCCCATCTGCTCAATAATGATAGTTGCAAAATCAAATTTGGGAAACTCAATCACCTCATCCATGTTCACATTGACAAATGATGTAACTTCATCTACCTTAGATGTGCTTGGGCTTGGCCATGATGATTGTAGGGGTATAGTATGAAGAGCTTGACTAGGAGGAGTAGCAGTTTTTGGTAAAGTTACCAATGTTTGTATTGCTAATCACTCCTCATGTTTGGTAGTCATACCTAGCTCTTCAGCCTTATCCTTTTCCTTCTCTACATTCATAGATGTGCCTTGTTCTTTTGTTGTAGGTGTAGGATTGTCTACTTGACCTATTTAAACTTGTGTACCTTTAGTTTTCCCTATTTCAACTTTTTGCTCTCCAATAGTCTCACTCTTATCATGTTCACTTACCCTTATAGTGATTGAGACTGGAGTACTTTGTGCCAATGTACAGATGGTAGAAGTAGTTGGATCCTTCCTTTGATATACCATAAGGGGTAATGTAGCTTGTATCATAGAAAATTGAGGAGGGGGTGTAGGTGTATCTTATTTCTATACTTCCTCCCCTATTGATATCTTATCTTCCTTCTCAATCTCATCAACACTCACTAGTATAGAATTCTCACAAAGTTTGGCTGGGGTAGTGGATTTCACTAGTATCTTTTCTTAGTCATCCGTTGTGAGGGGATTGATGTTCTGAGTGATAGAATCAAAAACATCCTTAATCTTTACATTATCACATTCTATATTCACTTCATGTGGAGGATTAGCACTTGGAATTAGTGTATATGGTAGACTCTATTATGTTTGTTGCTCATCCTTAGCTAGTGCCTTTGTATCTACATTTATTTTGATGTCTTTCTCTTGTCTAATTGGCTCAATATCAACTATGATTACCTTCATTACATGTTGTTTCTCTTCTTTGTCCTCACCTACCTGAATAGGTACCTATATTATTGCCTTGGGTTTTGTCAAACCATATAGTGATTTCCAAATCAAAGTGGTCTTTTGTACAACATCCTCAATCTTATTCTACAATATGTTGAATGCACTATATTTTGGTGTAAATTTTCCAATATTCTTCTTCAATGCCTTAGCCATTGATTCCTTATCCAATTCTAGCATTACTCTGGCAAGTGTAGTCTCTCTAATTTTTCTTTCTATTTTTAGACTATACTGCCACTTTTTCTCAACTCTATCAGATAATTCCTTTCGTAGAGAGTTGGCAATCTCAATTGGAGTTTGTTTAAATGTTGCCACCATGGCATAAATTAACTCCTCTACTTGGTTCATCTCAACATTTCCAAGTGTATCAAATTTAATATGTGAGAGACCAAATCAATCAACATTGTTCTTTATATTCTCACATATATTGTCTATATGTGAAGAAGGACTATGAATTGCCACTTGAAAGTGGTTGCTCTCATCAAATTTTGTCTTCTCTTCATTAGATTCAACTAGAGGAACATATTTTCTCCTCTTTATCTTTTGAGATTCTTCACCCTTGCTAGCTTGACTAGCTCTCTTCTCCTTTGGCTTGACTACTTCTTGAGCCTTCTTTGTAGTAGCCCTTGTGCTTGCTCTTGTAGAGGGGATTGTAGGCTTAGATTTTGTAACCTTCCTTATTTTTATAGTAGCTAGTGTCTTAGCTTTCCTTTACTTTTTCTTAGGTGTTTTACTGGCTTCTTCTCCCTTGACACCTTCTTCAATTTCCACTTATTCTGCTTGGTCTTCTCCTTGACCTTGAGTTAAGGCCAATGGTGCTTGAGCTAATATATCCATTTCTTCTTCATCTTCTTCTTCCTCTTCATCTTCTTCATCTGCTCCTTCACCAAATTTATCTTTTAATTTCTTTACAATTTTGTTATTTTTCCTAATGACTAAGGTATTCTTCAAATCTATTGTTATCATAGATTTGGCCACATCATAGTTTCCAAATGTAGTAGCCTTAGCATCTACATCTTCTACAAGTAATGTTTTTTTTGTTGCAAAGGCTTCATCAACATTTATTTCATAGCCTAATGGCCTTGGCTACCTAACCCTTGGAATAGTAGCTTGAACATAAGTATAATCAGTTTCAACTAGAAATAAAAGATCATTAAAATGTTTCTCAACTAGTGAAACTGGTCTCCTCGATGTCTTTTTCATTGACTATTTGAAGTCCTCAAAATAGCTAGTCATAATTGACTCAAAATTGTTCCCAAGTTTCTCAATAAACTCTCTTATCTGCATTGCAATAGATTTGTTTTTTTTCTAGGTACTTTATCCAATGTGGGGAATATATTCTATACATAAAGAACATACATATGAGAACTGAGCCAAATTTACATTGTGCACTTTTGGTCTTCATTATAGCTCCCAAGTTTTCTTACAGTTGTTGCATCTACAACTTGGCAAGGTAATAGGTATGATCCTTCATTACTATCTTATAGCCCATGTTAATAGCAATACATGGTACATTATTGAGCCTTCTTGATTGATAGAATTTATGTGCTATTATCCTCATTGCAAATACAATTAGAGGATATGTAATAGTATCAATTGTCATCCCTTGTTTGTTCCATACTACCCCTGTATTATTTTCAATGACCTCTTTTTATTCACTTCTCATTGTTTTAGGTTGGTCAAGTGTTGGATACTCTATTACTCTATATATAGTTTTCTTGGCAATCTTCACTAGTCCATTATCCAACCAAATAGAATTGTCATGAATTCTACTCAGGACTATCTTAATACATTCAGTCTTGAAAACATTTGGAAAATCTAGGGCATGGGTCAACCCTTTCCTTTCTACAATTTTGAATTCATCCTTCAATGCTCCATTTTCACATAATTTTCCATAGGTTTCCCTAATTTCCATGTCTTTTATGCTACCAACCTTACATGTATAGCATCATCTTACATCGTGAATCACCAAAACTCTTGGTGGTATCATCGACAACAAACTAGATGGATCTTTCTTGTAAGTGATATCAGGTATGGCTCTAAAGTTTGGTTGTCTGATCTCATCACTTATCAATTGTACATTCAAAAATTATTTACCCTCTTTAACCTTAGTAGTTGAAGAACTAGATGCCATAATGTAAACTAGGGTTTTTGAAAATTCAAACTGCATAGCTCGACACATGATAAATACATTTGTGAATTTATTGTGATGGTGTCCAGAAATTGTTGAATTCAACTTGCAAACAATGGTTTGATCTCTTTGAATTTCACCTTTTTCTCTTTGTGCTCTTCTTCAAATTCAAATAATGTCAAATGAGTAGAAATTAATCATATAGACCTCTAAACCTTGCATTTAATGCATAGTGCTTACACAACTGTAAACTCAGCTTCAATAAAGATTTCGACTCACTCAACTTCCATGAAGTTCCCATTTCACTCAAAAACCACTACGAGCTCACTCAACACTAATAACTTTGATAGCTCAGAATCAACTAACATTTAAGTCAACAATAATAGTGAAACTTTTCATTCTTGGTAGTAACATGAAAACTAGAAAAACTTAAAGATTTCTTCTAGATTCTTAACAACACTTTGCATCTTTATTCATGCATATGTAATCTTTTCATAGCTAAATCCTTAGAACTAATGTATAGTAAATCTTTTAGATATCAGTCCCACATACCTCTTAATTACTTAATTGGATGAGGTGTGATCACTTGACCCATTGGGTGAAGTGATCCCTTCAAAACTTAATGTGTTGCAATCTTCCTTTCTTCTCCATTTCTTATTCATTTCATCTCTAACATTCTCAACATCTTCCTTTCCTTTCCCTTTGTTGACCTTGTTGCTTGGTGCCTTTGACCTTGTTGCACAATTTCTACTTATGTGACTAGTTTTCAAATAGCTAAAACATGTGGTTTGACTCAACCATCTACTATAGTCACTTCTAAAATGTGTTCTTATGCAATTTTTAGAAACATGTCCATACTCTTCATAGTAGTGACAATTGTACTTTGTATTATAATCCCAATTATAAGAGTTGCCATTGTGCTTTACCTTTGTCTTCTTTTTTGATGACCATTTAGGCTTGGATCTACACTCATATGCTCTATGTCCATACTTCTAATAGTTATAACAATAACCTTCAAATCTTTGTGTGCTTGAGGTCTTGGTTTTGTATTATTGTGCCTGATGTCCTTGTTTGTTGCATTTATGGTAATGACCCATGAACTTCTACTTAGAATTCTGATTTTCAATCTTGCTCCTACAAACATTAACAATATGACCTATCTTACCACAATTATGATAAGTAGATTTGGAGTTCTTACCTTTTTTACTTCTTTCTTCACCACTTTTAGATGATTCTCCTTCTTCAGTACTAGTGTATCCCAGTCTAGAAGTATCATTGTTGGATCTAGGGGATCTCATCAATTGTTTGAAGTACTTGATGGCTTCACTAGGTTTTTTGAAACTATTAGAAAACTCCTTGTCTCTTTTCAGATCATTTCTCAATTGTTCATTTTGCAACTTCAATGTTGTGATCTCAATATCCTTTGCATGCAGTTCATGATTTGCAATCATCATTTTATTAGCAATCCTAGTTACCTCTAGTGTTTTCTCTTTCAGTCTATAGGTCAAAATTCTTTTGTCATCTTCCATCATGACTTTTTCCTCTTCAACTTTTTTTTTCTACTCGGTCACCTCACATAGCAATACTAATTGGACTTCTTGTTCTCTCTTTAGATTTCTGACTTCTTCAATTAGGGTTATATTATTTTTCATTAGATCTACAATTGTTGCATCAAACTCATTTGTGTTTCCATCAACAAAGAATTTAGTGGTGTCAATCTCTTGGTTTTGTGTGTCATTCTCTTCAATAGAAATTTCCTTCCTTCTCTTCAATGATATTTTCAAGTCATTTCTTGCTTCATTCAGCCAATGTAAGGCAAGTTGTATTTCAATCTTTTGATTTTCAATAGTCTTTCCCAATATGTATACTTCCATCTCCAAGATCTTTCTTTAAAGTTGCAAAGCTTTACTTTCAGAGACCTAGTGCTCTAATACCAATTGTTGGAAATATAATAGGGAAGTAAAATCTGAGAAAGGGGGGGTGAATCAGCACTTAATTCTTTCAACCTCTAAAACTATTCACTACACATCCATCTCACAATCTATGCATATAAATTGAAATACCAAATTAAGCATATACATCCATAGCATGAAAGTAAAATATTCAACACATGTATGACACAAGGTATTTGGTTACCCAGAAACCCTCCAAGGAGAAGGTAAAATTGGGGTGGTGATGGTACCCACAAATCTTCACTACTGTGGTAATAAAGTGTATCTAATGAAGGTTATAATGTTTGACCATGAAACGTGATCTACCCTGTAAAAGGTCTGCCTTGTTAAAGGCTTACAAGATTGTTAGATCTTACCCTATTAAAGGATTTTAAAATCCTACTAAAGGTGTGTCTGGTAAAAGGACTTTAACTTATAATGAAGTAAGAACCCTATTAAAGGATTTACAACCTATTAATACTATAATGTTAAAAGATTTAACTAATTCACCTATTAGAATGTCTCAGGAATGATCCTATGGTTAGAACTCTATTGCTTGACGTCAGATCACCTCTATACTGATGTATCTTTGTTTTCCTTTGATTCCTTTCCTCTTTTCTCCTTTAACTAATTCTACAATGTAATTTAATTCATAAAACCTTAATCACCATGAGTGCTCTTTTTGCACATGCAAAACTCACTTCAATTCTCCTTAGCATTCTATTGAAGGTTTAGGGTTTGTCTTCCTTAAGAAGACCTAGGTGACTTAGGGTTAGGTATGAGTCAATGTTAGTGATTCGTCCATATTTCTGCTTAAACCTTCTTTTTTTCTAATTGGATACATGTCATTCATAGGGATTCATAATTAAGATTCATCCTTATCAACAAAGATCATAAATCAATCCTTAGGTCGGCCCAAAAATGGTTTACATAGAAGTCAGTGCCATTACAAACAACTATGTCAAAACTGTGTGACTCAGCACTTGAAATCCCTAATGCTTGGTATCAACTACAACTTCAATGTTGTCACTTGACATCTAAATGACTTGGCATGCACTATCTACTTGACACTTGAATCACTCAACACATAGTAATTGCTTGGCATCTGAGTGACTCGGCACTCACTGTTTACTTGGGATGCACTAAATATCTATCGCTCAACATATATTATCTAACAACTTATGCTTGGCATGTATTACTTGTTTGCTATGAAAAAATTAAATGAATTAAGTATATTGTCACTCATATGTCAAAACCAATCTAAGATTAACACCTTTTAGGTACAATAAGCCTTCAATTTATGTTGATTCTTTGTATACACCATTTTCTTGTTTTCTTTTACAAACATCACTTGATTGTGTCTCTTTTTTCATTGTCTTGTAGTCTAAGATGTCTAAAGAATGATAGGGAACTCCTTTCTAAATTTAATAGGGACCTATAGTTTTCTAAATTATAAGTTTCACTTCAATCCACACAAAGATAACTACAACTAGTTCAAAATCATAAAATTGTGTTATTCAATTTGGCAAACTATTGGTTTGCTTTTGTCAAAAGATAGATTTAGTTGTGAGACAGGTGGTTTTGGCATCTTTTTTTCATATCATGTAATTTGATATATTGAGAGGAACATTGATATATATCTAAAGGTGATAAGTATATTCTTAAAAGGGATCAATCTTACAAAAAACTCATACATGTCAAATACAATTGCATTCTAGTTGTGTACTTCATACAATAATGAAAATGGATTCAACCTAGAGTAAAACTTAGGACTATATGTTAGATCAATATTAATAGAATTGACATAATTTAGTTTTGAAAGTAACCACGTAATCTACTAGAAATCATCAACCTCTCTACAAAGAATGAGGTGAACTTGCATTGTACCTTAATTCCTTGTGCACCTCTACTAGCATCTTGGTACAAGGGATACTATAAATAAGTATAGGAACAACAATGATGTTGCCTATTCCCTACATGAATGACCAAGTACCATGGAATGAACTAGGATAAAGGGAGGTTGCGAGTTTTGGTCCTAAGTAGGATTTGATCCAATGATCCAGTCAAATAATATTTTTGACCAATACAACAAAATAGATGGCAAATAAGCTTGGGGAATTATGTTGAAAAACACATTACAATCAGCTTCCTATGTTCTTATTTTTAGAAACTTCTATTAATGCCTTGAAATAATACAACTTCTATTAATTTCTCAAAATGTCAAAATACAATATCTCAATATGAAGGACACTTCTATTAATGCCCCAAAATAATGTAAAATAGTTTACATATTCATAATATAGTAGTGAAATATAGTATTTACATAAAAAGGGGTTAGGATTAAAATAGAAATATGTGATAGCTTTGATCTTGGCACATGCGTCATCACCATGAATGCATTTAGTCTCCAATCAATATTCTTCAAGTGAACCCATTGGAGAAGTATATGTATCCAATATACAATATCATAAGCACAACACCTCGACATAATGACCCATGCCACAGGCAAACCCATATGCTTTGATTTGAATACAAGGATTATATATAATTGAAATTGTCATAAGACATGGGGTATGCTATATCAACACTATATTTTAATTGAGTGTACAAATATTAAATTCAACTCTATAATGAAATAATAATAACATATCTGCATTGCATTCATACCAAATGTAGAATCCATTGCTAATATGTTATTATGGCCATAATGAAGCATCCAATCAAGTTGCTCTAATAATTGAATTCCCAAAACAAATGGGATATGGTCATCTCCATCAATAATGGTGTCACTATATTGTTGATATGCAAACCACTTATTCGGATTTGCCAAAACCCATTGTTGCACTGAACGAGAATCATTGTTATCTAACACATATCTTATAATGTTAATTTTATGATCAGTGTTTGTAATGTCATCCATGGTAAGAAAATCATCCCTACAAGTTTGACCCTCAAACATAGTCGTCTTTTTATGCACCATTTGTTTATATTTTTTATGCATCGATGTATCTATGGATATGCCAAGTAATAGTAATGACTCCACCCATTGATGCAGTTGTTTTCTAATATATGGTGAAAAAAATGACCTTGTTCCTAAAAACTCATTATTTGTTTGACCATGACAATTTTTTCCTTTAGAATCCATATATTGAACTTGGCGATACCATATTAACACATTGTTTGGCTTACGAACTATGATCTATGTGCTAAAATGATAGGTGTAACTGGATTGTGTGTGTTTACAACTAGGTCTACTACCCTTCCCCATTTTAGACACTAAAGAAGGATCAAAAGGTGTTACATTTTTTCCTCTATAATCATTTGGTTCATACACACACTAGTACCTATTAAATTCAATAAGAACATTTAAAATTTTAAGTATTGTTAACTAATCATTACAGACATTATTTTCAATTCACTAATATGAGTATAAATATTAGTATTAATCGATGCATTATCCTTATTCATACATGTTATACTCAGAAAAGCTATTAATTCTAATTTTTGTATCAAAATTCAGAGGATTCTTTTTTTATGACTCTTACAAAAGAAGGTTGGGTATGACTCCCTTGAGTTTTCTCACTCAATAAAATGATTCAATCTATTGGCCTCAATCCAAGTTGAAAATAATTTTGAGCCTTTATAGACATACTTCTCTGATGAGAGGTCTTTGAATGAAAAATTTCCATGAGTAGGTATTTGAATGACTTCATCCATGATGTGAGACCAATTGATATCCATCTAGTAGAAAAAAATGTTAGAATAAAAAAGGGAGGTTGTAGAAGAATCCAGGAGGAAGAAATTTGTGTTCAAAGAATTGAATAATACCTTCCTTGCACTTATTCCTTAAAAAGGTGAAAGGGAGACCTTTAATGATTTTAGGCCTATTGCCTTGTGTAACATAGTTTATAAAGTGATTTTGAAGGTTATGGTGAATAGACTTAAGCTAGTGTTACCCATGATTATTTCTTCAGAATAGAGTGGCTTTGCTCCAGGGAAGTCAAAATTCGAAGGTATCATCATTGCCCATGAAATGATACACTCTTTGAGGATGAATAAGGAAGCTAGTATGTTGTTAAAGCTGGATATTTCTAAGGCTTATGAAAATGCAAACAAATAGTTTTTGATGAGAGTATTGGAACAGTTTGGCTTTAGTGATTACTGGTGCAGGTGGATTTTTTCTTGTGTTGACTCCCTTTGTATTTATGTTCTAGTCAATGGCAGTCCTTAAGGTTTTTTTGATATAGAAAGAGGTATATTGCCAAGGTAATCCTTTATCCCCCTTTCTTTTCATCATTCTTGCAAAAGTTCTAGGGAGAGTGATTTCTAAGGAAAGAAGGGATGGAAGATGGAAGGGACTACAAGTTGCTAGGGGTGTCGATCCAGTTACACATCTATAGTTTGTTGATGATAACTATCTCATGGGTGAAGCATGTATTAGAGAAGTTGAATACATTAAAATTATGCTTGAGGATTACAATAAGGTGACTAGGCAATGTATAAATTGGCGCAAATCAGAAATTTTCTTTTTTAATACTGCAAGCAAGATTCAAGCCTAGATATGCAGAATATTGGTGGTAAGACAAGGGTTGTTGCCTAAAAATGTTTAGGTATACCTCTATTTCAAGAAAGGAATAGTACTAATTATGGAAAGAGCTAATTAATAGGTGCATTAAATGGTTAGATGGCTAGAAAAGGAGGTGGTTGTCCTTTGCAAAGATCATCATTTCTTGTGAACAAGGTATCATCTACAAATATTTTTGCCAAAACAATCTTATTATGTGGTCCTTCCTTTATGTACAAACTGTTGTTGTCATTAGTTCTTTGAAAACCAATCTAAATAAGATAGTTATGCAATCTTTCATACCATGCTCTAGGGGCTTGTTTCAGACCATATAATGCTTTATGCAATTTGCAGACCATGTCCTTCTTGTCTGGATCAACAAAACCTTCAGGCTGTTCAATGTAAAACTCTTCATCCAATATGCCATTGAGAAATTTTGACTTGACATCCATCTAATAAACTTTGAATCCTTTGAATGCAACATATGCAAGTAAGGTTCTGACACCTTCCAATCTTACAACAAGAGCAAAAGTTTCTCCATAGTCTACACCTTCTTGAGAGTATCCTTTGCATACTAGTCTAGCTTTGTTTCTTGATACCTTACCATCTTCATTTAGTTTGTTTCTGAATACCCACTTTGTTTCAATCACATTTTTGTCTTTGGGTCTTGGTAGAAGAGTCCATGTTTTATTTTTCTCTATCTATTCTATCTCTTCATTCATAGCTTCAATCCAAATTTCATTGTCTAGTGCATCTTTGACATTTCTAGGTTCAAAATCAACAAGTAAATAAGTGCCTTTCAAATTACTTCTTGTCATTGTTCATTCTAATTTATCTCCAATGATCTGATCTGGTGCATGATGCTTTCTGACATACTTGGCTAACATGGGCTCCTTGCCTTGTAAATGACTTGCACTGTTATCCTTCTTTGTTTCAACTTCTGGTTCTGATTCTAGTTGCTCGGGCTTAGTAGATGTTAACTCAGTAGCTTTTGTTTGCAACTCGAGTTCTTGCAGCTTGGTAGGTACTGACTCAGTTTGAACTTCTTGTGACTTGGTTAATGAAGACTCTAGAGTTGATAATTCTTGATTAATAGGTATACTCGACATTGTATCAGGTTCAATGTAAACAAATCTTCTATAGTGTTCAGGTTCCTTTCTACTTTCTTCTTCTGTTCTTTCAGCAAACTCATCAACTTTCACATGTGCACTTTCTATGAATTTGTGAGTAGATAAGTTCAAACATCTATATGCTTTGCTTTTGCAAGAGTATCCCAAAAATATTCCTTCATCACTTTTTACATCAAATTTACCTTTTCTAGATTCTTTCAAAATGTAACATTTGCTTCCAAATACTTTAGATAACTTACATTGGGTTTGTAGCCATACCACAACACATAGTATGTTTTGAATGAGTCATTTTTCAGCTATACTCAGTTCAAGGTATGAACTGCAATGCTGATAGCTTCCTTCTAGTATTTGATAGCAATGCCTTTCTCAATCATTAAAGTTCTTGCACAATCCATGATAGATCTGTTCCTTCTTTCTACTATTCCATTCTGTTCTAAAGTTCTAGGTGTTGAAACCTATCTTTTGATTCTCCTTTCAATGAAAAAGTTATTGAACTCATGTGAAATGAATTCACCACCTCTGTCAGATCTTAAGCATTTCAGTCTTTTTTCTGTCTCCTTTTCTACTCTGGTCAAATACCATTTGAACTTTTCAAATGCTTCTAATTTCTTTCTTAGGTACATGATAGTCATCATTCTTGAATAATCATCAACAAACAAAATGAAGAATTTTTCACTTGTATAACTTTCAATGCCAATAGGTCCACACAAATCAATATGCACAATTTCTAGAACTTCTTCAGTCTGATAGTTCTTGCTTTTAAAACTGGTATTTCCCATTTTACCAATTTGAAAATTCATGCATAGACCAACCTCAAGTTTCTTTATGTTAGGAATACCTCTTACTTTCCTAAATTTACTGATTTTTATTAAGTTGCCAAAGTTTACATGACACAACCTCCTATGTCATAACCAACTTTCTTCAATTTGAGCAATGAAACATGAACATTCACCAAGTTCAAGATAAAATAAGTTACCTTTTTTTTGAGTGCTTGATCCAATCAACTTTCCTTTGCCATCCAACAATCTTGCTTTTCCATGCATAAATTCTACTTTGAATCCATTATTGAGTAGCTATGCCACACTCAACAAATTATGCTTCAGTCCTTCTACCTAGTATTCATTATCACATCCAAGTTCCTTGGTTAGTGAGATTCTTCCTTTTCCTCTTATACAACAAGGTTCATTGTTACCAAATTTTACATTGCCACCATCATAGTCTTCAAAGTATTCAAACTTAGTCTTGTCACCAGTCATGTGATGAGAACAACCATTATCTATGATCCATGTATCATTTTTTCTCATATAAGAAATGAGTATCATTTCCTTATCATTATCAGACTCATATTTCATAGCAATGTAGACAATTTCATCTTCTTCATCATCATCGAAATCATTAGAATCTTTAGCCATAAAACATGTTTTCTTACCTTTATCCTTGAATGATTTGAAGTCTTTCTTGCCATTGTACTTGTGACCTTTATTCTCATCTTTTTTTGCTTATTTGGGCACCTAGCAGCAATATGTCCAATTTCTTCACAAGAAAAGCAGATTAGAGGAACCTTACCTTTGTATTTCACTTTGCCTCTTGAATATTTTCTTGCTAGTAGAGCTTCAACCACTTCAAGATCACTGTTTGAACTTTGTTTAGATTCTTCATCACTGTCCGATTATGGATCCTTCATCTTTTTCCCTTTTTCTTTGAGTGAAAGCTTGGCTTCAAATGTTGATTCAACATTCTTGGCAACTGGAACATAATTGTCATAGTTATCTAGCTCAAATGTAGTCAATCTTCCAACTATGGCCTCTAAATTTATTTTATGATTTGCCTCACATCTCCTTTCTTGAATTGTAGAGACTCTAATTGCATAAATGGGAAGTAGAGTTCTAAGAACTTTACTTATAACTGTCTCTTCACTGATATCTCCTCCAGATGCTTTGATTGCACTAACACATGCTTTAACTCTTTCAACATACTTTGCAATTTTTACATCCTCTCTCATCCTAATTTGATCAAATTGTCCTCTCAAACTTTCTACTTTGGCTCTTCTCACATTATCATCTCTCCCATAGATTTCTTTCATCTTATTCCACATTTCAAAGGCAGTTTTGCAATTCTTGATGTCATCAAATTCTTCATAACTCAGAGCAAATGTTATATCTATCATCATGTTATTGTAAGTCTTCTTTTCAGCAATATCATTAACAGATAATGTACTAGAAGGTTCTTCATATTTTTCATCAAGGTACTTTAGCCCTGTATCACCAATAGAAGCCAGATGGAGCCTCATCAATCCTTGCCATGCTGAGAAGTTGTCCCTGTTGAGTCTTGGAATTTTCCTTTTGTAAGACATCCTGATCTTTAGCTTAGATCCTTGAAATATTTTTTTGTAAGCACCAAATTCTCTGATACCAATTGTTGGGATTAAAGATAGAGTAACTAGGGGGGTGTGGTGAATCAGTTACTCAAAAAATTAATCCACATATCCCTTAGATGTCTTAAAGATCTAGTTACTACTGATACTCGGTAAACATAACAAAAATGTTGTAACTCAGTAATTTAAACTATTACTTATCTTCAAGTAAACATGCATGCAATTGAAAACAAAAAGAACACAAGAGACACCAGATTTTACATGGAAACCCAATATGGGAAAAACCACCAAGTAACTAGTCACCAATTTTTCACTCTTTTGAAGTGAGCCCTATTAGGAGCCAACCCTGTTAAAGGTTACAATACACACTATTAGGTGTGACCCTGTTAGAGGATTTAATCACCCTAGTAGGAGTGGCCTTGCTAGAGGTCTTTAGAAAAATTCAACTGAATTGTCACCTTATTAGAGGATTTACAAAATGGTTGTTAAACCAACTCTGTTAAGAGATTTGAAACCACTACTACAATGATTAAAAAGCAACAATCAATTGACCTGAACAAGATGCAACTGAATTTTCTAGCTACAGGTCTCTATTTAACATCATTAGATCCTCCTTGATCAAATATGGCTTTGCTGCTCCTCAATGATCTCTGATCATCCTTCAATTTCTCTTCCACAATAATTAGTCTTCATATTAATTCCACACATTCCACACACTTAGAATTCACAACTTGACCTCTTACTTATACCATTCAGATTGTCAAGTTGGCCCATTTACATGTTACATTTACCAATAAACCATACATCAGTCGGCTATAGATATTACTCTAAACAAATAAACATTATTTCATAAAACAGTGAAATCCTTTACTGGCCAACCCTGCTAATGAATATTGCATCCAAAAATTTCCTGAGTTAACCTTCTTTACTCGGTTAATATTGCAATATCCTTAAAGTCCTTTGGCTGCCGAGTTTACTCGGTAAGAACTAAATTCCTTCATGAGAACTCAATAAGAATTGCTTCTGCCACATTCCCTTTGATGACTGATTGAGCTCGGTAAGAATTATTTCTGCCACATTTCCTTTGATGACCGAGTGAGCTTGATAGATTTTGTCCTTTTGCCTCGCTGACCATCTGAGCTTGGTAAACACTATATTTTGCCTTGCTGACCTTCTGAGCTCGATAGACACTATCCTTTACCTTTTTGACCTTATGAACTTGGTAGACACTATCTGATGACTAATATGACATTTGTGTGACATCAAAAACAATAGACAATTAAACAATTGTATCCAACAGAACTAAAGTTTACTGGTGATCTACATCAACTAAATTTTACTCAGCATCCATTGTTATGCTCAACATACACTAGAATAGAATTTTACTCAGCTCCAACTAATTTTTTTCTTAGCTTGCTCTGAGTTTTCTTAGCACCTAATATCCACTCGATCAAACTTTGTAGACAAACTTTGTGTAACTTGTTCTTCTAAACTTTCTTAGTGTAACCAACCTTTGTAACCTTAAGTAGATTATCAATACATCATGTTATCACTATCTTAACTAATTCGTGTACTTCTTTACATAATCATAACTCAACCTTTCCTCTAGGTATTATTGTTACATATTTTTATCAAATCCTCTTCATCAATCAAGTAATAGTACTTAAATCATATAAGTAGTTGTCTTACCAGAAAATAGAAGGTTTGACATCAATGAAAAAACAATGATTGAAACATACAATCTTTTTCTTTAACAATCTGCTTCTTCAACAATCTCTTTTCAATCTATTATCAACAATCTCCCTCTTTGGCATTGATGGCAAACCAAACTAACTAGGTTAAAATAGTAAGACCAACAAAATACCAAAAACAAAATCCTTGTATTAAAATTTCTCCCTCTATCAGCAACTTCCATCTTCTGAATAGTTTACAAAATACTGTTGTGTCATCCTTTTCCATCCTCTTATGAATTACTTCTCGTATCTCCCTCTTACTAGGTAGATGTAGGATCTCTTTCTTTGTTCTCCTAGTCAAAAACTATCTCCCTTTAGGATCAGTTAATCTCTCCCTTTCTGACAACAATGTCAAAGACTTGTCATCTTAACATGCAGATATAAGCTTTTTCAGTTTCTTCCTTTGTCACCTTCCTTGTGACTGTTTTGAAGTTTCATCTCTTTGATTACTTTAGGTAGCTCCTAAAGTAAGATCCACTGCATCTATGTGTAACATATGAATATCATCTTGTTTAATGTAGGGCACTTTTTTTGTTACTTATATAGCCTTTGATAGGGGTATCACCCCTAGTTTACCTCTTCAATACTTATGAGCATCCTTAGGTAATTTTTTTGTGAAGATATTAACAATTTTTTCCATTGTGTTGAAATATTCCATCTTCACCTCTTTATCTTGAACTAACTCTCTCAAGTAATGATACTTGATTGCAATGTGCTTAGTCTTTGTGTACATCAATAGCACTTTTATTATCACAATAAGTGTTACTAGTTTTGTGATCTCTTCCTTCATACCTTTGAGTAATTGTTTGATCTATACAATGTTTATACAATTCATAGCAGAAACAACATATTCAACTTCAATAACAAATTGTGAGGTGCAATTTTGTTTCTTGCTAGTCCATTTAACTAGCCTCTTGCATAAGAAAAATGCTCCTCCACTGGTGATCTTCATGTCATCAATGTTTCTAGCCCAGTCAACATCAATATAGGCTCTTAATTCAAATTTATCATTTTTCACATAATATAGACCAAACTCCTCTATTCCTTTTAGATATCTCATTATTATTTTTATAGCCATCAAATGATTCTCCTTGGGATTAGCAGAGAATTTTGTAATTATCTCTATAGATAATGCAATATCGGGTCTGCTATGTACTACATATTGCAATTTTCCAATCAAAGACCTATACAATGTTTAATTCACCTTAATTGAATCATCATTATTTGACAACTTGCATCTTGTCACCATAGGTGTACTTACTAGTTTCAAATCCTCCAATCCAAAAGTGTTCAATATTTTTTTGACATATTTTAACTGAGTGATGTATATGCCATATTTCATTTGATATACTTGCAAACCCACAAAGAATTTGATCTCTCCAAACATAGACATCTCAAATTATTGCTTCATTTAATTTGCAAAAGTCTTACATAAAGCATCTTGACCTCCAAATATGATATCATCAACAAAAATTTTAGATAACAAAATACCTTTTCCTTTCTCTGTCTTCATGTATAGATTGTTGTTATCATCAATGTTTTCAAATACAATATTCACAAGATAATTATGAAGTCTCTCATACCATGCTTTTGGTGTTTGTTTCAAACCATACAGAGCTTTATGTAATCTCCATACCATGTTCTTATTGTTAACATCAACAAATCCTTATGGATGTCTTATGTAAACCTCTTCCTCTAATATGCCATTCAAAAATATAGATTTAACATCCATTTGACAAACTTTGAAACCTTTGTATGTAGAATAAGCAAGTAAAGTTCTTAATCCTTCCAATCTTGCAATAGAAGCAAATGTCTCTTGATAGTCAATTCCTTCTTCTTGTGCATATCTTTTGCAAACTGATTTTGCCTTGTTTCTTGTGACTTCACCATTTTCATCTAGCTTGTTTCTAAATATCCACTTGGTGCCAATCACATTTTTGTCTTCTAGTCTAGGAACTAGAGCCCATGTTTTATTTTTCTCAATTTGTTAAATCTCTTCTTCCATGGCTTTACTCCAATCTAAATCTTTTAAAGAATATCTAACTTATTTGGGTTCCTTCATGCTCAACAAACATGTGTCATTTCTTAATCTATTTCTTGTCATTGTTCTAGCATCTTTATCTCCAATAATTTGTGCAGTAGGATGATGTCTCTTGACATATTTGGACAATCTTGGTTTAGCTCTAATTTCTTCAATTTGTTTTTCAGCTTCAAAATCACTATGTGCATCTCTTTCAGGTAACTCGACATCTCTTTCATGTACACTAATCTTAGAATCAAAATGTGCATCAACTTCATTCTATAACTTGGCATCTAAATGTAGCTCAGTTCCTGAATGCAACTCGGCATTCATAGTATGTGAATTGGTAGTCACTAAAACTTGATGTTGATTTGTAGCTTGATTTGTAGTATCTTATTCAGTATGTTGGAATTTTCAAGTGGGAAGATTTACTTCTGAGAGAGGGGGTGAATCAGAAGTTCCAAACTTTAACCTCTAAAAATTTTAATTGAGATCAATCACATGCATCTAATATATCTAATTAACATGAAAGTAAAGACATGCATGAAAATAGATAACACAAGATTTTGATCACCTATAAATCCTCCAAAATGAGAAGGTAAAATTGGGGTGGGGATGACACCCACAACTTATCACTATAGCAATATCTAACTGGTTAAGGCTACAAAGGTTGACCATCAACAATGGTTTTCCCTATGAAAGGCCTACCCTGTTAAAGGCTTTACACCATGTTAAAAGTGACCTGTCTAAAGGATTTACAAACATTCACTTGGAATTTCACCCTCTTAAAGGATTTAACACCTTGTTTAAAGGTTCTATAGAATAGTTGTTAAGCCAACCCATCTTCATAGGTTTTTCATTCTCCTAATACAATGGCTAGAAAGTATAGTAGAATGTGTTGACCTGATGACTTACAATCTTCAATTGATGATTCTAGATCATTGTTCTATCCAATCTAATATGATCCTTCTTGATCTAATATAACTCTTCTCGTAGTGTTGATACTCTGTTCTTGACCAACTAATTCTGCAATAATGTTCTTCCTCTAAGTCTTTCACCCCTTCCAAAACGTTGCTAGCATTCACTTATCCATCCATGCATGACCTCTTACACTTCCACTCGACACTAAATTATGGGGTTTTGACCTCCTTATAAAGGTTTTTGAGACTTATGATTAGATATGAATCTACGATCAAGATTCATCCATCTTTTCCTGCTCAATTGTTTACACTTTTCTAATTGGTTGCATGATTTCTCTATTTTTTTGATTGGTTGCATGTTGATTACATAGGGAATGTAATAGATTTGATCTTATCTTTTAAATCCTTTGAGATTCATATTGAATCGGCTCAAAAATAGTTTACATGTAAGTTTGTGAATGCACAAACTCATATGTTGATTTTGTGTTAGTTGGCACTTACTAATTGTTGATGCTCAGTACACATAGGATTTCTATCTTGCTCGGCATCTATACTTTACTCAGCACCTATAGTGACTTGGTACTTGAAACTTTCTCAAAACTTGAATAACTCGGCACCTATTGAACTTTTGGCTCAACACATATTGTAGCTCAGAATCTATATTATACTCAACTTCAACCTTAGAATTTGCTTAAGTGTGTTGACACTCAATTGTCAAAACCAATCTGAGACCAACAATCATCCCCTTTGACATGAGTTTCAAAAGCACTTAACTAAGCATTATGAATCTGATCTCTATGAGTATAATATACAACTTGTTCAGCATATGTACAAAACTTCAAAAACTTGTTCAAAATTTTTGTAGAAGACTATATACCTCAAAAACTTGTAACTCCCCCTGAGCTGATGTGTCATTTCTGTATCCAAAATTCCTTATGTTAGATTTGTCTCATACTAATTATTTTGATACTCTTTATCTTTGCATTGTCATTTCTTCCCTTGTCTATGTTTTTTTTGTCTACTCTATTGTTACTCCCCCTTTCACACATCTTCCCTTGTAGTTTTTGTATCCTTTTGGCTTTATCTCCTTATCACTCCTCAAAACTCAAAAATATCCCCCTATGGGTAGCTTCCCCTTTGGGTCTCATGTATTTTGGGTATCTCCCCCTTTGGGTCTCATGTATTATCTCCCTCAATTTATTAAATCTCCCCCTTTTTGACACTTATGTCAAAGGGTTCTATGAATGAATTGAATACTTAGCCAAAAAATATTTATTTACCTTCATTATGATTTTCAAAGAAGCATCCCAATTGTCTAATGCAATTTCCAGTGCTTTAAGCTAGATGGTTGTCTCTACTGCAAGGTGTACCAGGCCTTCAAAAGTAGAAAGAGTAGGATCTTTCTTTAAGAAATTTTTTGCATAGGCCATTTCTTTGTACAAAACTTCTATGTGAGGGGTTATTGCAGACTAAATTTGTATTAATTTGGCCTTGGTGTAAGCCTCATCTATTGTGAGTACAACTAATTCCTTTTGTGTGTGAAGCGTTGTAGAAAAATGCTTTTCACTTTGAGTTGGATCCTTAGTAGCTACATGCTAGATACTTTGAGGTTCCTCTCCAAGCTCAATATCCTCTAGCTGATCTCTTGTGTGAAGTATGAGGAATCACACAATTTGGAGTACAGTGAGAATATATTCTCAAGTATGGCTTTCACCTTTTCAACATTTTTAGCCAACTCCATCTAAGAAAGTGTCATTTCACCATATATTTTCTCATTTACCTTCATCAAGAATTTCTTTTCAAACCATTCAAGCAATTTAGCATTGGTGTCTAGGTCTTCATTTTGTACTTGGTCCACTATGTTGGATAATTTCTCCATGATGGGCTTTGTCTCATCAGGTACTTGCAAGATGAAAGCATCAAGAAGATGTCTTTAATTTCTATCAATGCTTACCTTTGCCTATACTCATTCTTGAGTATCTCTTGCTTCTTCTTCTTCTCCATTGCCTCTTGCACTTCATTGATCTGCTTTATGTTCATTATTTTATAGTCATAGCTTGATATGACTATATCCTCATCACGTGCAAGGTCTCTATAGTGAAGTACCCTTGCTACCCTAGTAGAGCTTGAGCCTAGTGCTAATATTTATAGTGGTACTATATTAGTGCTCAACTACTATGTTGTTCAAGTAGGAGTGCCTATAGTAGGCAATTTGATCAATGTTTGGATTGCCTCTTGTTCCTTCTCCTTAGGGGTCTTCTCCTCTTCCTTGTTCTCTTCAACTCTACCTTGATCAATGATTGTAATTTGAGGAGGTTTTCCTTGACTTTGTCTTGTAGGATTATAGATATCCTTTTTTCATGTTTGCTCCTTTGCTTTCTCATCGGCAATTGAAGTCACTGTGACTGTGGTGTCAACCTTAGAAAATGCATCTTGTGTTGGTTTCTCTTGTGGTTGTCCACTTGTAGCTATTGGGCTTTATGAAGGTGGTTCTTGTGGATTCACCTTCTCCTTGGTTATCTCAGCTACTACCTTCTGTAGTTCCTCTACATTCACCAAGACTGGATTGGTACACAATTGTACTTGTAGTGTGGTTTGGTGAAGAATCTTTTTGAGATCTTCTATAGTTAATGAGTTAATGTTTTGGCTAGAGGTGTCAAGAACATCCTTCATAATTAATTTCCCTATAGTTGTGGGTGTTACATGTGGAGGACTTAGAGGTGGCATTTGTGTGTTTTGCACACTCAATTCATGTTGCTACTCCTTAGCAGTTGCCATGTCATCCTTTTGTGTTTCCTTTTCCACTATAACTTCTTCCTTTTCTTTCTCTCCTTCTTCTTCGTTTTCATTTTCCTCTTCTTCCTCGTCATTATTCCCTCCCTCAAAGAGATCTTCTTGTCCTTAACTATTTGGAGGCCATAAATCACTTTCTATAAGAGAGTTGACTTCTTCACAACATCTTCAATTTTATTTTGCAAAATGCTAAATGCTCTATATTTGGGTGCAAATTTGCTCCCATGTTTCTTACTTGCCTTTCTTATTTGACCTTTTGTGAGGTCATGCATCACACGAGCCAATGTTGACTATCTTATTTCTTTCTCCACATTTAGGCAATAATGTCATTTATTCTCTACAATTTTATGTAGCTCCTTAGCCATAGTATCATCCAATTCAAGTGGAGTATTTTTGAACTTGGCCATCATAGTGTAAATTGATTCTTCCACTATATTCTTTTCTTCTCTTGTCAACTTATTAAAATTAATGCCATTAAGCCCTGAAAATTTTGCATTGTCTCTAATATTATCACAAATGTTTTCTAAGTAAAATTTAGTGGTCTGACTTACCACTCTGAATTGTTCATTATCATCAGACTCTTTCCTCTCCTCATTTGACAGTAGAAGTGCCACATATTTTCTCCTCTCTTTTTTTCTGTTAGTCCTCCATGTTCTATAGCTTTCTTCTTTTCTTGTTCTTTGGCTACCTTTGTTGTAGCTCTTGTATCTTCCCTGGTGGTAGGTTTGGTTGGGCTTGGCTTAGCCTTCTTTTTCTCTTTAGGTTATGCAGTAGGTTGTTTCTGTGCTTTCCTCTTCTTAGGCTCTGCCTTAGGCACTTCCTTTTCTTCCTCAGCACTTTCTTGTTCCTTGGCATCTTCACCCATGCCGTGGGTTAGTGCTAGTGGCCCTTGCCCCTATTCTTCTTCATCATCATCTACCTTTTCATCATCTTCTTCCTCTATAGCCCCTCCTCCAAATTTATCTTTAAGCTTCTTTACTAATTTACCATTTTTCTTAAGTGTAGAAGCATTCTTTAACTCTATATCTACTTTAGATCTTGCTACATCATATGTGCCAAAATGTGGAGCACTCTTATCTACCTCTTCTACAAGTAGAGTTGTTATGGTTGCAGATGCTTCATCAATGTTTATCTCATACCCAAGTGGTCTAAGCCATCTTACCCTTGGTATGGCTTCTTGAATTTATGTGTAGTCAATATCAACAAGAAAACAAATGTCATTTGTGTGCTACTCAACTAATGAAACAGGTATCCTCAGTCTCTATTTCATAGATTTCTTGAAATCTTCAAAATAGTTGGTCATGAGTGTCTCAAAATTTGCTGCCATTTGTTCAATGTATTCATTCACCTAGGCTACTATGGACCTTTTTTTTTTCCAGCTAACCTTTCCAAAAGATGGGAATTCATTCTATACATAGAAGAATATACATATCAAAATTGCACCAAATTTACATTGGGCTCCCTTTGTTCTTCTTATAGCTCCCAAATTTTCATTGCTTTGTTGTAATTGTAGTTCTGCTAGATCATAGGTATGATCCTTTTTAACAAGTTTATAACCAACATCTATTGCAATATAGGGAACACTGTTGAGTTTGCTAGATTGGTAATTTTTTTGGGAAATGACTCTAATAGAAAAATCAACAAGGGGATCCTTAATGGCATGTATGGTCATGCCTATTTTGTTCCACTTGGCTCCAGTATTCTTCTCAATAGCTTCTTTGGAGTCACTCCTTGGGTTTTTAGGCTGATCTAGGGTTGGATACCCTATTACCCTATCAATAATTCTTTTTAATATCTTAACTAGGCCATCTTCTAACCACAAGCTACCATCATGTATCCTACTAAGTACAATTCTGATCCATTTGGTCCTAAAGATAGTAGGAAACTCTAGGGAATGGGTTAAGCCCTTCTTCTCAGCAATTTGAAACTCTTCCTTCAAGATTCCATTCTCACACAATCTATCATATGCATCCCTAATTTCCATGTCTCCAATAGTGCCTATCTTATAGTTATAGCATCTCCTAACATCTTGGACCATTACAAACTTAGGAGGAATTATGGATAGGGATTCAGTTGGGTCATTTTTATATGCAACTTTAGGGATAGGTCAAAAATTAGGTTGTTTAACTTCATTTGACACTAACTGAACTTCAAATGGCTATTTGTCCTGAGGTTTTCTAGAGCTAGAGGCCATTTCTTCAATCTAGGGTTTAAACATGAAGAAATTTTGAAACTGCATAGCTCAACACAAGTATAAATACCTTAAAATTGATGAAACTGTATTGAATCTCTATAGAAATCTACTCAAATGCTCAAAATTCTACTTGAAAATTGTTTTACACTCTTCTTCATCTTTTCTCTTTTCTCACAATGACAAAAAATGATTCAAATTGTGATCATATACCCTTAATTCATATCATTTAATACTTAGTATGTTTATAGCTATCCACTCAGCTTCTTAAGCATTTCTACTTTACTCGACTTCCATTGATTTTCAAACACTCGGCATATACTAGAGTTTCCCTTACTTGGCTTCAATACAAATTTCCCTTCACTCAGCATCCACTACTAACGTGGCTACAACTAATCATTCAATTTCTACTGACTTTGATAGACAACTTGGCATGTACTATTTTTTCACTCGGCATCTAATGGTAACTCGGCAACACTTGTGAAAACTTGAAATTTCAATTTTGCATCTCTATTCATGTTGATCTATTATTTTCAATACTTACTTCTCTTGGAACTAATGTATGATAAAGCATTAAATACAGTTCCACATAACTTCTTTTGCTTAGTTAGATGAAGTGTGACCACTTGACCTTTGGGGTGAAGTGATCCCTTCATTGGATGTGCTACCTCAATCTTTCTTCTTCCATGTTTTATTCATCTCTCCTCTGATGTGTTCAATATACACCTTCCCTATTTCCTTGTTAAACTCTGAGTTAGGTGCCTTTGACCTTGGTGGGAAATTTTTTTTGCTGTGTCCAGTCTTCAAACAACTAAAGCATGTAGTTTGGCTCAACTATCTACTATAGTTTCCTTTGAAATGTGTTCTTATGCAATTTTTAGGGATGTGTCCATACTCTTGATAGTGGTGATAGCTCTGTCTACTGTTGTAGTTCCAATTGTAGTGATACCCATAATTGTTTCCCCTTTTTGGTTGACTAGGTCTCCACATAGTCTTTGATCTACACTCAAAAGCTTTATGTCCATACTTCTTGCAAGTGTAGCAGTGACCTTCAAATCTTGGTGTTGATGGTTCTAGTCCTGCAGTCATGTGCCTGGTGTCCTTTCTTGTTGCACTTATGATAGTGACCCATATTCTTAGGTTTGCCATGCTAATGGGTGTTCTTGCTCCTACACACATTAGAGGTATGCCCCTTTTTACCACAAAAATGAAAAGTAGGTTTAGTATTCTTACCTTTGTCACTTCTTTCTTTTGTAGTCTTGAATGATTCTCCTTTTTTAGTACTAGTGTATCCTAGTCTAGAAGTGTCATTATTGGATCTTGGTGACTTCAATAGCTATTCAAAATACTTGATAGCCTCATTAGCTTTGTTGAAGCTTTCTGCAACTTCCTTCTCTCTTCTCAAATCATTTTGTAGTTTTTCATTTTTCATCCTCAATGTGGAGATCTCAATGTCCTTAACATTCAGCTCATGATGTGCATTCATCATCTAGCTTAGGGTGTCTAGCTGCATGTTGGAAATTATTGCAAGATCAATTGACTTTTCCTCCAATATGTTGGCAAGGTTTCCTTTTTCTTCTTCTATCATAGTCTTATCTTCAATAGCTCTTTTCTTTTGTTCAATCACTTCACAAAGCATCATGGCTTGAGATTCTTATTCAATCTTGAGAGTTCTGATTTTTTCTACTTGAGCTTTATTCTTCTCCATTAGGTCTGCTATTGCTACATCAAACTCTTTGGAATCTCCATTTTCAAACACTTTTGATGTCTCAATCTCCTTGTATTGTGTGTCACTCTCAACTATGGAAATCTCTCTTCTTTTCTTTAAGGATTTCCTCAGTTCTTTCTTAGCTTCTTCCAAAGAATGTAGAATTAGGTGTATCTCACTTTCCTAGTTCTCTATGCTCTTCCCAAGTTTGTAGACTTCCATTTCTAGATCTTTTTCTCCAAGTTGTAGGGCTTCTCCTTAGAAGAACTTGGCTCTGATACCAATTGTTGGAATTTACAAGTGGGAAGATTTATTTCTGAGAGCGGGGTGAATAAGAAGTTCCAAACTTTAACCTCTAAAACTTTTAATTGAGATCAATCACATGCATATAATATATCTAATTAACATGAAAGTAAAGACATGCATGAAAATAGATAACACAAGATTTTAGTCACCTAGAAACCTTCCAAAATGAGAAGGTAAAATTGGGGTGGGGATGACACCCACAACTTATCACTATAGCAATATGTAACTGGTTAAGGTTACAAATTTTAACCATCAAAAATGGTCTGCCCTATGAAATTTACAAAAATTCACTTGGAATGTCACCCTATTAAAGGATTTAACACCTTGTTTAAAGGTTCTACAAAATAGTTGTTAAGCCAACCTATCTTCATAGGGTTTTCATTCTCCTAATACAATGGCTAGAAAGTATAGTAGAATGTGTTGACCTGATGACTTACAATCTTCAATTGCTAATTCCATATCCTTGTTCTGTCTAATCTGATCTGATCCCTAATCTGATATAACTATGCTCGTAGTGTTGATACTCTGTTCTTGACCAACTGATTCTGCAATGTTGTTCTTCCTCTAAGTCTTTCACCCCTTCCAAAACGTTGCTAGCATTCACTTATGCATTCCCACATGACCTCTTACACTTCCACTCAACACTAAATTATGGGGTTTTGACCTCCTTATAAAGGTTTTTGAGACTTAGGGTTAGATATGAATCTACGATCGAGATTCATCCATCTTTTCCTGCTCAATTCTTCACACTTTTCTAATTAGTTGCATGCTTTCTCTATTTTTCTAATTGGGTACATGTTGATTACATAGGGAATGTAATATATTTGATCTTATCTTTTAGATCCTTCAACATTCATATTGAGTCAGCTCAAAAATGGTTTACATCTAATTTTGTGAAGGCACAAACTCATATGTTGATTCTTTGTTACTCGGCACTTATTGATTGTTGATACTCAGCACACATAGGATTTTTGTCTTGCTCAGCATCTATACTTTACTTAGCACTTGAAAATTTCTCAACACTTGAATAACTTGGCACCTATTGAAATTTTGGCTTGGCACATATTGTAGCTCAACATTTGTATTATACTCAGCTTCAACCTTAGAATTTTCTTAAGTGTGTTGACACTCAATTGTCAAAACCAATCTAAGGCCAACATAGTATACATACCTTCATAAAATTATATGAATGATTTGCATTCTTCTGGTTCTTTCAAAGGTTCAACCTCATATACTTCTGTATATTCATCAAAATTTACATTTGCACTTTCCACAACTTTGTTAATGTTAGTATTTAAACACTTATAAGCTTTACTTCTTGTGGAATATCCTAGGAATATACCTTCCTCACTTTTTGCATCAAGTTTACCATTCTTGAAATCTTTAAGACTATAACACTTGCTTCCTAATACCTTAAAATATTTCACATTGGGTGAGTATCCATACCATAGTTCAAAATGTGTTGAATGAGTACCTTTCTTGACTTGTACATGGTCCAAAGTATAGATAGTTGTACTTATAGCTTCTTTCCAGTATTTTAAAGCAACATTTTTCTCCATCATCAGTGTTCTAGCATAGTCCATTAAAGATCAATTCCTCCTTTCAGTTATTCCATTTTGTGGAGGGGTTCTAGGGGTAGATATCTTTGATTCCTCTATCATTAAAAAACATCTCAAACTCATTTGATAAAAATTCTCCTCCTTTTTCAGATCTCAAACACTTCATACTTTTACCTGTTTCCTTCTCAACCCTTGCTAAGTACCACTTAAACATTTGGAAAGCATCAGATTTTTTTTTTTAAAACATAATTGTCAACATGCTAGAATAGTCATCAACAAGTAGCATAATATACTTATCTCTTTTTTAACTTTGCACATCAATTGGTCCACACAAGTCAATATGAACAATCTCTAGTATTCTTTTAGAGTTATGAGTTTTACTCTTAAAACGTGACTTTGTCATTTTGCCTAACAACATTGTTTGCATATTATATTATGAAGCTTCTTCAACTTAGGAAAACATCTAACTTTTCTCATGTAACTGATACTTACCAAGTTATTAAAATTGGCATGACATAACCTTTTGTGTCATAGCCATACATCATCAAATTTTACAACTATACAAGTAGCATCCTGCATATCAAGATAGATTAGATTACTCCTAGTTTAATGACCCTTTCCAATTAGTTTCCCATCAGTGTCATATATCTTAGCAATCTTGTTTTCAAACTCAACCTTACATCCTAAATTATTTAGTTGTGACACACTCAAGAGATTATAGTTAAGTCCTTCAACATAGTAAGCATTGTCACATAAAATCTTATCCATGAGCTTGATAGAATCTTTTCCTTTTATCAAACATGGTGCATCATTACCAAATCTTACACTAGTTCTATCATAATAATTTAAGGTAATGAACTTACGTTTGTCTCCAATCATGTGATGTGAACACCCACTATCAATGATCCATCTTTCATTCTTATTTACACAAGTCACAAGTGTAGTTGCCTCATCTTCATCAGATTTTTCCTTCATTGCAACATACACCACTTCATCATCATGTTCATCAGATTCATCTCTTGTTTCCTCTTTAGCAATATAGCATGACCTCTTTTCCTTTATCTTTTTAGTCCTTGTTGTCTTCATCTCTCCTACTGTTGTACTTGTCACCACCTCTACAGTTCTTCTTCTCTAGACATCTAGCAGCAATATGACCAACCTCATTGCAATTGAAACAAATGATAGGTAATTTACCTTTAAACTTTCCTTTACCTCTATGGAATCTTCTTGTCAGTAGTGCTTCAAGTTGTTCTACATCCTCCTCATTTGTATCACTATTACTAGACACATACTTTATCTTCTTCTTCTCCTTCTTCTCACCAGGTTCCTTTAATGACACCTTAGCTTTAAAAGTAGACTCAATATTTTCAGGCTTGTAATTATCAAAGTTAGATATCTCAAAAGTAGTGAGTCTACCTACCAGACCTTCAAGTGATAGATTATCCCCTAGTATACATCTCAATTCTTGAATTGTAGAAACTCTAATAGCATATATAGGTAATAGTGTCCTTAAAACTTTGCTTAGTATAGTTTTATCATCTATATTACTAGTAGCTCCTTTTATTGCATTAACAACTTCTTTTATCCTTGCAACATATTAAGCAATATTTTCACCTTCTTCCATTCTCATATTATCAAAATTACCCCCGAGACTTTCAGCTTTGGCTCTTAGAACATTTTCATCTACTCCATAGATAGTGGTTAGGGCATCCCACATTTTCTTTGAACTGTCATGACCTTTGATATCATCAAATTCAGCATAGCTTAGGACAAAGGCAATCTCCAACATTGTCTGGTTGTGTTCTTTCTTCTTTTTCATATCCTCAGTAGTTGGGGCTCCAACAAGATTAACATGCTTAGTGGTAATGGCAGATTGTGCATGATCTCCAAGTCCTCCAAGGTGTAGCTTCATCGAACTTTTCCATGTAGGAAAGTTATCTCTATTAAGCTTGGGTACTTCTTTTTTTGACTTCTTGATCTTTGTGCTTCTAGTACCTTCAAACTAGTCCTCTTAAGCAGATGGCTCTAATACCAATTGTTAGAGTATGGTTGTCGTTTCACCAAAAGACCAATCTGTCAATGCCTGATATAGCCACTCAACTTATAGCACACAAGAGGTAGTTAAGCCCTTGTCATGAATCATGAGGAAAGTGCTAAACAAATTTCTAATATTTTATATCATGAAAATTTTGAGTCTTTCCAATTTTTCTTTTTTATTAAAGTTATTGTTGATATGAGATTGTAATGTTTCAATCACAATTTTGTTACTAATGTCAAACTTGCTACTTGCTAGAAAGATAACTACTTAGTTGATTTGATTACTATCATTTAATTGATTAATGAGGAGGTTTTGATAAAATATGATAACAAGAACACTTATAGGAAAGGTTGAGTTATGATATGAAAAAAGAGTACAAAATTACTTAAGACAGTGATGTTATAGTGTACTTAAGGTTGCAAAAGATGGATACACTAATTAAGTCTAGAAGAACAAGTAAGAAGAACTAAGTTTTTCAAGCTTGATAGAGTGGATAGTTGGTGCCAAGAAAAATTAGTGCAAGCCAAGTAGAAAATTAGTTGGAGCCAAGAAAAGTGAGCTTTCAGTGTATGCTAAGTGAACTTAGTGTAAGCTAAGTAAAGTTTAGTTGATGTCGAGCACCACTAAACTTTAGTGTTTGTCGAGTTAACTAGTGGATGATGAGTAGAAGAATAGTATGGAAGCTGGGTAACAACATATTAATGCCAAGTGCCAGTATTCATGTTAAATCATAGATTTGATGAATCTAAGCCAACTATTTTGTTTTCTTGAATTGTGTGAAGCATGTTGAAGATAACTATGATGAGCTGGTGGCACAAAATTCAAGGTAAATCATTTTGAGCCAAATTAAAAAAGAATTGAGGAATAATTTTCTAGAGGAACCAAATGGAAAAGTGGATAGATTCATTGAATCCTACCTAACCCTTAAATAGATGATTTGCTGAAAATAGATTGATACAAGTATGATAAATATGTTTCAATCATTATTTTGTCACTTATGTTGAACATGCTACTTTCTAGTAAGGCAATTGCTTATATGATTTAGGTACTATCATTTGTTTGATTTATGAAGAGGATTTGATCAAATGAGGTAACAATAGCATGTATAGAAAAGGTTGAGTTATGATATGAAAAAGAGTAGAAGGATTAGTTAAGATAGTGATATTATAGTGCATTGATAATCTACTTAAGGTTACAAAGATTGGTTACACTGAGTAATTTTACAAGAACAAGTTGAACAAAGTTTGTCTAAAAAGCTTGACTGAGTGGATAGTAGGTGCCAAGAAAAGTTAGTACAAGCTAAGCATAAAATTAGTTGGAGCCAAGAAAAGTCAATTTCAATGTAATTTGAGTGAAACAATGTAAGTCGAGTAAAGCTTAGTTGATTTTGAGCACTGGTAAACTTTAGTTCATGTCGAGTGTTTTGACAATGGATGTTAAGAAATGTAGAATGTGTCAAGCATGAGAAGCCAATTAATGTTGATTGTTAGCATTATTAGAAAGATTGAGTATTTGATGAATCTAAGCCAACAAGTTTGATTTCTTCAATTTTGTGAATTGTATCGAAGATAAGATTGATGAGCTAGTGGTACAAAATTCAAGATAATCCATTTTGAGGTAAATTCAAAGAGAATTGAAGGAGAATTTTCTAGAAATGAATGAAATGAAATGAGGGGTAGATTCATTGAATCCCATCCAATCTAACCTAACCCTAAAATGGATGATGGAGGATGAATGATAAAAGATCTTAATTCTCTATCTATAAAGATGGTTGCTTAGAAGCAAGAGTTGATGTGTGAGAACCTAAGGAAGACAAGGAGTCTAGGGTGTTTGCTTCATTCAATGACCTAAGAGAAGAAACTGCATTGGCAAACAAAGCGAGAAGGCTTAAGGGTATGGATGCTTGAAGGGTGAACAAGGTATCAGAGTTGAAGAGTGTGAAAGCCAAGAAGAATGGAGGATTGAAATAGAGATCTACAATCTAGAAATGAAGTTGTAAGTTGTTATCAGATCAAGTCTTACCATTACCCTCTAATCATTGTATCATTCTAGGGTAAATCCTTTGGATCAAGGTTCACCTAATAGTCATTAGTAAATCATTTAAATGGGTGACATTCCAAGTGAATGATATAAATTCCTCTAACAAGGCTCACTCCTAATAGGGTGATTGAAATATTTTAATCAAGTCACATTTAACAGTGCGTATTGTAACCTTTAACAGGGTATGTCTTTCATAGGGCATCACTTTAGAAGAGTGAGAATGAGTAGCATGTTACTAGTGGTTTTTTCCAAATTGAGTTTACACGTTAAATCATTGTGTCAAATTTTTTATTGAATCTATTATGTCTGCAACTTAATTTGGTAGTAACCTACAAGTTAAGTGATTGCATAATCTAATGGATGTATGCATGATGAAAATTTTTTATGGATATAGGTTCACTAAGCTATGAAAAGTTGTATTTGTACATCTGGACCTTGGATAACTAATTCACTCCCCCTCTTAATTATTCTAAAAAATTCCAACATGATTGCTCAGTTGAATAGAAAAAGATCTTAAATCTCTATTTATAGAGAGAGTTGGTTAGAAGAAAAGGTTTTCATGTGTGAGAACCTAAGGAAGACAAGGAGTCTAGGGTTTTACTTCATTAAGTGGCCAAACAGAAGAGATTGTTATTGGCAAGCAAAACAAGAAGGCCTAAGAGTATGAATGCTTGAAGAGTGAATAAGCTATTAGATTTGAAGTATGTGAAAGCTAAGTAGAATGGAGGACTGAAAAAGAGATCTATAATTTAAAAGTGAGTTGTAAATTGTTATCAAATCAAGCCTTTTTGTTACTTTCTAATCATTGTATCAATCTAGAGTAAATCCTTTGGATTAAGGTTGACCTAATAGTCATTTGTAAATCCTTTAACTAGGTGACATTCAAAGTGAATGACCTAAAGTCCTCTAACAAGGCTCACTCCTACCAAGGTGATTGAAATCTTCTAACCAGGTCACATTTAACAGTGTCTATTGTAACCTTTAACAAGGTTGGCCTTTCAAAGGCATCACTTTAGAAGAGAGAGAATTAGTAGCATGTTATTGGTGGTTTTTCCCAAATTAGGTTTCTATTTTAAAATCCATTTGTCAAATGTGTTATTCAATCTATTATGTTTCATGTTTACATTTCTACAAAGATATTTTGACCTAGGATAATAACCTACTAAGTTTAATCATTGTATGATCTAATGGATGCATGCATAATAAGTTTTTATGGATATGGGTTCACTAAGTTGTGAAAAATTTTATTTGTACATTTGGACCTTGGATAACTGATTCACCACCCCCCTCCCTTAGTTATTCTAAATAATTCTAATAATTAGTATCAAAACCATCTTCTTAAGAGGACTAGTTTGAAGGTACTATAAGAAAAAGTTCAAGATGTCAAAAAGAGAGGTACCTAAGCTTAATAAGGATAACTTCATTGCATGGAAAATTCTAATGAAGCTAAACCTAAGACATCTTAGAGATCATGCACAATCTACCATTATTATTTAGCATGCCAATCCTGTTGGAACCCTAATTGCTGAAGATCTAAAAAAGAAGAAAGAACACAACCATGCAATGTTGGAGATTGCCTCTACCCTAAGTTATTTTGAGTTTGATGATATCAATAGTTGTGACAATGCAAATAAGATGTGGGATTCTCTTCACACCATATATGGATGAGACACAAATGTTCTAAGAGCCAAATCTGAAAGTCTTAGAGGTAAGTTTGATGATATGAGGATGGAAGAAGGTGAGAATGTTGCTCAATATTTCTTTAGAATAAAATATGTTTTTAATGCTATAAGAGGAGCTACTAGTAATATAGATGATGATAACATATTAAGTAAAGTACTAAGAACATTGATACCCATCTATGCTATTAGATTTTCTACCATACAAGAGTTGAGATATATATCAAATTCTAATTTCACTCTGGAAGGTTTGGTAGGTAGGCTAACTTCCTTTGAGCTCTCTAATTTTGATCATTTCAAACTTGACAATGTTGAATCTTCTTTTAAGGCTAAGTTGTCATTAAAAGAACCTAAAGAGAAGAAGAAAAAGGTCAAATATGTTTCTAGTGATAGTGACATAGATGAGGAGGATGTAGAATAGCTTGAAGTACTACTAGCAAGGAGACTTCATAGAAGCAAAGGAAAATTTAAAGGTATGTTACCTATCATATGTTTTAATTGCAATGAGGTTGGTCATATTGTTGCTAGATGTCTAGAGAAGAAGAACAATAGAAGTGGTGACAAATAAAGAAGTAGAAGAGATGAGGACAACAAAGATTACAAAAATAAAGGCAAGAACTCTTACTACATTGCAGAAGAGGAAACCAAAGATGGATTTGATGATCATGATGATGAAGTGGTGTATGTTTCAATGAAGGATAAATCTGATGAGGATGAGGCAACTGCACTAGTGTCTTGTGTGAACAAAAATGACAAATGAATCACTGATAGTGGGTGTTCACATCGCATTACTAGAGATAAAAGTAAGTTCATTACCCTAAATTATTATGATGGAAATAGTGTAATATTTGGTAATGATGCACCATTTTTGATAAAATGAAAGGAATCTATCAAACTCGCAAAAAAGATTTTATGTAATAATGTTTATTATTTTGAAGAACTTAATTATAATTTGGTGAGTGTGTCACGATTGAATATTTCAGGTTGCAAGGTTGAGTTTGAGAACAAGATAGCTAAGATATATGATATTAATCGGAAACTAATTGGGAAAGGTAATCAAACTAGAGGTAATCTATTTTATCTTGATATGGATGATGCTACTTGTCGTATTGTAGAATTTGATATTGTACAATTATGGCACAAGAGGTTATGTCGTATTAATTTTGATAACTTGGTTAGTATCAATAACATGAGAAGAGTCAGAGGTCTACCTAAATTGAAGAAACCTAACAATCTAATTTGCAAATAATGTCAGTTAGGCAAGATGACAAAATCTAGTTTTAAGAGTAAGATTCACAACTCTAAAGGAATTTTTGAGATTGTTCATACTGACTTATGTGGACCAATTAATGTGCAAAGCTACAAGGGTGACAAGTACATTATGTTATTTTTTGATAATTATTCAAGGATGATGACAGTTATGTTTCTGAGACAGAAATATTATGCTTTCCAAATGTTTAAGTGGTACTTAGCAAGAGTTGAGAATGAAACAGGTAAAAGCTTGAAATATTTGAGATCTAATAGATGAGGAGAATTTACATTGAATGAGTTTGAGATGTTTTGTAATGACAGAGGAATCAAAAGACAGACATTTGCACCTAGGATTCCTCCACAAAATGGAATCGCTAAAAGGAGGAACATAATTATAATGGATTGTGCTAGGACACTCATGATGTAGAAGAATGTTGCTTTGAAATATTGGAGAGAGGTTGTAAGTATAGTTGTATATACCTTGAACCATGTGCAAGTCAAGAAAGGTACTCATTCAACACTATTGCATTATGGTATGGATACTCACCCAATGTAAATTATATTAAAAGGTATTTGCAAGCAAGTTTTATATTCTTAAATATTTTAGGAATGAAAAATTAGATGCTAAGAGTGAAGAAGGTATATTTCTTGGCTATTCCATAAGAAGTAAAGCTTACAAGTGTTTAAATACTAACACTATCAAAGTTGTGGAAAGTGTAAGTCTAAAGTTTGATAAATATACCGAGGTACATGAGGTTGAACCTATGAAGGAACCAGAGGAATTGAAATCTTTTGTATACTTTTATGAAGGTATGCCTTCTGCTAAAGATTTTGTAAATCAAGATGCAAATCAACAACAAATTTCAGTCACTATCAAGTCACATACAATGAATGTCAAGCTACATGCAAGAATCGAGTTGCAGTCAAGTGTCAAGTTGCAGACTAAAGCTGAGACACATTCTGATTCTGAGATTAGTGTACATGAAAGAGATGTTGAATTTCCTGATAGAGATGTACACAATGATTCATAAGTTGACAAAAATAATAGAAAAATAGAGCACAACCAAGATTGTCAAAGTATGTCAAAAGACATCACCCTATTGAACAAATTATTGGAGACATAAATGATAAACCCATGACAAGGAACAAGATAAGAAATGATGCATGAACCTAAGTCAATGAAAGATTTCTTAGACAATGTGGACAAGAGTAAAACCATGAAAGAAGAGATTGAAATATTTGAGAAGAGCAAGATATGGACTCTAGTTCCTAGACTAGAAGATAAGAATGTGATTGGAACCAAGTGGGTGTATAGAAACAAGTTAGATAAGAATGGTGAAGTCATAAGGAATAAGGCAAGACTAATTTTCAAAGGATATGCATAAGAAGAAGGGATAGACTATGAAAAAAAAAATTCCCCTATTGCAAGATTGGAAGGAGTAAGAACTATGCTTGCTTACTCTGCATACAAAGGTTTTAAAGTTTATCAAATGGATGCAAAATATGCATTTCTTAATGGCATATTATAAGAAGAGATCTATATAGAACAGCCAAAAGTTTTTTTGATGCTAACAACAAGAACATGGTATGTAGATTACACAAAGCTTTATATGGTTTAAAGCAAGCACCAAGAACATGGTATGAAAGGCTTCATAATTATCTTGTGAAAATTAGATTTGAGAGGACTAATGATAAAAACAATCTATACTTAAAGACAAAAGGAGGTAAAGGTATTTTACTAGCTGAAATTTTTATTGATGATATTATATTTGGAAGTCAAGATGGATTATGTAAATCATTTGCAAATGAAATGAAGAAAGAATTTAAGATGTCTATGTTTGGAGAGATCAAGTTCTTTGTTGGTTTGAAAGTATATCAGATGAAATATGGTATATGCATCACTCAGTCTAAGTATGTGTAGGAAATATTGAAAACTTTTGGATTGGAAGATTCAAAACCAATTAGCACACCTACGGTGATAGGACACGAGTTATCAAAGAGTGATGATTCAACTAATGTGAATCAAACATTATACAAGTCTATGATTGGATAATTATAATATGTAGTACATAGAAGACCTAACATTGCACTATCTATTGGGATAGTTGCAAGATTCTCTGCTAATCTTTAGGAGAATCATTTGATGGATTTTAAGAGAATAATGAGACATTTGACAGGAGTAGGAGACTATGATCTATACTACAAGAAAAATGAGAATTTTTAGTTTAAAGCCTATACTAATGTTGATTAGGCTGGAAACATTGATGATAGAAAGAGTACTAGTGGAGGAACATTTTTCTTAAGAAAGAGGTTGGTTACTTGGACCAAGAGAATCAGAACTGCATATCTTAATCTCTATTGAGGTTGAATATGTTGATCTATACTACAAGAAAAATGAGAAGTTTGAGTTTAAATCCTATACTAATGTTGATTAGGCTGGAAATATTGATGGCAAAAAGAGCACTAGTGGAGGAGCATTTTTCTTATGAAAGAGGTTGGTTACTTGGACCAAGAGAATGAGAACTGCATATCTCAATCTCTATTTAGGTTCAATATGTTGTTGCTATAGTTACTTGTGGAAATATTGTATGGATCAAACAGCTACTCAAAGGTATGAAGGAAGAAATCACTAAATCTATGATACTTTATTGTGATAATGCAAGTGCTATAAATGTATCAAAGGACCCTGTGATGCACACAAAGACTAAGCACATTGCAATCAAGTATCATTACTTGAGAGAGTTAGTTCAAGACAAAGAGGTGAAGATGGAATATGTGAATACAAAAGAATAGATAGATGATATCTTCACAAAAGAATTACCTACGGATGTGCATGAGTATCTAAGAGGTAAACTAGGGGTGATACCCCTATTCAAAGCTGATTAAAAGGCTAAGTAGTGCCTTGCATCAACTAGAGTTGAATGTTGTATCTTACACATTAATGCAATGGATATTACTTTAAGAGCTTCCTAAAGTAATCAAAGAGCTAGAATAGAAGATCAGTCACAAGTAAGGTAATAGGGGGAGAAATTGCAATTGTCCATATCTACATGTTGAGATGACAAGTCTTTAACATTGCTTTCAAAGAGGGAGAAATAAAGGATACCAAACAATGAGAGAAATAGTATAGTAAAGGGAGAAATACAAAAATACTTGAAATATCTACTCAGAAGGAGATAGTGTACTTGATGTTTACTATAGAGGGAGATAGTGTTGAGGGAGATATAAGAATAGTGCAAAGATACATGAATATCAAAAAGAGGGAATGATCAAGAGGGATTCATAAGGATGAGTTGATTGTTTGTTGATCATAATAGAATTTTGTAGCTTATACAGAAGATGCAATCTACTGATAGAGGGAGAGATTTCAATACAAGGAATTATTTTCTTTTTGATATTGTTGTTGGTATGGTTTTCCATCAATGCCAAAGAGGGAGATTGTTGATATGAGATTATAATGTTTCAATCATTATTTTGTTACTAATGTCAAACCTACTACATGTTGGTAAGACAAATGCTTAGTTGATTTGACTATCATTTATTTTATTGATGAGAAGTTTTTGATCAAATATGATAACAAGAACACCTAGAGGAAAGGTTGAGTTATAATATGAAAAAAGAGTACAAAGATTAGTTAAGATGGTGATGTTATAGTGTATTGGTTATCTACTTGAGGCTACAAAGGATAGATACAATGATTAATTTTAGAAGAACAAGTAAAAAGAATTCAGTCTTCCAAGCTTGATCAAGTGGACAGTAAGTGCCGAGCAAAGTAAGCCAAGTAGAAAATCAGTTAGAGCTGAGAAAAGTGAAGCTTTAGTGTATGCCGAGTGAACTTAGTGTAAGCTAAGTAAAGTTTATTTAATGTTGAGCTCTAGTAAACTTTAGTATTTGTCGAGTTAACTAGTGGATGACAAGTGGAAGAATAATATGGAAATCGAGTAACAACATATTGATGTTGAGTGCTAGTATTCATGTTGTATCATAGATTTGATGAATCTAAGCTGACTATTCTATTTTCTTGAATCGTGTGTAGCATGTGGAAGATACCTATGATGAGCTAGTGGCACAAAATTCAAGGTAAACCATTTTGAGGTGAATTCAAAAAGTATTGAGGAAGAAGTTTCTCGAGGAACCAAATGGAAAAGTGGATAGATTCATTTGGTCATACCTAATCCCACCTAACCCTAAAATGAAAAATTAAGGTTAAATAGTAAAAGATCTTAAATAGAGAGATTTGGTCAAAAGCAAAGGTTGTCATGTGCAATAAACTAAGGAAGATAAGGAGTCTAGGGTATTGCTTCATTCAGTGGTCAAATAGAAGAGATTGCTATTGGCAAGCAAAGCAATAAGGCTTAAGAGTATGAATGTTTAAAGGGTGAACAAGCTATCAAAGCTAAAGTGTGTGAAAGCCAAGTAGAATGGAGGACTAAAATAGAGGTCTATAATGTGCAAGTGAGTTATAAATTGTTATTAGATCAAGCCTTACTATTACTTTCTAGTCATTGCATTAGTCTATGGTAAATCCTTTGGATTAAGGTTGACCTCATAGTTATTTGTAAATCCTTTAACCAGGTGACATTCCAAGTGAATTATCTAAATTCCTCTAAAAAGGCTCACTCCTAATAGGGTGATTGAAATCCTCTAACCAAGTCACATTTAACAAGGTTGGCCTTTCATAGGGCATCACTTCAGAAGAGTAAGAATTAGTAGCATGTTACTAGTGGTTTTTCCCAAATTAGGTTTCCATGTAAAATCCATGTGTCAAATGTGTTATTGAATCTATTATGCTTCATGTTTACATTTTAGTAAAGATATTTTGCCCTAGGATAGTAACCAACCAAGTTTAAGCATTGTATGATCTAATGGATGCATGCATATTAAGTTTTTATGGATATGGGTTCACTAAGCTGTGAAAAGTTTTATTTGTACATCTAGACCTTGGATAACTAATTTGCCCTCCCCCCCGGCTCTTAGTTATTCTAAAGAATTCCAACAGTTAAGTGTAATTCATAGTCATATTTTGTTCATAACTAACGTGTGATATTCTATATAGTAGTTCATGGGTAACAAATATCATTGGTCTAAGGGTACAAAGGGATTTTAAGAGCAATTTAATTTTTTCAATTAATGTATACATTTTTATTATCAAATAAAAAAAGCTTAAAATATTTTTTGTCCAACTAGATTATTTTTTGAGCTTTTAGTTATCAAGTACATTCTATATATTTTTATTATGCTATTAGATGAGTATTGGAGACTCATGAGCCATCTTAGAAGGAGTTGGCTACTTAATTGGATATTGTTAAGGGAGAGATGGATCAACTTAGGATAGATGTGGCTCAAGAGTAGGAGACATAGATATTAGAGAGGATGATCATGCATACTAAGAGATGCTTTGTTCGAAAATTTGGAGTAGGTTGAATAATATAGAGTTATTTTGGACTCTCGTATAGCAACTTCCATGGAGATGTGAGGTGCAAAAGAGAAGAAGCTAGTAGAGGCAGCCATGATGGTGAAGCCTACTATGGAATGAAAGTTGGTATTTTATCAAGATTTATAGCTTAGGATGCAATAGGTGTATGACTTATAGGCTTACTTGGTAATAGTCACATCACCACCTAAGGCTACATCCTGGATTTTTTTTTCTCTCATATAGTTGTCAATTAGGTATCATTCTATTTTGTACATCATCAGAGATGACTTTTTTTTGTTAGGAATACCTATAATATCTTCAACTATATTGTTAAGTTGTAAATTATGTCATTGGATTATTAGTATAACAAAGGTGTGGGAAGTTATGGGATGTGATGGTTCACCTCACACCTCCTCAAGGTTTATATATGTACTCTCTTGAATGGAATGTGTCATAGTTATGTATGGAGTCTAAACACTTGTTGTAAACTATTTGGCATAAATGAAGAAGTTTGTAGTTCTGTTATATTGTATTACATTCCTTGCTATCTATGTTATGTATTGATTCACTTTATCCATAGTAGTAAACACCATTAAGATTATTGCATTATTTCTTATAGGTTTATTGTAAAACAATATAATTATAATTATGCAAATTTATTATCTTTGTATTTTTTAGCAAGATCAAAGAATTGTTTTTCTTTGTTCTTTCCAATTGGTACCCACACTAAAAAGGGATTTTTTTAATATAAATTTATAAAATACATTAGCTATGACCTATTATTGATAATAATTAAAAGTGACAATTTAGAGGCTATTAAAATGAATAATGACATGATACCTAAGGAGGAGGACATGGGCAAAACCAGTAAGAAAGATATCACCAGAACTTGTAATAATTGCATGATGTTGAAAGAGGACATAAACAAGCTAAGGACTAAGGTGATGGACCTAGATAGAATGGTCATTAGTGTTTCCAAGTTTATTTTGTAGGTGCCTAGCTTGACCACTTTTATTTGTCTATTGCAAAAGAAGATACTAGAGCCCAATGTAGGGAAGAAAGAAAATTATAAGGAACTCTTCAAGTTCCTCATGAATTATTGGTTTGAGGTGAACACTTAGATGGGTGACAAGATTATTTAGTTTGGTCTATGGTTAACTCTTTAGTTTTTTCCTGAGACCCTTTAAGGTCGATGATGCTTATAGTATTTATAATACTATGTTGTTTTTAATAAATATGTTTCTATTGATGACTCATATTAGTACTATGATGATGGTTAAGATAGTTTTATTTTGTTACACTATTAATCATATGATAACTTATACAATTTTTATATTGGTGAATATTAGTCGGGTTCTAAACTCTTACCCTAATACTTTTTGTTATTCTTAGTGTGTTGTTAATATTTTCTAACATACTCATGTAAGTCTAGGGCTTCTTGGCTTATTTTGTATGGGTCAGACCCTTTATTTTTCTACTTATATATATATATATATATATATAACAAATAATTTTTTGTTAATTACTTTCTCAAATATTTAACCTGATGTACACATTAATGGTTATCTAACTTGAAGTGTAGAGTTTACAATCATTATGGACCTTTATAATTTTGTCATTCGATTTAAGAAAGAAAAAGTGGCACATATCATTTCCTTGTGCATGTAGATATAATAGAATTAGAAGCCCTTTCTAATTATTGAGAATTTATTCAGTTTCAACATGTAAATCTCATCAAAACCAAGCTGAATATCAAACTAAAATCCTTTAGAACATAAAAGAATAAAATTATTGATGACTTTTTGTTTATGCTCCATACAAAAACTCTTTCATATGATTGAGACTTTATTCAATTTTCAACATGTAAATCATCATAACCAAGCTAAATATGAAACTAAAATCCTTTAGAATAGTTTTCTCAAATAGGAAATAAAATTATTGATGATTTCATGTTTATCTATATATGTATGTACAAGTGCTTTGAAAAATCCTTTAGAACATATATGTATATGTATATGTATATGTATATGTATATGTATGTGTGTGTGTAGCTATATATGTATGTATATATCTATATATATGTATGTGTATGTGTATGTGTATGTGTATGTGTATGTGTATGTGTATGTGTATGTGTATGTGTATGTGTATGTGTATGTGTATGTGTATGTGTATGTGTATGTGTATGTGTATGTGTATGTGTATGTGTATGTGTATGTGTATGTGTATGTGTATGTGTATGTGTATGTCTATGTGTGCGTGCATGCACGCATGTGTTATTTTATTTAAAATTTAATATTTTTAATTTTTTTTGGTTTAATTTTATAATTTATAGTTTGATATTAATTAATGATTATTAATTATAGATGTTAATGTTTTGATAATTATTTTATTAAAATTAATAATAATAATTAATCATTGGTTAACATTATGATTAATTATCTAGTGCATTGGTTGCAGGTCACTAGAGCTCTTGAGGGTCCTACTTTAGCTTCGGTTGAAATTATCCAGAGTACTATGGAAGCAGGTAAAGAAGTGGTGAATATCATCAAAGAGTTGTTGTAGGTGTTGGTCATGGGTGCTGGTGTGTTGGTTGTTGGTCCATGTGGTTTTACTAGTTTTGCTAATTGTTTTTCAACTTGTTTAAAACTCTAGTTTCTAGGTCCTTGTAAAACCTGGTCACTTTTATTTGGTTTAAACTTCTGGTTTCAAGTGCTTGTAAAACCTAGTTTATTTGTTTAAAACTCTAGGTTTCAAGTCCTTGTAAAACTTGGTGGTGCTTAATGTTTATCTATAGTTTTTTGTAAAGGGTTTTGGGTCCCTTCAAAACTTATTTTTACCTTAATCTAAAACATTTTGATTATTTAACATTATTAGAAAAACTTAAAATTTTCAAATATAAGTAACCTAATAAGTAGGTTTTACATATTATTATTTATATTTACAAAGTTGATAACATTATTGAACATGTGGTGACTTATTATGCATGCAATAGTGACAATACGTACACACACATGACATTTACTTGAACACCTTTATAGTCAAACTAAACTTCATAATATAAATTGATTTTTTTGGAAAACTGAACACTACTGTTATGATTTTTTACTTGTGTATCTTTGTTGCATTATGTTATGGTGGTTGTTTGCGGGTTTTAAGTTGACCTTAGAAATGTGAACCAAAGGCTTGGGATTTTGGTCCTGTGAAGTTATATGTATTCTATTGTATGCATTTTTCATATGGTTATGTTTAGATGTTAGGTAATAAGGTGTTTCCTTATTAACTTTATTTTTCTTAAGCTTAACTTTAGTGGGCATATAATAATTAATTCTTTTATTAATTATTATCATGCAACCTAGGTTTTACCTTTTAAAGTTTTGATCTCCTTTATAAGGATGGTCTCTCTTTGTAATCTACATAAATTCATTCACTTTTTGTTTAATAGAAATTACTCTTTTTTCTCATCAAGAATGTCTCCTCTATGGATATGTGAATTTAGCCTCCATAGCTTTTGCTTCTCTCTTTTTATGACAGGTGTTTGCATGTAGGTGATTCTTGGTATTCGTGGGGTAGATATTTCATCAACTTGAACATTGTATCAAAGCTCTAGATCTTCATCCCCATGTTCTATTTAAGACAGGTTTGGTTTGGTTTTCAGATATGTGTTTTTTCTTTCAAAGGGTTTCAATTTTTAGAGGTGTTTTGTATTGGATGGGGGGGCTTTATTTCTAATCACTTTGAGCCCAAATGGACTTCACTATTGTGCTTAAAGAATCCAAAAACCACTATTTCCATATAAAATGTGTCCAATATGGAAAATGTTGAAATCTAAGGCAAAAAAATTTTAGCCCAAGTCAAGGCAGCGATTTTTTTTATTTTATTAAAAATATCATAAGTCATTTTTTAGAAAAACACTTTTGTTTTTGGTGAAAAGTGTTCTTAAAAAAATGCATGGTGCAAAGGCTGATTTATAAAAAGGGTTTATAATTTCATACGTGTCCTTGTTCTATGTAGGCCCTACACTTGTCAGAGTTGTTAGTGTTATTAGAGACCCATGCCTTGGGTTTGGCATCAATCTGCTTTGACTTCCACATCATTTTTGGGAGCACTTCCTTTCAAAGCAATTTCAACACTCTTTATTTTCGCTGACATTGATATTGGGGCATGCACCTTTTTTGTCGTGCAAATTTTTTTGGAGTGCATATTACGAAACTCGACATTATTTGTAGAACCCAAGCTCCACGTTGTTGAGCTATCATTTTGCACAATGCCTAATGGCAGGAATCCTTTCAAACTCCTCTCTTGAAAAGCTTATCTAAGATCAACTCCAATGTTTCAAGTGATCTTGTGACCTTCTAGAATCCACTCAATTAAAGATAAATGTTTTTGTTCACAAAGAGGCCTTTGCTGGTTTGAACCAATTTTAGATAAGATGATTAATTTTGTTTGTTGTTTCAAAACTAACCACAAAAAGAAATATGTTTTTTTTTGTATTTTTTGTTTCTAATGAATGCAACTATATTAATTCCTAATTTAACCAAGGGTTAGCAAAGAAAATAAAAAAGATAAGCTAATGAGAAATATAAATAGCATGAAAGGGAAATTGCTAACGAACATAAACCACAATAACAACATATGTCTACGAGTCAAATTATTGAAAAGATCAGGTAGGAAACCAATGAAAGTAGGAGCAGCACTTCCTCAAATCCACCGATGCAATCATCGATGGAAACTTAGTAAACCCAAAAGATGTTTCACTTCTTATCAAATTGCAAGGCCATAGAAAGTGTGCTCATGCAAGACAAGAAGCTATGTAGGAAAAAAGGGTGATCTCTTCTCCAACTCTATACGTTAGTAGAATTTGTCAACACGTGAAAGACACCAAAACTAAAATATCACACAATCAAATCAACACAACAACACTATTGGCTCCATTATTATCATGAACAAGAATCTCAAAAAATAACACACTCTAGCAAGAATAACTACACTCAAAATGATAGCACCAAAAGCATATATTATTGATCAAAATATTGGCTTGGAATACATATTTAATTCCTTAATTTATAGGAAATAATCTCCTCAATTTGTGTTGAGAGTGAGAGATTTATTTATACAAATGTATGCTTAAAACTAATTAAAAAAAACTAAATATATACAAACGGACTCTCTAGGAGGTGCTAAGTAGGACTCCACCCTTGTTTATATCATTTAATGGGTGTATGAGCCTTTCAATGTCTTAAAACAAAGAAAGAAGTAGTAGATAAGAATAAAAAAGTTTTTAGATGATGTAGAAATCTTTGGAGATGCCAAAAATAGAAGCTCAACCTTCTCTGGATGTTTGTAGGAGTTAAATTATTGTCATAATGCCTTTTTGATACATGGAAAGCTCTAAATTTGGAATTGGCAATTAAATTTCGGTGCACCTCTAGTTTGTTCAAAAAAAATTGATGCACCTTTGGAGAAGTGCACCTATCACACCTTGCACACCTTTAGAGAAGCACACCTTAGTGGCAGATTAAAAAAATGAAAAAATTTCCCCAAGTGTCAAAACTAAAATTCTAGCTTCTAGGTTTTCTTCTCCTTCGTACTAGAGCTATGTTTGGATGTTTGCACTTGAATTTCTCTATGATCTCCATCACTTGGGTTGCATCCAAAAAATCTAAAGCATCATACTTATCATTTACTATTTTTTGGTAGTTTCCCACTTCTATGCGAGTTTTCGCAAAGTCTTCCAGCTTTGAATCCAATTCTAGCAATGCTTCCTCTATCTTAAATGCTTGTCTAATGTCTTCATTAGTTGAAGCTTCTTCAAAGCTCTTCTAAAACTATTTTAAAAATGTTTGCACAGACAAGAGTTTATTCCTTGACTCATCTTCAAAAAATTTAAGGCAAGCATCATTGTAATACTTTTCAGCTTCCAAAATCTGCTCTTGGGTTTGATCCTTGAGCTTATGAATATTTGCATGTAATGTCTCCATTACTTTATTACCAGTAGAAATCTTCTCAATCCAATCATCTATCTAATCCAATTCATCAATCATATATACATCCATGAGTATACGATACCTCTCGCCCTTTATTGACTATAATGCCTGAAGTTTTGTATCCTAGGTATGTACATCATCCATCAATCCAAAATCCTAGTTTAGTATAGCAACCAACCTATCTACATTATTCTACATATGGTGCAATAGTTTAAGGTTTCCCTGTATTATCTACATAGCTTTTCCCTCAAAACTTTCTTGCCATTGTTGACATGCCTTCAAAAATGGATCTAATTGTACCATTTCTTTCTCCTTCCTATCAAGTGTCACACCTAGAGTTTCCTCAAGATGATCAAGGTCCAAAGGATCAACCACTTCATGCAAATAGCCTCTTAGAAGCTCATTCTATTTCCTGAGCTTCAGAAATTCAAACTCATCTTATTCTAGGTGGTTATACACTTCTTTAATTCTTGTAGTGACCATAAATTTAGTTGTGTCCATAGTTGGCTTTCTCAACAAGACATCTTTAATTTGATAATCTTTCAGAGTTAGATCTTCAATATTTGCATGTAGAGGAGCGATGGCAATATGATCGAACAAGTCTTGATTTTGATTCTTCATAATAAAGGCCAATGTACATGCATCACCCTTAGGTAACTTAGGTTTCTTGAGGGCTTCAACTAATTCTTTCATTCCCTCATTCTCACTATAATATAGTTTCCTTTTATGCCTAACCATCACCTCTTTATTCAACCATCTTGGAGTAGTTTCCATCAGAGATATATACTTAGATGAAGAGGGGGTTTGTTTTGCTAGACCCTTTCCCTTATTGCTCCTCTCCAAAGTATTTTCTTTATCTAAGGGATCTACCTCAGGCATCCTTATGTCTGTTGAGTCCATAATCCTTACCTATGTATCTTGCGAAGTTTGTTGAGGTTCTTTATATATTTACCCCTCTTTTGATACTTCATTTTCAAGTCTTTATTGTGGCTCCTCTTCCTGTATAACTTGTAATTTCTCTTCATTAACATGAGGGAGAGGAGTGGCTAAACCTTTATCTAAGAAAGAAAAATCTTGACTTGGTAATGGTGGGGCACCTAGAGGTCCTTGTGGAGAAGGTGGAAATTGAATCCAATCTTCTCCCAAAGGTTGATTTGTTTGTGTGCACCATATTTTTTCCCTATGAGTTCAGTACCTATAGGCATGAAGTCAAAATCTAACATTTTAAAGACATCAGTCCCTTGGTCCTCTTGTTCATCAACCCACTATTGTAGCTCATCCTCTGAGATTGTAACCTAAATAGGTTGTGTAGGAATAGATGGTGGCATCATGGTGGAACTCCTCTTCGTTCTGCCTCAATAGCCCTGGCTGGATGAGTACTCTAACTCAAGGGAAGGTTATCCTCTTCATATTCTCAATCCTCTTTAGCTTCTTCAAGAATGGTTTCTAGGACTAAATGAATAGGAATAACCTTTCTTTTCACTTTTTTTCTTCTAATCCTTTTGATTGGAGTTTTAGCCTTTTTTCTCTTAGGAGCTGATGGAGAGGCTTCTTCCTCTTGAACCTGTGGGGGTAACTCTTTTGGTTCCTCTTCAGGTCCCTATCCCTATTCTAGTGGTGGCACTTGTGGATTATCTTGAGCTTAAGTGGCTTCTTGGGATTGAGTTTCCTCCTAGGCTTGAGTCCCTTCAACTTTGGGCTTAGCTTGTTGAGGAGAAACTCTTTTCCTTTTATTCTTCTCTTTTTGTGCTTTGAAGTATCCAACTTTTCTATCATGTTGATACACCATTTTTGGCCTAATTGAAGATTGGGTTGTGAATGTTGGTACTTTAAATTTTTCCTCTCTTCCCTTTACTGCGTGGGCTATGGCCAATAGGGTCCAACTTTGATGTATGATAAACTTCAAGGCTTGTTTTCACACCCTCCAAGAGACTTTACTTGCCTCCTAGTAGCATATCCCTCTATAGGATCTTCCAATAGGTTTAGATCATTAAATAAGACCTATTCAAACTCTTCTATAAGAGTCAATCTCTAAAACTTAACCGTTAATGATCAACACCTTAGTTTTGATTCACTTTTCTACACTCACTTAGAAGGCTCTAAGTGCCAAATCTTCATAAACATGCTCCAACATTGCAAGTTTCTTCTCCATCAAAAAAACATTATTTTCCTTTCCCATTTGATCTATTTTGGAAATATATTCAATCATCTTATTATCTGATCCCATGAATCATCATGTAGAGACTTTAAAATAGGCCTATTTCCTTGTAGTCTTCACCAGTCCGTTTTTCCCCTTTTTAGTAAAATTTTCCAAAACAACTCAGAAAAATAAAAGCTTATTTGGATACCCTTTTGTAATTTTTAAAACTTTCATTAAGGTTTTTGGGTCTAAAAGTGATCGTACAGGGAGTTTCTATAAACAAGGACAAGAGGCCTAATAGGCCTAATTTCTAGGATTGAACTATGGTTTTGATAGAAAACTTGGTAAAACCAAATCCTAAATGATTGGTATGGCTTCTATCTTCAAAAAAATGGTTAGATATGAAGTTTACTTTCATGAAAAATTCTTGGAGCAGTATGGATCCATACAACCATGTAATGTTTCGTCACTTTTTTAACCACTAGATCTCTAACCGGGTTGCACAAACTTTCTTAGGGCCTAGCATATAAAATAGTTCCTCATTCTTTTAAAACTCCTAACTCTTAAAACTATATACACTATTGACTCCTCTATCATTTCCATCTAACATGAACTATTTTCCATGGTTAGCTTTCATGGGGGATGAATGACTTCCTCAACTACTCAAAGCACTGGCAAATTAGACACCCTAAACTAGATTGTTGAAAACTAGAAGATATATGACCTCAAAATGACTAACACTTCCAATGAAAAAGTTCATGAAAAACCTATTGAACACTATTCCAGCATTTTTTTAGTTGTTCAGTCCATTAAGTATGACTGTAAACACAAAAATAGTAGAAATTCATTGTAAAATGCTTGTAGAGTTCTATTAACTTTCTCTAAACTATTACAATGCATGAATAATGCTTTGTGTTTGAGTCTTGGGTATCATTAGATGGCATTTCCTTCATTTTTGGGCCTATTTTCTGATTCCCCACCTCCTAAATTTTAGGGGATCCAAAGTTATCTAATTTGCATGCCATTTTTGCAATTAGTGCAAATCTTTATAATAACTTCTTCTCAACACTTGGCAACTTTGTCATGTGCCTCAATACTATATTCTAGGACACCTATCTACCTATTTTTTGAGGATCCAAGGCCATTTATGACCTTATGGCATCTTTACAACAACCCTTATTTATTTAGAACACATTTAAGACTCCAACTTAAGCTAAGCTCCTAACACTAGGAAATTTAAATAAAAACAAACAAAGGTTAATTAATGACATTAGTCCTAGTGACTAATTCACCTAATCAGCATTGAAAATGACCTTCTAAGGTCTTCAAAAAAACTAATCTATCCTCTTGACTTGTCTAGAGTCATGTACAAGCCAAAACTTATAAACAATAGAGGCTAGCCTAGGTGCTCTCGTTGGAAATATAAGAGGAGTAACTAAGAGGGGAGGGGTGAATTAGTTACCACTAAAATAAATCCTAGATCCCTTTAGATTTCAATAAAAAATAGACTCTAAAAATTAAATACTGCTAATGCTAGGCAAACACACATAAAATGTTGTAACTCAAAAAATATTGAATATGCTCGGTAAGTACTTAACATGAAAATTTTAGATTTTATATGTGATTAAAATTATTTTAACTTAGATGTAAACACATAAAATAAAATAGCATAAACACAATTGACACCAGGATTTAACATGGAAACCCAATTTGGGAAAACCACCAATTGCAACCAGTTATTGTTTTCACTCTTTTGAATTGAGCCCTGTTAGGAGCCAACCCTATTGAAGGTTACAAAATACACTGTTAGGTGTGACCCTATTAAAGGATTTAATCACCCTATTAGGATTTTCCTTGTTAGAGGTTTTTAGACAGTTCAATAGAACTACCACCTTGTTAGAGGTTTTACAAATAGTTTTTAATCCAACTCTATTAAGAGATTTGGATCACTGCTACAATGGCTAGAGAGTAACAATGAGATGCCTTGATTTCTAATGCAACTAAATTGTTGAATACAAATCTCTATTTTGGCTTGTACTTGATCCTTCCTAATCAAATATATATTTTTCAGCTTTACAAGGATATTTTTCTTATCCCTCTGATTTGCTTCCTTGCTGCATCATTAGATCTTCAAAAACTTCCATGCATTCACACACTTTCAAATTCTCAACTTGACCTTATACTTATATCATTCATATCATCAAGTCAGCTCATATACAACTTAGAATAACTAATATTCATCACCTCAGATAGCTAGAACCAATAGATAAATTAATTAAACTCAATATTCCAAAATAAGAAAATCCTTCGTTAGCCAACCCTACTTCATAGACACTAACTCATAAATGATTTTCCTATGCTAACCAAGTGAACTCGGTTAACACTGCATATCTATGAAGATCCTTTAGTAACCAAGTGAACTCAATTAACATTGGTTCCAACCAACATTTCCTTCATTGACCAAGTGAGCTCAGTTAACACTCATCTTCTGTAAACTTTCCTTTGATGCTCGAGTGAACTCGATAGGCACTGCCTCCTGAAATAAGAGAACATAGGAATGCTTGGTAGACACAAAAAACTATCTTCACTACCATACACTGATTGATAATGATATGACATTTCTATAACATCAAAGATAATACATAATTAATCAATTGTATCCAACAATCTCCCTCTTTGGCATTGATGGCAACACAACATGTCATAACACAATAAAATTTTTATATATGAGAACTTTCTCTATCAGTATGAACTCTTTCTATCTTTAGTTTCTCCCTTTGTCAGAAAAATTCTATCAACAACTATTACCAAGTTCATTCTCCCTCATAGACATCTCTATGATAGCATACTTCTCCTCTTATAGAAAACTTCTCTAATTAAAATTTCTTATGAGATATGATAGTAAACTTCTCCCTCTTTGACAACACATGCCAAAGACAACAACTCTATTAATATCAGTGTACCTTAAGTATTGATTCATTTGCAATGTGCCCTTGTCAATATTGCACCAAGTGATTGATATTCAATAGGTTTTGGTTGATGCATCACTAAACTTCATTTAGTGAGCTTCAAATAGCGGAATGACCCCTAGATTACCTCTTAGAAAAAAAAATGCATCCTTAGATAATGGCTTGGTGAATATGTCTGTAATATGTTCTTTTATGTTCACATATTCCAATCTGACTTCCTTATCTTGCAACAATTATCTTAAGAAGTGATATTTTAATGCAATATGCTTTTTTTTGATATGCATCACTGGATTCTTTGATATATTAATTGCACTGGTGTTAACACAGTATATAACTACTAGATCTTTGATCTCTATCTTCATTCCCTCCAATAGTTGTTTGAACCAAACAATGATAGAATAATTAACTACTGCTACCACATATTCTACCTCTATTGTGGATTGAAAGATCCAATTTTCTTTCTTGCTTGTCCAAGACACTAGTCTTTTACCAAGAAAGAATGCTCCACCACTAGTGCTCCAACTGTCATCAATACTTCCTACCCAATCAGCATCAATGAACACCTTTAAGTCCAAATTGCCTCCAAGTTTGTACCATAAATTGTAGTCTTCAATACCTTTTAGATATCTAATGATTCTCTTGCAACTAGTACATCTAATACCATTTTTTGACCATTATTGGTCAAAATTTTGACTCAATTTTTGACCAATGTTCGACCAAGTTCGACCAACCCATTGGTCAAAAAAAATTTGGTCAAAACTTTGACCAACCTACTGGTTGGTCAAAATTTTGACTAATACTTTGGTCGAAAAACTTCCATAGCCATGGTGCAATTTTTTCAAGGAATTGGTCAAAATTTTGACCAATGTAGGTAGAAAATATTGACCAAAAAAGGTAGAAATTTTGACCAATGAAGGTAGAAAATGTTGACCAAGAAAGGTAGAAATTTTGACCAATGAAGGTCGAAAATGTTGACCAAGAAAGGTAAAAATTTTGACCAATGAAGGTAGAAATTTCTACCAACGCCTGGGTGTAAATTTTTTTCAGGCATTCTATAAAATAATTCACATGCCTTGTGTATGATATGACATTTTGCATGCATCCTACACTCTCTTCTCCGGCTGATGATGGATTACAAAGAATGATCTGAAATGATGATGCTAAAAAACACACAATCAAATCCAAAATGAACTTGCATTACAAATGGATTGTGGAAATCTGATATTGTTGATTTTGCATGCATGTCTACCATGACAATCACAACTTAAACATATATAAAATATTTATATATGTTTAAGTTGTGATTGTCCTAGTAGACATGCATGCAAAATCAACAATATCATATTTCCACAATCAATTTGTAATGCAAGTTCATTTTGGATTTGATTGTGCATTTTTTAGCATCATTTCATATCACTCTCCGTAATCCATCATCAGCTGGATGAGAGAGTATTGGATGCATGCAAAATGTCATATCATATGCAAGGCATGTGAACTATTTTATAGAATGCCTGAAAGTATTGACAATAACTAATCAAACTATTGTAAACACCGACAGTAACTAATATGCTTCTTCATTAATATGCCCAATACAATAAGCAAACTTGGCAACTATGCATAGAAAGTTATATGCTAAAAGGAAATTATTTAGGAGATACAAAATTTGAACAACCATATTTTAAAATTCTATAATCTGTATCACTTGCCTAAGTCTAACAGTTGAGAATAAGTTTGTCATCCTCCCTACAGTATGTTCTGATGGCCTGCACATCCACAAAAGTTCCAGTGTCTCAAATTTGTAGAATAAGAATTGTTTGGTAGCAAATGGACATGATTGACAATAAATCATCATATAAAAAGACTCCCATGTGAAGCATGAATAGCAAAGGAAATGAATATGGGTGATAGGGAAGAGAATTCAATAATAGAGGCTCCTAACTTTAGTTATAGTCATGATATGGGTAATGCACAACTGCCTCCTAGATTCACGTTCCATCCCACTGATGAAGAGCTCATAATACATTATCTCATTAGAAAAAATTTAGACAATAATTTCACAAGAACCAGGGCCATTACTGAATTCCATTACAGCTTGCAAGACCAGACATGACCATCTTCATCCTCATATCTAAGGTTTATCAAGCCAGAAAAAGTGTGTAACTATTGAACAAAATCTGAAAATGTTTTTCTTAAATGGTATACTCTCAATTAAGCATCTAGTTGTTATATGTTGTTAGTTTTTCCTTGGACTAAAAGCTTCAATGGAAAGATAAAAATGAAGCTAACTATAGTATAAATTATTATTACTTTCTTCCACGAACAAGTCTCGAAACATTCTCTTCAAGTACACCACACTCCCTCTTCTATATATATAATAGTGGCTCCCTCTTACATATATAAGACTTCACAATATAACCAATTCAACCAACTGTCATTGGGTTGAAAGGTTCCTTGTTAGATGAATTTGAACCAATGGTATCATCCGAGGAACATCCATAAAACTTCTAAAAAACAAAAACCTTGATGATGGATTTAGTATCTGCTACCAATTTAGAAAGATTCTTACCTGTCTAAGCCATTTGTTGGTTCATCCAGAAACAACAACCTTGGCCTCATTAGAATTTCTAAGGTAATGTTCACTCTTCTCTTTTCTCCACCATTGATTCCCCTCAGGTGCTAGATTCCTATGGGAGTGTTGGTACATTCCTAAAAACCCATTTCCACAAGTGTAGACTCTACTAATGTTGATTTCTTTGACCAGGGCATTTTATCAAGGAGCCTTACACGACCAGAGTATGCTATGCTTTCTCTCACGATCAAGGTTCCAATTAGAGTATCCTCTTGAGTTACATATGCCTACAAGAAAAAAGAGGAGAGGAAAACAACACCCATGTAAGAATATAACATCAAACATCAACAATTCACCCAAAAAATACGTCTTTGATTAAATCATATAGTAGTTCTAGAGGAGAGCTTTTGCTTTTGGCCATTCAGCTTGATAGATCCAAACTAAAATGCATTAGCTGCCAATCTACCTTATTTCCACAACACAAATCAAACATCTAAAAATCACAAATCAAATATGAAATTCATCATCTACTTCATGGGAAATGGAAACCCAATTGATATTACCTGCAAGGGCATCCAAGAGAGTAGATTTTCTGGAGCCAGAGTGGCCCATGAGAGCCATCAAGGTGCAAGGTGCCACAAATTTTGCTTCTCAAATGTGAAAAGGGTTATATTCTCTTAGGGTGTAATTGATGGTGTTTTTGCATAGATATTTTATGGTTTCAAGAAAATTTCATTTTCAAATAAAATCAGGTTTCAAACAATTGTAGTGCATGCATGTAAAATCAAGTTTCTACATACGTACATATAATAATTGTAGTGCATGCATGTATCCACATATATATCCCAATTTGTGCATATTTTACAATTATGGAATGCTATAAAACTACATTTCTTTGAGGTATTCCATTAAAAATGCTATACATACATTTACACACACAGCTATATACATACATATAGATATTATATATGTACATATGCAAAAAAAATGCATACATACACACACATATACATGCCATGTGTATTCTTCCACAACTTGCATAGATGTCCACCAAACCATTGGCAACTGCAACATGCAACAAAATCTTTATTATTTATGCTTTGCAGCATATGGATACAAAGCACAATTCAAAGCACAACATCAATACAAAGCCAATTCAAAGCACAACAATCAATACACTTTGTAGCATATGGATAATTAACAAAGTAGTCAGCAACTACAAAAATAATCAAATATGAAGACTGAAATTTGGAATTTGACAAGCTAACCTCAATGAGTAAGACAAAAGCAGAAGCCATCATTGCAAATGCTTGTCTTGCATCAAATATGTGTGCTCCCCATTGGAATGGATAGGGAATCCTTATCCTACAGAATAACAAGACTGAGTGAAAACTATTTTCAAAAATTTTATCTTTTAAAAAAAAATTACGATATGATCAAATTAAAGTTGTTCTCAAAAATTATCTTTTAAAGAGAGCCAAGAGGAACTTTGGTGCAGGGGCTCCTAATGGACATAGGAAGCTACAAGGTACACCAGGAGCTATGAAGGAGACAATGAAGGTACCAAGGGAAATTAATGCCTAATGAAGACATGTCAAGTCATTTGATTATGAATTATGGATATTGAAGCCATCAAATGTAAGGGAAGCATGAAATTGTCAAAATTGTAATGTATTGCCAAGAACGGGAAAATTTAGGCCAAATGGCACAAGTGAGGAGTTAAGAGTCATTCATTGTAATGTGAGAGATATAGAGGGGCATTTAGGTGTAACAAGTTTATATTAATGTCCAAAATAATGTAATAAGGCTATCAAAGCCTCTAAAGGGGTAAAAGGCACTAAAAGTGCAATATCTTGTAAATTGCCAATGTTGGCAACATAAGCCAAATAAGGCTTGAATTGGGTTAGTTGAGGTTATAAGTGTATAAGGGTCTTTTATAAGTCCTTAGGGATAAAATACAAGGTTTCATAAGTCCTTGGTCATAAAAAGTCACAAAGGGTAACAAAAAGTAATGGCTGTCATTAAAATGTTATAAAAAACTGTTTGATGACTTTCTTATGACAGTTATAAGGGAGTTGGTTCAATCCAAGAGGTTTGGAAGATAGTTAGAGTGAAAGGGGTCTTTAAAGGAATGTATTTTGAAATGTATGAGACAATGGTGGTCAAAGAGAAAGCAAGTTTAGAAAAAAAAAGTCAATGAAATCTTTGTTTTTACTGTCACATTGTGACTATTAATTGTTGTCCATAATTGTTGTTACATTTCCAAGTTTATTTGCATAAAAATTTTGGTGTTTTGTAATATTTAAGGTTCATAAGAGGCTATCAATGATTTCTTAAGAGTCTCTTTAGCATTAGAGTTAAATATATTGTAAAATTTATTTTGTAACAGTGCTAAATAATACACTGTCTGTCACAAACAAGTGACAGTCACTTAGTAATTTGTGAGCAAATGGAATGATACCTCTCCCACTATCTATTTATCAATGTAACTTGTGGGAGAGGATTACAATGTCTTTAACATGTATTTTACTACAAAATGAGTGCAAGTCTTTGAGTAGACTGGCAAAATTGTGAGTAGTGGACAAAACAGTGAAGGTACACTTGCAGAGCACCATAGGTTGGATAAGAGGAACTAAGGGTTGGATTGGCTAAATACTGATTGGAAACATTTGAGGGAGAATATTTTAAGGTGTTTAAACCATTTGAATGGTTTTGAAAGTCTGGGAAGGGTCTTTTCTTGAGAGCCTTAGGTTAGAAACCTTTAAAACGAGGGTTTGGTGAAAGAGTGATTAGATATGAACATATGTGAAAAAAATTTAGGAATCTTGCTATTTAATAGATTCCTTAAGACTGTGTCAAGGTTTGGAATGTTGGGAGTGGGAGCAAAAAGGAGTTTCTTTGTAAATGGAGGCTAATTGGGCCTAGTTGCATGTAGGAGCAGTCATAGAAAGGTTCATCAGTCACAGGTTGAAGGGATGAGATTCATAGGGTTTGAAGAACTCAATAAAGAATATTTGAAAAGGTGAAGAGGTTACTAGGTTGTTTGGGAAGTTTGAGAGTAAAGTGCAAATTACTAACTAAGCAGGGCTAGTAGGATAGTCCTATTGAAGGTAGTTTTGAGGTTTGAGATAAAACTGAGGATTAGAGAAGGTTGAAACTTCTTAGTTATGATATTTGAAGGGTATTGAAGCATTGTAAGGATCAGGGGAATCCTTGAGTATAGAGATCAAGAGTTGGTTGCATGAGGGGTGAATTAGGAGTGTTCCAAAGGAGAGGGAAGTTGAAACAAAGGCAAGGTGAGTTGATAAGTTGGTTTAAATGATTCAGGGGAGTGAACCTATTCAAGAGGAGTGTTTTTTTGGTTTCCTAAAGTCATCGTTGAGTTGAACTCTAATTCCTTGAGTGGATTCCAAGACATTGTTGAGTCCTCGAGTTGAATAGGGTTCCTTAAGGGGATATTGGAAGGCTCTGCATCAAGTGGTATCAGAGCTCAGTAGAATCCTTTGGGGAGAGCTTGGAGATCTGGTTGTTGATGGTTTGGGATGAAGATTTGAGGTTTTGAAGACAAGGAATCCTTTGTTGACGCCTTAGAGTTGAATTATCCTCCTTGAGTGTTCCAAAGTGGTGATTCCAAGTCAGATAGATCTTGGATTGAAGGTGGTTCTTGAGGTTGTTGTTTGAAGAAGGTTGATAGTAGGTATGGTGGTCATCATGGCTGAGGATACAAAGCACAATCAGGGGTATCAAATATTCAAGACACAATGTAGATAGTAAAATTGGTAAGGTTTTTATTTCAAGTGGTTCATTTACAAATCTTGTTTCATTTGAGATGGTTAACAAATTGAATCTACCACGAATTGCACATGTTAGTCCTTACAAAGCACAATGATTGGATGTTGGATGTTATGTTGATGTGAAGAAGCAAGCTTATGTTCCCTTCACCATTGGATCATTTAATGATGTTGTACTATGTGACATTGTACCTTTGAGTGGTTGTCATATGATATATGAATAGATATCATTCACATGTATGACATCCAGAGCTATTCATATCCAATATGACATCCAGTGAAATTGAATAAGATTGTACACCCAGGCACAATGTCAATTTACTTAAATTCAATAGGTTTCATTAGGACTAGAGAGAGCTATCTGCATTTAGGACTAGAAAGAGCTATCTACATTCAGGCTGATGAGAATTGTTTAACCATATTTTGGTTCTCAGAAATTATAATCTAACCTAGGCAGTGTTATGGTAGGCAAGCTTTCTAATATTTATCTTGCTAAAGAAATATAATAAGAGTTTCTATCATACACTTTGGTATTTAAATAAGTTTGGAAGTGCACTACATCCATTTACAAGTGGCTCAGCTATAAATATATTGTGTGTCATTGCCTATACTAAGAAAACCACAACAATCAAAGTACACCAGCAAACCATAAGTAAATCAAAAAATTAAGTATTTATATCACAAATAAATTGTTTGGAGAATATATTAGAAATAATTTTGGAAATAGGAGAGAGACATTACAATTTATAAGGATTACTAGTCAAGACTTTATCATTGACAAAATTTATCTATTACTCGGACAAGTATTTAACAGTGAAACACTACAGAAGACTAGACACAGTTCAATAACTTCACCTGTATAACTACAACTCTCCCAGATAGTTTAGCAATTCTTTCATTCAATTTTTCTTTCTCATAATCTTATTCAAAAACCTGGAAATAAAGAAAATATTCAATTTTCAAATACATTCTACAAGCTAGGTTGACAATAGCACAATTCTCTATTGAGTTATTCTTTGTCAATATATTGATATGCTCAAAAAAAGACACAGTGTTAACCATGATGAGATACTAGGTGCAGACAAAGAAGAAATAACATAAAGAATAAAACTAAAGTGCTCTAATTACAAAGCATAAGACTAATAGTCCATGTTAAGGCCCGAAGAACACACACATAGAGATAAGAAGGCATACATCAATCATGCTCCTAATTTGATTACCGCTTCTCTCAATAGCCTCCTAAGTCATTCCATCACTAACTATTGTTGTTGAATCTTTCATCAGCACTATCTTCGCAGTAGTTCCCAGAACCTCATTCCCAATAGTGTCTTCATCTCTAATGAGGTGGAGCATCCGTATTGGTCAAAATTAGTGGGGGAAAAGTAAGTGAGCTAGAATGAGCCACAACCTTGTGGTGCCACATCCTTTGCTACAACTATCCTTGCTCCCTCATCATATAATGCCTGTACAATTTATTTCAATAACTATTCATCCATCTATCAAATGAAGTTTGCATGTGGGTATCATAGGTTTTACTAACCTGCATTGCTCCTGCAACTGCCCTAGCTACTCTGGGAAGCATGGTTTGTTTCACTTGGGTAGGGGTGAGGTTGAGGTTCATGTATCCATAGCTAAAATCATTGCCACCTATTTCTAGAATGTAAACACCATATTTGAATTTCTCTTTGGTAGGAAGATTGTCAAGAGGACCTGTTACATGAAGGCATCCTCATATTTAGATGGTTCATTTGAAATCACAGTAATAGATAAATTCTATAAGAAAAATAAATAAATATCCATAGACACATATATAAGCCATCTAAACAAATCAAAATTTAGAATATATTATTAAAACTCCTTTGAGAGTTTTAAACCTACTACCATTACTTCCATAAAACCACCATTCATCTCATTCCAATATAAAAATGCTAAAAACTAATTGTTTTAGACTTGGTGAACCATTTTTTAACATTTCAATATTGAATGTATTTATGTATCATATCTTATAGTTTAGAAGTGATTTATCTTTTACAACTTTAAGAGTCTATCAAGCAATATTCAGTTAGCCGACTGAAACATCAACAGTTCAATGTTAAATGTTTTTATGAATCATATCTTATAGTTTAGAAGTACTTATCATTTTCAACTTTAAAAGTCTGTCAGGCAATAATCAACTAGCCCACTAAAACATGAAAAAAGACTTTGCAGTGAGAGTACTCATAATTACTCCTTTTAACTTTGATGAGCCTTAACAATAGACTTTAACGAATAGAATGGGAATCATTCATAGAAAATGTGGAAAAGGAAGTAAGAGAGTAGGCTAGCTCTAATAGTAACTAAAAAAATGGTTATACAAAAATATTAGGGGTGGCACCTATGTTGCACTGTACATCTAGAGTACTTTGCCACCTAAGTTATCAATGAAAATCATCTTTTATCTAATTTCAAATAAAAATATGTAATATTTGTATATAGTTGAAAATTTGGTTTGATTTGATGTTTTTAATTTTTTGTTAGTAATAATAATTTGTTGTTAAATCAATAAATTGTAATTTAGTTGATTGAATACAAGTTATGAAGATAGATAGTATTGTCAATGATTCTAACATCTATAAAAAAAAACTGACTTCATTCAAACTACAATAATAAAAAATAAACTAAGATCATATCCAAAACAACTTGGACAAAATAGAATGTAAAAAATAAAGAAACCTCAAACAAAAAGATTGTTTAGTCCCATCTGAACTATAACTTAGACCGCAACAGTAAGATACCCAAATAGTAAAAAACATGCTAGATGCAAATTAATTTTAAACATGTTTTATACAAATGGAGATATACTAATGCATGTAAAGGGAGTAAACTGGCTGAATTCTAAAAAGAATGACAACTTTATCAGAGCTTGTATCTATCCATACCATGTGTGTTGATGCTGTCAAGAGCCTTCTACTTGAAGACCTTGAATTGATTGATTTGAACAGTCAGAGAAATAGGGGCAATAAAGCTGGTCTCTCTAACAATAGCACCAGTAGCAGAAAAGTTCACTCCATCCTGAAAGTTAGATCCAATAGACTGCAAATATGGGCTCAAAAATGGCAATCCCAGGGTCGTTGCTATCATACAATTGACCCACACTTAGCAATTGCAATACAAATCATAATAGAAACCAAAACCAACATTGATAATGTCTCTCCTTGAACATTTTCCTTTACATCTAGATACCATTTTCAAAGCTACAACTTAACAAGCCCCAATTCATTTGTTGTAATTCAATTGACCCACATTTAGCAATTGCAATGAAAAACATAATATCAAAAACCAAAGCCAAAATTAATGGCTTCTCTGCTTAACATTTATTTCCATTTTTAGAGCTACAACTCGTCAATTAGGGGCTCAATATACATGTTCATATCTTTAACTTGGTATTTACCTAGCAATTGAATGAACATAAACATTACATTATTATTATGACCATTTTCATGCACTATTTATAACTTAATTTAGATAACTATAAAATGAAAAAAATACTTGGCACAATCATTGACAACATTGTGTGCTCCCTCTTTATGGACGTCAAAGGAGGAATGTTATTGTTAATAACAAAAATAGGCCACACTGAGTAAACAAATCTCATATCTCCACATGGATTGACACCGTCCATTGCCAATGAAAGCTTCAGATTATGAGGTTCTTCTTTAAAGTGTGACCATGTTTCTTCTATCTCTTTAAATGCAGAACCATTGACAGGCATTCGCATAATGTCATCCTAACTTATATTGCATGCATGGTAAGCCATAAATTGTGCCAAGCTAGCACACCTAAATAATCATTGAAGACGTGGAATAATGGGAATGTACCAAAGAACCTTATGAGGCACTTTTTTTGTTATTTGATCTGACTGATATCTACTACTATGACAATCAAGGCATTCTGTTGCAAATTCATGTTGTTTATGATATAGAATGTGATCATTGGGACATGCATGTATTGTTTGATACTTCATTCCAATCTGATCTATAATGTTAGATAATTCTCAGTACGAACGAGGCAAAATGTTTGATGGTGGTAAAAAAAACTCACTAATCAACCTACAACAACAAATATGCATTGTTAATATAATGAATAGTAATTGTATGCTAACATTGAAGATGACAAAAATGACATACCTTAGCATACGTGACATTGCTACATTGGATATACCATTCATAACCTTTAAGTTCACCAACAACACTATAGCCAAGAGTAGAGTTGTTTGGGAGCCTTTGTATAAGGGCTCGTGTGCCTTCTCAAGTAAAGGTATATCAAGACCATCTTCATCATCATTATCAGATTCGCTAGTAGCATCATTGTGAGCCTCTTCATCACCTACCCCAATACCATCTTCTTCAATCATGTCCTCTAGCACATTATCATCTTCTTCTATGGGAGTGTTATCCTCAGCTTGGATAGTCACACCTCCATGTTCCTCCAGTAGGAAATCCACATTCAGCAATGGACAAAAATTGTGGCCCCCTTCAACATGACCATGTTGCCTACAATGACTCTGGTCTATTGTAATTAGAATTCTTTGAGTCTTTAAGCCTTTACACTTTTTGTAAGGACAATAACATTTATCAGGTTTTCTTCGAAATTGAGCCCACAATGCAGCCATTATCTCATTATTATTTTCAGCATTCATATTGTCAGGTGTGGTCTTTCTTCATAGGAAAATATATCTACAAATAAGTTGGACATGTTGTGATTAATGTTTATATCTGCACATATGGTTTTTGTTGATTAATATTTTCAAATGTAACTAAAATAATCCTATAATTTCTAGAAGGCCTAGATGTTTGCAAAATGTGGATTTATAGACAATGTATGTTAATTATTTGCAAAATGCCTCAAAGAGATGTCACAAGGTGAAAGTTACTTAGGTGCTAACAGCAACATGCCTTGACTAATCCTAATAGCAATGAGTAATATGATTAATGCATCAACTAATAAAGATGACTAAAAGATCGAAACATATTAGTGCTTCTTCTTACTTGTATTGTGTAGGTTAACCCTCAATTTTATGCATTCAAGTGGATTACTCTGCTTTTCACACAAGAGTTTAGATTCCCTAATGTTCTAAGGATTTGGGACTCACTTCTAAGCAATCCTTATGGGCCTATGGTATGTTTCTATCTTCCATCTAAAAGAGAGAATCTTCTATTAATCATTTACACAAAGTTTCAATCAGAGTTTTACAAAAGCTATCAGCTGTCAAATACCCAAAAAACAAAATAAATATAATATGTGCTCTATTAATTTTCTTGATAATGAAATTAAAGATACTAGCATATTAGAGAGCTTGAGTCGATGCTTCTGAGGTGTATTATATTTTTGCATAAAATTTTAGGCTAACTGATGACTAGGCATTGCCTACTCTATTATTGTAGGACATATTACTCTGCATATGTTGTGCTATGCTAATGTGTGTAAGAAGCCACTTGTTAGCTGGTGATTTTACATCAAATCTTAAGTTGCTTCAACATTATCCATTGATTGACATCAACCATCTCTTGCATGTGGTAGATGAACTAAAAACAAAATCTTAGAAGTTTTACACTATTGATATTTGATCATTCAAAATGTAGCAAAAATTGCTTGTCAATTTCAAATAGGTCCAAGATTCTTTTTATAGAGAGAATAGCCCAATCCAGAACAAAAATATGATCTAATAGAAAAATCATATGATTTTTTAATGAATAAACTTGTTTTTTTTTACCAAATGGAAAAGAAATTTCTTTTCTCGAGTTTCATTACTGAAAAGGATCATAGGTCACGCATTTTACTCATCAAGGTTCAATTATCCAGTTTCCATGTAGCATGATGCTTAGAAAATAAACTGATGTGATTTTATGAAAATAAATCTAGTTCAATTGCATTGATTGAATACTTAAGGCATGCAATAGTCATTATGATATACAAAATTTATCAAAATTCAGGTCATAAAAGAAGGCAATCTACGTAAGATATTTTAGTAATACTTTTAGTTTTTAACTGATCTAAGAGGCTTAGATGTATCTTCCTTCAAATTTTGGCTTCTCCTTTGACCCTTATTGGGTTTTTTTAACAATTAATATATTACACATGGAATGCCAAAATATTACCAAGACCTCTCTACAAATTTGTTTCGGATTGAGACCTTACATGTTTGAAAATTCCATAAACTAAGGAATGAAGCACATCGTAAATCTTGAATTCAATCCATCCCAAGATGGAATTAGGTTTTTGGACAACCCATGTTTGCTCCATAGGGTGTAGTTTAATGTATACAAGAATATATAGGAAATGTAATAGATAGTAATGTCAGAGAACTCACAAATGCTTCTTTATTAATTCCATCAAGTGTTTAAAACATATGACACCAAAATGCAAGACAGCAATTACCACAATGCCATCATTACAGTGATATCTTTGGGATGAGAGTACATGAAATATATAAGTTTCAAAAGGGTGCAAGCTCCAGTTATTTTGAGATTTTGATATTCCTTGAAGGAAAATTAATTCCTCGTTCATTTTACTGAGAATTCCACTAGACAAATTGTATCATTGAGTACAAAGCCCTAATCATGTGGGTACATGTCATGATTCCTATAGAGATTAGAAGCCTTCATATACATAGAAATTGTATGTTGATAGTGAATCCAATAAAAACTTAAGGGGAACCAATCTAGGTTGTCTCAGTATATAGAATTAGCATTGATCTTAATCAATTCTATTACTACACCATAGATAGTATTTCAAAGATAGAAAATTGGTATGTAGATGCAAAGGCTAGTGTACCCTCTTTGGTCTGACCCAAAATCATCACCAATGCATATCAATTTGTGCTACAAGTGTTGAGATCTCATGTAGTATCATAATTGCCAAGCCTTGGTGATCCCATTTGTGTACATGTAGACTCAGAAGAATGGTTTTTTGGCATCTATGGGTATCTAAAGAGAAAAAAATTCCCTGACAGAGTTAATGAAAATGCTTATATTAGGATAAGAAAACTCTTTGGTTGCTATCTTTTCTTGTCAATTATCTTGTATTGGAGATCCTATAATGGTCTCTGCCAATGATACTTAACCAAGGGTGAGATACCACTCATTTTTTGAGAGGCTCATTATAAGCCCCACTAGAGGACATATAGGTGGTAAGGCCATAGTTCAAAAGGTAATTCATGTGCAATAATATTAGAAAATGATGGAGAAAGACTCATTTTCATTTATCAAGAGTACTCATAATGCCAACAACATAGAAATTTGATTTAAGCTCTTGGACAAGCTCACTAAGCTCAAAACTCTCCATGGCCCTTCTAGACATGGGGTTTAGATATAATTGGAAAAATATCTCTACCACTATTTAAAGGCCATATTTTTATCATCACGACCTCATAGTATTTTAGTAAGTGGGTGGAAGGGGGCCCATTAAGGTCTACCATCACTGAAATTATCTATCAATTCCTACTAGACAATATATAATTTCATTTTGGTTTATCTTCCACTACTGTCTCAAATAATGGAACATATTTTTAAAATGAGGTAAAATAGTTACAGAAATATTTTGTGTCCTAGATCACTTCTCTATACCTTATTATTTCCAATCCAATAGTTAGGCAGAAGCCTCTCATAAAGACCATTGAGAAAATATTGCAAACATTCGTAACTAAGAATGGGAGAGATTGGCATACCCAATTAACCTATGTTAAGGCAATGATCAACATTCCTCATCTCAAAATAAAATAGAGAGCGTAGATTTTGAAGGGAATTTTTTGTTTGGATTTATCAAATGCCATTTTAAGAAGATGTGCTATGTGATTTCCAAATATTTGATAAGGAATCTATATAATGGATGAAATTCAGCTTACTAAAATTTGTTTGACCTAAGCATAAATCCTTCTCAACTTCCATGTAAAGGTGTATGTTAATTACTAAGCAATTGATTTGATATGATTCCTCTGCCACTAATATTACCTAATACACAGAGACACACTAGAATCCAAATATCTACATCTAAAATCTATGCTAAATAATGATGATTCTAATAACTAGTTGTATAGTCAAATTTGGCATTACCTTTATATTTTGGACCTCAATTGAAGTTTTATTTTCAAGATTGGACTTCACTATTTCCTAAAAATGTAGCAATATTGAAGTTTTGAGATAGAATACAATTTGCTTTAAAAGTTTAGGGATGTACAACTATAAAATATAGGGGTTTGAAGTCTAAAGAATAGTAGATTAGTTATTTAGAATGTGCTCTATAATTCTAATATACCTACAATGCAAATACAAATTGAACGAAAAACACATAATTCTGCCCAAATAAATTAGAGAAGGATAACTTATCAACAAAATCAAAATGTTGAATAGAAAATATCTACACAAAAAATATCCAACAGTGTATCTACAAAAATCTTATTGCTATAATTTGACACATTTAAACCTAGAATATACTAACTACAATTGCATTCAAAATAGTGAAATGTTTCAACACATCCTTGGTCTTTTGGTGAAGTTGAAAGTTGAAATCATCCATAACGTAAAAAAGAAAATAATACGTGATTTCCTTCTTATGATAAGTTTGAAGTACTCGCATTAATTTTAGTTATCTCTAAAACCATTTTTTTTTGGAGATCTCCCTATGTTCAAATGATTTCATATGGAATGTGGAGATGCCATCTAGTGGCCCTAAAATTCTATGGCATTAGATATTACAGGGCTCATATGATCAGCATTAAATATTAAACGATTAAGCAATAAATGATTGAGCAAAGCCATTGGATTAAACTAAAATGTTTGTGTTTGTAATGAAGAAAAGAAACATGCACCCACATGCTTGGACTAATTATGTACCAACAAATGCTTTGATAACTGAGCACTACCACATGTAATACAAAGGTGACATTATTTGTGATCTGCTTGGTTTGTTCAAGGTATTTCAAATAGAGATGAAATATATGCATACAATACCTAGGTTAGTTGTGGAGAAGTATATAGATATAAATTGCTTTATGGTTGAAACTAATTTGGCATGCATGGAGGTTATTGATCCTAGAGAGATATTTATTCACCCTTCTTGGTTATGAGGTTAGCCAAGAATTTCTTGAAAAACATGCTGAGGTTATGCTGGTCTCACCTAGAGATAAGGAAGCATAAATATGGGGGACTTATAACGAGAAATTTAGGCAAGTAAGGGAATAATTATACAAATGATCTAGAAAAATGAAGGTAGAGAAATTTGTGGAAAATATTGGAAAAAAGGAGGGCATTATCTAAGAATAATGGGAAGTGATGAAGAAGGGAAGCAAAGTTTCAATAAAGGTTCAATTGGGAAGCACAAGCATAAAACCAATCAAGGACAATATTACAAAGAGTGTAGAGGTGGTAGACACACCTGATATTTTTCCAATAAAAGTTGAGGTTTCTCCTCAACCTCACAAGGTTACAAGGAGATCTATAAGGACTCCTCCTACTGCTAAGTTAGAAAAACTAGCTAAATAGGGACCTACAAGAGCTACAAGGAAGAAGGAAAAGGCATAATGATGCAAGGGCATCTAGAGATTCCAATTATTTTCAAGATCTGGGATTCTAATGCACTTTAAATGATTATTTTAATAATGTTGAGATGAGTCTTAGTTTTATATAGTTATTTTAATGATGTAATTGGGGGTTAGAAGTTAAGAGTTTTGAATAAACTCCAAGATACTTTACTAGTATCTTTAATATATTTAGAATTATAATGAGTCAGGTGTGGGAAGTTAAAAGTCAATTTTAAGAATTAGTTATTGGGTTAACTTCTTTTGAATATCTTTAGATATATGTAATTAAAGAAACCTGAGAGGAATATATATAATTTATCTGAATAGTAGTAGTATGAGAAGATTTGAGAATCAAGAAAAGTGGAGAAACAATGTAATCAGGAATGGAATAATGGTAGAATTTAATTATGTTCAGATCTTTTGTTTCTTCATTGTTCTTATGCACATTTCTATGTTCTTAAATTCTTTAATCATCATAGATGGAGTAAACAAATGTTATGGAACTATATTGTATTCAAAACCTGCGCTAATTGCTATTCGGTTTGAAGATACTAAATCTATTTATAATTTCTTTGTTCTTACCTTGGTGGTTGGTCACAATAAGTATGAAATGGTTTAACCATAGTTTAAAAAAGAGTTTTGATTGAAGTCATTACCAATTACAATAAAATTTCAAAGATCTCAATTTTGTTTTGCTCCAAGTCAATTCTTGGTATTGGTTATTGGTTTCAAGAAGTTAAATGTTTGAATATGAAATTGGGGTATGCTTTATGATACCGGTTTCTTTTTCAAGATTTGGTTTTAGTTCTACATCAAATTTATATAGTCCTACTTTGGGAACAGCAATAGTCTAGTGTGATACATGATCGGGTTTCTCTTTAAAATTGATTAAGCAATGATTAAGTCTTAAACATTCTTATGCATTGAAACCTGAAACAGTTCCAAACAAATCGGTTTGTGCATATTGGATTGAGTGTAGCCAGATAATGGAAGATGGTTAAATAGTTTGTGTTGAATGTTGCTGAGAGACTTATTGCCGTAGTCACAATTAAAAAGGGAACAAATGTCATTTGTAATTCATATGGATGTTAGACTATATTGAAGGGATTTTTAGATTGGTCACAATACGTAAATTGAATGTGTGTTTGCAATGACAGTGACACCATTCAAAGGGACCCAAGAGCAATCCATTTCGCAAAGGTATGTCATTGAAGAAGCCATGCCATTGAAAATATTAATGGTTATATTATACTGATAGAATTACAAGACATAATGAATTTGAAATGGACTTTGTTGAAAGAGTTTATTGTTTGATGGGAAACAATTATAGAAAGATGTTCTAAGTAGTCAGTTGCATTACAATCTATTTACTATCATTCTGTCCATTTAAAATTTGACTACTCAAAGTTTGAAATATTTTAAATCTCAATTCAACATTTGGAAAAGGAGTGAGACAATTAAGCTATTGTATTGTATTGGAGACATTATTGTCATCAGCAAATTAAAAGTTCTTGTGAATCTCTACTTGATCTTTGCAAGGAAGAATAATGAAACATGCAAATTTGAATCACTGAGTAGATTCTCTGCATCACATAAGGCCCAAGATCCAAGAAAGCTAAGGTCATAGAACAGAAGAAGATAGATAAAGGTAGGAAATTTTTAAGTTAAAATATGAAAACAAGGAAGAAGAAGAAAAAACATCAAAACTCACACAAACTAACATTGAAGAGAAAAAAAAAGAAATGGAAACTGGATTTGAAAAAGATCATTGCAAGGATTAAGAATGGACGAAAACTAGATCAAACCCCAAGATGTAACTAATGATGTTAATTAGTTCTATAACATTGTTAGAAAACAAAACTTCTTTGTGATAGGAATTCCAATCACACTTGACACTACTCCTTAGGATAAAGAGCACAATTGAGACAACTTCATGGCCAATGAGGTTAGTAATTTAGAAATTTAAGATATTATGAGAAAGGCAACCCATGAGGCTGAATAGATTGAAGATGATGTGATGAACAACGAAAAGCAGGAGAAAGAAAAAGACAAAGTTATCACAGAGATATAACCTTACTATTTCGGTGGAGGTTGTACTGAAGTTGTCAAACGTTGTTGACACTGAAGCAGTAAAACATTGTTTCCATGTAATCTTCAAACCCTTCCTCTGCACATAATCTTGGCGCCACAAAATGCAGTATATGAAAAACATTAACCGCACAGCATTTCTTCTGGTTGCGCAAGATTGAAATTAGGGCATGGCAAAGAGCTTATTTTTTATTTTGACATAGTGTAAATTCGTGTTGGTCAAAATTTTGACCACCACAGGCTTCTAGTTAAAAAAATTATATACATTGCCTTGCATAAAACGACCAATTTGACCCCATTTTATTAGATGGTCAAAAATTTTGGTCTAAAAATGGGGTCAAATGTACTAGTTTGATTGCCATCATGTGATTTTCTCTAGGATTTGCTAAGAATCTTGCTACCATACCAACTACTAATGCAATATCAGGCCTTGTATACACTACATAATGCAATTTTCCAATCATTGATTTGTATGTGATCTGATCTACTTGCTTTGAATCATCATTTTTGTAAAGCTTATGTTCTATAGACATAGGGGTTCCAATTGGTCTTGAATCTTCCATTCCAAATTTCTTTAGTATCTCCTTCATATATTTGGATTGAGTAATGCATATACCATTTTTGTTCCATTGAATCTGCAATCCAACAAAGAATTTTATCTCTCCAAACATAGACATCTCAAATTCTTTACACATTTCTTCTAAAAATGCTTTGCATAAGTCATCATTTCCTATGAATAAGGTATCATCAAAAATTATTTCTACCAACACAATCTTCTTGTATGGTCCTTCTTTGATATACAGACTATTGTTATCATTTGTTTTTTGAAAGTCAATCTATATCAAGTAATTATGAAGTCTTTCATACCAAGCTCTAGGAGCTTGCTTGAGACCATATAATGCTTTTTGTAATTTATATACCATGTCTTTTTCGTTAGAATCTACAAAACCTTCTAGTTGTTCAATGTAGACTTCCTCATCAAAATTTTCATTCAAGAATATAGATTTAACATTCATTTGATACACTTTAAATCCTTTGGGTGTTGCATATGCTAGTAGAGTTCTGACACCTAATCTTGCAATAGAAAAAAAAGTTTCACCACAATTAATACCTTCTTCTTGAGAATAGCCTTTGCACACCAATCTTTCTTTGTTTATGGAAACTTTTCCATCTTCATTCAGCTTGTTTCTAAACACCCATTTTGTGCCAATTACATTTTTATCCTTGGGTTTAGGAATGAGGGTCCAGGTTTTGTTCTTCTTTATTTGTTCTATTTTTTATTCATTGCTTCAACCCAACTTTCATTATCCAAAGCATCTTTAACATTTCTAGGTTCAAATTCAGAAAGTAAACATGTACATTTTAATTTGCTTCTTGTCATCATTCCATCAGATTTGTCTCCAATGATCTGATCAAGTGCATGATTCTTTTTTACATATCTTGCTAACATAGGTTCTTTGGATTTGGAATGAGTTCCACTATTTTTCTCATGAACTTCAGTAGCTAGCTCGAGTTCCACTATCTGCAACTCAAGTCTATTAGACTCAATTTGAACTAGCTTGGTAGCTTTTGACTGCAACTCGAGTCCTTCAAAATGTGACTCAAGTTGCACTGTCTACAACTTGGTAACTATTGGAGATTTTGGGGACCCATGGGGTGAACCTTCCTTTCTCACAGATAGATTTGGCATGGTATCAGGTTCATAGTAAATAAATCTTTTGTAATCCTCTAACTCTTTGTTGCTTTCTTCTTCACTCTTTTGTGCAAACTCATCAATTCTCATATATGCATTTTCTATGATTTTATGAGTAGACAAATTAAAACATTTGTATGCTTTACTTCTACAGGAGTATCCTAAAAATATGCCTTCATCACCCTTCACATCAAATTTTTCTTTTCTAGATTCTTTCAAGATATAACATTTAATACCAAATACTTTCAAGTAACTTACATTTGGTTTGTAGCCATACCATAGTTGATAAAGAGTTTGATTTGAATCTTTCTTCAACTATACTCTATTCAAAGTATGAACTACAGTTTTGATAGCTTCCTTTCAATATTTGATTGTAACATTGTTTTCAATCATTAGTGTTCTTGCATAGTCCATGATGGATCTATTTCTTCTTTCAGCTATACCATTCTGTTGTGGAATACTAGGGGTTGATACTTGTCTTTTGATCCCTCTTTCAATGTAGAAATTTTTGAATTCATTAGAGATGAATTCATGACCTCTCTCTAATCTTAAACATTTCAATCTCTTTCTAGTTTCTTTTTCTACTCTTGCCAAATACCACTTGAATTTTTGAAAAGCTTCAGATTTTTCTTTTAGATACATTAGAGTCATCATTCTAGAATAATCATCAACAAAAAGAATGAAAATCTTTTCTCCACTGTAACTCTCTATTCCAATAGGTCCACATAAGTTTGTATGCACAAGTTCTAAGACTTCTTCTGATTGATAGTTCTTTCTTTTAAAACCATTCTTTCCCATCTTACCAATTTGGCAATTTTTGCATAGACCCATATCAGGCTTCTTCAAACTAGGAATACATCTTACTCTTTTATTTTTTCTTATCTTAACTAGATTATCAAATTTTACATGACATAATATTTTGTGTCATAACTTGCTTTCTTCTACTTGAGCAATAAAACATGAACTTCACTAAGATCAAAATAAAATAGATTACCTTTTGTTTGCTTGCCAGATCCATCCAAATTTCCTTATCCATCCAGTAGTTTCTCCTGTCCATCCATGAATTATACCTTGAATCCAATGTTATTCAACTATGTCACACTCAGCAGATTATGCTTTAGTCCTTCAACGCAATAAGAATTGTCACATACAAATTCCTTTATCAAAGAAATACATCCTTTTCCTTTTATGTTATAACATTCATTGTTTCAAAATATCACACTACCTCCATCATAATATTCCATATTGAATTTTTTTTTGTCTCCAGTCATATGATGTGAACAGCCACTGTCAATAATCCATGTATCATTTTTGCGAACATGAGAGATAAGTGTCATTTTATCTCCTTCATCATCAGATTTATTTTTTATTGCAATATATATCATTTCATCTTCACTGTTATCAGAATCTTTAGCCATACAATAAGATTTTTATTAACTTTGTCCTTGTAGTTCTTGTAGTTCTTGGAATCCTTCTTTCTTTTTGCTTATTATTTTTATTTTCATCTTTATTTTCTCTATTTGGAAACCTTGCAGCAATGTGACCAACTTCTTCAAAAGAAAAGCATATCGGAGGAACTTTACCTTTGTTCTTTCCTCTAGCTTTGGAATACTTTCTTGTAAGTAGGGCTTTAACAACTTCAAAATCACTATTTGAGCTTTATTTTGTTTCTTCTTCTTCACTTTCTGATTGATTGGACTTTGATTTCTTACTCCTTTTCTTGAGTGAGAGTTTAGCTTCAAATGTAGACACAATACCTTTTGAGCTAGGAAATAGTTATCAAAGTTATCTAACTCAAGTTGTAAATCTTCCAAGTAGAGCATCCAAAGATTTTCTTTTATTTGGATCACATCTCATCTCTTAAATAGTAGACACTCTAATTGCATAAGTAGGAAGAATATTTCTAAGTACCTTTCTTACAACTATTCTTTCTTGAATGTCTCCTCCAAATGCTTTGATTGCGCTCATACTTGTTGTGATTCTTTTCACATATTTTGCAATGTTCTCATCTTCTCTCATTTTCATAAGACCAAATGACCTCTTAGACTTTCAGCCTTAGCTCTTATTACATTGTGATCTCCTCCATAAATGTCTTTTAGTTTGGTCCAGATTTTATGAGCTATTTTACAATCTTTTACTTCATCAAATTCAGCATAGCTGAGAGTAGATGCAATATCAATCATCATGATGTTATGATTCTTCTTTTCACCAATATCTTCAACTGATAATGTTCCACTGGGAGTCTTGTATTCAGCATCAAGATATTTACAACCTGAATCACTGATGGTAGCCAAATGTAACCTCATAAGTCCTTGTCATGTAGCAAAATTTTCTCTGTTCAACTTGGGAATATCTCTTTTGTAAGACATCCTAATCTTTAGCTTAGGTCCTTGAAATCTTCTCTGCAAGCACCGAAAGCTCTAATACCAATTGTTGGAAATATAAGACGAGTAACTGAGAGGGGAGAGATGAATCAATTACCACTAAAATAAATCCCAAATCCCTTCAGATATCAATTTAAAATAGATTCTAAAAATTAAATATTGTTGATGCTCAGCAAACACACATAAAATGTTGTAACTCAGTAAATACTGAATATGCTCAGTAAGTACTTAACATGAAATCTTAGATGTTATCAATGATTACCATAATTTTAACTTAGATGTAAACACATAAAAGCAAATAGCATGAACACAATTGACACCAGTATTTAACATGGAAACCTAATTTGAGAAAACCACCAATTGCAACTAGTTACAATTTTCACTCTTCTGAAGTGAGCCCTGTTAGAAACCAACCCTATTAAAGGGTACAAAACACACTGTTAGGTGTGACCCTATTAAAGGATTTAATCATCCTATTAGGAGTGGCCTTGTTAGAGGTATTTAGAAAATTCAATAGAACTACTACCATGTTAGAGGTTTTATAAATAGTTGTTAAGCCAACCCTGTTAAGAGATTTAGATCACTGCTACAATGGTTAGAGAGTAACAATGAGATGACCTGATTTCTGATGCAACTCTGAATTACTGATTATAAATCTCTATTTTGGCTTGTACTTGATCCTTCCTAATCAAATGTATCTTTTCAACTTCACAAGGATAATTTTCTTATCCTTCTAATTCACTTCCTTGTTGCATCATTAGATCTTCAAAAACTTCCATGCATTTACACTCTTACACACTTTCAAATTCTCAAATTGACCTTATACTCATATCATTCATATTATAAAGTGAGGTCATATACAACTTAGAATAACTAATATTCATCACCTTAGTCAACTAGAACCAATAGATAAATTAATTAAACTCAATATGCCAAAATAAAAAAATCCTTCGTTAGCCGACCCTGCTTGGTAGACACTAACTCAAAAATGATTTTTGTGTGTTAACCAAGTGAACTCGGTTAACTGCATATCTTTGAAGATCCTTTGGTAGCTGAGTGAGCTTGGTTAACACTAGTTCCATCCAACATTTCCTTCATTAACCAAGTGAGCTCAGTTAACACTCATCTTTTGTAAAATTTCCTTTGACACCTGAGTGAACTCAGTAGACACTACCTTATAAACTAGGAAAACACAAGAATGCTCGACAGACATAGAATATTGTCTTCACTGCCTGAGTGAGGTTGACATGCACTGACTAATAATGATATGACATTTGTGTAACATCAAAGAAAATACACAATTAAACAATTTTATCCAACATCTCCTACACCAAACTTAAATGGCGTCTTAATCCATTCCTTGGTCAACTAGATGATATGCCTCACCCTATGATTGATATCCGCATTTTCTCTATCAATATCTACACTCATGATTAGTTTATTATAAATATTATCTTTATTATACAAGGGATCTAAGACCTCTTCAATGTTTTATTGAACAACCTCAATGGGACCTTTATTTTCAGGGTGTTGCCTACAAAATAAATAATCAACCTATAATAGTCCCATATCCAGATATTGTAATCATCTATTGCATTCATCCAATGATCCTTTATGGCATCTTCATGTTTAAATTATTTTCTTGCCAAGTATTGAACTCTACCAATATTGTCAAAACATAGACGAGAGGAGTTATCATCCTCCAAGCAATATTGATCCCATTCTGAATCAAAAGTTATGATATCCCATTTTTGTTTGACTCCAAATGGATTTATAGTGATGGGCCATACCCAAGTCTTCTTATGTTGTTTTTTCACTCTATCATATGAAGATGTGAGTTGTCATGAAATCTCCAACAAAATGAGTCTATTACATGGATACCTAGGGAGCTTCTTAGGATTTATAGTTGTACCTGCTACCCTTAGGTAGGTGAATGTCTTGTATTGGATGTAATAGGCAACTATTTCTACAATTCTTGTTGTTGCCTTTACTAACATTCTTTTTACATAATCACCTTCAATGAATAGGATGATTGCAAAAATGAAAGCATCATTCACTATCATGTATTCTTTACTCTAATTTGATAACTTTTTCTTTACCAACTAGGGGTATACCATATAAGACCATGCCTCAGCATCCTACATGCTCCCCCTTTTGAATAATCCTAGGTAGTCCATAGTCCTTGCTACTAACAAATATGCCAAGTATGAAGTCATATAAAATCTAGGGTCAGTTTTAACTACCACCAATAGTTCATCTAGATTCTCACTAAGAATTGTGGCCCAATCAATTGGCATTTTAGTCATTATGATGGTCTTGAAGAAATGTACCATCCAATTACTCAAGTTCCCTACTACTGGTAGACCCATAATCCCCCTAAAAAGAACAATGGACTATCTAATATCATCCTTCATATACCCTCTATTCATGTCAACTTTTTTATCTTTTCATCCCATAGGTGTCCTATCAATCAAATATGATGATTGAATAAACTTTGTAGCTTCATGTTCATTATCCCTATAGCATCTTTCTGCTTGATGAAAAGTCAACCTAATGTATTAATCTATCCTTGGAAGATGGAATACTTTCTTGGTGTTTTTTGGTCTCAGATCTAGGATGATCTATCCCAATATGCTTTTCACCACTCTCTCTTTCAATACATAATTCTCTGCTAAGGCCATAACCAACTTTGAAGATTATATTGACATAGGGTGTGAAGTTGCATTTACCAATCATGATCTAATAAGTGCCAAAATCATTGGGGATCTCTCATTTGGCTTGTTACAAAGTTCTAAGAATTCATTCTAGTCAATATGACCTAACTCAATGTCCCAAATCTTTGAATGCACATCCTGGAAGCATGATTTTAGTTGGATACCTTGAAACTTAAAGACCACCAGTTTTGGAGCAATCTTTGCTACAAGTGAGGACAAGGAGGAAGCCATTTTATCTACACAAAACCTAAGCACATTAATCTAGAAGGTTTAAATTCAAACCCTAATCAAACCCTAATTACTACAAAATCCAACCCAAAACACTAAAACATCACAAAAACACTCAAAAACCCCATTAATGCCTCTAATAGATAGTTTGTAGCACACCTTGTGCACCTTTAGGGTGCACTAGGTGCACTTTCTCCTTAGAAAGCTTTAAAAACTAAGGGTGCACACATACTCACCTTGTGGGGTGCACATGTGTGCACCCTTTTCTTGTACAAAGTGTTCCTAAGTATATTAATAGGGTGCGCACATGTGCACCTTAAGGGGTACGCATGTGCACACCCTAATACTACCAAGGTCTTAGCTTTAGAGTTAAATGGTTTTGAAAAGTGTCCATATGTGCACCTTGGATAGCTATGCATATGTACACCTTTCAATATAGGTGAATGTTTCATTTTAAGTTTGGTGAGTAAAGGTGTGCACCTTGTGCACCTTAGATATGTACTCAAGGTGAACACCTTTAAACTTAAGTATTTGGTGTGTGTAGGCAAGAAGATGGCGCACCTCTATAGGTGTGAAGGTGCACTCACTAGCAACTAAAGGAGACAATAAGTGATGAAGAGGGAGGTGTCCCAGCCTTTTATAAGCTTGGGATGAATTGCATCCTTTGGGGCATCTGCACTAGCATAGTTAGCACACTAGTGCACCTTGAGGGATGCTCTAGTGTGCCAATTTACTTTAAAAATCACACTTTCATCTCAAATTCTCAATTTCTGTCAAATGGGTTTTTCTAGCAGAGGGAAAAACAAGAACTAGACTCTAGGTACCTAAAAATAAAATAAAAACTCAAACCCTAGATCAGGGGTCTGGGAAAGCAAAAATTTACTAGGGGGTCCCCATTTCTTCTTAAGAAATGGGGTACACATTATGAAACCACAACACACATCACCTCTAATCAATGCTTGATTGAAATTCTTAAAGCACATGTTTTTTAGGTAAAATTGTGGGTTTTGCAGTGTCAATTATTGGGATGGCATACAAACCTAGCCCAAAAGGCCCATTAGCTCCTTTTTTGAAGGTAGACCCTTACGGACCCACATTTACTCCTCCATGCAGGTAGAGTCAATGCATTATCGTAGGTTTCAAAAGGTAGTTTAGATTATTTATAACCTTCATTTTCCAACCATTAGAGGTGTTCAATTTTTTTTGGTGGAGGGATTTTTGTGTTTTGGTGATATTTTCCATTCTAGAGTGAACTTTTTAAAATACAAATCATTTTTCATTTTTTGGCAAAGCTCGTAGGCTCTTTTCTAGCACCACCACCATATATGATTTTGAGCCCCACAAAGAAAATTTATGGTGGGCACTGAAGCCCTTTACTAGCCTGTGCATGCCTCTAGTCCTTAGACTCCTTGTCATTTCAATTTAACCCCCAAACTACCATGCATGCACCAACTCAACACCTTAGCCCCACCTTTTTATGGTTTGGTGGTTTTTTTAGCTTGTGCATATTTACAAACTTATGAAAAGTTTTTTGTGGCATTTATTCCATTTTTTATATGGTGGTTTACCAAACTTCATAGCGGTTTTGACATACATTGGGCAGTTTTTTGAGATGACAGTGGTTTATTGCCACTGGATTTTTTTTCTAGTCTTGGTTTCCACTTTCTACCATAGAGTTACTTTTTTGGTGACTACATTTTTTCCCAATGATTGGACCATTTTTCAAACATATTTTTGCATATCTTAACCATCTAATATCTGATTTAGGAATTATTTATATAATTGGACAGGACTTTTAGAGATCTTTCTAGTGATGTTGCTTGTTTTTCCAGAATCTGCTCTAAGCATATTCTATTCAGATTTTTCAATTTTTACATTTTTGTGTATATCTTACTTGTTTTAGGTTTAGGGATCAATTTTTTTGCTTTAAATAATTTTTCATGGGTTGTACTCTCTATTGTATCAACATTAAGTCTCTTCTAGTCTTTGTAGACATCTATTGTATGCATTTTTGTAAATGCGCTGAGAAAAAGTGTCATTGCATCTGTATTTTTGCTTCAGTTGTTTTACCTTCTGCTCCAAGTAGTGTCATCGTAGGACACTCGTGTAGATTATTTTATTCTTGGGATTCATCATATTTTGTGCCTTATTGTACATGCACTACTTTGATTAAAGTGTCATTGGGGGTTGATATTTGCCTTTTTTTTTCATCTTCTTTTGTTAGTGGGTATTACATCCATGACATTAGCCTCATGATGTGTCTGAGATTGATCACCTCAATACACACATATGTATTCTTATCTACATCTTGATCATGGTTCCTTGACATATAATTGTTTTGGTCTAATTTTTCAATTGCTTGTCACCTCACCCTTGCATGCACTAGGGGGGTTCTTTTGTTGGTTCTTATTATTCCTTAGGTTAATAGAGTGAGATATGTACTCAATGTTTATTCCTATTTGCTAGGTGGATGTAATAGCTAGGTAAACATGCATTTTGGTGAGTTGGATCATTTTCCATATAGATACTCTTTTTTTAAAACTATTTTAGATGCAACCTTCCAGGTTAGATTGATAAGCTCTTCAATACTTGGTGTTACATGTCATATATATCTTTGAATACAATTATTTTCCTTTTTTGCCTCCTAATTTGAGTAGTGTCTTCTGAGAGCACTCATGAAGATCATAGTCTTCTCTACCTAGTCAAGTTCTTTTTCAGTGGAGGTTCTTTAGATTAGTAGTTACTTTTGATAGAGATTTGTAGCTTATACATGCTTCAATGGTGTTCATCATAATCATTCTTTTTTTTTCTTATATTCTAGGACATTCTCTAGTTTGGAGGCTTCTACTGTCCTTCACTAGCCTTTCAACATTCTTTCCATCTCTTCTTGGGGTAGGGTTTTCCCATGTGGTTTTCTTTATTTCTCCTCTTTATAGAGATTTGGTTCTGATTAAATACCTCATCGAGCCTTGTTGTCGAGACTCAAATCTACTTTTAGTAGAAGTTTCTAGGTTTTAAGCTACTCCCTAAGTTTATCTTAAGGGGGGGTGTTAGAGTAATAAGGTGTTTTCTTATTAATTCTATTTTTCTTAAGCTAAACTTTAGGCATATAATAATTAATTTTTTTATTAATTATTATCATGCAACCTAGATTTTACCTTTTAAGAAAATAATTTCCTTTATAAGGATGAACTATCTTTGTTATCTCCATAAATTCATTCACTTTTTTATTAATAGCAATTAATCTCTTTGCTCGTCAAGAATGTCTCCTCTTTGGATCCATGAATTTTAGACTCCATAAATTTTTCTTCTCTCTTTTTGTGACATGTGTTTGCATGTAGGTGATTCTTTGGAGTTGTGGATTTGATATTTCATCAACTTCAATAATTTCAATCATTGTTACTCAACCCAATTGGTTAAGCTTGTGTTATTTGAACACTTGAGAGTTCATTTATGATGTTTTGGTTTGAGGACTAGTATATATGTTATAGATGTCTTTTTTGAAATGGAATTTGATCATTTTCTTTTATGAGATCATTTATTTTGATTTATGAGAATAGGTTAGGTTTTCTAGGAATATAGAGGGGGGATATCTTACAACTGCTGTTAGGGCCCTAAAGTGGCTACCAAGGTAACTTGTTTCGAGTTGAATTAATAAGTGATAACTTGATTAATTTATTAGGCACATATTAATAAGATAATTGAGGTTCTTTCTGATACCTTGAGCACTAGTACTACATGTTAGGATGGGAGTGGGAGAAGATGCTTACTGCCTCAATGGACTAGATATAGCATAGTTGGTAACCTTGTCTATATGGGAAGTTACTGATCCACATAAAGTTACTAGAGGATCAAGGTCTAGAGATATTGCTAGGATAATATTAGAATTTACTGATGTGATGATACCTTCCCATATATATCTTAGGTTTACTACATGTATTGGTTGTTTTTAGATTATTATTCATTATGTTGCTTTTTGCATAGTACCTCTTGGAATAGAAAGCCCTCAACTTTTCTTGTCTAGGTTTTTATTGTTATTGAATTTGTGGTTTTTTATCTAAGTGAGACCTAATGTTATCTCCTTGACATAGTGGGAGTGGACCTTTGGTTTCACGGGGTTGGTGGTAGTGATTATATTACCATTTAAGATTTTGAAGTTCATGTACTAGTGTTCGATGATCCTTTTAGCCATTGTACCTTTTTGTTCACCATTATTGGAGACTTAAGATCTTATCTATAAGATGGTGTACTTTTTATCATATATCATTTTATCAATTGTGATCCTTATAACATCTTGTGTTGTATTTTTTCTTGGATTATTGGCACATACCTTGCAACTTGTAGAGTAGATGTTATATCATTGAGAATACCTTATGGTAATAGTTGTATTTTATATTCTTGCATGTTATGGTGTACATGATATTCATTCATGGATGTGGGACATTGTACTTATGGATAATCTATATAGTAAAATTAACACATATGTAATTCCACATCATGGAACCCTTCAAAAATGTAATATGTGTTTTGTATTGTAATTATGTGTATGTAATGTTTTTTCATTGTATTGCTTCCACAATGTTGTCATTGATGATGTATAAACTTTTAAGAAAAAACAAACTATTCAAAAACTTAATATCATGTTTAGTAATTTTTCTTGGGATCCCCAACAAGGCATTAAAAACTCTACACATGACTTCAATGAATAAATAAAATTTTGGTGCTCTAGTAGTGAGGATGGTAAGTGAATAACAATTGATAAAAATAAGGTTCAAGAACTCTATTAGCTCCCTTCAAAATCCTTATGACAACACACGAATAATAAAGAAACATAATGCTTTCTATCAGCCTCTTGACTTCTCACTAATACAAATTTTGAACATTATTAAATTAATTGCCCTGCCATGCAAATTATTATCAAGATCTAAGTTAATGTCCAATGTTGCATAACACCTTTTTAATGATTCCTTTATCTACTACAATTCAAAACTCACTAATTTCTCCTATTAAAGTAAGGATAATTTGTTGAAATTATAAATCAATAATTTGGCTATATTATTGAGGTTTTAGTATTTGAAGAACTTTAATTAAAATGCCTACTAGTATGTTTCTCAAGATCTAAATCTTATTAGACATATGCACCTAAGTTCAAGAAGCATAAGTTCAAATGAAAAATAAAAACAACAAAAGTGTGGCTACTAAAAAGGAAAATACACAAAGAAACATACAAAGGAAAAGTTCAAATTGAGTGAATTGAGGAATAATGCTTATAACTTTTATAAATTTTGTAAATAGGGGAATGTCCCTGATGCAAAGTGCACAACAAAAGTATGTTTTATGGGCCTTCCACAAAATTTCAAAGTTATTAAGAAACAACTCTACTCCAACAGTCCTTAACCATTAATATGTGCATAGACCTACTAGGCCTAATTAGGCTTGGATTACAAAGCAAGTACCAAGGAATAGGTACATAGAATCAATCCAAAACTTCACATATATTATTCTATTCAATACTAAGGTAGGTATTCACATTTATAATTCTTCCCATCCATTCAGATGAATGCAAGAATGTTGCAACTTTTAAGAAAAATTTCTCAATGAGGGAAGAATTTAAAACCCTTATTCAATCATTAATAACTCCCATAAATGAAATAATTAAACCAACCCTTTTTTCTCTTTTTACAATATTACAAATTACAGTTTTTCACTTTCTTGACAACTTTACGTTTATTACCTTTAGGCATTACCATTTATTCCATTACATGGAATATCACATAAAAACATATGGAATTACATTAAATAATTAAAATATTTCTAGGGGTCATCTCCAATATCTTTAAGACTAGGTGATCCTCCACCATACTATCGAGCTTGAAAATTTTCCATGTCCCATGGAAATGCTCTAATGAGAATTTGTAAACCAATATGTTGCCTCTTTGCCTTCACTAGATCAATGCCTCCTTAGCCTATTATATCTCTTTCAATTGTGACTCCTATCCATGGAGTTTATGTTGGTCACCTTCAATGATGCTTCATCTATTGCACAATCCACTCATCCATGCCACATTTGTCCCTCACTTGGGAGTCCTATCATGCCTCTCTCCCCAAGACTGTTGGTAACACACAAGACCAATCACTAGCCTTGGATCATTTCTCATGACCCTCTTGGTAGACATTCATGTCCACCTAATGTAGCTAAGTGAATCGGTACCAATTTGTAACCAAAACTTCACAAAAAGAATCTAAACCAAAGATAGGGTTAGGTATTGGTGTGAATCCTCACACTCTCAAGAGCTTCTAGCTCTGATACCACTTTGATGCAGAGTGCACAACAAAATTATGCTTTATGGGCCTTCCACAAAATTTCAAAGTTATAAAGAACCAACTCTACTCTAGCACTCCTTTACCCTTACTATGTTCACAGGCCTAATAGGCCTAATTAGGCTTGGATTACAAAGCAAGTACCAAGGAATGGGTACATAGAATCAATCCAAAACTTCACATGTATTATTCCACTCAATACTTAGGTAGGTATTCATATTTATAATTATTTCCATCCATTCAAATGAATGCAAGAATGTTGCAACTTTTAAGAACAATTTCTCAATGAGGGAAGAATTTAAAACCCTTATCCAGTCATTAATAACTCCCACAAATGAGGTAAGAGCCTACAACACATCAGTGAATTATGAGCCTCTCATCGGGGAGGTCTAGGGTTCAAATCTACTCGTGATTAATAGATAATAAAAATTAATCTTAATAATAATAAATAACCTAGGCTTTGACTATTTACCTATCAAAAAAAATCCCACAAATGAAATAATTAAACTAACCCATTTTGCACTTTCTTGACAACTTTACATTTATTACCTTTAGGCATTACCATTGACTCCACTAAATGGAATGTCACATTAAAATATATGGAATTACATTAAATAATTAAAATATTTCTAGGGATCATCTCCAATATCTTTAAGACTAGGTGCTCTTGCACCAGTCCCTATATTAATTTATGTATTTTTAATGGACATAAGTCCTTGGATAAGATTGGAGATTTTTGAGACTCTTTTCTTTCCTTTCAATGCTCATTTGAACAAAGGAACCATGTAAAAACTTAATTAATGAATAGTATTTTTTTTTGGCTTCAGGCTTTTACCAATAAAAAAAGACTTAAAGAACCATAAGTATATTATGGCCACATCTTTTAGGGTCTCTACCACTTTATAAACTTATACACTTATCTTTGAACCCTAAAATGTTTATATAAATCAGAGCCTTAAGGAGTATGGCTTGTTAAGTAATGTTTCATTATTCAAGATTAACTCTACTATAATATTTGAATGTTTTATAATAAAATAAGAAATGACCCCATAATAGATTATTGATCTTAAATATAGCCCTGCAAAAGATTTTTCATTGTTTATTTGTAACTACATTGGAATATTTGAATGTTCATCAAAATGAAGAGTAAACGGTAACCCTAGTTAAAGTTTTGATTTTTCAAAGAGAACCTTAAGCATAAACTCAAGTTAAAAAATTATTACCATAGGAATGAAATATAAATCTTATCATGACCACATTTTAATTGCACTCAAACAAACTTCATACCTTCATGATGACTTGGATCATTTAAAAAACATGAACTCACATAAAATAAACATGGGTAATTCTTAAAATAAAACTAAGAAAATTTGTAACTTCTTACATATTGTTGACATATGACAATGAATACTTAAACTTGTAAAATTAACAACATGATGCTAACTAATAGAAATGATGCTTTTATGACAAATTTTTAAAACTAAAATAGTTATTTTGATTTTGTAATACATTTCATATCTTATATATTATCTCCTTAATACATTCATTACCATTTTTTGCATGGTTTTGATATAAATTTGTGCATACTTAGATTTCAATAATGATATAATAACATCCCATTCCTTACAAGCTTATTGATGATATTATTAACGATCATATGAGTTATAAATCATGATTAGCCTATCCTAATCATGCAAGAGAAATTGATTAATACAAGTCTTGAAGTCTTCAATCACAACATAATGAAAATTTTCCCTTTTGTATAAAGTATGCTAAGGGTCATTTTACTATGTATGGATCATAGATGAAATTAAAAAGAAGTGTTGAGTATAACTTGGCAATGACACATCATGCAACCACAATTGAGTTTCTCAAGAACTCTAGATGTTAATAATCAATATGAATTCCCTCTCTTAATGCCTTAAGAGATATCCCTCAATTTGTGTTCCTATATGCTAAACTCAATAATTTTAAAGTATATTCCAATGAGAACCTTACCATATTCCACAAAATCTAAACTGTAAGAGTAAAAAGGTTTGAATTTGAAATAGGTGTAAATAAGGTGTAGTGTTTAGTTCCAAGTAAGCTTTCAGTCACACCATGTCATGGAGAATGTACTAAATAAGGAATTGATTCATATAGTTGATGTGTAGCGGTCAACAAGAATAAATAGATGGTGGGTCTTGAGAGATTATTAGTTTATCTATGATACAAAATAAATTGAATTTATGTCATCTATAAAAATTACCTAAAACAAAAAATTATAGGTACTTGTATCTATTTATTTAATAACCTATCAAGTAAGAATAAGGGGAATACAATGAGAGAGGATAAAAGAATATCACACTACTACATTGTACCACTATTTTGACCAAAGGCCATTTTGGCTTTTGAAAAAAAAAATTGTTTTTTATCCCAAAAAGGTCAAAATTCTAACAAAACTTAAAATTTAGTGTCAAAATATTAACATTAATTAAGTTTTATTGGAAATATGGATAAGTAAGACAAGTTAGTAAAGTAATGGAGTTATCATTTATGGAAACATATATCTTATATCAAGAAGACACAATGTACAAATAAAGATTTCATAGTTAGACACAGTAAATTTGTCTAAGTATCAGACAATTTCATTGGTAGCACTAGAACAGGTTTTTTTGTGTACGGATGATAGAGTAATAATTGGCACATGCATAGTTAATGATAGGTAGCCCAATATGTTAGGATGACATGACTAAGTGTGCAAGTTTGTATGGACAGTCCAGAAGAAGTTATGCAATAAACACCAAAAAAGGCAGTGAACAGAGCATAATCGAGCATAATAGTAAATAGCGAATTATGGGTTAACAAATTATTTTAGTTACAAAATAATTACTTAAATAATTAGGGATGGCATCCTAGATGTTAACCCTAAGTTAGCAAGAATTAGTTTTGTGGTTTTCCAAGTGTATGAAAGCTTGAAGGTCAATTGGGAAAGTTTTGCAAAATGTAAAGATATAATGGAAAGATCATATTATGCAAAGTAAGGTGAAAATTGTATATGATATAAAAACTGTATTGTGCAAATTATGATGTATGATCACAAGTATATGAAGAGTAGTGAAAGTAAGATCAGATATTGAAGATGTCAGTAGTAAGAGTTTTTTGTATCTATCTATTTTTGGGTAAAGGAATTGTATTGTATAATTGCATGTTTGGGTAGTGGGCTCATCTTGCATACATTTTTTAATTGTATATACCAAATCCTAACAAGGTTAAAGAAACTCCTAATAGGATTGAGGCTTCTAGCAAGGCCTATTCCTCTAACAAGCACTAAGAAACTATATGTATTTAATAGACTCCTAATAGGGTCAATATCCTTAATAGGATAATTCTATTTAGTGTATCATTTTCTGGGTACCATCCCCACTGAGGTCTTCCCTTGGCCAGGATTTTCCTAGTTAATAAAATATGGTGTTATGAGTTCTCTTTGTGTATGGTTATTATTATTGTTTAGCATTGTTACTTTACTTCATATACTTGTTACAAAGTAATTAACAATATTTAGTTGTGGGAAAAAGATAGGTATGAAGATGCAAAAGACTACATTAGGAAATTGAAAGATAAAATTGATCATCTCAAATCTAGAAAAGAACCTAGAGAGAAGACAAAATATAGTGATGAGGTAGCAACCTTAAAAAAAGAGAATGAGATTTTGAAACATGAATTGAAGATTGTTGAACTAAAGCTAAGATTGAAGAAAGATGATAGCAAGATTGAATCAGATCTGGAATTTGAGAATGCAAATCTAAGATCTCATCCTACAAAAGTAACATCTGAACTTGATTCTATCAAAATAGAGCATGCAAAACTTAAGAAGTACAATACTATTGCGAAAGGAGAATTAACCCAGGCTAAAAAATAGTTTGAGAAGCTATACTCTAGTAGTGAGAAAATTGATGAGAAATTATATTATCAAGGACCTTCCTATGATAAGACTGATCTTGCATATTTCATTGGAGGAAGATCAACAAAGAAATTTAAAGCAAGTCAGGAACTAGATCCAATTGTTGAAATCCCTGAACATAAGAAGAATGATCAGAATGAGATCAAAATAAGACAATCTAAAGAAGTACCTAAAGAACTTGATCAAGTAAGTCAACTTGAAAAAGCCTAAGAAAATAGAGCAAGTCAAACCACCACCACCTAAAGAGGTAAGATATGAATTCAAAGTTATCTTCTTTATATGTAATGAAGTTGGTCATATGAAGAGAGATTGTATAGGTAATTCATTCAAACCTATTACTAGTTTTTGTTGTTATAATTGTCATGGTTTTGGTCATAAAGTAGTTGATTGTAGGAAACCTGAGTTTGATAGTAATAATGGCAATAGTAGAATTTTCAAGTATACTAACCCTGTAGGTAATCAAAGAAGGATATACTCAATAAGATCTAACGAAGGACAAGGAGCTAACAGAAAAAGGAGAAATATTGTGTGTTAGAAGTGTAACAACTATGGACACATTGATAAGAATTGTAGAGCACCAGTTAACCAGAATGAACCTAATCAAAGAAGGAGTACACTTGTATCTCAATTATGCAACAATTTTGGTTACATTGCAAGATTTTGTAGAATGGATATGAGGAACATCAATAGGAACCCAAACTTCAAAATAAACAACAATAGAAATGGTTGCAACAGTAGCAGTTAGAAAGATGCACTTAGAGAACATGTTGAAGAATTTGAAGAGGTATTTGTGAAGGAAAAAGATCCATCAAGCTCACATATGGTATTAGAAGAAAAATATTTTGATACACCTGATGAAAGATTGAAGTCAACAATTATATGTGATTCATCCTATTTGAATTAAGCATTTATCTATTGAATATAGAGAGCCAGATAGATGGAACAAGAATTAGAGATCGAGTTGGAAGTTGCAAAGTTAGTATGTGGTAAAACAAGTCGAGATGAAGCTCTGGTTAAGAGCACATTTTATTTGGAGATCGCATGAAGATGTATGAATGAAAAAAAATTATTGGTTAATAGAGACAACTTTTTACAGACTAAGTAATTGGGCAATCAATGTGGAGTTCAATTTGAAAGGATTTAAGGCATGTGAATAAAATCGTATGTACCAGCTGATCACATGATGTTAATGAGAGGCCAAGATACAAATTTAAGAAACACCCATTTGTATATTTGGAAGATGATCCTTTGGGAGCATTTTTGCAATTTTCATCGAACATGTTACATGTAGAGGATGTAAGGGCATACATTCACTACAAAATTAGAATGTTGGCAATAGTGATAATATAAGGACTTAAATGTGGTATGCAACAATGATTTGTCTTTGAAGAAAGGTTTTAAGCACCTAGAAGAATTAAACATTATAATACATATGTTTCATATGGAGTTTGATAAACATGAGTGGACCATAATCATCTTAAGCCAAATCCACAAGGAAATGTTCTAGGTAGGAAACATTCATGTAATTATTGACAACGATATGATTCATAGGCTTACTAGATTAAGCAATGAAGGGAGCAATCCAACAAATGAAAAGAATGTGAAGAAAATGGTTGAAACCAACTTGAAAACTAAGTCAAATAGGAGAAACATGAGAATTGACTTGATAAAGGAGAATGATGTGAAAATAATCAACATAATTATAGGGTATAAGATGAATTATAGTTCAAGAATAAATTATGTAACTGTTGGATTCATCAATGCAGCATATCTGATGATAGTGAAGAAAGAGAAAAGAAATATGTGTGAAATTGTGAAGCAACAGTTGTTTGACAATATTGAGAGATTAAAAAGGACAAAGAATGTGGTGTTCATACTTGAATCATTAATAACTCACCTATTCTTTCAAGTTATCATAAAGTTTTAGAGCATGCCAGACTATGAACGGAATGGAAATAGATGCACAATGAACTTGATTACTCACTACTATAGAAGATAACTAGAGGAAAGAATCATTGAGGACACAACCAAAATGATGAAGAAATTTTAGTCATAAATCAAAAAGAGATTCATACTTCCACCTTCACTAGTAGAGAAGTATAAAGATGACATGTGTTTCATTCTTGAAACTAATGTCACTTGTATGGAAGCCGTAGAACCTAGAGTTAAGTTCATAGACCCTATGGCCTATGAAATGACTGTAGAACTAATAAAAGATTATGAAAAGATCATCCTTGAATTTGACAGGGATATAGATTATCCCAGATGGGGAACTTGTGATGAGAAATTCAAAGAAGTGCAAAGTGAATTATATAGCAAGGATATTAAGAAGAATGTAGAGAAGAAGATTGAAGCAATCCTAAAAGAGACTAGTATGACTAGAATTTTTGTTAAGAAAGATAAAGGAATTTCCTTGGAGATGAAGGAAAGTTGTCAAACTAAGATTCTAATAGCTACACCTATTGTAGTAGCATGACTAGCAAAGGGAGTCATAGTGGTTGGACCCTTCACATTAATTCCAAGTGCACCATATACAGTAGTAGTACAAGTGCAACCCATTTTTGTGTAATCAATTCTGAAGAAGAAATATGAAGAGGAAGTAAGAATGATTGATTTGAAATTAGTTACTCCTCCTAGCACAAGGAAATCAAAAGGTTGACAAAGGTTAAGCAGGAAATAGCATCACGTTCAAAGAAAAGACCAAACACTTGTCTAGTGGACCATGAAAGAGAAGAGAGACTCTACAAATGATAGAATTAGATGAGCTTGAAGATGAAGAAGAAGTAGAGGATAGACCCATAGAGAAGATGAAAACACAAGTCAAAACTACCTTGCGTAAGAAACCTAGGAAACCAAAGATAGAAAATCTTAATGTTCAGATTATTGACAATAAGAACTTTGTTCAATTGAAGAAGTATTATCATTTATATAACAATGTGGATAGAATGCAATTGGAGAATGTGGTTGTTAGAAACATGACTTTGGAAAAGAAAATATTTGAGGACATTTAGAAAGAAATTCCTATAGACTTATACAACTTTTAAAAAGAAAATATTTGAGGACATTAAGAAAGACATTCCTATAGACTTATACAATAGATTAATTAACAAAAGAAGGAAAGTAGTAGAAGAAGATAGAGGAATAAGGGAGAATCAAATTAAGAAGCTTTGTGAAGTTAAAAATGATGAGTACATGAGAAGAATATTGAGCATAATTGACCTCTTATTAAGGAACAAAAGAATAACAGTTTTACTAATGGGTGGTAACTATGAGGAAGTGAATGAGGAGACAAAGAAAGCTATTGTCAACTTCATGATATCTATACCCAGTACTGCAAAGAAGAGTGTAGAGTTAGAAGGAGAAATCCTTATGACTTTTGAATAGAGTGTACCAACACCAACAGTAGTAGGAATGAAGGACACAAAGATACCAAAAGTATCTTCATAGATTACAATTGGCACTGAAACCACGCAAGTGGACAACAATCAAATAATTTTTGAGCTTAAGGGGCTTTCTAATGAATGGTTCATAAGGCACAATACTTGATAAAGGTTTTGCAAATGGGGTTTCAAGCTTTGGATTTAACAATGGAGGAAACTTTGTAGTTAAGTGCGCTCAAGCTAGAGTAGTACTGGTATGGATGCTTCACCCCTATAAGCATCACCTAGATCATTTCTCATGAGAGATGGATTCATGTTGAATCACTACTCATGAAACAAGGGTCAATGAGTTTGACTCAAAAATCACACAGTTAAATCCTTATAGCAATATCACAATTTGACTTGCTGTGGAAATTACCTCCTACTTATCAACTGATGAGCTTAAGGGGATTTCTAATGAATTTTTCATAAGGAAAAATAATTGGGGAAGGTTTTTTAAATGGGGTTTCAAGCTTTGGGTTTAACCATGGAGGAAATTCTATAGTTAAGCGCACTCAGGCTGGAGTAGTACTGGGATGGGTGACCTCCTGGTGAAGCACTGTGAGCATCACCTAGATCCAATGAGTGCTAAGTGTTCCATTTATTCTCATGAGAGATGGATTTATGTTGAATCACTACTCATGAAACATGGGTCAATGAGTTTGACTCAAAAATTACACAATAAATCCTGATAGCAATATCACAATTTGACTTGCTGTGGAAATTATCTCCTACTTATCAATTGATGAGCTTAAGGGGATTTCTAATGAATGGTTCATAAGGAATAATACTTGGTGAAGGTTTTTCAAATGTGATTGTAAGCTTTGGGTTTAATCATGAATGAAACTTTTTAGTTAAGTGTGCTCAGGCTGGAGTATTACTAGGATGGGTGACCTCCCGAGAAGTCCCAGTGCTTCTCCCTTGTGAGCATCACCTAGATCCAATGAGTGCTAAGTGTTCCATTTATTCTCATGAGATATGGATTCATGTTGAATCACTACTCATGAAACATGGGTCAATGAGTTTGACTCAAAAATCACACAGTTAAATCCTGATAGCAATATCACAATTTGACTTGCTACAAAAATTATCTCCTACTTATCAATTGATGAGCTTAAGGGGATCTCTAATGAATGGTTAATAAGGAACAATACTTGGTGAAGGTTTTATAAATGGGGTTTCAAGATTTGGGTTTAACCATGGAGGAAACTCCATAGTTAAGTGCGCTCAAGTTGGAGTAGTATTGGGATGGGTGACCTCCTGGAAAGTCCCTGTGCTTCACCCCTATGAGCATCACCTAGATCCAATGAGTGCTAAGTGTTCCATTTATTCTCATGAGTGATGGATTCACATTGAATCACTACTCATGAAACATGGGTCAATGAGTTTGACTCAAAAATCACACAATTAAATCCTTATAGCAATATCACAATTTGACTTGTTGTGGAAATTATCTACTAGTTATCAATGATGAGCTTAAGTGTCTTTCTAATGAATGGTTCATAAGATACAATACTTAGTGCAGGTTTTGCAAATGGGGTTGCAAGTTTTGGATTTAACCATGGAGTAAACTTTGTAGTTAAGCGCACTTAGGATGGAGTAGTATTGGGATGGGTGACCTCTCGAGAAGTCTCGATGCTTCACCCCTATGAGCATCACCTAGATCCAATGAGTGCTAAGTGTTCCATTTATTCTCATGAGAGATGGATTCATGTTGAATCACTACTCATGAAACATGGGTCAATGAGTTTGACTCAAAAATCACATAGTTAAATCCTAATAGAAATATCACAATTTGACTTGTTGTGGAAACTATCTCCTAATTATCAAAGGAAGAGTAACCAAAAGGTTTTTTATATTTAGAGGAAAATCTCTCACTGAAGATTAGTGTGCTATATAGGTAATTGAAAGAATGTCTTGCTGCTAAGACTTCTTATGAGAAATTCTCTTATACTAACATGAATGTAATTGAGGTATCATCCTATGTACTGTGTGCACTTTTGAGCACCATAGAGGTCATGAGGGACACCTAGAAGAAAGATCTTGAGAGGTTTAAGACTAATTTTTCATAGTACACATCAATAATCTCAAGTTAAGCAAGAAAAGGTAACACAAAAACTTTGACTTGTAAATAAGTTTTGACACCTTCGTCATTGATGTCAAAGGGGGAGAAGTACAAGAAAATTGTATAATGTAAGGGGGAATAATAGTAATATACTAAGATTGGGTAGTGTTATGCAAACCTGTAATAGGAGTTATAAGGAAAGATGGTCATAAATGTAATTATCGACAAATTTTTAATTTTGAAGTTTTGTAAAAAATTTAAGGCCAAATTTTGGAGAAAGTTTTTGTACAACATTTTGGGACTTAGCCAATTTTCCCATATGTTTTCATCCATGCCAAAGGGGGAGATTGTTGGCAATGTGGATAATTAAGACAAGTTAGTATAGTAGTAGAGTTGTCATTTATGGCAACATATATCTTATGTCAAGAGACATAATGTATAGATAAAGATTTCACAATTACACACACAAAATTGTCTAAGTAGTAGATAGTTTCACTAGCAGCACGAGAACCATTTTGTTGTGTATGGGTGATAAATTGATAATTGGAATGTGTGCGATTAAGGATAGTTAGAACAATATGTCAAGATGATGTGACTAAGTGTGCAAGTCTATATGGATAATACGAAAATAGTTATGCAATAAACATTGGTAAAGATAGTGAATAGAGCATACCAAAGCATGATAGTAAATGGAAAATTATAGGTTAAGGAATTAGTTTTTGTTTTGCCAAGCATGTGAAAGCTTCAAGGCTAACTGGGAAAGTTTTGTAAAATATAAAGATATAAAGGAAAAATCATATTATGCCAAGCAATGTGAAAGTTGTATATGACATGTGAAATGTTATGCAAACTGTATGATGTAAATTATGATGTATGATCAGAGGTATGTGAAGAGTAGCAAAAGTAAGATTAGATATTGAAGATATTAGCAGTAAGAGGTTTTTGTATCTATCTCTTTTTGGATTAAGGAATTGTATTGTATAATTGCATGTTTTTGCAGTGGGTTCATCTTGGATACATTCTATAATTGTATATACCAAGTCCTAATAGGGTTAAAGAAACTCCTAGCAGGGTTGAGACTTTTGTTGAGGCTTCTAACAGGGCTTATTCCTCTAACAAGGACTAAGACACTATATGTATTTAATAGACTCCTAACAGACTAAAATCCTTAATAGGATACTTTTTTTTAGTGGATCATTTTGTGGGTACCATCCCCATAGGGGTTTTCCCTTGGCTAGGGTTTTCCTAGTTTAAAAAATATGATGTTATGAGTTCTCTTTGTGTATGGTTATTATTACTATTCAACATTGTTAGTTTATTTTCATATGCATGTTATAAAGTAATTAACGATATTCAGTTGTGGGAAAAATTTTGTAGAATACTGATTCATCCCTCCCCCCATGTATTACCTATTTCTAGCAAGTTTACCATCCAAATTTCAACAAACCCATTTGATTTTACCTTTATCCCAATTTGGTCATAAGTTTGACAAACATGGGTTATAAACAAGAAAAAGTGAAAAGTGAAACTCATTTTCCACATCATCAAATTGCTCACGAGCAGGAAGAGGGATCAAGCAATGACTACATCTTATTTGTCTAGTAAGTAATCACATCCATCAGCATAAATCTTCAGTTCTATTCCCTCTGGATGCAACTATCATAACCCATCTTGTCATCATCTGAATAAAATGGATAATATATTTGTTTTGGTTCAATTTTTGAAATTTAAAATACCTAACACTTGTGTGACATAGAGAAATCAACCTAATAGAATGCTTGAAGAAATATCTTATCCTACTACAATTTTGACTGAGTTAATCTAATCATTTAGATTTCTTTTTTATAATCCTCATAGAAATTTATCATTCCTCTCACTGTTTGAAAACCATCAACCAAACCCTAGGGGCCTGTTTCACTTAAGTTGTGATGCTAATCCAGAGGCTAATGGATGACCAACAAATTCTATCCTAAGTAAGTAATCATCATTTTCATGTATTGGTTTGATAAAGAGTAAGACCTAAATAATTTTTGTTACTTTTATGGTGGTATTGGTTTCCAAGTTTTTTGTGGTTTAACAGTTTCATTGGGTGCTATCTTTAGTATTATTTCTACTCCTTTTAAAAGTGAGGTGCAACAGTAATTTAAGTGGACCTGCATTGTGAGGCTAAGGTTTATTGGTGACATCTATGAATATAATATATTAGGATTTAGATTATATTTCTTGAATATATGTAAGGACATTTACAATATGCATAAGGAAGGTGTGCATAAATTATTCAAGAAAGAGGAGGTGAAAACTGTTGGGAATATGAGGTAGACAAGGTTACTAAGAGGGGAGGGGTGAATCAGGAACTAATAAAACTTAATCTTATTTCACCAATTAATCCTTCATATAATATTCTAATCTAATTGCATGCATGAAAGAATGAAAGCAAATAAACATTCATAGCAATTTGACACAAGATATGGTGACTTAGAAACCTTCCAAATAGAAAGTAAAACTGGGTTGGGGATGATACCCACAAGCTTTAGTACTATAGTATAAAGTTGGCCTATTAAGTCTTACAATTGATCACTTCTGATGATCTGCCCTATTAGGAGCAATAAGGATTGTGAGGTCCACCTTGTCAAAGGATTTACAAAACATACAATGAAGTATGCACTCAGTGAAGAGATTTATCAAAGACTATTAAGTCTACCCTATTAAAGGATTTGATTGATGCACCTATTAGGATGAACTAGTGGTTGATCTCTGATCTACAACTCTAACTTGCTGGTTGAGATTCCTTGAATTGTAATGATCACCTTGATGTGATAGATAATACTTTGTTGTCCCTTATACTATTTGTAGCCTTCTTTAATTCATAATTCTACTCATCATATGCTTACACTTCTTATACAGATATGATACAATGCATTACATATATACCAATCCAAATCACAACTTACTGAAGTCAGCTACAATACAAGTTTAACCAAAATCCACAAAGTCGTCCCAACTACTATAACTTGGATTCTCAAGAAAAACTTAGTGATGTTATGATACTTGAGAACTAGTTTCAACACTCAGCATCATATGGCACTCAATTGAAAAAGAGGCTTAGTTCATATTGATCACTTCTAAGTAACTTGAACTCGGTCAGCACTATGTGACTTGGTGAACACTACGAAACTAGGCATATACTAAATCACTCAGTTGACACTCAATGGCTCGGTCAACACTAGATTCACATTGCTTACAATATTGGCTTGGTAGACACTAGAGAACATGGTTAGCATTGTGAAACTTAGTTAACACTATGGTACTTGGTTATGCTAGAGTTTCCATCACTTGCACTAAACAACTCAATAAACACTACTACATTTGGCATAAACTATACATAGATTCTGAAGCTTGGTAGCAATTGAGAAACTCGGTAGCAACTTTATATTGACTAAGTGTGAGTCACTGATAAACAACTTGACCTTAATCTCAACAATCTCCCCTTTGGCATTAGTGACAAAAACAAATATCATCCAAAAAACTATATACTCAAAATTATAAGTCAAAACATTCGTTTATCTCCATTTTGTGTCTACAACTTTGTAACATACTCTATTTTTTAGAATTTCCAAAATTGCTTTTGTAAAGGATATTTTCTACTTTTTTTTTTAATACAATATTGTTCTCCCATACATATACTTGGAGTACTACTCCCCCATACATGTATTCTTTACATATATTTACATATACTTCTCCCACTTTATACATATATACATTCATCTATAGTTCTCTCCCTTTTTGACATAAATGCCAAAGGTGTATATTATATGTTAATACCAAAATGTGACAAGAATTTGGAGTATACCTTCAAGATTAATGTCATTGTCTTGTCCCAATTTTCTTGTAACACCTTGCTTGCATGCAATGTAATATGAACTTTTGTTGATAACTCCATCATGTGATCAGCAATGGAGAAGTTATTGTCATGGATGAGTGTCTTAGCATGTGCAATGTGTGTCTGCAATACATCCATGTTTGAAAGAATCATGCCTTAGATTTCTACAAGTGTGGCCCTGATCCTAGCTTCTTCCTTTAGTAATTTTGCTTGCAAATTTGTCAGAAATCTTATCTTTGAATAATGAGCAAAACTATAGCTTGGGTCAAGTGACAACTGGTGTGCACTTGCCTTCATGTCTTCATCTATCTTTGATAGTTTATTTTTAATGCCTTGTGTGAAGATAGAGGTGTCACACAACTTAACAAATAATGAAGTGATATTATTTATAGATGTCTCCAATGAAGCAAGAGTAGTAGACAATTCTACTTGGTTTATTGCAATTTTCTGCTCAACTTGTTCCAATACCTTGTTCTCAAATTTTCTTTTTTCTCTTTGTAGCAACTTATCCTATCCATTCAAGTCTTCATTGAATTTTTAGACAACTTTTGCTAACTGATCCAAAATAGGCTGTGTACAATCAACCACAATACTTCATGCATTTACAAATATGTCCTTTATATCTTTAAGCACTTGGTTTTTCATTATCTTCTCTTCTCTAAGCTTTTGTTGCTTAGCTCTCTTTTGCAATAATTCACCCATGGTGTTCATTTGATTAGGATTGAGAGTAGATATATCCCAATTCAGAATAACTATATCCTCATCTAGATTAATATCTTCATCTCTACCCTTATTCTTATTTGAAACTTTAGTACTCGGTTGAGACTTGTTCTCAACTATCATTGTACTAGCTATATGTGGAATAGAAACAATAGTAGAGATAGATGGGATATCAACAAATGTAGATATAGCACTGATAGTAGAAATACCTTGTTGTTGCATGATAAAACTTGATGGTGGAGGTGTTTATTGCTTGGTAAATGAATTTTTGGCCATTTTGGTTAATGGAATACCCAGGTGAATAGGTCCTAAGCTTGGTTGGGTGCACGGTGTTGTAGTGGTAGTCACAACCAACTTAGTAGAAGTTTTCTCAAAGCTATATTGCACTGAGGCTTTTCTTAGAGAATGAGGAAATCAAGCCATTACTACTAGTGTAATCTTTTCTGCATCAATTTCCTCAATTCTTTGAATCTCTGGAAGACTTCATCTAGTAACTTCATGTTCTTCCTCCTCATCATCCAGATTTACATCATTTATTTCATCATCTTTTATTTCCACATCCTCTTCCTCATCACCATAATCAAATTTATCATTAACATGAACAATAAAATCACTAGGTTGATGTAGTTTGTAAATATTATTCCATGTGTCACAACATATTCAATGTTGTTTAGAAGTATCATGCAAGTGTTCATCTTGAGAGTGAACTTCTTTTCATTCTTCTTCAAAGATTATTTCACCTCTTTTTTACTAAGACTCAGCATGAGTTGCCTCAGAGTCTATTCAAAGATGTCTTTTGCAGTCTTCTTTGCATTCTCCCATCTAGGCTTGATTGCTTGCATGAGCTCATTTGGAATTTTTTGAGTAAGCTCATCAAGAGACTACTTCCATTTTCCCAATTTAGTCATAATGGTGTCTTCAATCTATCTTTTCTCATCTACATTCCTTAATTCATATTTGAGGAATTTGAAACATGCCATGCTAGTTCCTTCTTCCAATTCCTTTAACTTTTCCTGAAGAGTAGGTGCAAGCCTTTTGAAGATAATTTTCTCAGCATTCTCCTCACCTAACTTCAAATTCTTCCTGGATTTAGGTCCCCTTATTGTGAATATAGTAGTGGATGGCTTATTAGGTTTGGTTGTGATAACCTTACCTTTTCTTCTTATAGGCTCTTCTTCCTCAGATTTGGATTCCTCATCTTCATCCTCTGCATTGTCTTCATCCACATTGTCACCTTTTCCTTCTATTGGTAGGAGAGTAGAACTTGCTTGTTTCAATTTTTCTATCATCTTTCTTCCTTTGGTAACTTCTTGAGGAAGCTTAATTTCAATTTCTATTCTTTCCTTGGCTTCTTCATAAGTCCCAAAATATGGTACCTTAGGATCCATAGGCTCATTCTATAGAGCCTCAATGATATCTCTAGTCTCATCTATGTTAACCTCATACTTCAGAGGCTTAACCCATGCTATTCTAGGCCTAATTTCTTGAATATATACCTTGTCACAATCTACCATAAAATAGATATCATCCTTGCAGTCTTCTACAAGCTTCACAGGTATCTTATATCTATTTTGCATCTTTTCTTTGAATGTTTCAAAGTAGTTGTCCATGATGCTATCAAATTTTTCATGCATTTATGTTATATACTCATTTATTTGATATAAAATAGGGACATATTATCTCCATACTACTGATCCTTTAGAAGGGAAGAATTTTTGTACAAAGAAAAATAAACAAGTTAAGAGTGAACCAAACTTACATGGATTTTTCTTAGAACCTTTAATGCTCTCTATGTTCTTATTGAACTGATTCAGTTATAACTCGGCAAGGTCAAAAGACATGCTATATTTTACTACTTTGAGAGCTAGATCAACTACTCCACATGGTACACTTTTGAGATGACTAGAGCTATAGATTTTATGAGCAATGATATGGATGCCAAATTTCAATTCCATGTCAGTTACATTGCTAATCTTCATTCATCTGCCATCCTACTTGAAAAGAGTTTTCTTTTCCAGTTGTATCTGATCTAGGGTTTTGGTCACTTTGGCTTTCTCCAACATTGGAAGACTAGTAATTATGTGAACCATTTTCCTTGTGATCATAATGGGTTGTTCTAACCATAACTTTCCATTGTGAAGTTGGCTCGGGATAAATCTTATCCACTTTGACTAAAAGTTCCTTAGCATATGTGAAATATGTGTTAAGCCCTTAGCTTCCAGATGTTGATGCTCAGGTTTTAGAATGCCATTCACACTTAACTTGTTTAATGCTTCAATCATCTCATGTGTGCTTAGCTCTTGGATGGAACATTTATAATATAAATGGATATCATGTACAAGCAATACTTTGGACAGAATTTGCAATTGTGTACCAGGTGGGTCTTGCATTTTTACAATTGCCAGACTCAATTTGAAGTTTGGTGCCTTGTAATCGACTCCTCAAAACAACATTTTAGACCCCTTTTTTATTTTGCAGCTAGAAGATGCCATGCTTGGTAGGGTTTTGGAAAACTCAAAATTTCTTCAATAGTAAACACTCAAATTGTTCTTGAGCTCTAAAATTGCTATTCTCAAGAAGCTCTGGAAATTTGTAGTAAAATAATGCATTCACTTTCTTCCTTTTAATGAATTTCCTTTTTATAATCACCATTAATGCTTGGTACATTTTTTTTCTAAGTGACAAGTTGTCTTCCACTTGGTTTAGCTTTTAATGCTTGATAGACATTCATAGCTTGACAGAATCATTATCACTCAGTAGAGTCTTTAACAACTTAGTATCCACATATAATACTTTAGTGTCTCCCAACCTTGCTTAGTAGGATCTTATGACCTAACCTAGCTCAATAAGGTCTATGATTTTCATGACCACTCAGTGATCCTTGTGCATCTTAAATGTTGATATGGGTCTCTTCTTCTTGTTGGCTGGAACTAATGAGAGATGTCTACTTTAGAGTCTTAGTTCTAGTTATTCCTATAGGGATTCAAGTTGAGATGCTTGAGTCAACAAAGTCTTGAGTGACATCTACTTCATGACTCAGACTTTCATTCTCAGGAGATTTTGGTATTGATTGCTACTTTATCTGCTTTCTGATATCGTCATCTTTGGCTTTCTTTTCATCTTCAATTCTTCCTGTGTTTATATAGTTCTTGGCAAGATGTCCAAAATTTGTACAAATAAAGCATCTTTTAGTGGTATCTCTTTTCCTCGTATGATGTTTTACACAGTTTTCTCCAATGTGCCCAAATTCACCTCAATAATGGCATCTATACCATGTGTTGTAGTCCCATCCAAATATTGCATTCACAATCTATTGTGCTAGATTTAATATATTGGTTTTGCATTCAAAAGATTTGTATCCTTGTTTCTTGCAATTGTGACATTTACCTTCAAACTTAGGTTTCTCCTTGAATGCACTTGCTCTATGACCATGATTATTGCAGCTGTAACACTTTCCGTTGAATTTTGTTTTACAATTACTCCAACGTTTGTTTAATGTATGACCTATCTTACCACAATGATTGCAAGTAGGCCTTTGACTCTATAAAGCTCCTTGTCTAGATGATTTTCCTTCTTCTATATAACCTAATCCTTCTTTGCCTTTGTGTCTATACTGATTTTACTCATTTAACTAATTCATGCTTTCTTAAGATTTCAACATCCTTTCATTAGTTTATTTTTTACTGTTTAGATGATTCTATAGTCTTTCATTTTATGATTTTTTCTTCATTTTCATTTGTGAGTTGATCAATGAAGTATGTTTGTTGAAGGGATGGATGTTGAATTTCATTATTCTTTTCTTCTATATTTTTTTGGCTTTGTCTTTTTCTTCCATGACTTCACATAATCTTACTGATTAGATTTCTTTTTATATTTTCAGCTTTCTAACTTCTTCTTGAAGATTGGAATTCTTTTCTAATAGATCTTTGATTACTTTATCAGCTTCATCTGAGTTTCTTTCTAGATAGATATCTTCAATTCTTTCTTCAGTATAGATATTGCCACTCATTTCTATTGAAAGATGTTTCCTTCTTTTTAATGATTGAGATATTTTCTCCTTTTCTTTCTTTAGTTGTCCAATAGCTAATTCAAGATCCAACTTTTCATTGTTAATAGCATTATCTAACTTGTATACCTCCATTGCCTCTAATCTTTGTTCAAGTTGTTAAACTTCTTCTATGAGAACTACAACACTTTGATACCAAATGTTGGAAATATGAGGTAGGCAAGGTTACTAAGAGGAGAGGGTTGAATTAGGAACCAATAAAAACTTATTCTAATTTCACCAATTAATCCTTCATATAATATTATGATATAATTACATGCATGAAAGAAAGAAATCAAATAAACATTCATAACTCAATTTGACACAAGATATGGTGACCCAAAAACCTTCCAAATAAAAAGTAAAACTAGGGTGGGGATGATACCTGCAAGCTTTAGTACTACAGTATAAAGTTGGCCTATTAAGGCTTAGAATTGATCACTTTTGATGATTTTCCCTACTAGGAGCAATAAGGACTGTAACGTCCACCTTGTCAAAGGATTTACAAAACATACAATGAGTTATGCACTCGATAAAGAGATTTATCAAAGATTGTTAAATCCTATCAAAGGATTTGACTGATGTACCTATTAGGATGAAATAGTGGTTGATCTTTGATTTACAACTCTGACTTTTTGGTTGATATTCCTTGAATTGTAATGATCACCTTGTTGTGATAGATAATACTTTGTGTCCCTTATATTGCTTGTAGCCTTCTTTAATGCACACTTCTATGCATCATATGTTTACACTTCTTATTTGGATATGATACAATGCATTACATATATACCAATCCAAATTACATATATACCAATCCAAATCACAACTTACTAGAGTTGGCTATAATACAAGTTTCACCAAAATCCACAAAGTTGGCCCAACTGTTGTACTCAGGTTCTGAAGACAAACTTGATGATGTTCTGATACTCAACATCCAATATCAACACTTGGCATCATCTGGCACTCAATTGACAAAGAGTCTTAATTCATACTGATCACTTCCAAGTAGCTTGAACTCAGTTAGCACTATGTGACTCGGTGAACACTGCAAAACTTAGCATATACTAAATCACTCGATTGACACTCCATGGCTTGGTCAACACTAGATTCACATTGCTAACACTATTGGCTTGGTAGACACTACAAAACATGGTTAACAATATGAAACTTGATTAACACTAGAGTTTCTATCACTTGCACTAAACAACTCAATGAACACTGCTACATTTGGCATAAATTGTACATAGGTTCTGAAGCTTGATAGTAGTTGAGAAACTTGGTGGCATTTGTATATTGACTAAGTATGAGTCACTAGTAGACAACTTGACCTTATTGTTAATACTAGATATTCCCAAAGCAACACTGAAACATGGAGAACATGCCATCATTTGGGATGGACTGAATAATCGAAGGGAATAGAATTGTTAGATTACTAGATTTATGAGAAGAAGCTTGTTTTCAAAGATTTAAGAGATATTATTCATACCAACTTGGATTGTGTGGTGGCTTTCAAATTGAATTTTTGTTTGGGTGTGCACTTGTGGTTGATTTGTGCAAAATTATAGGTGGGTTTAATGATTTGTTGTAGAAAAAGATGTCTTAGAGATCATAAAATCTTATTTTGAACTAGCATATGTAGTAACCAATGCCAAAAAACTATCTAGAAAATCATGGATACTTAAAAATTTATTGGGATTCTGATTCTACCACAATAATACTCTCCATTTAGATTGTCCATATTCCTTCATATTTGTAAATTTGTATCAAATTATATAGTATCTTAAGTGATTGTGATAATGATCAACACTATGATCTATGATGGTGGTTGCTTTAGTATTGTGTTTCACACAACTATTTTTCTCTCTCTCTCTACAACATATCAAAAACTTAGTTATCATCTTCTAAGATAAGTTTCAGAAGAGTATATAACACTATCCATCCCTATGGTTGACCCAAGACTCTCATTCCCTCTTCAAATTATAAATAGTAAATTGAAAGGTTCCAAAAAACACCTAAAGAAGATACCTAACAATGGATTAAGCCAATACTATAAATATAGGCTTTATATAATTTCTAATAGAATTACCTTTAGTGGGTTCAAATTCAAACTATTCATATTATCATGTTCCATCTATACATTGTAATTGGCCAAGTAATGTGGCTAGTAATATGGGTGGAAACATGTCTGCATCAACTCCTTTTGTGATATAAGAGACAATAAAATTGAACATTTTGAAGGTTTTCCTCTACTAGAAAGTTCAAATTCATGGCTTCTCTTAGTAGCTATATGGATACTTTGGATGATTGTATCATAAATTATTTTAATTTACTATAAATTAAATATTAAAAGGCTTCTCTTATATAATATTTTCATTTTAAGTTCTTTTAGGTGTATGTTGCATGGTATGTGTCAAGAATTTTGGCATATTCCCAAAGACTTAAAAACCAATACAAATCATGATTACCCTTACTATGTATAACTTCTTTTTTTATTCACTTTCTACATTATAAAATTTTCTTTTTGTTTTGATTCATTTTCTACATTTTGTGATGTTTGTTGTCATGTATTGCAATTAGTCTAGCTGAAATAGAGTATTGGTGGCTAGCATAAGGGGACATTGCTAGTGTATCTAGGTTATTCTTCCAATATTCAGATTAGTAATGGACTCCAACTACAAAAATGAAACCCTTTTTTTCAATAATATGCATAAATGATATCATCTTTTAGAGAATATATTGTTGGTTTCTACATAATGTACTTGGCTTTATCGTATAAGCATGCTTAATGTTTTAGTTGAGTGTGTGGATGCAAGTTTCCTCAAAAGTGACTAATTGAAGATAATCTATTTGGATTTAAATGTGGTACTTTATCGTCTATCTCACTCAACCTTGTGTTATGATATGAGCATTGTGTGGACCTCTGAACCTAGATCTCAGCCAGTTAACTCTAGATTCCCAAGCCTTATGATAACCCATGAAACATGTGTGTTTTGGTGTTCCTTCATACACTAATCCCCACCTAAACTATTTTTCCCAAGTGATACAAGTTATTAAACAATGAAATCAACTACATTTAAGTTTGCAAATTTGAAAAGGTCAATAACCAAGAGAACAATATACATCTTCTACACTTTAAACCTACCAATATTAGGAGGGTACTCGAAAAAATATTTTTAAAATGTTAAACTAATTGATTAGAATGAATACTCAAATGTATATGAATATTTCATTTAATTCAACTATTATACTTTATTGAGGATTACTTATATTCAAGTCACAAATATCTAATTTTAGATAGCTAGAAGAATAATGCAACTATAGTTAAGATAATTGAAAATACCTAAAGTTGTATTCATTTTTATTTTCTAACAACATCATTAACTTAGTTATTATACATTATGTATAGCCTTTTAGGCTTTTAATAGTCATTGATTCATAGTAGTCTTAGTAGTATCAATATCATAAATTGGGGTTAAAACAACATTAAATAAGTGAACAACCATAAAACTCAAATCAATGCATGAACCTACCTTCAAATAATAAAGAATATAAAGCCAATCATATTCAAAGAAATCAATAAATAATATGGAATCAATTGCATTAAATTGAAAAATAGCTCTCTATTGTCCTTCTCTTATTCAAGTTTTAATCTTGGATCTAAAATTAATGATACCAATTTGGTGTGTGATCACAAAAAGATTCAATGATTGTGCTTAGAAAAAATGAGAAATCAAGAATGATTTATAGTTTTTAGGATTTCAATGGGAAGATCATATTAAAATATGCTTACAAATGGTGGATGGCTAAGATTCGAAAAGACTATTTGATGGCAATAATAAGGTAAAATTGGTCACTTGATTTCAAAATTTTGTGTTGACTAAGATAATGACAATGCAAATATGTTTCTTGACTTCGATAGGTTAGATGAAATAAATAGATAATTTATTGGGAATTAATTAACTACATGATAAGGATTGACTAAATTGATCGATTAGTTTGACTAAGAGTGAGTGAAAATTAATAGCATGGAAGTAGAAGACTTAATTAGCATTGAATAATGAAATAAATAATTATGCATTAGAGAAAAATGTAATTATTTGTAGAAGAAGTATATTTTTCTAAATTAAATATCAAAAATGCAAATGGTACATCAATTAAAACTTAAAGAAAAAGAAAAATTTGATTGAGCATCTAATGCTAATTGGAAGGTGTCGACAATCCTAAGTACTACTATCAATTGTTACATCTTGTGCAGTCAACATACATAAACTTTATAAAAAAAGGATAGATCATCTTAAAATCATCAAAAAAGAAGAAGAATTACATCTGCTAGAAGGGATCAATCCCATGCACCAATAACATTATAGTCATATTCTACATCATCAGTATTGATAGGTGGTTTTCCACATGGTAATTCACATACTCAAGGAACATTAGTGTTGAAGGTGCATAAAATATACCAGATCTAAATGTCTATGGTGATTCTTTTATTACACGTGTATGCAAAAAATAATATCTATGGTGATGCTTTTCTTACACATGCATGCATTGGACTAAGAGAATCCATTTTAGACAAGCAATATGATTCATCTTCATCTTTGATATTTGTCTCTTCACATATCCCATCCCATCCCATTTTCCTACCTCTTGTAAATCCCATACAAGAAGTCAACACATCTACCCATAATACATATCAGATTTTACAAAAGGATAAGTGGGCATTTTGCAAATCAGGTAGGGCTTTCTTAAGACTATATGGGAAGAGAATTCAATAATGAAGGCTCTTAAGTTTGGTTACAATCATGATAAGGGTAATGCACAATTGCCTCCTGGATTCAAGTTCCATCCCATTGATGAAGATCTCATAATACATTATCTCATGAGAAATGTTTTAAATAACATTTTAATAGGAAGGTCCATTAATGAAGTGTCATTCAAATTTGATGTGGTGTTCTCCTCCTCTTTACATACACATAAATCAATGATAAAGACAAACTAGGGGACTACATAATGGGTTTTTATTGATTTGGGAGAATGGAAGGGAAACTAAAAGTTATTAAATGTTAGTTTGTGGTGGCTGATTAGGGAAGTATTGTACATACTTCATAAATTATAAAAAAATTGGGCTACTATTCGCCAATGGTGGGCTATTATTTGCCAATGGCTAATATTTTCCAATTGGCTATTATATTCACCAATTTATGGCCAACATGTTGTAACTAATTTTAACCTTAAAGTAGCAAAAATACTTGTATAAAAGGCTTAGGGTTAGGATTTTTTTGATAAGGTGTGATGTAAAAATTGGTTCTTGTGGTGGTATTGAGCTATAAGGGATTACGGATTGTAATCAGGTTGTAATCACTGGATCGTAATAATATTGGACTTGTTGTTTGGTGGACATAGCCCAGGGGTTGGGTGAACCACATTAAATCTTGGTGTCTTGTATTCTCTTCTGTGTGCTCTATTATTTTTTGTTATTTTTTATATTTGCATGTAATTTTTATTTCTATCTATGGTTAAATCCTAACCAATGGTATTAGAGCCAAGTTTTTTTTAGTTATCCTCTACAAGAAAGTCTCATAGTTGTGTGGGAGCAATGGAAGACAAGGGCAAGATGAGGGTTGACAAGTTTAAGGGGAAGAAGATTTAGTTATGGAAGATGTAAATGGAAGACTATCTTTATCAAAATGATTTATGGAAGCCATTGGAAGGAAAAACCAAGAATCAAGGTTCTATGACAAATGACGACTGGGATCTTTTAGGCAAAAAGGAACTTGGAAGCATTCGATTATGCCTAGCACAATTAGTAGCATTTAATATTAGAAAAGTGAAGATGACAGAAGAGTTTATGGAAACCCTAAAGAAGTTGTACGAAAAGCCCTCCGCTTCAAACAAGGTATTTCTCATGAAGTATTTATTTAATATGAAAATGATAGAAGGTGGATCTATTGCAGATCATTTAAATGAGTTTAATATTGTTACCAGTCAGTTATCTTCTAGGGGTATTAATTTTGATGAAGAAATTAGTGCTCTTTTGATTTTGTGTTCTTTTCCTGAAAGTTGGAATGGCTTGGTAATGGTTGTGAGTAATTTTGTTTCTGGATTGAATACTTTAAAATATGACGATGTGATTGGTGTTATTTTGAGTGAGGATGCTCATAGGAAAACTTCAGGTGGATATACATCTAGAATTTTTTTGAACACACAAAGTCAAGGCAGAATGACTAAGAGAGGAAGTAATTCTAAAAATCATGAGAAATCAAGAGGAAATTCAAAGTGGAATAGGTCTCAATCTAGAGGATCAAGAGATTGTTGGTACTATGGTAAACAGGGCATAAGAAGAAAGATTGTTGAACTCAAAAGAACAATGAAGGAGATAATTCATAAGGGAACAAGGAGGCAAATTTGGTAAGTAACAAATCTGAAGAGAATGCTTTGCTTCTGTCTTTAGAAAGTGTTGATGATTCATGGGTTTAAGATTTCGGTGCTTCATTTCATGTTACACCTTATAGAGGCTATTTCATTGATTACATCCAAGCGGATTTTTGGCTTGTTTATTTGGGGGATAATGAACCCTGTCAGATTGTTGGAAATGGAAAAGTTAAGATTAAGTTGTAGAATGGGAATCATTGGCAACTACATGAGGTAAGACATGTTCCAAGGCTGAGTAGGAATTTAATTTCAATAGGGCAACTCAGTGATGAGGGTTGTGTAGTTACTTTTAATGATAAAAATTGGAAGGTTTCAAAAAGTTCCCTTAAAGTAGCAAAAAAAGTGAAAGTAGGCACCTTATATCTGTTTATAGGTCATATTGTTCCCTCTACTTTAATTGTTTTAGAGAAACATGAATGTTCAAGAATAGTTGTTGTAGTTGAGCAAGGAGAACAAATAGTTGTTGTAGGTTATGATACAGTGTTGTGGCACAATAGACTTGGGCAAATGAGTGAGAAAGGTATAAAAGTACTTCATTTAAAGAAAGTTTTACGAGTTCTAAAATGTGTTAATATGGATTTTTGTGAAAGTTGTGTGTATGAAAAACAAAAGAGAGTGAGTTTTGTGAAGACTGGGAAGGAAAATAAAAGTGAGAAATTAGAGCTTGTGCATATAGATGTATGGGTACTAGCTCAGGTATCTTCCCTTGGTAGCTCTCATTATTATGTTACATTTATTGATGATGTAACTAGAAAATTATGGGTTTATTTCCTTAGATAGAAATCTGATGTATTTCAAGCTTTTAAGAAATGGAAATGCTTGGTTGAAAATGAGACTAGTAGGAAATTAAAATATCTTAGATCTAATAATGGTGGTGAGTATTGCAATCATAAATTTGAAGATTAATGCTCCACTAATGGTATTCATAGATAGAAAATTGTTCCAAGGACTCTACAAGAAAATGGAGTGGCTGAACGTATGAACAAGACTATAATGGAGCATGCAAAGAGCATGAGGTTGCATGTTGGGTTGCCCTTACACATGTGGGTAGAGTTTGTCAATACCATTATATATTTGATTAATAGAGGTCCCTCTACTCCTTTGGGTTGTGGTATTCTAGAGGAAGCATGGACTAATAAGAAGGCGAGTTATTATTTTCTCAAAACCTTCAGTTGTGAAGCATTTTCTTGTATAGATTTTGAAAATAGAACCAAGCTGAAAGCTAAGTCAAAGAAATGTGTATTTGTTGGATATGGCATTGATGAATTTGGTTATAGGCTTTGGGATTTTGAAAATCATAAAATTATAAGCAGGGATGTCATATTCAATGAGAAAGTGTTGTACAAAGATCTGTTGTAGCAACATGAGAAGAAAGAAAATGATTATGTAGTGTTGGATGATACTCCACAAGATGATGTTCCAGCAATTCCTCATGATGTGCAAAAATTGCAACAACAAATACCACACACATCAATGAATGTTAGATGATCAAAAAGGCTAAGTAGATCTATAGAAAGATTTTCTCCCTCTTTGTATTCTATTTTACTAATCGATGTTGGTGAACCCAAATGTTATGATGAAGTTGTACAAGTGGAATTCAGTGAGAGTCTACAATGCAAGACAAAATGGACTCCTTGCTAAAAAATAAGACTTGGGATTTATGCAAGTTGTATGTAGGTAAAAGGGCTTTACAGAATAAGTGGGTTTATAGGTTGAAAGAAGAGGATGGAGGTAACAAAAGATTTAAAACCAGGTTAGTTGTAAAAGGATTTGCACAGAAAAAAGTCATTGATTTTGATGAGATATTCTCTCATGTTGTTAAGATGGCTTCTATTCGCACTGTTTTAAGTATTGTGGCTACTAAAGATTTACATTTGGAGCATCTTGATGTTAAAACAACCTTTCTTCATGGTGATTTGGATTAAGAAATATATATGGCACAGCCACAAGATTTAAGGTCAAAGATAAGAAGAACTTAGTGTGCAGCTTGAGGAAAAGTTTATATGGCTTGAAGCAAGCACCTTAGAAATGGTATCTAAAATTTGATATTTTTATGCATGAGCATTGATATAGTAGGTTTCATTCAAATCATTGTGTTTACTTTAAGAGGTTGGATGATTATAGCTACATTATTTTATGTTTATATGTTGATGATATGCTTGTAGCTAGGTCTAACATGGATCACATTAAGGGGCTGAAATGCTAGTTAGCACATGCATTTTTATTGAAGTATTTAGGGGTAGCAAAACAAATCCTTGGTATGAAGATTTGTAGAGATAGGAATAACAAGAAATCGGTGCTATCTTAGGATGATTATGTTGAGAAGGTGTTGCAACGTTTCTCTATAGAGAATGCTAAAGTTGTCTACACACCTTTACCTGATCATTTGAAGTTGACTAAGAAGATGTATCCAAAGACACAAGAAGAGGAGGATAAGATGTCCAAGGTACCCTATGCTTTAGTTATAGGAAGCTTGATGTATGCTATGGTATGTACAAGGCTAGATATTGCACATGCAATGGGCATCATTAGCAGGTATCTGAGTCATCCAGGAATTGAGCATTGGAATGCAGTCAAATGGATTCTTAGATATTTTAGAGGCACATCTAGTAAGTGTTTACACTTTGGGGGCTCTACTACTAACTTACAAGGCTATGTTGACTCAGATTTGGCTGGGAATATTGATACCAAGTAGAGTATTATAGGTTATGTATTTACTATTGGTGGAGCAGCCGTGAGCTGGGTTTCTAGGTTACAGAAGGTAAATGCTTTATCCACTATCGAGGTAGAGTATGTTGATGCTACAGAGGTAGCCAAGGAGATGATATGGCTTCAGTTCTTCTTGGAATAATTGGGACACCCTCAGAGGGATGATTATTTGTTTACAGATAGTTAGAGTGACATTCATCTTGCAAAGAATTCAGCTTTGCATCCAAAGACAAAACACATTTAGTTGTGGTACTATTTTATTCGGTCAGTTTTGGATGATGGACAATTAAAGCTGGATAAGATACATACAGATGACAATCCAACAAATATGTTTACAAAGGTAGTGACAAGGGAGAAGTTGAATTCCTCTTCAGCTTCGATTAGTCTTCTAGATTGAATAGGAATAAAAGAACAACAGCGTCCAAGGTGGTTTGATCGAGTGGGAGCCCCATGTGGTAGCAGTATTGCTATAGGATCAGTCTCCAACTAGGAGATTATTGTCTAGTGTGGAGTCTGATTAGCTCCCAAGTGGGAGATTGTTAGTTTGTGGTGATTGATCAGGGAAGTACTATACATACTTCATAAATTCTAAAAAAAATGGCTACTATTTGCCAATGGTGGGCTACTATTTGCCAATGGTTAATATTTGCCAATTAGCTATTGTTTATATTCACCAATTTATGGCTGACATGTTGTAACTAATTTTACCCCTAAAGCCACAAAAATACTTGTATAAAAGGGCTTAGGGTTAGGGATTGTTTGATAAGATGTGATGCAAAAATTGGTTCTTGTGGTAGTATTGAGCTATAAGGGATTACAGATTGTAATTAGGTTGTAATCATTGGATCGTAATAATATTTGACTTGTTGTTTGGTGGACGTAGCCCAGAGATTGGGTGAACCACATTAAATCTTGGTGTCTTGTGCTCTCTTCTGTGCGATCTATTATTTTCTGTTATTGTTTATATTTACATGTAATAGTTATTCCTATCTGTGGTTAAATGCTAACATTAAATTTTAATTGATTAAGTTATAAACTATGTCCCCATCTAGATTTTCTAGTAATTCATTCATTTAGGATTTAACGATGAATATATATTTTATCTCTTGTTGCACCCTTCTGATCCATGTCTCTTTAGTGATCCTTTTTTAATGAAAGATTATCTTATTATTATTATTATATTTATTTATTGATTTATTTAAAATTTATTATTTTATATTATATACAAGATACTACTAATACTTGTATGTTTATATTTGATATAATTTTATAGCCCAAATATTTTCCTGTCAAGAAAGTCCACGCCTACCAATATGAACCCAAAACAAAATAAGGAGACAATTGGTAGATTGTGATCTTAGTTCAAAAGAAATGGTGATGGAAAATGTTAATGAAGATTCAAGGGCTTAAAGAATCAAATAATTCTAATCACAACAACTTAGAGGCATTGTAGGCAACATGATCACATTAAAGGGGGAAGGATTTTCGTCCTTTGGTGAATTTAGATTTCCAACTGGGGGAACATGGAAGTGTGAATATCAAAGTAGAAGGTAATTCTCCCATGGAAGAAGATGATCCTAAGGCAAAAAAACACAATTGAAGATGTTGGTATTGGTGTAATTGATCATGTTCCAGAGAACAAGATTGAAGAAGATGTTACTAGCACAACTGATCAAGATGATAAAGACAATGATAGTAGCACATCTAACAATGATGATGAAGAGAACCATTATATACCTATAATTGAAAAGGCATACAACCCCCTATATCAAGGCTCCCAAACAATGTTTCGCTCCAATGTATTGTTGTTGGTGAACTTCAAGGTTATAAATGGTATATTCAATGTAACAATCTCACATATGCTAAGGTATAGCACCATTTTTGTCATCTTCTATGTTAGTGTACCATTAATGTTCTTTATATTAACAAGAAAAATCCATAAGTTGATAAATGAGTATTTTTTACCACCATCAAACATTCTACCTTGCTCTTACCAAGAATTATCAATCATTATGAAAGATATTGGAATGGAGTATCAAATAATACGTGCATATCCCAATGATCATATTATATATAATAAACAACATAAATTTGCAATAAAATGCCCTAATTGTCACATTAGTAGATATTAATCAGATCAAATAACAATAAAGGTGTCTCACAAGGTTCTTTGATAAATTCTCATTATTCCATGTTTGCAACGATTATTCAGGTGCACTAGCTTGGCACAATTTATGGATTACCATGTATGCAATAGAAGTCAAGATGACATTATTTGAATGTTTGTGGATGGTTTTTAATTTAAGGACATAAAAGATAGGTGGCCATTATTTAAATAATAACCTTGTAATTGAAAGCTTTCATTGGCATTAGATGGTGTCAATCCATTTGGAGATATGAGATCTATTTACTCAATCTAACCTATTTTTGTTATTAAAAATAACATTCCTCCTTGGATGTCCGTACAGAGGGAGAACATAGTGTTTGAAATGATTGTACCAAGTATTTTCCCATTTAATAGTAATCTAAATTAATTTATAAACATTGTATCAAAATGACCATAATAATTATATTTTATTTATGTCCAACCAACTAGGTAAGTACCAAGTGAAAGATATGAATGTATATATTGAGCCCCTTAATGATGAGTTGGAGTTATGGAATCGGATCACTATGTACAACATCTTTAAACCAATAGGTGAAAGACAATTTCAATTATGTGCAATGCTTGTATGGACAATACATGATGCCCTTGGGCTAACACATTTTTGTGGTATGTAAAATTGTTAACGCATATTTTTGGTATGTAATAGTGCCAACGCATTTTTATTGTATGTTTAAGTTGTGCATGATAATTGTAAATATGAATCTTCTACACATGTCATCCAATTATACATGATATTGTAGGTCTTAAGACAAAGACAAAATTTGCACATCTAATTTGTGGTCCAAAGATGAAATCTCGTCATTCATTTTTTTTAGGAAACTAGGTGTTCGATGAGCATAGGCACTTTCTCCACAAAAATCATAAGTATAAAATTACTAAAAAAAATCTTTTCAATGGGAAAGAAGAGACAACATCAAAGCCACAAAGAATGGCACCTCACATGTGAAAATTGAAATACAGTAGAATGAATCATCAAGGTAATGTCATTCGATTTGATGCAAGTTTTTGTATGAAATTTAAATTTGGATATTGTCTTTTGTTTAGTAATGATGTAATTGATGTTTGTGAAGGTCTTCAAGGAATTGATGAGAAACTTCCAAAAGGACTAAAAAGCTATCCTAGACAATTTAGTAGGTTGTTGTACTACAAGCACCTCCAATCATGCATTTGTTTGATACTATGCATATTGAAAATAATGTAACAAAGGCACTATGAAAAATATTGGATGGAAGGCATGAAAAATAATAATTAGTCAAAATTTGTTATGACATTCATGAATCCAATCATGCATTGAAGTTTTTCATTGAATCAAATAGAAATGGAAATCGAATTAATATGAGTGTCATTCCTTGGTTATTAACACAACAACAAACTGATGCCATGTTTGAAGCCATAAAAAAACTAAATTTTACTCAAGATTTTTTGCAAATATAAGCAATCTTACATCAAAGAAAGGTGATTTTAGGTCAGGGTTGAAAATGCATGATTGGCAAATCTCAATCAAGGTAAGTCATGCTCTTCTCTATTTACAATAAATTTGTAAAACATCATGTACTCTTCATTGTATTATTTCATAATATATTGAAAATATCATTATATTATTATTGTAGTATGTTCTAGCTCTATCTCTCCCACACAACTTTGACAACATTAGTGTCAAACAAGTTATATATAATCTTGGGAAATACATAAGGTTAGAAGTGTTATTTGTTAGATTTGTTGTACAGATATTATTTTTACATCTTGCTTTTATTTTTCTATAATTTATTGTAGAATTTTTTGTAGAGTATCATTAATATGTTTTTGTGCGATGAATATCTTCTAAGTGGTTTTCATCTAAAGAAATTGATAAAAAAAGATAAAACATTGGAAGAGAAAAATTCCTCAATTTTTGTGTGAGATGCAAAAGTGTCTACCTTAAGCCTTTTCCAATGCACAAGAACACTACCTCATACATCTATTTGAGGATATTGAATTGTGTGGACCTATACCAACTAGGTCAATGTTGATGGTTGAGAGGCACTTGAAATTTTTGAAGGGATTTATTTGACAAAGAGCATGTCCTGAGGGTTCCATGGTGGAGGGATATATGGTTTACTAGACCATGGTGTACATTAGTGAATATCTTTCCAAATTTGCAACAAAGATCCATGTAGATTGCATTTGAGATCCCAACTCCAGTAATAGATTCAAAAGGGAGTACTTAATGGGGAAAGGTAGATTAAGGAAAGTGAGAGGTAATTATAAGATGTTATTGTAACTAATTAATTATTTAACTAATTAATTATTATCCATCATCAATATAAGTTGTTTATAACTAGTCCATTTATGACATAATGATCTTTCTAGATTTGATTGTGTATATAATTTTTTAGCATGAATGTTTCGGATCACACTTTGTGATCCATCATCAAGCATTATGTCAAAAATGGATTGTGAAAACCTAATAAAATTCATGGTCTATTTATTTTATATAGTTGCTCATGAGTGGGATGCATTCATTCGTATATTGAAAACAATCTTGATTGGATGAGGGTATGGATTGAATGATCTCAACAAAATGGTCTCTCATTAACATGGGAAGGTGTTGCTTCATTGGTTAAAGAAGCTCATCATAATGGAGATTCCAATGTTATGCCAATGGTAACCGATCTAGCAAATGGTTTAAGAGGTAGAAAGGTACATATAAGTTAATTTATAATGACCCATATGTTTAATATCAACTCACAAATAGATACATGATTTTGACATGTTTGAAAAATAACAAGTCAAGCACCACAAAGCTAAGTACTACACTAGTCATAAATTTTGCATAAAAAAGTTGGACGACATGAAGAGAACTTGTGATTCTATGATAACTGCAATTTTTTAGGTCACTAACATTTCATCTAGAAATGACATGCATCCTCAACAATATTAAAATATATACTATGACATTTTGGATGATATAATTGAGTGCAACTTTAATTCCTTCAAACTAGTTCTATTCATTGTCAAATGGTATAGGCTACGACTAAATAAAAATGATCCTGATAGAAATGTTATTGAACATGATAATAGATTTACAATGATTAATACAAGGTCACATGAGCCAGTTGGAAATGAGCCCTATGTTCTTCCAAACCCATGTGAGAAAGTATTTTACTTTGGCATCCACAAAAACTAGGTTGGTCATTTTTTGTTAGACATGATCCAAGAGGAAGACTGGTAAAGTATAATGTGATTGAAGAAGAAGATATCGAAGAAGTAGATGATGATGATGGAAAATATTTTCATGATGATGGTGATGGAATTGATGGTGGTGGTGGTGGTGGTGGTGGTGGTGGTGATGATGATGATGATGGTGATGATGATGATGAAGGTGGTGATGGTGATGGTGATGGTGATGGTGATGGTGATGGTGATGGTGATGGTGATGGTGATGATGATGATGATGATGCTCATATTGATGATAATCATGATGATGATGGCGATAATGATGATGTTCATGATGATGAGATGGATGAAGAAGATGATCAATAGAAATGTATTAGGTATCATCAATAAAATGTAAGAGTTATTGATATATTCATTGAAAATTTATTTAAGTTGTTATAAGTTATCATGATTAATATATTATGATGCTCAAATATGTGTTACAACATTCAATTCTTGGTGTTGATTACTTATAATATTGTTCATGTTATGTTCTATGTAATTTTTAGTGTAAGTATCATGTAATTTGTAACTAACTTAAGATAAATGATTTACATATGCAGGAAGCTATACCCTTTTGATGAGGATCCTACATAGTGACATGGATCAAGAGGTATGAGTTTAGTACATGCTTGCTTTCTCTTTACCTTCAACATTAACTTTAGGTCAACTTCATCAATATTAGCCTCACTTTATACCAGAGTATTTCACTCCTTCAACTGTATCTCTCATGTGATGGGTTATAGGTACCACCAAATAGGTATCTTTAAGATTTGTCTTCCTCAAGTGAGGAAAATGCAAGAATAGAAGAGGATAGTCAGACATGTTGTAGGTCTACGAAAGAGAGATGAACTAGAGGTAAAAAGATTAGAAGAAAATTCAATAAACTCATGCAATTTTTCCTTGCTCAAGGGGGGTCATGTTCTGTTGATGATGAGACAAAGGCTGACATTAAGGCTCCCTTGAGGTACACACATCTTCAAAAAGAATGGGTACACAAGGAACTACCTCCAATTAACACTAATTTTTGTGTTAACAAGAGGATATATTGCATAGCTCCATCATCATTACATATTGGGCCTATTTCCCATGGATGGCATAAAGGTCAATTAAAACAAAGTTGGCGAATTGATGGAGTATGTAGGACCTTGTTACAATTACAATAATTGGATGCAAATAGTTCAATATAAAAAAAGCATGCATAGGTATGCACTGTCAACAAATTATCTACAATGGAAAGAAAATGATCAAAGTAAAAGACTTTTTGTGTACATTGATGGAAGGCCAAAAGTAATAGGAAAACATTGTACGTTTTATAAATAGTGTGTGTCCTGGGTCAACTAATAAGTGACCCTGTGGCATTTTCAAGGTGCATGAAAGAAATCATGTTTTTGTAAGTGCGATAAAATAAATAAGTGTAGGGGAAGAGTTGCTAATAGATTACAATTTAAATCACATAGAGACAAAGAAAGTTACTATCATGGGACTTGTAAGTATTATATCTATAATATTTTACCTAATTACTTCCAATTAATAACTCCAATATACAATATACCATTTTATTAATAAGTTTTTTTGCTAAGTCAAATATTTCTTTTATTATGTTGATGTTTTTATATATATTCTTTATTACAAGGCGACTTCATGAATCCATTGGATGAAAAAGGTAGGGATGTTTCTCCCACGCCTTCTTTAGCAAAGGTAAATCTTTTGTATAAAAATTGGTGTAATTGTAATTTTACAAAATGTCATATTATTATGTTAATTTCCTTAAGGTTTTGGACTGGTTTTGATTATTTTACTGATGTTTTTGTCAAAATTTGATGCTTATGGAAAGGGAAAAGATCCAATTACACAAGAGCAATTAGTTGTTGATATGGTAGCCATAGTATTATGTGATGATGACATCACATATACGATTGACACTATAAGCATGTGTAAAAAGAACCTAAAAAGCATCAACCTACAAATTCTTGCACTCGTGATGGATCTAAATCCAACTAAAGAGAAAGAAGTGATGAGAAATGAATCATGTTGGAGAGCACATTGTCTAGAAGTAAAAAATAATGAATCTTTAGCTAGTACAATAGTTCAAAAAAGCTTTATGTTATATACTAATTTATGGATCATGAACCAAAATATGTATGTATTGTTACAAGATTTTTTGAGACCTTACCGATTTGTTGGACTGACAAGGGTACTAGTACAGTTCCTACAAAGTATGTGATTTCAATTTTCAACCATCAAAAGGGACATCATCAAAATCACCACATACCATGCTTCTCTATTGTAGTCCATTAATAGTCAAAATTGCACCATTATTAATAGTCATATATGAAAGGTGAAGTATATTGTTGTTGTCATGCTTTTGTACAATCTATATTTTAAAAAGATAATGCATTGTATATATGATTGTTTTTCAAGTCCAAATTATGTGCATACACCTCCTTCAGTGAGCTCAACCACCACTCTAAGATTAATGATTGCAAAATCATAAACAAGGAACATGCAAACATCCATACCTACTACAACTAGAGTTCATAAATCCTTATTTTTCTATATTTTTCTATGTGTTAAATACAATTTGATTTGTACTTTCTTGCTCATTTGATCATATTATGTCATTGATTAACTTTTTGCAATGATAGGTACACCTTCTCATGATGATAGAATAGATACTAGTATTGGTGATAATTTACCATCATTTCTTGGAGCAACCCATGTTACTTCTACTGGATCAATGGAGGTATCATTATTAATGGCTGAGAAAGATATGATTCCCTTAAAATTTCTTAAGCTTCCAAGTACTTCAAAATTGTAATTATCTAGAGTGTAATTGTAGTTTACTTATTCATAACTCATTTTTGACTAATGATCCCATGATGATTTTGCAAGAAGTATTTTTTTATGAAACTATTTATGATTTAACATTGAAGATATTTGGCCCCACATTACGTGAAAAATGTGTAGCTTCATATAATTGGTAGAATATATTTTTGTTCATCTAGTTGTTGTAATATATTTAAGGTACATAGCTTGAACTAATTTTTTTATCTAACAATTTTGCTTTTTCTTAAAAGGTGGAATGAGCAAGGCCCTAAATAAAAAGATCAACTCATAAAACCTCTGGTCAAATTATTTTTTAAAGAGGCCAAATTCTTCAAAAAGATTGCAAACATATAAAGATTGTGAGAGACCAATATAGAAGGGCTCTAAAGGTCAACCCAAAGTACGAGCATCCTCCTATGGTTCTAAAGATGGAGTGGAATGAAATCATTGAAGATGCAAAAGAGATAAGAATAAAAGATAAAGGAATTAAACCACCACTCACCAAAAATAGATATGTGGTAGTATTAATGTAATTATGCATAAATTAGTGATCTTTATATTTATACAACCTAATATATTTCAAAGTTTACATATTGTTAGTGAACAAATTGTCTTTCTAATTTCACAATAATAATTTACTCTATGCCCAAGAATTGGAAAGTACAAAAATGTTCACAACAGTTGAGAAAACTTCATATTATTTGTTTTCTCTTTGTATTTATAGGTACAGCTTCCTTTAAAAGATTTATTAATGAATTAGAAATTTGTTTTGCACTTTTTCCAAAAAGCGCATAAGGACTCTCACATACTCCTAGGTAGTGAGGTGATAATTCATTCATGCAATAAAGAGAAAATAATTCACAATATTTCCTCTGAAACCACCCATTCATAGAAAAGAATGATACAACAACTTCATAATAATCATTCAAGAAATTTAACCAACGTGAACTACAAAAGAAATAGCAACAAATATCTTCAAACGATAAATCAAATGCTCACAAAGTAACAATGATTTAAACACTTTAAACACCAAGTTTCAAAGTGGGATCCAAGATATATATATATATATATATACTTCCTTCATGCACACAGTCATTCAAAAAACAAACATATATATGCTATTTGTCTATTGTTGGTAAAGTATCTATTTATCAAAGTATTTTCTAGCTTTCTATTATAACCCCTAATTAGTTCAATGCCCCAGCATTTATAGTTCATTACAAATCCAAAAGGCTTCCATTAAAGCCTAGCCATTTTGGTTTAAACAATTATGATATGAACAAAAAATAGTTTTTAAAACGATTGCCAAAAACATGACCGTATCAACTATCCAGATCAAACTTCATCGCCAGTCATTTCCTCTTTGCCCATGGTTTGCCTTACCAATTTCTAGCTTCTTAAGGTATTCATGAATTCTTGCATCACATGGGAATGGGGGTTCTTCAAACTCAGTAGCTTGGTCCTACAAGCATCCTTTTTCAATTTGAATTCCTTGATTTTTAGGCTCTGACATGGCATGAGATTCCTGTTCAAACATAACATGGATTCAATATTTGCTAGAGTGGTGAAATTAAAGAGATTAAATTTCCACAATCCATAGCAAATAAACTGATATATTTCTGGATTCGATTGTGTAAAGATTTTTTACCATCAACATTTCGAATCACACCAAGTGATCCATCATTAGGATGAAGAGAGCAAGAGATGTCAAACAAAATGGGTTGCAGAAGTTGACAGACTCAAAGATATAGGGACTAAGGGAGGGGGATTGCACGCACAACAAAGAAGTCAAATGGGGAGATGGTAGGATAGAAGACCATAAGTGATAGACTCCCAATCAACAAGGGAAGCAAGTATAAGAGAAGTGAAAAGGAAACTAAAGAAAATCACTAGCAATAGGTGATTCATTATATTTAATCTTTGTAATAGCATCATTGAAGCTCTTTGTTAATGCTTTAGAATCCATGTTGCCATCATCAAATTATAAAATTCCTATGGGATTTACTATATTCATGTCTTTAAGAAGCTCCTCATGCATCCTAGCAATCTTGCTTTTGATGGATTGTATCTCTTTAATAGCTTCTTTGTAGATTGATTATTTCCAACCCATGTTATTTTTCATGATGAACAACATACAGGAATCCACATTTTTCATAGGATTCTCACTTAGAAACTTAAGCACTCCAAATTTCTCAACCTCAATCACCTGAAACACAATAGCCTAGCATCGACTCTGTTCAGTTTCCCACCTGGAATAAGAGTCTGAATCTCTCCCAAGAGTGTTTCCCCTTCATCATACATAGTGGTGAATTCTAGGATAAACTTATTACCTTCTTTGATAATAGAATTCACCCAATCTTGCATTGCATTAGAGAGCAGCTTCCCCTTTTGCATCTATTTTACTAGTTGTTGGTTGTCTACAGAATTAGGATCGAAAGATTGAGGGGCTTGAACAACTGGTAGGGCTTTGAGATTCATCAATGAATTAATATAAGCAACCATGGTCACCACTAGGGCCTTGAGTTCCTTTTTCTCCCTGCTATCCTTTTCTGATTGGGTTAACATATGATTAGTAGAAAACCTAAAGAAGTTATTGCTCATATTTTTGTTCATGGTCCCAAGTTCAACCGAAGTAACTTTGAAGCCTTCCCTATCTATTTCTTAGATTCAAATTTTTGCTTATATGTGGCTAGTTCTACTGTAATTTTCCCAGTCACTAGGTCTTTAATTAAATGGGCATCAGTTTTCATCTTTTTAACTTGGTAACTATGTGCTACATATTTTGTTACAATGTATTTCACGGGCATACATACTGGCTGCAAATTTCTTTTCTTGCTAACTGAGCTAGACAACCAAGATGGGACAATGGGATTAGCAGAGATTGCTTGGGTATCCTAGGTAGGAGTCATGAATTTACGCTGGTCTACCCTAGGAGCTTCAATAAATTGCACATCACCATCAAAATTGTCTAAAAAACCAAAACCATCACCTGAATCTTGCCCTTGGGTCAGCATCTTTTCCTTCTGAACTTCTTGTTGCATGATGGCTTCAGACTTAGTTTTAGATCTGGTTCAGGGAGCCATGTTCTATGTGGGTGCTGACGTCTTTTTCTACTTACCGAGAGTCAACACACCTGGAACAAGAGATGAAACTTGGATGTCAGAGGTCAGTGGTTCAAAAAAAGAAACCATTTTTGGAGATGGTTCATTGACTACTTTCATGCTCTGCCTCCTTAGCCAATTGTCTATATGAGTGAGAATGGATATAGTTCTCAAATTTATATCATCTTCTTCTTCCTGATTCCAATCCACTTCCAATTTTCTTGACTCACTGGCTTCCTCCCACCCAGGTTCAACAATGTCTGAACCATCTTCAACTACTCCTTCAAGTTGAAACTTCAATTTGAGGGAATTGATTTGTTGAAGTGTTAATCTTGAATGGTCTCTTTTTAACACTTCTTCCTCATTTTTACAGTCCTATGGGATTGTGGATGACTGACCCTTTAGACCAAGAACTCAAGCCACAAATCCTTTACTATCAAAATTCCTTCTTCCTTGGTAAGACCCAAAACCAAAGCCAAGAAAATTGCTTCCTTTGACTGAAGCTTTGTAATGCTGCTACAAGTCAAAGGGCCCAAGCTTGATAAAAAACATTGACTCCCAATTCTCTTGTGGGAGATTATCCTTAATGATAGAGAATAGCTACCTACAGACTTCAACTAAAATAAAACAGTCAAGTGCATAACATGGTAACCTTATTGGCTCATCCTCGAACCCACCTATTCTCAAATAGGTGAACTTTGAGAACTATATGTAATAGCTTCCATAATTTTGAATTAGTCGTCGAGCTTTTGAGGAGAGCGTGGGCATGGGTGTCTTTTTTAGAGATAAATGTACACTTTCTACCAATACATCATGCACCTTCCTAAAGTTTTCTAACACTTTATCTCTTTGCAATAAGGGACAATATTGATAGACTGTTATTTCCTCACTCCAAACATCATGCGATAGGGAAGTAAGATTACCGACACAAGTAATATAGTATGTAAGATAAGAGGCCATGTAGAAATTCTCCTTAGATTCCTTAGTGTGTCCAAGTTGTGTTCTTAATGAGCTAGCAATTATTTATTCCCAATCCATCCATTGTTCTCCTTTTAAAATAATTTCAACATAACAAAACATCCATTCTTCAAAAAGGAGGACATAAGTCGAACCCTTAACTCAATGTAATAGCACTACAAGATCATGAATATGGGGTTTTAGGTGATCTTTTGTGACTATCTTAGGTAGTCTTGAACCTCCACCATAATTAGTCATCGTCCACTTCCTAGCTAGGATCTTACACTATTCTCTTGGGGTTTCATGGTATTCAGCTAGGGATTGGATGGGAGAAAATGCAACAAATGTACCTTTTGGTAGATGCAACACTGAGGCAATAGTTTCCCTAGATATTGATAGCACAGGTTCTCCATCTTTATTCAATATACTTTTACTCCTTACATCATAATGGTCAATACAAAGTTGGAGTAATATAGGGCTTAACAAGGTAGGAGGGAAAGCTGCAACTTCAGTTAGACCACTATTCAAAATTTCCATACAACCATTTAATTCATTGGCCTGCTCAAGGAAATTCAAGTGTAATTATTCCAACCTAACACCTTCTAAATTAGTATCACAAATAATGGGTCTTTTGCACTCCAAACATGACACATTACCAAAGAAATGTAACATGAATTTCATCTTAAACAAGGAAAGCAAGGCTCAGACTGATTCTATTTTTAAATGCACACAGATGGTAGAATAAAAGGAAGGCTCTTTTGTGTTCTCACCTATAACTGACCAAGAAAAATAACCTCTTTTATTGTCCCTTAGCAGCTCCTTCAAATTTCCCTTTCGCATGATAAACAAAACAAAAGACTACGCTCTTTTTAAGGAAAAGAGAACATACATGCAAAAGTATAGCCTCATAATGAGGCATTCATTAATAGATCAACTGCAGCTAAGCTCACACATTCAAAATCTTTTGATGTGATTTTTTATTAAATACCTCCCTTTCCAATTGTCCTGACAATGATTAGCTTTATCTGACACCCAAACCTTTCTTAGGTGAAAAGATCTTCCACTTTAAGTCATGATGACATTTTTCCATGCTTGAAATTAAGACACCTCTTTTGAATCATTATCCTTTGATGTGGTAATTTACACCACGTGAAAATGGTAGCTTCACCAACCCACAATCAATTTTGCTGGAGAACCTTAGTTATAGAACCGCTTTGAACCACTTCGAACCAAGCTTCAAAGGGGTTCAAAGTAGTTCAAAAGAACACTCTAAAGTCTTGTGTGAATTACCTATAGAAAAAAAAGGTTAGCATAAAAACCTTTGATTGAACTACTTTGAACTACTTTAAACCAAAGTTCAAAGTGGTTCAAAGAGGTTCAAAAAAAGACAAGGAAAGATGTGAAGCTTTGGGTGACTTTATGTAATGTTTTCAATGATCAAGAGAGCATGAAATGACAATAAGAAGCTTCGATGACTAGATGGGAAATTTAGGAAAAGTTTAAAATATGATGACTCATAATATGGGTAACACATATATAGGTTGTAGGACACATCAAAGGCTACACAAGCTAGAAAAGATAAGGTTGGCCAACACCATCTTAGCTCTAGTGGATATATGAAACTTCATGCACGACTTATAAGTAGTAATAAATGAAATTTCCTATCAATTTTTTAAAATAAAATTACAAATAAGAAATACATTCAATATTCATGATATTATGCAAAAAAATGCAGGGCTTTGAATTTAATCTAGCGCCCACAGAATAGAACAAACAAATTGGCTTCAAGTAAGGCTATAAAGCAGTGGTTGCCTGCCACCGCACACATTCTGGTGTCCAAAGAGATCTAGAAGATTTTGGTGCATTGGTTCAAACACAAGTAAATAGGCCTAATGAATAGTAACTCAAATTGAGAACTTCATGAGAAATAATCTATTTGATGTTAATTTCGAACAATGATAACAATGTGCATGAAATTTCACACCAACTTTCTACTCCAAGCACAACTCCTACACATGATGAAGAACCTGATGTGCATCACATTGATAGAGGTATATATTCAATTTCTATTGAAAATTAATTATGTAATTATTGATAAAATTTAACATCTTTAGTTTTAATTGGTGTAACCTTTATGTGATTTTTTTTCAGTATGCATAACATCATGGTGATGGAGTCGAGTGTGATGTTAGTGTTGAGCATGTTGAGGTTGGGGCTGAACAAAATGTGATATAGATGAAGTGACACTATCAGGTAAAGAAAAATCTATGTTATATTCTTTAGATTAATCAAATACTTATAACATTTTTTAAAAATTATTTAGAATTAAACCCATTTATTTGATATTGTAGGTGCACATCACCCTTGTGCTCAAAAAAAGAAGAGGAAGCTGCTGGAAATATTCTAGACTATTCTAAGTTACCAAGAGGAGAGGGGTGAATTAGTAACTTCTAAAACTTCTACAATTTCAACTTTTAATCCAACAATCCAATTAGAATTTAATCTTTCACATATAATTTTATCTAATTAAATACATAAGAAATTGAAAACATGAAAGCATTCATAATACTATGAAACAAAGATTTGGTGACCCAAAAACCTTCAAAATAGAAAGTAAAACTAGGGTGGGGACGATACCCACAAGCTTTAATACTACAGTATAAAGTTTTCTTGTTAAGGCTTACATTGATCACTTCTCATGATCTGCCCTATTAGGAGTAATAAGGACTACTAGGTCCACTTTGTGAAAGGATTTACAAACATGCAATGAAGTATGCACTCAGTAAAAATATTTACAAAAGACTATTAGGTCTACCTTATTAAAGGATTTGACTAATCCACCTATTAGGATGAAGCAATAGCTAATCTTTGATCTGCAACTTGGTTTGCTAAATGAGATTCCTTTATGTACTAATCACCTTGCTGTGATAAATATGTCTTTGTTGCTCCTTATACTGTTGTAGCCTTTGTAATTCACTCTTTATGCTTTCCTTTGATTATATTCAATTATATTTCATTCACATTCACATTTATTCATACTTGGATATGGTACAATATGCTATATATATACCAATCCAATTATACAAATTTCAAAGTTGGGCACAATACAAGTTTACACAAATATTACAAAGTAGACCCAAATGAAGACACTCAGGTTCTGAAGACTGACTCAATGAAGTTTTGATTTTCAGCATCATCATGCACTCGATAGACATAGAAGTTTGGTCCATACTGATCACTTCCAAGTAGTCTTGAACTTGGTCTACATTGGTGACTCGGTAGATATTATGAAACTTGGCATATAAATTGAATCACTTTTTTACCTCAGCATAGCTTGGTAAACACTATCACCTTGAGCTTGATATAAACTGAGTCACTTAGTTAACATTGAGTAGCTCGGTTAACACTAGACTCGCATCACATAAATTGTGAACTTGATGAACACTGCACAACTCGGTTTGCACTAGTAAACTCAGCATACACTAAGATGCCCAATTTACACTATTGATCTTCACTATAACTACAACTACTCAGTAACCACTGGGATTTTTCCAAAGGACTTGATAGCAACTGTAGAACTCAGCAATAATTGAAATGCTTAGCAAACATTGTTAACTATACAACAAGCTCGGTAGCTATTTACAATCTAAATAAGTGTATGTCACTAATAACAAACTTGACTGATATGTCAACAATCTCCCTTTTTGGCATTAGTGACAAAAACACGTATCATCCAAAAGTAAATTCAAAAAGTTTCCTAAATACCTTTTATCCATCACCTTGTGATACTAGCTCAATAGAGTATACTATTTTTGAGATTTTTCAAATTTGATTTTATAAGATATATATCTATATATGGTAAGTTTCTTTCATACAGTATACTATACATCTTGCTCTATACAACATATCTTTCTCCCCAATTGATTTTACAACTTATTACATTTTCTCCCCCATAACATATGTCTTTCTCTCCCTTTTTGACATTAATGCCAAAGATTTATTCTATTTATTTACATAGTAATGCCAAAATGAGATAAAAAATTTGAGTGTACCTTGAGAATGATTGCCAAAGTTTTATCCCAATTGTCTTGCAAGACCTTACATGTGTGAAGTGTAATCTATACTTCTGCTAACAATTCTATCATATGGTCCACAATAAAGAAAGTGTTGTCATGGATGAGAGTTTTAGAATGTACAATGTGCTTTTGTAGTGCATCCATGTTGGGAAGAATCATGTGCTATACATCTACCAATGTAGATTTGATCCTTGCCTATTCTCTAAGCAATTCTGCTTGCATATCTATCAAAAATATTATCTTCTTGAAGTGTGCAGATCTTGAAATGGGGTCAAGTTGCAACTTTTGAGCGCTTGACCTAAGATCTTCATCTATTTTGGACAATTTGTCCTTTATTTCCTTGGTAAACTTAGAAACATTGCATAGCTTACCAAAAAGTGATGATACATTTATACAAGATGCTTCCAAAGAACTCAAAATTATAGAAAGTTCTACTTGATAAATAGCTATTTGTTGAGCAATGTGCTCCAAAATTTTATTATCAAATTTATTTTCTACCTTCTACACTAGCTTATCCTGCCCATTAGTATCTTCATTAAACCTTTGAACTACCTCCGCTAGCTGATACAAAATTGGTTGTGAAGAATCAACCTTAATGCCTCTGGGCTCTACCAAAATTTTCTTTGCATCCTCAATAATTTTGAATTCCTTATCTCTTTCCTCTCTTAATCTTTGTTGTCTAGCTTTCTTCGAGAGGAGTTCACCAAATGACTACATTTGGTTTGGAGTGAGCTTGAAAATGTCCCAATTTGGGATTACAATTTCCTCATCTAAATCTATTTCTTCCATCTCTTTTCCTCTACCCAAAAATTTTGTGCTCGGTTGAACCTTGGTTTCAACTATCCTTGCACTTATTGCTTGTTTGTTTGGAATAGAAATAATTGTAGACATACTAGGACTGGCTGTAAAAACTAATACTACACTTATTGAAGGAATATTAATAGAAATACCTAAAGAATCCAAAATTGATGTGTTCAAAATTGTTGTGCTTAAAATTGAAGTAGCCAACTTGGTAGAAGAGGGAAGAGTCAATAGCTCAATAGATGAAGTTCAAGTCACTTTAGCCAATGATGTGCTGAGCTAGATAGGAGCAAAGAGTGATTGGATGTTTGTATTCACACTGGTAGTCATAATCAAACTTGTTGGGGCTATCTCCTACTTGATGTTTTCATTGGTTTTCTTAGAGAGTGAGGAAGTGAGGCAATGACTAATACAGCTATCTTAACTAGATCAGTTTCCTCGTCATCTTTCTTTGCTTCCTCGATAGCCTCTTGCCCTTGTTCCTCTTCATCATCAATGTTGTCAAAATGAGTTGCTTCTTTAATATTCTCTTCTTCATCTTTCTCCTTATCTTCATCATCATCATCATCATCTTTTACATCAATAGGAAAATCACTTAGTTTATGTAACAAATAGATATGTTTCCAAGTGTTTGTTGAATTCCTTACAACATGTTCAATATCTTTCATCAAAATCAAGCAAGTGTTGAATTTCAAAGTCAATTTTTCTTCATTTTTCTTTAGTGACTCTTTTATCTCTGCATCTGATATGCTCGGTATAAGCTGCCCTAGAGTTTGCCCATATATGTCTTTGACAGTTTGTATGGAAAATTCCCATATTGGTTTGATTTTCTCAAAAAAATCATTAGGAATCTGAGAAGCAAGCTAGTTTGGTGAGTATTTCCATTTTCCCATTTTGTCCATCACTAGATCTTCTATCTGCTTCTACTCTTCAGCTATTTAGATTTCTTACTTTAATGATTTGAAGTTTGTTATACTAGCTCCTACTTCCAGATCTTTCAATCTATATTGGAAGGTGGGTAGAGATTTTTAGAATATAACGTCTCCTCCTTCCTTGTCAGATTTCTTCTTGGAGGATCTTCTTGTGAATACTATAGTGGATGGCTTTGGTGGCTTAGTGATGATTACCTTGCCCTTCTTCCTTAATGGTTCTTCTTCCTCAAATTCTTCCACATCCTCTACTTTCTCATCCTCACCTTTTCCCTCGGTCAACAAAAGGGTAGAACTTGTTTTCAGTTTTGCAATTTTTTTCTTTCCTTTGTTAACCCCCTGAAGGAGCTTTATTTCTAATTCTATCCTAGCTTTTGCTTCATCATATGTAGCCTTAGGATAAATTGGTTAATTAACAAGTGCCTTAATTATATCTTTAGTTTCATCAATATTAACCTCATATCCTAGAGGTTTCACCCATGCAATTCTAGGCTTAACTGCCTGAATATATACTTTGTCACTATCCACCATGAAACACACATCATCCTTATAATCTTGAACAAGTTTCTTGGGGATTTAGTATCTATTGTTAATTTTCTTGTTGAATGCATCAAAATATTTGTCCATAATACTATTATAGTTCTCACCCATCTCATCAATATACTCATTTATCTGATAAAGTACAGGCACATCTTTTCTCCAAACAACGGTACCTTTTGAAGGGAAGAATTTTTTAACATAAAAGAATAGACAAGTTAACAAGGAACCAAACTTACATGGATTATTCTTTAATGTCCTTATGCTTTCCATATTCTTGTTGAACTATCTCAATAGTAGCTCAACAAGGTCAAACGATAAATTGTTCTTTACTACCTTGTATGCAAGGTCAACTGCTTCACATGATACATTGTTTAACCTACTAGAGTTGTATATCTTATGTGCAATAATATGAATGTCAAACTTCAACTCCATGTCTAAGACACTACTAATCTTCATTCCTTTGTTATCCCATTCTTCTAGGGTTTTGTTTTGAAGTTCCATCTGACATAGGGTTTTGGTCGTCTTGGCTTTGACTAACATTGGGAGACTAGTGATTTGATGAATCGTCTTCTTTATGATCAATATTGGTTGCTCCAACCACAACTGGCCATTATGCACCTGACTAAGGATAAACTTAACCTATTTTACTTGAAATTCATGGGGCATGTGAGGGATGTGAGTTAACCCTTTGGTTTCTAGGTATTGGTGTGTGGGTTTCAAAACTCCATTCACACATAGCTTATCTAGGGCATCATCCATTTCCAAAGTGCCAATCTCTTGAATAACACATTTAAAATGAGTGCGAATATTATTGACCAATAATGCCTTTGGAGGGATTTGAGACTGTGCTCCATTCAGATCTAGGGTTTTGGTGATTGCAAGAGTGAGCTTGAAGTTTAGTGCCTTCCATTCCACTCCACAAACCAACATATCAAATCCTCACTTTGCCTTACTACTACTGGATGTTATCTTCACTTGGTAGGGTTTGAGAGAATTCAAAATCTTTTGTTGACAATTCACTCAAATCACTTGGATGCTCTGAAGATCGCACTTTGCAATAGCTCTCAAAAATTTCACTGTAAGAATGACTTCGATTTCATGCTTTTTATCAAAAAAATTCCATAAATGCTTAGTATAAAGGTAGATTGATTGACATCATGTTGATAGACTATCATCCACTACGCTTACATTGAACACTCGATGAAGTCACCATGACTTGGTAACCATATGCATCTTCATTATTCCCGACCTCGCTCGGTAGAGTTTGTGACCCAACCTCACTCGATAGAGAAGGAAACTCAATAGACATTAGTACCCTTTTATTTGGTGATCCCTTTGTATCCTAAATATAGATTTGGATCATTTTGTTCTTTTAATCTGGAACTATTTTGAATGTTTTCTTTGGTAGCATAGTCCCAGTTTCTCCTTTGAGAACTTAAGTAGAAATGGTAGAGTCACCCAATTCTTGAGTGACTTGATCATCATTTCTTGGACTTGTATCCTCAGTAGACTTTGGAACCCATTGCTATCTGATCTATTTTTGGATGTTATCAACTTTTTCCTTCTTCTCATCTTCAATTCTACTAGTATTCATAAAATTCTTGGCAAGATGACCAAGTTCTGTACAAATAAAACATCTTTTAGTAGTATCTCTTTTCCTCAAATGATGCTTTACACAATTCATTACTATCAGAGCCTAGTTTCATGACACTTGGGCAATAATGGGTCCATGTTAAGTGTGGGCATTTAAATTTTACTATACGAAGCAGGGATTTCCCCTTGCAAAAATTTGCTAAGCAAATGCATTCTTTCTAAACTACGACACCAATAATTAAACCTACGTAGAATTTGAACTGGTATTAATAAATGTAAATGGTTAACCATATCAGATAACCTGGTCTTAATGAATTGAAATGAATTTTTAGGTGCAAGAATGTTATATTAAATTATATTATGATCTCATTGAGAGATAAAAATTATATTGAGCACCATTGCCTTGAGGAAAAACTAAATTAAGAACCCTAAAAATAACTTTGAATCAGGAAAGTGGAAATGATCAAATAACCTAGAAGTCAAAGAGAAAAGTGTTCTCAACATCTTTAGTAGAAGTCAAATTTTGTCTGACTCGATCACTCATGGAAGAATTGTACTTATATCAAGTACGAAGATGATCTGGTGAACTAGTATTGTTTAAAACTTTTCAAACCTAAGTGAAAGAAAACCTACTGTTGGTGTTTGAAAGCGTTACCCATTTCCAATTACCCTGATGAGAACAAAACACATCTAGGGGCAGCTAACTCCCATTTTCAACATGCCCATTCAAACACCAGGCCAACTATAAGGCATGACCCTTCTTCTTCTTCAAGCTCTGCAAAAGCTGGGCGGGTGGACCTACAGATTCTTTATATGGTACCAGTTATCAAAGCATACACTGAATCTAATATGAAGTAGATAAAACCCTTATTTCTCCTTATAACTCATGAAATAACCATCAATCTACAGTAGCTAAATGCAGATCTAGGAATCCCACAAGCTGAGTGAGGGTTCAACTTTTATAGCTCTTTCAACATGAAAGGCAAAAGTATTTAATTAATAATGTTGATATCAGCAAGACCCAAATATAAGCAACAAAATCTAGTGATCCTATCTCTGATTAGTGCCTTATCTATTGGGAAATTAAATGAATTATAACCATACATCTTCTGGAAATCTTAGACATATTACTACATCCAGATCCCTGATCTATCCTTCACCTTGTGAATAGACATCTGCTTCAAATTTGAATCTCATACTCAAATTATCCCATCATGAAATCTGCAAACCCTGTGATAAACACCATACAATTACATGGCTCTTTGTTCCATCTGCAAGACATTTTAACCACATACATTCCAAAATGAAATGCAACCTAATTCATGCTCTTGGTTCACAAATTAGAAGAAATTACATATCCATGAACAAGAGACAAGATTCAGACTGAATTTGAAACCCTTTGCTGCACTTTATTTGTTTTCTTTGAAATCAAATACATGAAAGACGTACAAAAAATAACTCATAGATCACCTAACAGAACAGAACTATCTGCATAAAACATACATGTTGCTTAATACAACAGAGAAATGCTGAAGAATATGGTGTCTCAATATTGGAAATGCATCAAGAACTGGATCCAAAATTTGGTATCACAATCATGAGCCAATTTCTTCCAAGGAACTGGAACCCCTAGAAAGAATGAAAGATAGAAAGATATAGCAAAGGAAAGAATCTCGGATTTGATCTTCAAGTGACAAGTGTCCATTTGAAATGCAATCCTCTGTAACTCAATAACTTCTTCCTTCCATCTCCCATTCTGATCTGATCTTGTTTCATCATTTATGTTACTGACTTGCAAAATATCTCTGTTGAAATGATGAAAACCTTTTGAGTCACCAAAGTATTTGATCTGCCTTATGAAAATGCCAGTGAAAATGAGTTTTTACTGAGTAAATTTGAACGAATTTGACCCCTAACTACATTTCCATTGCCTTTTACTAATATTTAGGTCATTACCTTGATAAAAAATCAATTCTGAACTTCCTGGTCTGAATATGGTTGCAATCTGGGAACCTGGGAGAAAACCTAGTATAGCTTGAACACATTGCTACCTGTACAAAGTCAGACTTCAGAAATGGATAGCTCATCTTTTCCTGATTTCAGCGGTATATGATAAGGCATACTTTGCATACCAAGAGCCCCTTGAAAGTCAATTCAAAAACAACTCCTCTGCTAGAAATATCAGGTCTGCACACTTGGATTTTAAATTTCAAAAATTTAAAATATCTAATGTTTGAACATTAGAATGGATCCTTTTGAATTTAAAATCAAATCTAAACGTGCACTCATTTTTGAGGGAAAATATTAAATTTTGCATTTTTAAAAGGACATTTTATTTTTCCCTCTGCCTTCCAATTTGAGTCAACAAGCTTTGTTGACCAAGCCCTTTTTCCACGTGGCAATCCAGGATTCATCCACCTCTGCTCTGGTCACCACATGACACATGGCACATCCCCGCTTGCCCGCATTATTTATCGGGTGAGCATCTCCATTTTGCGAGAAAGCGTCACTCGTTAGATCATGACACATGTCACGATCTGGTGACTCATGCCTGAACTTGCTCTGCCCTTTTGGTGACATCTCCTCGCGTGCAAGACCCACTCTGCCACATGGCAGCTACCCACATTCCCACATTCTTTATCCAGCGAGCATTTAGGAAATGCAGGTGTCCGCCCACCCTCAGATCAATCCACGTGTTGTCATCCTGAGCTCCATCGCCACATCAATGTGTCAGCATCTTCATGTAAAACTATGCTTAGTCCCCTTTGGCTGATGTCACTTCCACATCGACCACATGGGTGCAGGGCCCCACATGCAACTAGCACTTCAAAAGCGCTTGTCTTGAAGACGTTATGTTATATGCTTGAAATGGTAGTTAAAAAACTAATTTCTAAGTTACCCACCCAATGTGGGATAAAACCATTTCATAGTCTTTCCCTTTACTTTGGTGGAGAATCAGTGTTGGGTTTGTTTCAACATGTCTGGTCTCCTCATTTTTTTGACAGCGTGGAAACTTGCTTTGACTGTGCTTGTTTTATAGAGGACGGCTTCCTTCTTCAAATCATGGGGTCCTTTTCTCCCAATTGGCATAGATGCCCATTTTCTTTATCACTGACCAATCCCTCTGCTCATGTGGGTGTTCCCCTTTTGTTATGTGTGAGCTTTCGAATGCATAGGCTTCTCTATGCATGATCTGCCTCTTTTTATGATACTCTGCAGGTTTCTTTTGACATTTGTGTAAGCTTCCTCTTTGATCGTTGTTGCTTAGATTACCTTTTCTATTTGCTGTGACTTCTCTAGTCAACATGGAGGCTTCTTGTTTTCTATGAAGTACTCTTTTTTTAACTTCTTATAGCCTGCTGCTACAACACATAGCTTCCCCAGCAGATGTCAAGGCGTGAGCTTCCTTTTAATACCAGCTGCTTGTTTTGCTCATGCTACCTCCTCTTCTTTTGAGGCATGAGTCATCCTTTTAAAAGTGTGTGCTCTCTACTTGTAGATGGCATGGACTGAGGTCTACCCTTCAATGCTTGGATGTGAATTCTTTCCTTCAAAAGATTTTATGTCCCCTTTTTGTTGTGGATTACTCTTTGATGGCGTGGCCTCTTACTGGTTTCAAAAATGTGCCCGCCTCCTTTTAATCATATCGCCTCCTGTTCTACTTTCTTTGCACATATAACGTCTTCAATCTTTCAATGAAACTTCTAATGCTTAGCCTATGTTATAGCACAACATGGAGATCCCTCACATTAAATAGCATAAAAGCAATCACAAAACCCACACAGATGCATGTTATAAACCCCATTCTCCAAAACCAAGTAATCGGCCTTTGAAAAAGATTTTCCAAACTGTCTAATAAAACACATCATCCAGACAAAGAAACTATTCTTACTCCAAGAACCTTCTATATGGTATTCCACAAAGGTTGTCTACCTTCCTCATTTTATGAATTTAATGCAATTAGTCGAACCCCAAAAATGGGTCCGACTAAAAAAATTTTGAACTCAAACAACTGATGTCACAAAATGATCCATAGAACAGCTGATATTGACTGGAGTCCAATTCGACTATTGAAAACAATGTTGAAAACTTGTATATCACTTATCTGCAAACTGTGAATTTCATGTTAGGAGGTCCGTCGATTGGCCTTAAAAATTGATCCAAACACTTGACCAAGCTCTGAAAATTGACCCACTGAATCTTTACTCTGCACACTTCTATCCTATCAAATTTTGTCTCATGACAAATTCGAGGTCAAAAGATATTGACCATCAAAGTTTCCCTTTCAGAATTACTTGCACAAAAACATGTCAAAATACCATAAATTGGGTTCGGATTTGGCTTGGAAAACTGGGCAAATAGGCACTTAAGAAGATGAAAACTAGGGCATTGGTACTCTGTCATGAGGTGAGTATATATCTGGGATTTGGGCTAATGATGAATAATAAGACGCAAATGGCAGACATTCAAAGTAGGCTACTCAGAAATTTGCAACTAGGAACACTGACTGAAAAGTGATTTTGGAAAACAGAATTGACCTGGAAAAGTGTGCAAATGGATTCATCATAACTTGCAAACTAGCACACTTAAATTATTTCCATAGGAAAGTATAGGGGAACAAACCATTTGACTTGACCAATCACGGTTCAGGAGATATAACGTCACAAATAGGGCTTCCAATCAATCTACACTTCTGGTTACTAGTGAAACTTTTAGAAATTGCAAATGGAATCGCGTTTGAAAACTGATCAAACGGATTCATCATAAGTTCAAATCTGGAACATTTAAAGTCTCTGACCCCTAGAATATGATACAAAAGGAATTTTTTCATTTAGGTCAACTGGTCAAAATTTATAACTCGTCAAACAGGGCTACCTAGAATTAGGAATTAAGTGCAAAAGCGTCAAAATAGTAACTGACCAACTTTGAGGGATTCAAAACCTAGTCAAACAAACTTGAAACGACTCAAAATTTGAAACATAGGTTTTTGGGTATGGATTCTAGACACTCCCAAAGTGGCAAGTCATGACGCAATTCTGGGCGCAAGATATTCGATTGCAAACATGCCCTCCTATCACTGTTTGGCACTTGGATGAAAATGCAAATTAGAAATGCACTCAAAACAGGACTTCACCAGATAGCTCGGAATGATGTTTTAACTTCATGAAATCGGTGGACATGCTAGATGGAGGGTGTTAGAAACATTGAACACCTTTGAGGCCTCATACTGACAGTCGAGTACATTTGCATTTATGGGGCTTTCATAAATGATGACATGTATGCTTTGTATAACTGGTACCATATAAAGAATCTATAGGTCTACCCGCCTAGGTTTTGCAGAGCCTGAAGAAGAAGAAGGGTCATGCCTTATAGTTGGCCTGCTGTCTCAATGGACATGTTGAGAATGGGAGTTAGTTGCCCCTAGATATGTTTTGTTCTCATCAGGGTAATTGGAAACGGGTAACGCTTTCAAACACCAACACCTACGATCTTCATAATCTAATCTTGTATCTTCAAGTGAAACATTGAATAGATAAATGAATGGTGTGTAAATAGGAAGGTAACACTTGAAGAGTATACTAGATTGCCAAGTTAATTGGAAAACCTCTAACCTATTAAGAATTTAAAATGTATTGTTCTAGTAATCCTCAAAAAAAAAAAAAAAAAGTGTTAAATTGGAATTTGCAAGTAACCTTTGGAACCTCGAATGATAGGATTACTATTGCGAGAAGTTATTCAACAAAAGAGAGTTAGTGAGGAATGTACAAAGAAGGAGAGTATCTCAACCTACTATGAGGAATAGAACCCTAATCAGGGGATGAATCTAACTTAGTATGGTGGTAAGAAAAAAATTTAAATGGTGAGAAGTATGTATCATATAGTACTAAATTGGTAAGATAGAAAATGCAAACTTTTGAGTTAGGGTTATGTGAGTCTATTATGTTGGCAGGCTTATTCTATAAGCATGAGTAATACTAAATTTTAACCATCAAATGAATGCTCATAGACTCTGGTATTGAAATTATTGGATCAATTATAACCCTATAATTCAGAGAAAGTAAAGTCATGATGAGGTCATCAACCTAATACGAAACAAAGGTTTAGGTATCAAATTTAAGTAATAAGTGAATTATAAGCCACGAGGCATGTTAAGAATGATGATGATGACCTATATCGATAGTAAGGAGATAGTTGTGAGAATGAATAAGTAAACATTGACGACATCCTAATAATGGTTTTATACATAAGTAGTTGCAAACTTTAAACCTAAGGATGAATTCATAAGTCATTTATGACTAGAATAATGTGAAGTATGGATTACTAATAAGAACAATAGCATTTAGCACATTCTTGGAAGATAATTAGAACTTGTGTAAATGATGGAATAACATGGATAGTGATATATTTATGTATACAAGATCATACCAAATTTGGTGAGAGAGATAACACAACTTCAGCTGGTATATTGTGGTGAAATTTGACCTAAGAAAAATTATGGGTATGTACCCTATTATGCAATTATAGTAAATTAAGGATAAGAGATTTGATATTGTATCTACAACTCAAAGTGTAACTCTACTGACACTATAGTTTCCCACATGTTTAGATTCTTTGAAAGGAAACCAATGTAACAACAAAAGGATTGAAGGAGGGCTTATATTAATATCCTCGCATTTGCACTTTTGAGTGAGTTCTGATCAAGCCAAACCCCTTTGTGTAGTAAACCCTAATCGTAGGGTGATGTCGATGAAGATAAGTATATAGTTAGTATGTGGGATCAATCAAAGTTTGAGCGACATGGTCATTAGACCACCATCTAAAGTCAATTCAAGATCCCTACAATGTATTTGGAAAACCTAAGATCCCTCATGTTTCTCAATGACCTTGGTATGGCCGCATTTTGTTGGTAATGTAAATTTTGGTAAGTGATTGGATTTATGTCCTTATTTGGCTGATTTCAGATTTTGGTACTCTTAATGTTCTTCCTTTTTGTCTTTAGTGTGATGTGGGGTTATTTAGCCAACTGTATTTTTTATGATTCTATTTTGCCTCTTAGTTATGTCTTTATTTCTTGATTAAAACTTTTCTGTAAGTAGCCACTCTTTATTTCTTTGATTTCAGACTTTTGCATTGGATGTTTCATCCTTGATGTTGAATTTAAGTTGTGAGGCACTTTCTTTTAAATTTTTTTGTTGGCTAGTGACATTTGATGGGCCTACCAAAACAGGATTCCTAAGAATTAAGTGGATGTTTAACATTAGGGTTTGGGGTTATTAGTGAGAGTATTCATGCCCCACCCTCTCCCAAGATTTTGAGAATAGGACAAGTGATATCCGTTGGATGTTATGAGTAATGAAATTTGCACCCCAACATGAATTTGGTTAAGATTACGAGTTAATCGGATGGGCTTCTGGATGAAAAGGTGCAGGTCTAGTGAGGAATCATTTAGTATCCTATCAAGAAATCAATACGTGGTGGAAACTCTAAAGGAAAAGTGAATAACCTTGAAATAAAGATCCATTTTGCAATATTTAAAATTTAAAAAAAAAAAACTCTTTTGAGGGAGGCTCATACAACTGTTACCCTGATGAATGGTTATGTGGAAATTGAAAACATCTTATGATATTACTATTGATAGAAACTCTATAGGTATATTTATATTAGATTAGAAAGTTGTTTATATGTGACCTATATGTTTTAGAAGTGCTTGACCCTAGAAAATGTAACTATGTCAAAGTTACAGAGTAAACTTCGCTTTTAGTAATAGTAATCAGGCAAATATGTTATCTCCCCCGAGTATGTATGAGAATTATTAATCATTCTTTTTATAAGAGTAAATTTTGGAACAAGTCTAGATAAGGTCTAGCATAGGATGAACATTTTAGTTGTGCGACTTCTAGGAGGAAGTCAAAAGCTAGTGGGGGAGGATGTAAGGACCCTCCTCGTATGTACTTCTCAAATATGAATCCTTTGTTAAAACTGTTATAGGAGATTGTATCAGAAATGAAGTAATGTGTTATGTTGTGAATGTCCTAAAAGAAACTAATATTAGCTAATTCATTCATGTTTTAGATACTTACTGATTCAAGAACTACTACATCACCTCGACTGTGTAAAACATTAGTTTTTACTAATGATGGTATGAAGTGTTTTCACCTGATAATGAGGATGTTGATTTTGATACCATGATGATTAAGTTATATGCAATTCATATGGTATAGTATGCCCTATTGGTGATGTTATTATGTTTAGGTATATGCATGCCTAACGATGATTGTACTAGTACTTAATCTAAATTAATGAATAAGTTATGTTATATTGATTATGTGTTGTTGATGATTAAATGTGAGTAGAAATGAATTAAACCGTAAATTATATGAAAGATTCATGTTTTGATTTATGTAACCATTCAAGATAAGTTTTGAATATATGTATGTGATTATCTTGAGTTATTGATGTGTGCAATGAGTGTGCAAGATATTTACTAGTCAGGGAATCTAACAGAGAAATGAAACTAAACCCTATGTAACAATTGTGGAAACTAGGATTAATTTGATGAAAGACACAAACCCCATTGTTCATATTTTATTGGTGTCATGGCTTGAATGAATGTATCATTCTGTAATCAGTAAATGTTAATGTTTCGTAACAGTGTTTTTTTTAGTGTCGCTTGACACTTGTGAACTGTATATGCATTCCAGCATGATAGTTAGTGGTAACCATGTAACCTAAATATCTAAGTCAGACTAGGTTAGTGACCTTTTTGCTAATCAGTGAGTAATCAAAGTTAATTATCCTAATCATGATTAGTGAGTAATCTACATTTTGAAGGTTTTTAGTAAGTCCTAAATTATTCCTAGCTTTTGATAGGTCTCTAATTAATCCTAAAAGCCTAAAATCATGGAATCTAAGTACCCAAAGGGTATGGGTATGGGTTGGGGACATTTTCCACCCCCTTAGCCCCTTTTGTTGCCTTTTATGGTCACTCAAAAACTCCAATTTTGCTTTAGTGCGAAAATTGAATGATTTCACCATGGGTTGAATGACCTTAACTCCACCTTGAGGTTAGCCTTAGGTTTAGTTGAGTTAGAAGCCTCTAGAACTTTAGACAAGTGGGGGGGAGTTATTGCCCTTTTTAGGTGGTTGAGTTTTGATCTTATTTAGAGGCATTTTTTAGGAGTTTTGGTTGTTACCTAATCTCTAGTTTTAGAGAGAAATTTTCAAGATTGAAGGAAGGAAGGAAAAGCTCATCTCAAACTGGTTCATTTGGCCATAACCTTGTTGTGAATGTAGGATTCTTCAGCTCATTTTGTTTATGTTTTTCATGTTGTTCATGCTTTGTCCATGCATATGATATTGTGTTTTCATTGGTATGCTTGTATGTATGTTGGGTATGCTTGGGAGGGATTGAAACATGCTTTCTTGAATGTCTTTCCTTCATGTTTTTTTTTATTTTTCAAAGGGATTTTGTGGGTTGTTTTGGCATTACTCACCCTTGGATAGAGAAGAAGTGGTCATGTATGGGGGAAGGGCTTTAGTTGGACCCCAATAGTGTAGAGTCTCTTCTCATGACGAGAAGAGGGAAAGAGGGTAGGGTGTTATGGGCCCCTACTTGTCATCACATACCATATTTTGAAATTTTGAAAATTGAAGAAATGGAAGAATGAAAATTTTTGTATTATTGGCCTCAAAAGGGCATTTGTGGAAGAACGGAAGTTCTTGAATTTTTTAGCCTTGAAAGGGCTATGTTGCAGTATAGTGATCGACATCTCCTATTGGAAAAATCCACCTTCTCCCTAGTCTGGTTCAATGATTGAACCTGTTGTGCAAACCTGCGATGAGAGTGAATGTCTGTTTTGTCTTCATGATCTGTTTGTTTGTTTATTACCTGGTTAGTTTTTTTTCTCTCCATGATCTCCATGATGCTTTACAGAAAATAAAATGGATCCCTTGTTAAGGGCCAAGAAGAAAATTGAAATTGATTGTTGAAATTCTATGTAAAAAAATGTATTTTAAAGTTATTGTTCTAGTGGCAAGGATGTTGGGTTTTCTTACTAGTTCTTTCTTGACTGAGCCTTGAAACAAGTTGATTAATAGAAGAGAAAAGATTGAGAAACTTTTTTTGTTTTGTATCTTATGTTATTCAAGTCTTGCATATGTGCGTTGATAGATAAATTAAATGGTGATGATCAATCTTGCAAATATAAGTTTGAAATTGTATTCTTTTAATTTGTGTTAATCAAACAAAATGATCATACTTAAAATGTTATGAAATTTGGTTCCAAACTATGTTAAGAAAATTGGGTTATTTAAAATGTTAGATTATCTTGTTTATTTCGTGATTATTAGGAAGTGAAATATTCCTATGTTATTGTAGCAATATAAACATTTAAATGATGTTACATTCATTTTTTTTAAAAATACCCCCCTTGGTAAATTATACATGTTAGAAAAATAAAATAGATAGAATAAATAATATGAAAAAAAATAAAATAAAATGAGACTCCCTTGCTTTTAAAAAAAAGTATATAAATATGGCCCTTGGTTTAAACTAAATATTTAGTAAATTGAATTAAAAAAAATTATACTTCCTTGTCTTGAGACTCCAACTCTTGAAAAAATTTGCATTCAAAAAAAATATTGCTTAGTAAAATTTTGCATTTCAAAAAAAAAAAAAATAACACTTAGAAAGAAATTTACTTTAAAAAAAAAAGGGCCTTGAAAAAAAAATATCCTTCCTAGAGAAAAATGCTCTCCGGATTTTGTATGAAGAGTAACTAAATTTCTTTTTCCTTGAACAAAGAATCTAAAAGATTCTGTTATTTATTTTATTTGAATTACGTACATACTTTTTAACAATTAAATAAATAAAAACATACAAAAAAAAAAAGGAAGAAGAAGTAAATACACATGTTTTTATAATCTAAATATCTTAATTCATCCTAAGTCCTTACCTAATAAACTTTATTCACTTAGTACTATCTTGGAAGTAACTTGGGTAAGAGGGGAGTTTAAAATGGAATTCAATGTCTTTAATGTGAGATAAACATTAGCTCTTACTTGATGTTGACTAGGGACTTTAAATTTTAAATTCCCCTCCATGTGAAAATATCTCCAAGCAATGTTTGAGAATGTCTTTGAAACCCATGTGAGCTTGCCTCAAAAGTGATTTCATAACCAAAGTTTTTAAAAAAAGAAAAAAAATTAATTCCTAACCACCCTCCAATCACATCCAAGGAGGCATTTGACTTGAAAGCATGTCATTCTCTACCTTGGGCAATGTGATCTCCTTTTTGGGGAAGGCTCATGTGAGCCTAGGTAGACTTAAAGTTAGTTGGGTTAGAGATGGATAAGGGTGGGTTAGGAAGTGTGTGTAGTCAGTTAGTTAGAATTTAATTTATTTTTTAATTTATAATTAAAAGTTAGATTAGCCTTAGTTAGTGTTTGAATTAGATGTTAGATTTTTTTTATGCTAAAAGTTAGTAAAGGTAAGGTGGGTTTAATTTTTGTATTAAGTTATTTGTTTAGAATATATTACTAAGGGTAATCAAAAAGTATGTGTTAGGATTCTTTTTAAATTGTTGTTTAAATGTAAATTGATAAGTGATAGAAGAAGTTAATTGTTAGATAATGTTAGTTGTTTTTCCTTTATTCTATTAGGATTGTAGTGAAGTTTTAAATTATTAATATGGTAAATTAGGATTTAATTTGTTAAATGTTACAATTAGAATTAGTTTATTATTATTATTATTTTGTATTATTATTTTGGTTAGTTAGTTGAATAAATTGTTAGTGAATTTGTATGTGTAAGAGTAGTTAGTATGTTTTAGTTGATGGGTTAATATGAAATAAAATTTGTTAAAGTGAATATGGGTTAAAGTGTTAGTGTATAGTAAGTTTAATTTAGTGTTAGATGTTAAATTAGTGGTAATTGTTAGTGAGTTAATAGTTTCATTTTAATTTTAATATTATGTTAAGATTAGTATAATGTTAGTAAGGTAAGTTTAGTTAGTATTATATGTTGGTTTTGGATTTAGTTATTATTATTAGATTTTTTTAGCAAAGATAATTAGTAATTAATATTTTTTTTTTCAATAGAATATTCCTTTCATATTTTAGGTGAGTGAATAGGGATTGTTTATAAGCAGAGAGTTTGATATAATATAGTGTTGATAAGGATAGCTTCATAGCTGACTTATAGATTTAGAACCCCTTCCCCCCCCTCAAAAAAAAAAAGGGTAATTTGAATTGGAATTCATGACCTTGTACTTTAAAGCTTTGTCATCTTTCCATGACCTAATCAATGTAGCATGTATCAACTTAGTAGATTAATTATTTTTTAAAATTTAAAAAAAAATTGATGTGTTTTTGCCCTGCATTTTTGGGTATGACAATTACAATGTGTCCAAATTCTCCACAATAATGATATTTGCACCAGGTGTTGTATTCCCAACCAAATATTGCTTTCACAATTTGCTTTGTTGGATTCAATATCTTGGCTTTGCATTCTAATGAATTGTGTCCATGTTTCTTACATTTGTGACATTTTCCTTCAAATCTTGGTTTCTCTTTGCATTCATTAGCCTTATGACCATGTTGATTACAATTGTAGCACTTTCCATTGAATTTTTCTTTTCCATTGCTCCAACATTTGTTTGATGTATGACCTATCTTACCATAGTGATTGCAACTAGGTCTTTGATTCTTTTGAGCTCCTTGCTTGGATGATTCTCCTTCTTTTATTTATCCAATTCCTGCTTTTTCCTTTTTGTCTATAAAGATTTTTCTTTTTCAATTGATTCATGCCTACTTGGGATTCATCATTCTTTCATTGATTTTCCTTTTAGTGTCTAGATCATTTCGTAATCTTTCATTGATTTGCGTTTCAGAGTTTAGATCATTTCGTAATCTTTCATTTCCAAATCTTAGACTCATGATTTCCTCATTTGCATTGGAGAGTTGATCAATAAGTTCTTCTTGCTGAAGGAATTGGTTCTAAATTTCATTGTTCCTTCCATCTATCACTTATTTTGTCTTGTTCTTCTACTCCATGACTTCACATAGCCTTATTGACTGAATTTCTTGTTCTTTTGTTAGCTTTCTTACTTCTTAATGGGAACCATTATTTTCTAGGATTTCTTTGATTGCTTCATTGGCTTCATCTGAATTGCTTGAATGCAGGTCTTCAATTCTTTCTCCAATGTAGAGATGATCATTCATTTGAATTGCAAGTTCTTTTCTTCTTTTCAGGGATTGAGAGAGTTACTCCTTTGCTTTCTTGAGTTGGGAAATGACCATTTCCAAATCTAGCTTTTCATTGTCAATATCTTTGTCAAGTCCGAATATCTCCATGGCCTTGATCTTTGCTCAAGCTATTAAACTTTCTCCTGAGAACCACAAAGCTCTAATACCAATTGTTGGAAATATTCTAGAGTATGCTAAGTTACTGAGGAAAGAGGGTTGAATCAATAACTTTTAAAACTTCTACAATTTCAACTTTTAATCCAACAATCCAATTAGCATTTAGTCTTTCACATATAATCTGATCTAATTGCATGCATAAGAAGTTGAAAATATGAAATCATTCATAATATTGTGACACAAAGATTTAGTAACCTAGAAACCTTCCAAATAGAAAGTAAAACTAGGGTGGAGATGATACCCACAAGCTTTAGTACTAAAGTATAAAGTTTGTTTGTTAAGGCCTACATTGATCACTTCTAATGATCTACCCTATTAGGAGCAATAAGGACTACTAGGTCCACCTTGTGAAGGATTTACAAACATAAAATGAAGTATGCACTTAGTAAAGAGATTTACAAAAGGCTATTAGGTCTACCTTATTAAAGGATTTGACTGATCCACCTGTTAGGATGAAGCAATAGCTGATCTCTGATCTGAAACTTGGCTTGTTGAATGAGATTTTTTAATGTACTAATCACCTTGATGTGATAAATATGTCTTTGTTGCTCCTTATATTTTTGTAGCCTTTGTAATTCGCTCTTTCTACTTTCCTCTGATTATATTCAAGTACATTGCATTCACATTCACACTTCTTCATACTTGGATATGGTACAATACATTATATATATATATATATATATATATATATATATATATATATATATATATATATATATATATATATATATATATATATATATATATATATATATATATATATATATATATATATATATATATATATATATATATATACACCAATCCAATTATACAAATTACAAAGTCAGCCACAATACAAGTTTACATAAATATTACAAAATTGGCCCAAATGAAGACACTCGGGTTCTGAAGACTAACTTGGTGAAGTTTTGATACTCAGCATCCATTGTCAATGCTCAGCATCATCATGCACTCGATAGACATAGAAGCTCAGTCCATACTAATCACTTCCAAGTAGTCTTAAACTCAGTTTGCACTAGTGACTTGGTAGATATTGTGAAACTTGACATATAAACTGAATCACTTATTTACCTTGACATAGCTCGGTAAACACTATCACCTCGAGCTTGATATATACTGAGTCACTTGGTTAACATTAGTAGCTCACTTACCACTGGACTCGCATCACATAAACTGCAAACTTGGTGAATACTGCACAGCTCGATTTGCACTGGTAAACTCGACATACACCGAGATGCTCGGTTTATACTACTAATCTTCATTGTAACTGCAACTGCTCAGTAACCACTAAGATTTTTTCAAAGGACTCGGTAGCAACTATAGAACTCGACAACAACTAAAATGCTTGGCAAACACTGTTAACTATACAATAAGCTTGGTAGCTATTTACAACCTAAATAAGTGTATGTCACTAATAACAAACTTGACTGATATGTTAATAGAAGCATCATGCCATAAGATTAGAACCACAAGAGCTAGAAGAGAATGTTGAAGATAGCCGTGATGTGCCTATTAGCCTTTATCTTTGACAAACATCATTTGAAGAAAAAATAAAAGAAGAAATGATTGTTAAAAACCTTGTTTGATGATGAATGTGTTGATGATTTTTTTATGAATGTTGCTTATTAATGCATTCTACGTCATGTTATTGAATATTGTTATGTGATTATAATGATTGATGTGTTCATCAATTATTGATGAATGTTTATACATATTAATGAATTGTATGTCATGTTAATGAATGTTATGTAATTATAATGATTCAATATTATAGTTCTTCAATGAATGAATGAAATATTTGCTTAGATGTTAATGGGGAAATTAGAGTGATTATGGGGGGGAGGCCAAATGAGCTTCCACCTTCATGTGGTTGGCCTTGTTAAGTAGAGAATATTAAAGGATTCTCGAAACCAAGTGAAGCTCAAACTAAACCTATCAAAACTAAATAACAATATATGGTCCCATCATCAAGAGGTTGGAGAACTTCACCATAGTTACTAACGACTATCATTTATTCTATGTTGATGTAGATGTGTCTATGATTTTATTTTGTTGGAAATATTATGACAAGCTAAGTTATTGAGAGGGGAGGGGCGAATCAATAACTTCTAAAACTTTTATCCCAATTAGTAATTAATCCTTTAAATGAATTCTGAGCTAACTTCATGCATGAGAAAATGAGAAAACATGAAAGCATACATAACACTTTAACACAAGATTTGGTGACCCAGAAAACTTCCAAATGGAAAGTAAAATTGGGGTGGGGATGATACCCACAAGCTTTATTACTGTAGTATAAAGTTGGTATGTTAAGGCTTACATTGATCACTTCCCCTGTTAGGAGCAATAAGGACTACTAGGTCCACCTTATCAAAGGATTTACAAACATAAAATAAAGTATACACTTGGTAAAGAGATTTATATAAGACTATTAGGTCTACCTTACTAAAGGATTTGACTGGTCCACTTGTTAGGATGAAACAATAGCTGATCTCTGATCTGCAACTTGGTTTGCTGAATGAGATTCCTCTGAGTGTACAAATCACCTTGCTATGAAAGATGAATCTTTACTTCTCTTTATATTGTTGTATCCTTTGTGATTCGCTCTTCTGCTCTTCTATTATGATTACATTGCTTCCTTTTCAATTCCATACATACATTGGATGTGATACAATACATTACATATATCAATCCAATTACATAATTACAAAGCTGACCACAATACAAGTTTACACAAAATATTACAAAGTTGGCCAAAGTGTAGAAACTCAGGCTCTGAAGACTGACTCAATGAAGTTCTAATACTCAACATCCATTGTCAATGCTCGGCATCGTCATGCACTCGGTAAACATAGAAGCTCGATCCATACTGATCACTTCCAAGTAGTCTTGAACTCGGTCTGCATTGGTGACTTGGTGAATATTGTAAAACTTGACATATAAACTAAATCACTTGATTCACACTGTATAGCTCGGTAAACACTGTCACCTCAAGCTCGATATAAACTGACTCACTTGCTTAACACTAAGTAGCTCAGTCAATGCTAGACTTGCATCACATCAACTATGAACTTGGTAAACACTGCACAACTCAGTTTACACTAGTAAACTCGACATGCATTGAAATGTTTGGTTTACACTGCTAAACTTCAACTCTATAGTATCTGCTCAATTCAAATTGAAATCTGTTCATAGGACTCGGTAGCAATTGTAGGACTCGGTAGCAACTAAAATGCTTGGTTAACACTATTAACTATACAATATGCTCGGTATGAACTCAAAATCTAAATAAGTGTATGTCACTAATAACAAACATGATTAAAATGTGAACAATCTCCCCCTTTGGCATTAGTGACAAAAACACTTATCAGTCAAAATTGAAATATCCATCACCTTATATCTCCAACTCGGTAGAGTATAATATTTTTGAGATTTTTCAAAATTGTTTTTGTAAAGGATAGATTTCTATACATGGTAGTGCTTCCTCCAAAGATAGTATGCAATATATTATACATTCAATATATATCTTCACACTTTTCTTACAATTTTCTCCCCCTATCTTTTCACATCTTTCTCCTCTTTATATCATCTAATATCTATTCAATATCTTCTCCCCCTTTTTAACATTAATGCCAAAGATTTATACTATATGTATTTACATAGTAATGCCAAAATGAGATAAGAATTTTGAATGTACCTTTAGTACAATTTCCAAAGTCTTGTCCCAATTCTCTTGCAAGACCTTGCATGTGTGCAATGCCACCTACACTTCTGCTGATAGTTCAATCACATGGTCTACAATAGAGAAATTATTATCATGGATGAGAGTTTTTGAATAATAAATATGCTTTTGCAATGCATCCATGTTAGGGAGTATCATATTTTGAATATCTACCAATGTAGATCTGATTCTAGCTTCTTCTTTAAGCAATTCTTCCTACATATCTATCAACAAATTGATCCTTTTGAAATGGGTAGAGCTTGAACACGGGTCAAGTTGCAATTGTTGAGCACTCGCCTTAAGATCTTCATCAATCTTAGACAATTTGTCTTTTATTTCCATTTTAAAACTTGGAATATCACATAATTTTCCAAAAATTAAAATTACATTTGTACAAGAAGTTTCAAAGGAACCCAAAATAGTAGATAACTCTACTTGGTAAATGGCAATCTTTTATTCTCAAACTTGTTCTTTGCTTTCTGTAATAACTTGTCTTGTCCATCTAGATTTTCATTATACTTCTAGACTATTTATGCCAATTGATACAAAACTGGTTGAGAAGAATCAATCTCTATACCTATAGCCTCTACCAAAATATCCTTGGCATCCTTAATGATTTTGAATTATTTATCTCTTTCCTCTCTTAGCCTCTGTTGCTTGGCTTTCTTTAGAAGTAACTCTTCAAAGGTTTGCATTTGATCAAGATTGAGTTTTGAAATATCCCAATTAGGAATCACAATTTCCTCATCAAGATCTACATCCTCCTTCTTTTCTTTACCTTTACCCAAAAATTTTGTGCTTAGTTGAGGCTTGGTCTCAACTTTGCTTGCACTTATTGCTTGTGTACTTGGAATGGAAACAATAGTAGAAATAGTGGGGCTTTCTACAAAAATTGATACTACACTTATTGTAGAAATGCTAGTAGGAGTACCTATTAAAGCCAAAATTGATGTATCCAAAACTGTTGTATACAAAATTGTTAAAGAGGGAAGAGTCTGGAGCTCGGTAGATGAAGTAGTTGACACTTCAGTCAATGATGTGCTGAGCTGAACTAGTGCAAAGATTGATTGGATGCTTGTGCTTTTAGTGCTAGACACAATCAATCTTGTAGAGGTTGTCTCTATGCTTGATGTTGTCACTATTTTTCTTGGAGAGCAAGGAAGTGAGGCAATAACTACTGCAACAGTCTTGACTAGGTCAGTTTCCTCTACATCTTGAGCTCCTTCCTTGGTAGCCTCTTGCTCTTGTTCCTCTTCATCATCCTCATTATCAAAATGTGTTACTTCTTCATCATCTTTCTCTTCATCCTTTCCTTTATCAGCTTCATCTTTGTCACTTATGCTAACTAGAAAATATGAAAGAGATATGCATTCTTCCATGTATTTGTTGCATTTTTCACAACATGCTCTATTTCATTTAACAAAATTAGACAAGTATTGAATCTTAAAGTTAGTTTTTCTTCATTTTTCTTTAAGCATTCCTTGATTTCCTTGTCAATTAGATTTGGCATCAGTTGCCTCAAGGTCTACTCATGAATGTCCTTTGCATTTTGCTTTGTATGTTCCCATCTTGACTTGATCTTATCCATTAAAGCATCTAGACTTTGCTAAGTGAGCTAGTTAGGAGAGTATTTCCATTTGCCCATTTTAGATATTAGAATATCTTCAATTTTTTTTGCTCATCAGCTATTCTAGTCTCATATTTTAATGCTTTGAAATTAGTTATCCCAGAACCTGATTCCAATTCCTTCATCCTATCTTCAAATGTGGGTGGAGACCTCTTGAAATTATGTCTCCCCTTTTTTTATCTATTTTCTTCCTGGAGGATCTCCTAGTGAACACTGCAGTGGATATTTTGGCAAGCTTGGTAATGATTACCTTGCCCTTTTTCTTCAATGGTTCCTCTTCCTTTTCTTCTTCATCTTCATCTTTTCCCTCAGTTAATAAGAGAGTAGAGCTTTCTTTTAACTTGGAAATCCTTTTCTGACCTTTGCTAACTACTTGAGGAAGCTTGATCTCTAGTTCTATCCAAGTCTTAGCCTCATCACATGTTCCAAAATATGCAATCTTGGGGTCAACTGGTTCATTAATTAGTGCCTCAATTATATCCTTGGTTTCATCAATATTTACCTCATATCCTTGAGGTTTACCCATGCAATTATGGGCCTAACTACCTAAATGTATACCTTATCACTATCCACCATAAAATATACATCATCCTTATAATCTTCAACTAGTTTCTTGGGGATTTGGTATCTATTATTCATTTTCTACTTGAAAGAATCAAAATAATTATCCATAGTACTAGTGTAATTTCATCCGATCTCAGCAATATATTCATTAATATGATATACTATTGGCACGTCTTTTCTCCACATGATAGTACCTTTTGATGGAAAGAATTTTTGAACATAAAAGAATAAACATGTCAACATAGAGTCAAACTTACACAAGTTATTCTTCGATTTTTTGATGATCTCCATGTTCTTGTTGAATTGATTCAATAATAGCTCAGTAAGGTCAAGAGAAAGGTTGTTCTTGACAACTTTGTATGCTAGGTCAATTGCTTCACATGACATAGTATTCAACCTGCTTGAATTGTATATCTTGTGTACAATGACATGAATGCCAAACTTCAATTCCATGTAAGTGACACTACTAATTTTCATTCCCCTACCATCCCACTCGGCTAGGATTTTCTTCTCCAATTCGATGCAACCAAGGGTTTTTATCATTTTAGCTTTAGTCAGCATAGGGAGACTAGTGATCCTGTGTATCATCTTCTTTGTAATCAAAATAGGTTGTTCCAACCACAACTATCCATTATGCACATGATTGAGAATATACCTAATCCATTTCACTTGGAAATCACAGGGCATGTGAGGAATATGGGTTAAACCTTTAGCTTTGAGATGTTGGTGCTTAGGTTTCAAAATTCCATCAACATATAACTCTTTTAAACATTCATCCATTTCTAGGGTGCCAATATCTTGAATCACTCATTTAAAATGAGAATAGATGTCATTTATCAACAGTACCTTGGGAGGGATTTGCAACTATGCTCCACTTGGGTCTAAGGTTTCAACGATTGCAGGAGTGAGCTTGAAGTCTAGTGCTTTCTATTCTACACCATGAACTAGCATGTCTAACCCTCACTTTGCCTTACTGCTAGTTGCTGCCATCTTCACTCGATAGGGTTTGAGAGAATTCAAAAATTTTGACAATAATTTGCTTAAATCGCTTGAATTTTTTTGAAGATCGCTCTATGCAATTTTCTCTCAAAAATTCATGGTGAAAATGACTTTGATTTCATTCCTTTTATCAAATTTTGCCATAAATTTCTGGTATGAAAGTTAGATGGATTTGATAGACTGTCATCCACTTTGCTTGCATTGATTACTCGGTAAAGTGTTTCATCATTCGGTAACCACATGTAAAACTTAGTTACTCTTGACCTCACTCAGTAGAGTCTGTGACCCAACCTCATTCAATAAGGAAATCATAAATTAGTAATAACTGGTACCTTTTACTCGGTGATTCCTTTTGTATCTTGAATACTATTATAGATCTATTGTCCTGTCAACTGGAACTTATTTAGATATCTTCTTTGGTAGCCTGGTTCCAGATCTCCTTCTCAAAAATCAAGTTGAAATGGTGGAGTCACCCAATTCTTGAGTGACTTGATCATCATTGCTTGAACTTGTATTCTCCGTAGACTTTGGAACCCATTGTTGTCTCATTTGTTTTTTGATGTTGTCAGCTTTTGCCTTCTTTTCATCTTCTATTCTTCCAATATTCATACAGCTCTTGGCAAGGTGACCAAGTTCCATACAGATGAAACATCTTTTGGTAGTATCTCTTTTCCTCATGTGATGTTTTACACAATTCATACCAACGTGTCCAAATTCTCCACAACAATGGCATCTGCACTAGGTGTTATAGTTCCAACCAAATATAGCTTTGACAAATTGTTTTGCTAGATTCAATATCTTGGTTTTGAATTCTGATGATTTGTGCCCATGCTTCTTACATTTGTGGCATTTGCCTTCAAATCTTGGTTTCTCTTTACATTCATTTTCTCTATGACCATGTTGATTACAATTGTAGCATTTTTCATTTAATTTTTCCTTCCCATTGCTCCAACATTTGTTTGAAGTATGACCTTTCTTACCACAGTGACTGCAATAAGGTTTTTGGTTCATTTGACCTCCTTGCTTAGATGATTCTCCTTCTTTTGTACATCCAATTCGTACTTTTCCTTTTTGTTTGAAGTGACTTTGTTCATTTAACTGATTCATGTCTACTTGGGATTTCAACATTCTTTCATTGGTTTATCTTTCAATGTTTAGATCATTTTGTAATCTTTCATTCTCTGATCTCAAGTTCATGATTTCTTTATTTGCATTTGTGAGCTGATTAATGAAGTCTGCTTGTTGAAGGTATAGTGTTGGATTTCATTGTTCTTTCCTTCTATCTCTTTTCTTATCTTATTTTTATCTTCCATGACTTTACACAGTCTCACTGACTAAATTTCTTGCTCTCTTCTTAGTTTTCTTACTTCTTCTTGGAGATTATTATTCTTTTCTAGTATTTCTTTGATTGCTTCATCAGTTTCATTTGAATTGCTTGGAATTATGTCTTCAATTATTTCTTCAATGTCAAGTGAATCGTTCATCTAGATTGCAAGATCTTTTCTTCTTTTCAGGGATTGGGAGAGTTGCTCTTTTGCTTTCTTGAGTTGTCTAATGGCCAATTCCAAATCTAATTTTCATTGTCAATAGCCTTGTCAAGTCTGAATACCTCTATTGCCTTTGATCTTTGCTCAAGTTGTTAAAATTTTCATTGAGAACCACAATGCTCTGATACCAATTGTTGAAAATATTATGACAAGCTAAGTCACTGAGAGGAGAGGGGTGAATCAGTAACTTCTAAAACTTTTATCCCAATTAGTAATTAATCCTTTAGATGAATTTTGATCCAACTTCATGCAAGAGAATCTGATAAAACATGAAAGCATACATAACACTTTAACACAAGATTTGGTGACCCAGAAACCTTCCAAATAGAAAGTAAAACTAGGGTGGGGATGATACCCACAAGCTTTAGTACTGCAGTATAAAGTTGGCCTGTTAAGGCTTACATTGATCACTTGTGATGATTTGCCCTGTTAGGAGCAATACAAAGTGCTAGGTCCACCTTGTGAAAGGATTTACAAACATACAATAAAGTATGCACTCGGTAAAGAGATTTACATGAGACTGTTAGGTCTACCTTGTTAAAGGATTTGACTAATCCACCTGTTAGCATGAAATAGTAGCTGATCTTTGATCTACAACTTGGTTTATTGAATGATATTCCTCTAAGTGTACAAATCACCTTGTTGGGATAGATGAATCTTTGCTACTCCTGATACTATTATAGCCGTTGTAATTTGCTCTTTTGCTCTTCTATGATGATTACATTACTTCCCTTTTGATTCCATACATATATTGGATGTGATACAATACATTACATATATGAATCCAATTACATAATTACAAAGTCGGCCACATACAAGTTTACACAAAATATTACAAAGTTGGCTAAAGTATAGAAACTTAGGATCTGAAGACTGACTCGGTGAGGTTCTAATACTTGGCATCCACTGTCAATGCTTGGCATCAACATGCACTTGATAGACATAGAAGCTTGGTCCATACTGATCACTTCCAAGTAGTCTTGAACTTGGTCTACACTGGTGACTCGAAAAATATTGTGCAACTCAACATATAAACTGAACCACTTGGTTCACACTGTATAGCTTAGTAAACATTGTCACCTTGAGCTCAGTATAATCTGAGTCACTTGGTTAACATTGAGTAGCTCGGTCAATGCTAGACTTGCATCACATCAACTATGTTCGATTTACACTGTTCAACTTCAACTCTGTAGTAACTACTCAGTTCAAACTAAAATCTATCCATAGGACTCAGTAGCAACTGTAGGACTCAATAGCAACTAAAATGCTTGGCTAACACTGTTAACTGTACAATATGCTTGGTATGAACTCAAAATCTGAATAAGTGTATGTCACTAATAACAAACATGACTGGAATGTCAACACATTTCTATAGACTCCATATCATTTCCACTACAGTTTCATCGCATGCCTACACTATTAGTTATCATCGCTACATTTCCATAATGAATCGCAGTCATCTCTTTTGTGATAAATCAGCACTGTATGTTATTCTTCATATGACATGACTGCAATTGATCATTTCTTATTCAATACTGAATTAGTTTATGCTTTTCATATTAACGTGATTAGATAATTTGTTCCTTGACTTTAGTTGTATTGCTTCTTGCTCCCAAAAACATCCATACTGATTATTTATATCTATGTTCTTATATATTCATTCCTGATGATAATTGTTTGTTATATATGTTCTGATCTATTCATTCATAAGTTCTCACTAGATTCATTTTGTGAGTATTTACTCTAACCATTTTGTTTTCCTTTAGTTTCTTTTATAACAATATATTCTTTATATGTGAACTATCATATGATCATCTTCTTCTTCACAAAATGATTTACTTTTTACTTAATCCAAATTATTTAACAACACCTACAATATTTCCAACACTCTTCTAGAACAAATTAAACATTTCTTACAATGATATCTTCATACATTTGACATCAATGACTATACTTTCATTAGGAATCATACGACAAAAATGAAGGAAGGCTCTCATATGGAAAAAAAAAGTATAATGGTATGGTAGACATATTTAAGTATGAACTATATTGGAATCAATAAGTAATGCAATGATAGATTTTGTATGAACTATATTGGAATCAATAAAATAAAGAATTTCCTTCACATTGCAAGACATTTTAAGTGATTTATCTATTATGGATTGCAGTTGATAGTGTATAATGGTATGGTAAATAGAAGTGCGGGTGATAGCTAAAGCAAACATTCTTGGTATAAATCATCTACAAGGATAATGAGGCTAAAATGCATGCATCACTGATTGAGATAATGTTATGTAAATAGAAAATAAACAAAGAAAAATCTATTGAATATAGTCAAGTGGAAGATTTCAACAATTTGGAACTTGAAGAATATTTTGGATGTTGTAAGGTTGATTTTTGACAAAATAGCTTTTAATATTTTCCACTATTATAGGAAAGTGAATCAACCAAGATGAAAAAGGCACATTATCTAATAAATGTTTTGTAGGAACATCTAGTGTTTGATATGATTTATCTAGGTAACACATATATGGTGTTGTTAACATGTTCATATAGAAGGCATGTTAAAAGATGATATGTTTGGGTAATGCCATTATGCCAAATTGTCCTTGTGAATTGATATATACTTGTAGGATCTAAGCATTTTTGTTATATTAGTTTAAAGTTCATATAATTTGCCTTCATGGAGGTGATTGTGACCATTTTACAAAGTGTTATATGTCCTTTTCTTATGACTATTTTGGTTGGGCTATTATGTTTTGGCTATGAGCCCTTTGATAGTATTTTTTAGTTAGACCTGATGATTCTTTCACCATTGTTGTATTTGTCTTGTTTTAGTAATAGATCTCTATTACTTTTTAAATTTCCTTGCATGCTCCTCAAAGGGACAAATCTCTTCAAGTATATCATGAAGGCACATGCCAAACAATATCTCATTTTTTATGTTGAGTGCCCAATACACCACTATTATTATTTGGCATGCCTTCTAGCTCTAAATTAAATTTATTTTGATCGATGTTGAGTGGGGCATTGAGAAATTTAAATATAGCTCTAAATTAAGTTTATTTTGGTCATTGTTGAGTGGGGCACTGGGCAATTTCAATTAAATGGTACTTTGAATTTTGTCTAACATTCAATGCTTAATGCTTGTTTTTCACTTTTTTTCTCCTCTACAAGTTCATTGTTGGTGGTTTCTTTATTATTGTCCAATGATGTGATAATTTAATTAGATAGGTGGCCAAAGATGAATTGATAACATATGATGCAAAGGACACAAATCAATATTCAATGACAAGAATGAATGAAATAATATTGATGAATGACAAAGATCAAATGCATAATATGTAAGACTAGTTAAAACAAAGGGAGTTCATAGGCATTTACCTTTTTTAGTGTTTATATTTATCCCCTCATTGATAAAATACTATTTTGAGAATTGTTTTAAAGAAAAATTAAAATTATGCTTGAGTTGACCAAATTAATAGAGATAGTGTTAATTGGAAATGTTAGGTACTAAGGGAGGCAGGTGAGGGTGGGGGTGAATAATTACTTGTTATAATTCTTTAGAATAACTAAGAGGAGGGGGGTGAATCAATTATTCAAGGTCCAAATGCCATAATAAAACTTTTTCTCTTTTCTCTACAAATCCTTAATGGTGCATAACTGAACTTATCATGCATGCAATTTAAATATTGAAACAACTAAGAAAAGTAAACATGCATCACACCATAACACTAAGAATTTGATAACCCAGAAACCCTCTAGGAATAAGAAGGTAAAACTGGGGTGGGGATGATACCCACAAAATAACTGCGCAATTGATTTTAAACACTTTTGATGGTTTGCCCTGTGAAAAGCCTGCCCTGTTAAAGGCTACAACACATTGTTAAATGTGACCTTGTTAGAGGATTTCACCAAAATATTAGGAATGGGCCTGGTTAAAGGACTTTGGAACATTCATTTCGAATGTCACCCTGTTAAAGGATTTACAACATGGCTATTAAACCAATCTAAGTCCATAGGATTTATCTTAACTGTTACAATTGCTAGAAAGTAACAATAATGGCTTTGATCTGATACAACTTACAACATAACTTGCAGATTACAGATCACACTTCAGTTCAATCCTTTGCTTGGATTTTAATCACTTCAGTTCTATTAGCTTGTCTTCCTCTCAAGCTTTGTTTCCTTGAGTCTTCTTTACTCATCATACCAATGCAATCATATATGTGGTCATCCAACAAAACAAAGTATTCTTTTCTCTCTTTCTCCTTAGCACTTTTCTTCAGCAGCTCATGCTTTCATACTTTTCTCACCACCACACTACTGCTTCGTGACCTTATGACTTCTTAAATAGAAATCTAAAATATCTTTCCTGCTCAATTCTCCCTCTCCAATTTTTAGGGTTTCAATGGATTAGGTAGGATACAATAGATCTACCCCATATTTCTTCTTCATCTAGAAACCTTGTCTAGCATCCAGTTGTATTCGCTAAAAACCTTTTTACATGGTCTTCTGTGCCACCATCTCATCACTCTTATCTTCTATCTAGTTTACCAACTTCTAGGTAACAACCTTGTTGGCTCAGATCTAGCGAATCTTTGATTTCAAAAATAATTCAGCAACTCGGCATTATTGGTTTACTAATACTCGGCTTGTTCTGTGTTACTCGGCACTTGTATCCTACTCAACACTTGATGTTTACTCAGCACTTGTATCCTGCTCGGCATCTATATCTTTACTCAACATTTCTTTTCTGCTCGGCACTTGATATTTACTCAGCACTTGTTTTCTGCTTGACATCTATATCTTTACTCGACACTTGTTTTCTACTTGGCACTTGTTATTTACTCGGCACACTCTAAAAGTGAACTTGCTTGGCTTCAACTAAGAATCTGTTTGGCACTAACTTAGGCTTTCTCAACATTCTCTCATGAACTTAGTTAGGCTATCACAAATAACATAGCTAAACCCTTACATCTTTGATATGCTTTAATGTGTCTTAGAATATGTCAACAATACACTATTTCATCAATGGCTTAGCTGATCCTTGTACTTCATTACAACATCATAACTTCAACCTTTCTCTAGGTACTCTAGTTACATCTTATTGATTGCCACCTCCTTGTCAATCAACCAACTGATAGTATTTGGATCACTAAAACAATTGTCATTCCTGCAAGTAGCAAGTTTGACATCAATGACAAAACAATGATTGAAGACTTTCTTTGCCAGTTCCATCATTCTTATTCAATCATTTCCAACATTACTAACATATTGCATTACAACTTTGTAACTCCACCTAGGAATATAAGTATTTTAGGCAATGCATCTAGGAATGTCCTCTTGTCTAAAACACCTAACCCTGCAACAAAATATTTGTTTGGTCACACCTTGACACCTTAATTTTGAGCATCACAACTTTCTAAATCAACTTATATTTGCATGCATGTGCACCTCCAATGTATATATATTTGCATGCATGTGCATATACTTGTGTATCTATTTTCAATAGATCAATTTTGTGCATATCACACACTCATGGCTTGCCAAGAGACCACATTTCTTTGAGGCATTCTATAAAACAGTTCACAATTAGTAGTAAATAAATTGACAACATTAAATTTTTAATGGTAAATATTTCGAGTAGGGTAAATTGAAGGTTTTTTTACTAGTATTTGAATAAGAATGTAGTAGTAAATATGGTGGTAGTTTTAGATGTTAGTTGTGTCAATCTCTTGGTTCAGGAAATGCAGAAGGAGGCTCTAGTTCAAGATGCAATCTTGATTGATATGCATACGGCATCAGGCGGAGCTAAAAAATGCAACAAGTTTTTTTTTTGTTACATGTCATTGATTAGGTATTTTAAGTTATAGAGCATCATAAACATTGAAATTTTGACTCTTATAGGTGAGGGTGATATCCTTAGCATGCAAGAAAATCAAGACTTTTTATTTGTTTCCTTGTTGAGGACATTCTCTTGGCCATAGCAGCCAAAGTTATAACATTCACAATGTTCTATAATTATTTTTTTTAAATATAGACCTATTAAAATAATGTAAACATGGTGCATTTTTTTAGCACCACCTGTTGTCCATACATAAAGGAATGCAGTTGCATGTGCATTCTCGATTCAGAGTGGCCAAATCTTGGGAGGGAGGGAAGCCAAAGACATAAAGGAAATGCACTAAAAGATGGCAAAATGATGTCACTTTACAGGTAGTCAACCTTTTTTTGTTATATTTTATCACATGTATCCACATGTTATCAATTTCCTTAAAAAGGCATATTTGAAGTATTAAACTTTGCTTTGTGGACAGATGAAAGTAAGATGAATTGGTGTGGACAATATAATACACAATGGGGCAATATTTTTGCTAATCCTAAAGGATATTTACAAGGATGTTCTCCTTAAACAACCAACTTGAGGAAAGACTAATGTTTTGAAAGAGCGTGATGTTTGCAAGAATAGAGTAAGTGCAAACATAGTCATCACAAATCCAAACACACTTAGAATAGAAAAATCTTACAAAATTTAATATTTAAAAAATGCCATATAGAATAGAAGTAGAATAGATGAAACACATCCCATCAACTAGATATTTGTATAATGAAAGAAGTAGCTAAAAATGTGGTCATAGATAGGAATCATATAATGTGTGTATAAGATGTATAGAATCTAAGAAAGACAAAGGTAGACAAAGATATATACTAATGTAGTTGGAGATAATAAGGACAAGATAGATGTATATGCTTGATCTTTATAATATCAATATAAAAGAGTTTTATTTATTATGCTATGTCTATTGAATGTTCCCCGCTTTCATGTTTTGTAAACTACAAGTGTTTTGTACAGATTAACTTCTTACTCACTTTGTATAACTAGGTATAAGTAGAGAATACACAAATTACTTGAACTCACAAACTTTGATCCATGTTCCCCATTTTTCTTGCTAACAACATGTGCACTAAAAAATAAGAACCATGTATAGGGAAGGTGTGAATGTAGATAATGTGAAATTTGAAAAAGTGGGATAAAAATAGCAATCATGATAATGTGAAGTTTGGTAAGTGCATCAAGGATGTTATGATTTAAAAGTCAAGTTACAGCCAAAAGTATTGGAAAGGATCTTGTATTAGTGAGTGCATCAAAGGAGCCCAAACTAATGTCATCAACATAAGTGATGTAAAACAAAAAATAAAAATCATAGTTGTATTAATTTTCCTCTTCCATACATCAGCATCACTAGATTATCCAACTGTCATATAATAAGATCTCACATATCATCAATTTCCAATATAGCTCAATGTTATTTCATCCAATAGACATTAAGAAACTTGTTAAAATATTACTCCCAGCGTAAAGGTTCAACAAACCTTCTAGTGCTTTGAAAATAACTTTAACATATATAGAATTTGAAAAGCTTGGGTTATTCTTTGGTCAAATTTTGTGTTCTACATTTTGTCTTCACACTATGTTGGCTTTGTGCTTATATAAATTGATCAAATACTCTCCTTACTTTGTTATCACTCCCTTAAAGGAAACATGCTCCATTAGTAAGAGCTTAGTGTTCATTCAGATAGAAAATATGCCCCAATTGCCTTCATTAATTTGGTTGTTGATTCTTAAATTAGCATAGATCATGATGCAAATAAAACACAAGACTTGGGTTGTCTTTATGTTTCCAATTTGTTATTATTAATTACTGGTAATAAAATCTTCTATACTTATCTCTGCATCTATGTCTCTCCACACAATCTCTGCAACACACATATCAAATTTTGACAAATGGTAGAATGGAGATGATCAAATCATTCCATTTCTTTTATAATGTTTGTGTGCAAATTGGAGTAAAGATTGAATAATAGCAGCCTTTCTTCTATGTTACAAGCATGATAGAAATGACATACAACTACCTTTCAAATTGAGCCTTCATCCCAATGGTTAAGAGCTCATGACACATAATTTCTTGAGAAAGATTTTAGACTTCATTTTCAAAGGTTAGGCATTGAGAACTTTGTGGCATTTTATAGTCTTCTCCTCTTAATGTTTTATATGTTAGTTTTCCAATACACTTAGTGGATTTCTACAGACTATATATCCAATTAAACATCATACATTGCAATGAGAATGAGTGTAAATCATGATGCTTTATCACTGATCAACATCCCCTCAATTCACACTCAACTCTTTCTTTTGACCTAAGGCTTCCCTAAACACATCCATCCATCTAAGTATGTGTCTCATTTGAAGGATTCTTTAAACATAAAACAATATTCACTTATCAAAATTATCAATATGCCCATACTAAAAATATTGTGATCCATTGTCAAATTATTATTTTTCCAATATAAGGCTCTCGTCAAAGTTTCAATGACCTTTTACTAATCTTTTAACGATGTTTGTCATCGATGACATGGCAACACCATCCAAACCTCCTAGGATTTCATCAAATTTTTCACAATGTTATGTAGAGGTTTTGATGGGGCCTATCGCTAATGGCATGGAAACCTCATCAAAAACCACTAGAAATTGTCAAAGTTTCAATGTCGATTAGTAGATGTTTTGACACTTGTGAGGTGAAATCAAATCATGCTCATTCCTGCCTCCTACCAGAGATTAGGCTCATCTTTGACAACATCATTTGTTGATAAATAGACAACCCAACCTTGCATCAAAATTTTGATTAAATTTTAACAATGAGATGTTTTGACCATTTACTATCAACAAATTGGCCAACCCTCATTGAAAAATAGGTCCAAATTTATTGGTTTCATGAATGCAGAATACTATTTGATAATTAGGGTTGTGTTAAAAATAGTTGGAAAAGGAAAAGGAACATGAAGAAATAAGGTTTTTAGCTCTTTAGAATGGCAAGCATCAACAACTATGGTGATGGTAGGCATCCATGGTGGCCTCCTCAAAAAATTTGGTTTGGTGCTAGTGGTAGAGTTCTCTTTGATGGAGGGATGCAAGAGCATCCAGACAAATGAGGGAGTCAAACAAGGACCATAAACTCTTCTCAAAATAGGTGGGACAAGACCTTTTTGGTAGAAACACTAATGTTATGGCTCAATGGCCTTTCAGGAGGAATTAGTTGGAAGGTTTTAACATGAAGGCTAGACTTCTAGGCAAGCCTCTAGGAAATGCTCATCATGTGTTGAATCAAACCATTCACCCAATGATGAAGAGTAGTGGTGGGAATGAGAAGAACGTTGATTGAGGGAAGCATCATTAAAATAACATTTTCTCACTACCAAATAAATCTCAATTTAAGTAAATTAAACAAAAGTTTTGGAAACTAATAGAAGGTGGGATAATTTTGAACAAATCCAAACAAGTAGGACCGGGCTCACCGACTTGTAAGGAGGTAAGCAATATTGAAATCTTTAGAGCTTCTACTTTTCCTATAAAAAAATCCCTCTTGGGATGAGTTGGTTAAAAGTTTCCAACAACAAGCTTTTTATGAAATGATTGGGCCCTTGGCCTTCAATCCATAAACTACAAGGCTAGATTGATAAGTAGTGGGAAGAAGATTTGGTTCTAAAAACTCTCTCAAATGATTTTTTTATGGTTTTATGCCCAACAAGATCAGATAAGGAGGAAATCATTGAAGGGGTCCTTATATGTTGGATGGGAAAGGGATTTATATTTGTGAGTCGTGCCCTAAATTCAATCCTAATATATAAAAAAAAGTAAAAGAGGTTTTGGTCTGGTTGAAGTTGAAGAATTTGTCATGGGAATATTAGGATGAGGAGACCCTACAAGAAATAGGGAATAGTATGGGTTCCTTTATAGCTTCTAAAGAAGATTTAGATGCAAATTATTTGTACCAATATACCAAAATATTGATAAAGATGCAGAATTGTTATAGCATTCCAAAGTATATAATGTTGGGATCAATCTATGATGAATGGAGGTTGAAGATTATGGTGGACTATACAATTTAGGGTAGTAGGGTAGAGGAGCCTAATAGGAAAGGTAAGGCCCTTGAAGATAATAGATGATTGGATTTGATTAAAGAGATTGAAAAACATCGAGAGAGTATTCCCTCTTGGTTGACAATGTTTGAGGAAGATATCATATGTGAACAAAATCTGGTGGGAACCTTCAGGGCTAATAATGAGGTTGGATTTTTCTCAAGGGTTCAGATAGAGAAAAGGGAGGGGGAGGTTGTTTCATAGAATGTAAGAAGAGATTATTCTTTTTCAACTCAAGTGGTCAAGGAAACACCATTATTCCAATTTGAAAGGAGGTTGTCATTTGGAGGTAACATAAGAAGTGTTTTAGAAAGTCGTAATGGGTTACCTCTTATTGTCCTTGACTCTTTAGATGAGTTTCGTTCCTCTCTAGGCAGAGATACTAGGGTGTTGGATAAAATGTGTTGCAAACTGGGATAGATGGGGAAGGAATATGTTTCGTATGGGCTTATATCTATGCCTAGGGGACAAGAGACATAAGATCAAGAGATGTTCAAAGATATTTAGCTATCACCCATCATAAATCTAGAGATATCTAGGGAGGGCCTATGGGATAGTGGAGGAAATAGTTTGCAAAAATATTCAGAGTATTACTCTCATGATGAAGATAATGGTCAAGATGATTTGGGCATTAAGGATCAAATTGATGTTATGGAGGAAAGAAATATCTTACAGCCACCTTCAAAAGTTAAAAAGCCTAATGTTAAAGAAAAAAAGAAGCATGGTCCTATATCAGTCAAGTTTAAGCTTGTAATTACTGATAATGGAGCAGACTAGTCCAAACTACTAAGATCAGGGAGAGGTTATCCTCTTCCTAGTAGAAATTGATAGGGAGAGTGTGGATGAACCAATCACAAGTTCATGCTTCTAGCCTACCACTAAGACTTTAGGTGTCTTGCTAGATCACCAAATGGACCTATAGGATCCCTTTTAAACAAATATCCCCCAATTCTAAACCCTACTCCACTATCTTGATCAAACTTCGCTTCTTGCCATCTGCCAGGCTCCCATATTAGATGGAGAGTACTCAAGGTCTTCCAACTAAGCTAGGTCTTTTTGACCATTCTTCACATCCAACTTGTAGGATCATGGAGGAGACACAAAACCTTTCAATGAATTTCTTTGGTATTCCAAAACAACTCTTTATGGTTGGGCTTCCTACTGCTTTCACAATTTCCCTTCAGAACAGGGCTACATGAAAGAGCTCAAATTAGCCCTCTTGTTCCTACAATTTAGGGATTTTCTAAAGTTTTCTCCACTAAACCTTCCAAACTATCTTCACAAACCTTCATTCATTTCATGAGCACTTTCAAATTTTCTAGGTTTTAGACCCCAGAACTGTCGTACAATACCTTTGCTAATTTTGAGGGGTTTTGAGGGTTTTCAAGGTCAAATTGTCATTTGGATTTGTTAGGTGTCTTAATGGATTGGTGGAACCTTTTACTTATACTTGAAGGACCTCCTATCACTCCCTTTCAACCTCCACATTCATTTTCCAAAATATCTCCACAACCCTACAAACAATAAGCTCTGCAATCTCATTGTTCCCTAGCTGGACATGCTCTAGCTCGCCTAGGGAAAGAGATTAAAAATGCTTCCTAGGATTTTGAGGGCCCTTCGTTTTGCCAAGATGAAGTAAATTATGTACATTCACTATCCCCAAAAGGTCATACTATTCCTATAGTGGGATAGTGAGTTACATCATTGCCAATGCAAATTGCCAGAATAGGACAACAGACTGGCTAGAAAAGAAATATTTTTAAAACAATGAAACAAAGCACAACAAAAAAAACTTCTTGAAACAAAAATTTCCTTAAAAAAACTATCTACAAAGCCAACTAGTATAATACTCAAAAATAATATTAAAAAAAACTCAGATTTTAAGTCTTTTTGCAATCAAAACTCATACTACAACATGATGTCCATACAATAACATGTAACTTCTGACCACTTTAGGTTTTTGGAAGCTTATATACATCATCCTAGGTCTTTCTCCTTCATATTTATGGTTTTCATCAGCCTCTTTCATGTTTGGAAAGGTAAATCAACATTTTTTTGTAAAATTGCAAAATTGCAATATTTTTTGCATAGCAACTTTTGCAATTTTCCTTGTTTGCAACTTTAAACACTTCATACTTGCTAGTTTGGCCATCCCTTAGCATTTTCATTCTAGGGACCCTTCCCTAGGCTAGAGACCTATACTTTAGGTTATTTATTTCTCTATGGAAAGGAATGCCTTGATTCTAAGGACATTTAATGACTTCCTATACCCTAGCTAACACACCTAGGTCCTAAGACCCTTATTCTACTTACAAAGGCTCTCTTGGAGCATAACACAAAAAAATTGAAAATGGTGAAGGCCCTATGTTTCAAGGTGCCCCTACATCATACTCCCCACCAAAGAAGCTAAGTCCCCTCTGGAGACAAAAGGTGGGGATCTATACCCTGAAGCTTAAATTGATTCTCAGGGATCCATGTAGCCTCTGAGTTTGGTTTTCCTTGCCATTTGAAAAGGTGCTCTTTGTATGTTCCATGTATGGTCTTGGTATGAATCTGAGAATCCAATATCCTCTCTACTTGAAGCTTGGGCTAAGGGGGTAAAGCTACTATTTGAGTATCCTTCTGAATTTCTTCCACATGTTGATCCACCACAATAAGAGGGTTTTTATATCTAAGTTTGCTACATTGAAGATGGGAGAAATAGCTAGATCATCTGGCAACCCAACCTTGTAAGCATTCTACCCATACATGGCTAGTATGGGACATGGTCCAAGTCTTCTCATTTGCATCTTTATTGAGGTCCCTTTTTCCATTCTTTCTTTGTTTAGGTCAACCATGACCAAGTCCCCTACACCAAATTGTACTTTTATCTTCTTGAGGTCAGCTTTGTACTTGATCTTCTTGGTGTTATGAATGAGGGACTATTTTACTTGCTCATGCACTTCATAGATTGACTAAAATCTTCAGCATAACCATTGTTAGGTACTTGACCATCTAGGTTTCTCAATTCACATACACCCATAGGTTGTATCCCATATACAATCTCAAAGGGACTCTTGCCCATAGTTCTATTAATGCTATCATTATAAGAAAAATTTGCTTGGTGAAGAACCAAATCCCATGTCAAACCATACTCCTTGGTTAAACATCTTAACAAGTTTCCAAGAATCCTATTGACCACTTCAGTCTGACCATCAGTTTGAGGATGGTAGGCTGAACTAAAAGATAGATTGGTACATAGTCTATGCCACAAGGACCTCCAAAAATATCCCATAAATTTGCTATCCCTATTAAATCCAATGCTAGTTGGCAAACCATGAATCCTCACAACTTCCTTGAAAAAAAAGTAAGCAATATGACTTGCATCATGAGTGACCTTACATGGAATAAAATGACTCATTTTGCTAAATCTATACACTACCACATAGATGCTATCAAAACCACTCTTTGCTCTAGGTAAACCAACCACAAAATCCATACTTATACATTCCCATGGTCTACTTGGTATTGGGAGAGGCTGCTAAAGTCCTGCATTTGTAGAAGTTCCCTTTGCTCCTTGACATATGATGCATTTCTCAACATAAGCTCTAACATCTCTTTGTATTTTAGCCCAATAGTAGTACCTTTGAACCAATTCCAAGGTCTTATTCAAGCCAAAATGGCCATTCAAAATTCCATTGTGTTTTTCTTTAATGAGGTTCTCCCTCATGGAACCTTTTGGCACACATAACTACCCTCCTTTGAAGAGTAATCCATTCTGCAATGTATAGTCTGCAAACTCACGATGAAAGTGATTTAGGTGCTCTTAACACACCTTGTATGTTGCTACAAAATCTCCATCAGTTTGGTAGAGTTCTTTGAAATTATCCAACCCTATGCTCCTTACTTGGATTTCTTAAATAGTGAGGAGCCTTCTACTCAAAGCATCAGCTACCTTATTGAGCTGCCCCTTCTTATGCTTTATGGTGAAGGTATAAGACTATAAATACTCCACCCACTTGACATGTCTATGGCTTAGTTTCTCTTGGGAGTTGAGAAAACTCAAAGCTTGGTTATCAATGAACACTACAAACTCCTTGGGCAAGAGATAATGCCTCCATTTTCTAAGGGATTGAACAAGTGCATAAACCTCCAAATCATAGGAAGAGTAATTTTATTTGCTGCATTTAGCTTTTCACTAAAGAAAGCCACTAGTCTATTCCTTTGACTTAAGACTCCTCCTACTACTATATTACTAAAGCCATTGGTCTATTCCTTTGACTTAAGACTCCTCCCACTGCTATATTACTAACATCACATTCTACAACAAAAGGTTCATTAAAAGTAGGTAACCTTAGGATAGGCTTAGTAGCTACCTCTTTCTTAAATGTTTCAAATCCCTCATTTTTTGTTGGTGTCCACACAAACTTGGTCTTTATTCCACCCTTGATAGTATCCATCATGGGAGCACATATCCCAATGAAGTTCTTGATGAACTTTCTATAGTATTGAGCTAGACCATGGAAATTCCTCACTTCACTGGCATTTTTGGGAGTTGGCCAACTCAATATTGCTACAACTTTGTCTTCATCCATTTTAAGATCTCCTTGAGATGGAATAAACCCTAAGTAGACTAGTTCCTACTTCATGAAATCACACTTGTCTAGATTGATGGTTAGGTGTTCTTCTTTCAATTTAGACAATACAATTCTAATATGGTCTAAGTGTTCCTCTTTACTCGTGTTGAAACTTAATATATCATCTAAGTAGACTAGCATAAACTTACCTGTGAAGTCTTTCAACACCTCATTCATGAGCCTCATGAATGTACTTGGAGCATTGGAAAGGCCAAATGGCATGACTAGCCATTCATAGAGTCCTTCAATGGTTTTAAAAGTTGTTTTCCACTCATTAGGCCCCTCTTTTATTCTAATCTAATGATAACCACTTTAAAGGTCTATCTTTGTGTAGTACTTAGCCCCTCTTAAGAAATCTATTAAGTCTTCAATCCTAGGTATGGGAAACCTTTACCAAATTGTGATATTGTTTATGGCTCTAGAATCTATTCATAATCTCCATGTTCCTCCTTTCTTTGGTGCCAAAATAGTAGGCACAACACATGGGCTGATGCTTTTCCTTATCAACCCTTAATCCATCAACTCTTGTACTTGCTTTGCAACTTCCCTACTCTATTCAGAAGTTAACTTGTAAGGTGCCTTGTTTAGAAGAGATGCCCTTGTAACCAAGTCTATTTGATCATTGATTTCTCTTTGAGGTGGTAGGACTATAGGTGTTCTATATGATATAATGCTCTTGAATTCATCTAAAATTTGCTACACCTCATGAAGTATGTCCTCCTTCTTAGTCTCTTTTTCCTCCTTGGGTTTCACCACAATAGCATAACCCACTCCTTCTTTGTCAAGAGTTTTCATAAACTCTTTCCCCTTCAACAACAAAACATTAGGTCCACTCCCTTAATTATCAGATTCAAGTAGTGACTAAATTTTATAACTCACCCCATCCTTCTTAAAGGTGTATGAGTTGAGCTCACCATTGTGTATGGCTTTCCTATCAAACTTCCATGGCCTACCTAATAATAGGTGACATGCATCCATGGGAAAAACATCACATAGAATCTTGTCTTTTTATCCTCCTATGGTGAACTCAATCCATGCTTGCTCATTCACCAAAACATGTTGCTCCTTGTTTAACTAGGTGACCTTGTAGGGAGTGCTATGAGGTATTTTAGGAATCTTGAGTTTAGCTATGGCTTCCTCTAAAATTATGTTATCAATAGATCCTAAGTCTATGATAACTTTGAAAACCTTTCCAATAATCTTACATCTCACCATAAAGAGTGATCTTCTTTGCTTGGACTCTCCTTTGACTAGTTCTTTAATCAAGATTCTCTTTATCATTAAGTTCTCACCACTTTCAGAATCTAACTAGATATTAGGTCACTTCACACTTGAAGCATCTTCATGAATTTATGCTATCTTCTTTTCTCCTTGTGATGTTGATCCCTTTTCAAGACACCTATAGGCAGGGTGCCCAAGTCGCTGACAATGGTAACACTTCATTGTAGAAAAGTAGGATGGTCCCCTTCCTCCTGGTGATCTACCTCAACCTCTACCTTTGCTTGAACCACCTCCTTGACTAGTTTCTCCACTTTTCTTAGTCAACTTGGACTCACCTTGGGATCTACCATCATTGCTTCTACCTCTGTAGCTTCCCCTATGTCCTCTACCATCTCTACCTCTTCCTCTGTTCTTTGAGGTATAGGCTTGCTTTCTTTTTCCTTTCTCTTCCACGTTTAGAGCCATTTAATAGCACTGATGAACTATTTTAGGAGTGACAAGGCTCAAGTATTCTTGGATAGACCACTTGAGTCCATTCAAATATCTTGCCACCTTGATGCTTTCATCTTCCACCACCTTGGACCTTAGGCATAATATTTGGAACTCTTTAGTGTAAGAGTGCACATCCATATCTTTTTGCCTAACATTTTGTCTTCTCCTATGCAATTGTATTTCATAGTCCTCAAGAATGTAAGCTTGTCTAATTTTAGCCACCATTCCTTTCCAAGTAGCAATGGGGCTTTCCCTTCTTTTTCCCTCTTTGTTAGACCAAACTTCCACTAGGTTAGAGTAGTACCCTTTAACCTTGACTTTGCCACCTTGACCTTTTGAGCATCAGAAACACCATCACATTCAAAATGGTTCTCCATTCTTTCAATCCATTCCATGATGAGCTCTAGATCTATCTTTCCACTAAATAAGGGAATGCCTTTCAAGGCCTTACTATTTATTGCTTTTAGTGCCTTCAAGAAAGACTCTTCTGGTATAACATGGTCTAGTGTTGGCACTTCTTCCTCCAATTGAATCTGTTTCTCTTTGGCTTCCTGATCCATCTTGTCCTTAACTTTATCTACTATGTCTTGGACCTCACTCAACAACTATTCAAGTTGTGCCAATCTTTCTCTCAAAGACTTGTTGTCTTCCTCTTGCTCTTTTACTTTCTTCTCTTGTTCTTCTACCTTCTTGGTTAATTCAACATTGGTCACCATTGTGCTAGAACCACTAGATTTAGTAGGTTAGAACATTCACCTTACTTTGCACTTGCTTTTCCCACACCTTTTGTGAGCTTTGATACCACTTGATAGGGAGAGTAGGGATGAACCAATCACAAGTTCATGCTTCTAGTCTACCTCTGAGACTTTAGGTGTCTTGCTAGATCACCAAATGGACTTATAGGATCCCTTTCAAACAAATATCCCCCAATCCTAAACCATACTCCAATATCTTGATCAAATTTAACTTCTTGTTATCTGCCAGGCTCGCATACTAGATGAAGAGTACTCAAGGTCTTCCAACTAAGCTAGGTATTTTTGACCATTCTTCACATACAACTTGCAGGATCATGGAGGAGACACAAAGCCTTGCAATGCACTTCTTTGGTATTCCAAAACAACTCTTTATGGTTGGGCTTCCTACCAATTTCACACTTTTTCCTTCAAAACAAGGCTACAAGAAAGAGCCCCAATTAACCCTCTTGTTCCTACAATTTAGGGATTTTCTCAATTTTTCTCCAGTAAATCTTCCAAACTATCTTCATAAACCTTCATTCATTTCATGAGCACTTTCAAATTTTCTAGGTTTTAGACCCCAAAATTGTTGTACAATACCTTTGATGATTTTTAGGGTTTTTGAGGGTTTTCAAGGTCAACTTGTTGGTAAGTTTCGTTAGGTGTCTTAATGGATTGGTGGCACCTTTTCCTTCTACCCAAAGGACCTCCTCTCACTCCCTTTCAACCTCCACATTCACTTTCCAAAATATCTCCACAACCCTACAAACAATAAGCTTTGCAATCTCATTGTTCCCTAGTTGGGCATGCTCTGGTTCACCTAGGGCAAGAGCTTAAAAATGCTTTCCAAGATTTTTAGGGCCCTTCCTTCTACCAAGATGAAGTACATTATGTATGCTCACTATCCCCAAAAGGTTAGACTATTCCTATAGTGGGGTAGTGGGTTAGATCATTGCCAATGCAAACTACCTAGAACAGGACAACAAACTAGCTGAAAAAGAAAGATTTTTAAAACAATGAAACAAAGCACAACCAAAACAAACTTCCTAAAACAAAAATGTCCTAAAAAAAACTATCTACAAAGCCAACTGGTACAATACTCAAAAAAAAAATTAAAAAACCTTCTAAACTCATATTTTCAATCTTTTTACAATCAAAACTCATGCTACAACATGTTGTCCATATAATAACTTGTAACTTTTGACCGCTTTAGGGTTTGGGAACCTTACATATGTCCTCCTAGGTCTTTCTCCTACATATTTAGGGCTTTAATTGGCCTCTTTCATGTTTGGAAAGGTAAAAAAAGCATTTTTTTGCAAAACTGCAATATTTCTTGCATAGCAACTTTTGCATTTTTTCTTGATTGCAACTTTAAAAACTTCCTACTTGCTAGTTTTGCCATCCCTTAGCATTTCCATGCTAGGGACCCTTCCCTAGGCTAGAGTCCTATACTTTAGGTTATTTATTGCTCTATGACAAGGAATCCCTTGAGTCTAAGGACATTTAATGACTCTTCTAAGGACATTTAATGACTTCTTATACCCTAGCTAACACACCTAGATCCTTAGACCCTTATTCTACTTACAAAGGCTCTCTTGGAGCATAACACAAAAAATTTGAAAATGGTGAGGGCCCTATGTTTCAAGGTGCCTTTACACCAGAAATGAAGCTCCTTTCATGGAATGTTAGGAGCTTCAATGCCCTTGATAAATAGTGTTTGATCAAATGACGTACTTATCAAATGCAGCCTGATTTAGTTTTTCTCAAGAAAATGAAATTGAGTGGTGATAGTATTTCTTAGTTTGTTAGGAAGTTCAATTAATGGGGCATTCTTTTTTTGGAAGTAGATGAGGCATCTAGTGGGATGGGTATCTTTTGGAAGGAATTTTCTCTAAATGTGAACTTGGTTGAATTGGATGTCAACTGGCAACTGGTTGAGGTGACTTCTTTCCAATTGAGACTCAAATTATTTTCCTTCAACATGTATAGTCCATGCAGGAAGGCTTTGAAATCTTAGCTGTGATCTTTTCTCTCTACAAAGATCAATATGATTAAAGATATTTTGTTTGTTCTATGTGGGGTTTTTAATGCAATCCTTTCACTAACTAAAAAATTGGGTAGTAAAGGATGGTGTAACCAAAGCCAAAAAGAATTCGTAGATGTTGTTCTCTCAAATAGTCTTCTTGATGTGGAAATGAACAATGGAGAGTTTACATGGACTAACTGATGCTTGGGTTTCTCAAATATTGTAGAAACTTTGGATAGATTTTTGGTAGGGAATTATTAGATGGACTCAAGATGGTTATGTCAAGCACAAATAATTTCAATCACAGGGTCAGATCATATCCCTATTTTCCTATGATTTTTAGATGGCAATGCACCTAAAAGAGCTCCATTTAGAATTGAAAAAAATATGGTTGAGGGAAAATGGTTTCATGGAGATGATTAAATATTGCTAGGATACCACTCCTAAACACTCAAAAAATCTTGCTTTTAGGTTTTTTAAGAAACTATAGTTCTCAAAGGAGAAATTGAAAGCATGGAATAGGGAGGTGTTTAAAATGTTTTTGATGAAAAAAGTAATCTAGAAAAGGAATTGACTGATCTTAATGATAAAGTTTCACATGGAAGCATGGATAAAAATACGTTAATTCAAGAGAAGGATTAAACAAAATCCTACATTGAAGTCTTTCTCAGAGAAGATATTTTTGGGGGCAAATGTCTAGAAAACTGTTGTTGAAGGAAAGTGATCATAATACTAAATTTTTCCATAAATATGTTAAAGGAAGAAGGGTAGTTAACAATTTTTCTATTAAGAACAAGCAATGCATAGTGTTGTCAAAGGTTGATCAAATTAATAAAGAAGTGATTAGGTATTATGCTAATATTGTTGCCAAAGAGCTTGTTGAGCTACAAGGTTAGAATGGACTTTTAGATGTGATCCCTAGCATCATTATGAATGATCAAAATGAACTTTTAAGACCAATTTCAAAGAAACAAGTTAAAATTGCATTGTTCAATTTGGGGAGTGATAAAGCCCCTAGTCTTGATGAGTTCCCTGACTTATTATTTCAAAAATCTTGGAATGTTTTGGGAAATAACCTCTATGAGGTGGTGGAGGAGTCAAGGAAAGAAGATTTTATCTTAAGAAAATTAATAATTGGTTTCTCTCTTTGATTCCAAAGAAAAGTGCTAAAGGATCCTTTGATGATTTCAGGCTCATAGCCCTATGTAATATAGTTTAGAAGGTCATTTCTAAAGTTATTGATAATAGGCTAAAATTGGCTCTACCCTCTTTCATTTTAGTGGAGCAAAGTGGGTTTGCCCTAGGTAAATCTATTTATGAAGGCATTATTGTAATGCATGAAGCTATTCATTCTATTATGATGAAAAAGGAGGCAAGAATGCTGATAAAATTGGATATTAAAAAAACTTATGATAATGTGAACATGAAATTGTTAATGGATATGCTGAGAAGGTTTGGTTTTGATAAGTCTTGGTGTGATTGGGTATATAGTTGCATCTCTACCCCATGCCTTTCAATTTTGGTAATGTTAGTCCTCAAGGTTTCTTTGAAACTACTACATGAATTAGACAAGGGAACCCCTTTTTCCCTTTTCCTATTTATTATTCTAACTGAAATATTGGGAAGATCCATCAAGAGATTAAGGAGCAATGGAGAATGGAGGGGTTTAAAAATTACAAGAGGAATTGATCCCACAACTCATTTATAGTTTGTGGATGATAACTATCTAATGGGGGAGCCTCAATAAGAGAAGCTAACTTCGTCAAGTCAAATTTAGAGGTATATAGTAAGGTTCTGGGTTAGTTTATTAATTGAAATAAGTCAAAAAAAAAAAATTCTTTAATACCTTGCAACCACTGTAGGAACATATCTACAGAATACTTGGGATGAAGGTGGGTTCTCTTCCCAGAAATATATTGGAATACCTCTATTTAGGGGTGCAAATAGGGAAAGTTTATGGAAAGACTTGGTAGATAGTTTTGTGAAAAGGCTAGATAGCTAGAGGGGTAGATGGCTAACTTGTGCTGGGAGAATTTTATTGTTGTAATTATTTATATATGCTATCCCTATATTTTAAATGAGATGTCTAAAAAATCTGATGAAAGATTTAAAATATATTGAACATAGAATGTAGAAGTTTTTTTGAAATGGGGCACAAGAGGAGGATAAAATACCTCTTGTGGCATGGGAATCAATTTGCAGATCTAAGAAGAATTGGGGGTCTTAGAATATGGTAGATGATTAATAAAGCTTTCGGTGCTAAGTTGGTTTGGAACATTTATGCTAACCCCTCTCAACTATGGGTGTGTATTTTATAAACAAAATATCTAGATTTGGAGAAGGATACTAGAATCTTTAGGGTTAGAGATCCCATCAAGGTTTCATTGGTATAGAATTTCATACTTGAATACATACCAGTTATTGTCAACCATTTTTCTTGGAAAATAAGGATTGGTAGTAAGGCTTCCTTTTGGGAGGATTCATGGAATTGTGGTAGTGTTCTTTTAGAGAGAGATAATGTCCAAGAGATGAAGGAATGCTTGTAGTGCCTTTGGGGGTTTAAAGTTAAAGACTATTTGGAAAGAAGGTCAACCCTTTAGGATATAGGTGGTGTTGAAAGGATGTTTCTTCTTGTGATTTATCGAAAGATCAGAAAAATATGATGAGGAACATTTTTGAGGAAATGGATGTTTCTCTGATTGAGGGTGGAGATAAGATTGTTTAGTATGCAACTAAGAGTGGTAACTATCCAACTAAACTAAGGTATAGTCTACTGGCAAGGGAAGAGCATGATAATAATTGGCCAAGCAAACTTTGTTGGGACAAAAATTATTTAAGACGTATGAGCCTTTGCATTTCTATAAATTTAGAAGAAGATTTTAACTTGTGAGAGGAGAAAAAAGTATGGATTTATAGGACCAACCATGTGTATGATGTGCAGATAAGTTGTTGAGGAAGTTGATCATCTTCTTGTCTAATATGAAGTGGCACAAGCATGTTGGGGTATGATTAAAGAGAAACTGATTTTGGTTGGACCCTTACCAAATTCATTGTTAGGTTTATTTCAATGATGACCTACTTACTTTCAAAAATCTATAATGTCAAATATATTGATCATAAGTCCTTCAATTATAATTTGGGAACAATGGAAGGAGCACAATAGAAGGATCTTTCATGATGAATTTAAATTAGTAGATAATTTTTTTAATAGAATTAATATGTCTATAGAAGAATTCATGTGCAATGTTACTAGAAATTTGAATTCTTACAGGGTCTTCTCTTCTTGGGATAGTATGATTCAAAGGAAATGGCATGGGATCAAGGTGAGATGAAAGGGAGATGGTAAAACTTTTAAGTAATCCAATTGTTGAAAGGAGGTGTTTTGGAGCCCACTTAACTCAGGGTGGATTAAAATAAATTTGATGGTTCCTCTAAAGGAAATCCTGGGGTATCAGGGGTAGGGCCTATTACAAGAAACTTGACATGTGAGATTGTAGCAATGACAACTATCAGATTACAAGAGGGAACAAATAATACGGCAGAGGGACAAGAAACATTTCTCGCAATAAGATTGAGGTGTAAACTTGGGGTGCAAAATATACATATGGAGGGAGATTCAAAAATAATTGTGGAAACATTGAAGATGAATCATTCTTAAACTTCGTATATTCAGAATCCAAAAGTGAAGTAGTAGGGGAATTGAAGAAATTCACAATTTATCTAGAATTAATCATTTGAAAATATTGGGGAGGAAGTGTTTAAGGACTTTGGATATTTGAATTTCATTAAATAAGTGTAAGGGATTTAGTAAGTTTTAAATGTTCACCAAGTTGAGCATGTTGAATCATTAAGCAAAGAGGACAAAAGAGATAGCATTTTATTTTAATCAAACCTTTTGAACATTGGTATCGAGTGGGTAAAATGGGTGGGTGGCATATTAAATACTGCTGACAATTGGAGGAATGAAATTGACCAATGGATTCGACAAGATTGTTAGTGTATGTGGAGAGATAATGTGTGAAGCAAGACATTAGAATTATAATAACACATCAGTAAAGTGGTATTTATTTTTGAGATAGAGGTTAGTAGCCGAAGTTGGTAAGAAAGAGTGGTTTGTGTTGAAAGCTTGAGAGAGCAAAAATGGAGGCTACATTCAATGTGGATTTAGATAAATAGATGAAATCCTTTAAAAGGTCAGCTAGTAGGGAGCGTGTTAAGAGATTATTGAAGGTAAAAAATAAAAGAGACAATATCTTTAATTATGGGTGTTTTGTGTGAGCAATTCCAAGGGAGGCAAATCAAATGACATGCAAATCTAGATATAATCACCATTTTTGTAGTGTGGGGGTTAGACTTAAATGAAATCACGTAGGAGGTGGGAAGGATTACTAGCACCTTATTCGAAATGGATATGCTTGGAGAACTCAACTCAATATTGAAGTGGGAGCTTATTTGAGTGAATTTTTTGAAGACGAAGATGAAAGCCTGTGTTTTGGGTATGTGTCATTTCTGAGATGGAGGGAGAAAGTTAATAAACCACTCATGTATCATAACACAACAACAACATTGCAACAAGTGAAGGTTGAACTGGAGAGGTTTGAGATGATTAAGCATGAAGGGCCAAGGGATATGATTAGGAATGTGCCCTATTATAGAAGAAGTTATCATGGAAGGGTAATTGCAGGTGTGGTCATTTGAAGTGCCAGGGTAGTCTTTTTTGGCACATTTTTTATGATTTTTGAGATTCAATGGTGGATTAAGTGGAAGCTACCAATGTCATTTTTGAAACAAGTCCATGAAGCTATGAGCCTATGGAGATGTTGAGTCAAAGGGGAGAAGGTTTGCAATCATTCACAAGCCATTTTGGATTAACTGGAAAAGGCAAAAATGATAGTCAAATAATGATTTAGATTTCGGTAACAAATGTCATTTCCCTGGATTCAATCCAGAATTTTGGGTGGCACTAGTTTAAAAATTTGTAGTTGCTATGGTTGGTTTAACCAGTGCCAAGGATAGTGGTTTTCAACAAAATTTGTGATGAAAATATGATATATATTTTATAATTGTGAGGTTGCTAGGATAGTGTAGAAGTGAGGAGTTTATGGACAAGTGTTTTAGTTTATAAATGTGGAAAACATGAATTTTAGTTGTATGTAAGTTTGAACAGTGTTGTAATCTTTATTTTATTAATAAAATATACCTATTATAGACCAAAAAAAAAAAGAACAAGGAGAATACAATATTTTTTGTACTATAGGAGAGTAGAAGCAAACCCACCCTACATAAATGAAGGGGAAATACCAAGAGTCACCCCTTTAGATTGGGTTTGATTGATACAAGAAGAAATATCAATGCAAAACCCAATGGATGAAGGAATGAATGACTTGGTTTTACTTCTCTTTCACCCCCACCTTAAGATGATTTAGGTAAAGATATATGTAATGGATGTAATGCTAAAATAGAAAGTATGGAAATAGAAGGGAGAAAGTAGTACCTTGTAGGACACAAACCTAAAAATATGTTGTCAAATGATGTAGGAGGTTATTGTAATCAGTGAGGCAGGCAAAACCTAGAAATCTTTCAATGATTTGTTAGGGGCAAACTGGTGCATTAGGGGTGGAGTGTGACTTTGATTTACTATGAGCAACACTGATTATAATTTTGTAGTTCCAAAGAAAGATAAAAAGGGTATCCAAATCTACAACATGTTCGTCGATCTGAGATCTAGAATCTGCAAATTAAATGGATTGTTTGTTTCTTTTTCTTTTTTTGCAGGGAGGGGGGGGGTTGCCTTAGTCAAACCTCAATTTAGGAATTAACCTTGATTTAAATTGATTGAAATAAAATACTAGCAAGTAGTAGTGATAAATCTAACATGAAGTAATGTAAATATATTAATATGCTCTTGAATTTATAATATAATCAAGTGCATAGATGCAATAGCTTTGACTTAACTTTAAAACCCTAGAAAGGAAATCAAAGTGAAACCAAAACCTTCTTGAATGTATGTGCTTGAAATATGCCTTTGAAGATCATGAAAGAAGATGTGACAAAGGACCTTAAATGTATGAAGAGAGATCTTGAATGCTAAAAATGAAATGCAAGATCCAACAAAACTCCTTCAATGGCTTGAATGCACAAATCCTTGATCTTCAATGAAGGAAACCTTGAATGCCTTGAATGCTTGGAGAGAACTTGAAAACTTGGATGTTTGAATGCTTTAACTTGTGGATTCTCAGATATGAAAAATGGAGGGATTTATACAAAGATAAGAATTAACTAACTTTCGATGGTTGTCTATCTTAGAAGTTAACATTTGACTATCTGAAATATGGGATTTAAGAAAAGGGGCCAAATAGGGCTTCATCAAGGGCACAATGCACCCTTGATTGGTTGATTAGGGTTGGAGTGCACCCTTGAAGCATTGGGAGCACAATGGGCCCCTAATTATCAGGTGCACAAACCCTAGGGACAATCTAGGGACCCCAAAATAAGTCTCAAAATCTATAAATCATGCTCAAACTTTGAGGAAACCCTATTCTAGTGTCAACAGTAGATTTCGAGTGGAAAGATGGATGGAAAGGAAGGACCTAGGGGAAGCAAATCCTACCTTGAGCTTATCACTATAAAAATAGGATCTTTAAAGAGGATCTACTATGTTTTACCTTGATTCCACCTAGGAGAAAAGACATAAAAGGGAAGAATGAAAGAAAGAGAGGAGGAGATTGATAATCTTACATTAATGAGTGCTAAACCTCCATTAAATTGAAGTGCTTCCAATTTAAGATGGTACATTTAACCCCCAACTTTACCCAAAGTGTGGATCAACCCAAACTTGCGGTAAAGTAGAGAGAAGAGAAGAAGAATCTAATGAATCTCAACAAGAGAGGACATCACTTAGTCAAAGAGGAAAAACCCCCAATACTAAAGGTCCTAACTCCACATACATGCACGAGGGTGAAAAGAAAATAGAATCCAAAAAGGACACAAGCATAACAAAGGGGTTAGTACTAAACAAGCCCAAATCAACCAATGAGAGAAATTTTAGATAAATAAACATCTCTCCCATTAATGTCATATTTGGAAAGCCATTGCAAGAGTATATATGATGACATAAGAAATGTAAGAGCAATATTATTAATCAACATAACTTTTGGATATCTATGTACTAGCATGAAAGCAAAAGAGGAAAAAGGAAAAAGAGAGTGATTAACTCGTCGAGTAGAGTGCCCATCCCCACTATGAAAGATGGCATTGAAATAGTCTAATAGAGTGGTAACCTATTAGTCAACCCACCAAAGTTTCACCCATAGATCAACATCCATTGTATCACCATAGTATGATCACGTGTAAAATGATGTGTCACCTATGATGGGACTTAACATGTTGTGTTTTGAATGTGTTGCCTATATTCGAACTTAACAAGTTGTTATGCGCTACCCATAAATGAGATCTAGCAAGTTTGTCTGCGTTGCCCATTATGATATTTAGCATATGTGTTTGTATGTGCAAAAGAGGGATAAAGCAACAATGCATGGATTTGAGAATGACTTAGAAAACGTACCTAGCATCTAGGGATAAAGTACTCTAAACCATGCTCAGTATTTGTATTCACTACCCCATGCAAGAAAGACTATGTACAAGGAGGGAGCATGGGTGTCCCCCTCTTTATCATGACTATGTCAAATAGACATGTGAAGGAAGAGGAGGAGGACACCTATTTACACAAGAAGAAGATATCATTTTAGTAACAATGCATACTACATTCATAACGAAGAGTCATGATTCTTCAATCTAAGAACATAGACAATTGTGAAAAAGATATATCACTTATGGCAAGAGAATCTTCAAATGGGAGAAATCTTAATTATGAGGTATCCACCTAAGAGGGAAACTTGACTAAGATAAAGTCTCCAATTTTAATAGAAGAAGAACAAGAATGCACCTATTCAACCACCCCCCCATATATAGGTGAAATAAGGATCCTTGAATGAAGGATAACAATCTCCAAACAAGGGAAGGTGTGCATAACAAACATAGTTTTTCTTGATAAAGAAGAGGTGATGATCTAGGACATGCACCTCTTTGAAAAAGAGAGAATCCTTAGTCAAGACACAATTCTTGATAAAGAAAAGAACAATGTCACATAATGAAAAATTTCCACAAAACCTTAAAGAAAGTAGATCCATAAAAAAGAGATAAAGAATGTACGAAGGCTCTTACCCCCCAAATGTGAGAAAAGAAAGGAAATCTAGAGTAGATTATATAATATAGTCCTAAAATAAATTAAGATGAGTCATGAGAAAAAATTGATAGCCATGCATATAATGACAACATCTAATATCTATCAAGAGAAATATAATGCCACACTATATAGATAATTGAAGAATCTATAGAAGATTGTAGCATGCAAAGAATTAAGAACACATATATGAAATATACTCTTCTAAGCAAAACACAACAAATAAAACATACCTTCAAATGAAAACGAACCATAAAACAATATCAATCTATACAAAGATGAATCTATTATACTTCTAGAGAAAAATCTCACAATGATAATGAATTATACAAATGTGAGTGTAGAAGAGATAACAAAATCTTCATCTCACATAAGAGAGAAAGAAGAAATGATCTCAAAAGGAAGAAAGAAAGAGACAAACATTGCCCCCAAGTGAAGGACAAGGAAATGAGCCAATTGGGAGATTCCAAGAACATGTTATGTAGGATAACAAGGAATATACTCCAATAGGGGAGAACAAAGACTAAATGAAATCATGAAGAAATTGTAACACCTCATGTGTATAAGGAATGATAGCCACTGAAGCCTTTTCTTTAACATAGAAATGAAACTAAAAAATAATCGACAATGTTATGATCATCATTATAATGAAAGGGACAAGAATACACAAAAGGAGATTTCTCATTATAAATTGCGTGCAAAGGAAGTATAAGGAATGATAATAGAAGGATGAACACAGGGGACCTTATACTTTCCCCTATTATGAATAACATGAGGAGAAATAGGTCCTCAAAGAAGGTAGAAACATCCTCATTGTGAATTAAAGTGTGAGCTTGAACATGTGTGGAAGAAGTGCTAGGAGATGAAGAAGGAGAAGGATGATTAGGAGGGTTAGGAGGAGGAACATCCTCAACTAAGGTTCTCAAATAATCCAAAGAGGTAATAAGCCAACCACATAAAGAAGTATGCACAATTTTGAAAGAAGGCAAAGTCATATTCAATATTCTCACAATAACATAAGCAAGGAAAGCATGAAGAACCATAAACATTATAAAATACATAGAATTCTCATAAACATCATAAGTGCTATAAAGAGATGCAAAAAAGAGAATGTTGAAAAAGATAACCATACACCAAAAGATCTTCACCATGCAAGACGTATGCAACCTAAAGAAGAATCTAAATCCAATGTACTAATGAGGAATAAGATGACCAAGAAGGATCTAACTCCTAGAAAAGAAGGTGACATGTAATAATGTAACTCTAAGATTAAATAAGAGCACATCAGGTTCACCAATTAATGTAGGGTAGGAGAATGGAAGAAAACCCGCCCTATATAAATAAGAAGGCATAATAATAAGATCTACCTCTTTGGACTGGGTTTGATCGATACAAGAAGAAATATCAATGCAAAACCCAATGGATGAAGGAATGAATGACTTGGTTTTACTTCCCTGTCACCCCCACCTTAAGAGGATTTAGGTAAAGATACATGTAATGGATGTAATGCTAGAAAGCATGGAAATAGAAGGGAGAAACTGGTACCTTGTAAAACACAAGCTTAAAAATATACTGTTGGATGATGTAGGAAGTTGGTGTAATCCAAGATCTAGGATGAAGTCTACAAGGAAAACACAACTTAGAAATCTTTTGACGATCTGTTAGGGGTGAACTGGTGCATTAGGGGTGCAGTGCAACCTTGATTAACTGTGAGCAACATTGATTCTAATTTCATAGTTTCAAAGAAAGCTGAAAAGGGTATTTAAATTTGCATCATGTTTGTCAATTCGAGATCCAGAACCTATAAAATAAAGGGACTATTTGTTTGTTGTTTGAAGGGGGGGCGAGGGGGGTCAAACCCTAGTTTAAGAATTAACCTTGAATCGAAATGATTGAAATAGAATGCTAGCAAGTACTAGTGATAAATCTAACATGAAGTAACACAAATCTATGAATATGATCTTGAATTTAGAATATAGTCAAGTATCTAGATGTAATATCTTTGACTCAACTTAAAAAGCCCTAGAAAGGAAATCAATGTGTAACCAAAACCTTCTTGAATGTATGTGCTTCAAATCCACCTTAGTAGATCATGAAAGAAGATGTGACAAAGGACCTCAAATGTATGAATAGAGATTTTGAATACTGAAAATGTAATGGACTTGAATGCCTAAATCCTTGATCTTCAATGGAGAAAACCTTGAATGTCTTGAATGATTGGAGAGAACATAGAAACTTGAATGCTTGAACTTGTGGATGCTTGGATATGAAAAATAAAGTAAATGGAGGGATTTATATATAGATTGAAATTAACTGATTCTCGTAGGCCAATTGTCTTAAAGGTTGACACTTGATTATCCGAAACACAAGACGAAAAGAAAAGGGGCCAAAACAAGACTTTATCAGGGGTGCAATGCACCCTTGATTGGCCCATCAGGGGTGCAATGCATCTTGATTTTCATGTGCACAAACCATAGGGACAATAGATCTGGGGACCCCAAAATAGGTCTTAGAATCTTGAAATCATGTGCAAACTTTGAGGAAACCCTATTTGGGTGTTAGGAGTAGATTCCAAGTGGAAAGGTACATGGAAAGAAATAACCTAGGTGAAGTAGATCCTACCTCGAGCTTATCACTATGAAAATAGAAACTTTAAAGGTGATCTATTAGGTTTTATCCCAATTTCACCTAGGATAAAGGAAATCAAAGGGAAGAAGACAAGAAAGAGAGGAGGAGATTGATGATCTCATATTAAATAGGTGCTAAACCTTCATTAAATTGGAGTGCTTACAATTTAAGAAAACACACTTTTACATAAAAAGCCATAGCATAATATAATTAAATAATAATAATTTCATGGTTATGTTGAAAATAATTGTTTAAATGTATACTGTCTTTGATGTTACACAAAATGTCAAGTCTTTACCAATCAGTATCTATCGAGCTCACTCGGGTAATAATGACAGTTTCCAGTGTCTACAGAGCATTCTAGAGTTAATCAAGTTTAGAGTCAGTTTTTATCAAGTTCACTCTGTTAGGAATAAGGTGTCTCAACCTTGGACAATTCCTATTCTTATTATTTGTTTTGTAAAATGTATTTCTTGCAAATAATGTTGATGTGTAGGCATCTTGAATTATGTATAAGGAGATCATTGCTAAAATGGTTATGACGGATTCCTATGACACGTAAGAGCTATGTTAGGAAGATTCAATGACAGGTGAAGACATGTGGCTAAAAGTGAAGTGCATGTTATAAGCGTTTTTAGGGTTGCGAAGAGGTTGATGTGAAATAGTGTATTGTTGGTACTATGAGTTGCTACTGGAGTCTTCTGTTGTCGCTGTTGAACTTGCATTGCAAGTGTATTGTAACCTTGTGTTGAAGATAATACATTATGCAGGTTTTAGAGGGGTGGGGTTGTTTTACCAAAAGGTTTTTCCCCACCGGCAAATCTTTGTGTTATATGTTTCTTTCTCTGTCTATTTTCTTTATGCTTGCTTGGAAGAAATATTGTTGTTTACATGATATTGAATCTATAAGTGTAAAAGATTTTAATAGGATTTGCACCATACTTCTCTTAAGAGATTAGTGTAGGAAGTTGTTTCCGCACTCGAGTTTCCTTACACACTCAGGCACCAAAGGAAGTTTGCAGGAAGACAATGTTTACCGAGTTCACTCGAGCACCAAAGAGAAGTTGGCAAGGAACTAGTGTTAATTGAGCTCACTTGGTTACCAAAGGGAATTCAATTTAGGATGCAATATTGAACAAGTTCACGTGTTTAACAAAGTAAGTCTGAAGAAAGTATTTTCTGAGTTAGTATTGATCGAGCTCGGTCAGCTAACGAAGGATTTTCTTGAATCAATTTATTTAGTTTGATGAATTTATTCATTAAGTCTAGCCAACTTAAGGAATGAATATTGAATATTTGTAAGTGTATTCAAGCCAACTTGACAAGGCAAAAGATATAAGTATAAGGTCAAGTTGTGGGATTGAAAGAGAGAAGCATGGGATTGAAAAGATAAACTAAGGAAGCAAATTGGAAGGATAACAAAGTATCCTGAGTTGACTAAGTTACAAAGTTCTATCTGATTAAGGAGGATCAAGTATTCAAGCCAAAACATAGATCTGAAATCAACAATACTTGATGCAGGAGCATCTAGAGGTATAAGGGCAATCCTATGCCAACCAAAAAAAATGTACTTAGACTTAGTTTCTATTTCATGTGTTTTCATTTCTAGATACCCATTTGGGTCAAATAAAGGTTCCAACTCTCACAGTTCCACTATCAGTGTTCTAGGATAGAGTATTTGAACACCTTGGGATATGTGTAAATGCCAAAAAAAATAGGAGTATGTAATTGAGCCATCATTTTGGTGAACTAGAAGGTGTAAATTGGTTAGATGAATGTAATTGTAATTTAGAGCATTCTAGAAAAAGAATCAGGTCAAAAGGCCCCATGGTTTGAAAGTTATTACAGTTTTTTAGTTTCTGGAGACCTCCTAAGAATGCTTCAAAGTTAGGTTAGGGGCATTAAATGACCTTGAAAAGGGCCAAAAAATGGGAGACAAGCACAGCTGGTCCATAGGGCTATAGAGCACTTTGAGAGCTTTTCAAAAATGTAAACGGTTTGTCAATTGGAGCTACAGTTCAAAAGTTATGCCTCCCGAAAGTTCGGTTACCATTTTTGGATTCTTCTAATTTTGCGCCAACTTCTAATGCGACTTCTAAAGCCTTCTATTTGGTCGGTGGATGCCTACTAGCACTTTCTAGAATGCATTCCTAATCCTTAACCCTCCGGAGTCTATTTAAGAACATTTCTGGCATTGTAAAAGGTAGTTTGGAGTGCAGTTTGAGAGGAGGTACTAAAAGGAGAAATTATCTCTAGACTTATACTGTTGTAAGCCCTTAGGGCATGTTTTGAAGTCTATTTTCTCTATACTGAATGTAATAGCATATTTACACAGTTAATACAATTTTCCCTTTCCTGTTGTGTCCATTCTATGCTTGGGTCGTGTCCCCATCAATACTGTTGCATCAACAATCAAGTCGTATCATTGTTACTCTCTAATAATTGTAGCAGTGTATCAAATCTCTTAACAAAGTTAGCTTAATAACTATTTGCCAAATCCTCTAATAATGTGGCATTTCTAGATTGAAGTGTCTAAAGACCTCTAACAAGACCACTCCTAACAAGGTGATTAAATCCTTTAACAAGGTCACACCTAACAATGTGTTTTGTAACCTTTAACAGGGTTCACTTCAGAAGAGTAAAAAATAATAACTAGTTGCAATTGGTGGTTTTTCCCAAATTGGGTTTCCACGTTAAAATCCTAGTGTTATATGTGTTCATGTTATTTGCTTTATGATTCTACAACTAAGTTAATTGTGGTTAATCACATTAAACATATTAAGAAGCATTTATTTCAGTGATTGCCAAGTAACAACAATTCTTAGTGTTTGCCGAGTGATTCAGTACTAATCGAGTTACAACAATATTTTCAGTTTTAGTAGAGTTTTGTTTTGATTTGTATTGACATCTAAGGGATCTGAGATTTATTTTTGTGGTAAATGATTCACCCCTCCACTCTCAGTTACTCCTCTTATGTTTCCAACAGGTTATCCTAGGATTAAAAAGTTGTACAAGTAACCATTTGGAATAAAACATCAAAACAATTATACAAATTTAATGAATAATGATATGGTACTTAGCTTGAAATCTAATGTAAATGCTTCATGGGAGATATGACTAATCAAATGCTTTGAAATTCGTAAAGTTAATTTTTTCTTTGTGGGTGACTAATGTGATTTGTGAAAGTGATCAAAGTGAACTGTGAATCTAACTAGTTTTGTAGGTTGAAAAATGGTATGTAGATATTAAATATGTCAAACTCTGATGTGTGATATTTGTTTTTTCTCATTGTTTACAACTTGACTATGATATTGGTAGTGTTTGGGAAAGCTTTTGAGAAGTTTTTTAGGCACCGTGTGCTTTCCCTTTGTTAAATATGTCTTGATGGTTTGATTTACCAATTATGAACAAGAATTGAATAATAACACTAAGTTATGCAAGAAGGCCTAAGGTACTAGTGCGTAATTGGCAATGCTTATGAAAATATTATAGATGCTACTAGGTAGGGTGTGCTCTTACTTGGTTCAATACGCTGAGATGAATTAATTTAACAATTATGAACATGAATTGGAAAATGAAATTGAAGTTAGCAAGAATTTTGTAAGTATTAATGCAAGTAAATAATGCAATGCTAAATATTTCGCTAATGTGAATGACTCTTAATGTGACTACTTTTATTAGATTACAAGATATGCCCATAACACAGCACGATTAATAGTTATATACAACTTGAAAACAATTAAAGTCATTCACTTTATACCTTGAAATGACACATTACAACTAATAGAAAGACAAGATTAGTTCTGAAATTCTCTTTTTTAAAATTAAAAGTTGTAACACGATTTTTGAATTATGCTATTGTCATAAATTATTTAAAACAATACTAATAATAAATAAAATGCACAATAATATAAAGTTTTAATTAAAGAAAGTCAAATTAAAAATTAAACGTGGAGGAATGTAATTTTCCCCTAATAATTTTAGTTAGTCAAATCAATCTCAAAGTGCAATTCTCACATAACAATATTTAAGTTGATAAGTAGGAGATAATTTCCACAGCTAGTCAAATTGTGATATGAATATCAGGATTTAACTGTGTGATTTTGAGTCAAACTCGATGACCCATGTTTCATGAGTAGTGATTCAACATGAATCCATCTCTCATGAGAATAAATGGAACACTTAGCACTCATTGGATCTAGGTGATGCTCACAGGGGTGAAGCACCGGGACTTCCCGGGAGGTCACCCATCCCAGTACTACTCCAGCCTGAGCGCGCTTAACTACAGAGTTTCCTCCATAGTTAAACCCAAAGCTTGCAACCCCATTTGCAAAACCTTCACCAAGTGTTGTGCCTTATGAACCATTCATTAGAAAGCCCCTTAAGCTCATCTATTGATAAGTAGGAGATAATTTCCACAGCTAGTCAAATTGTGATATGAATATCAGGATTTAACTGTGTGATTTTGAGTCAAACTCGATGACCCATGTTTCATGAGTAGTGATTCAACATGAATCCATCTCTCATGAGAATAAATGGAACACTTAGCACTCATTGGATCTAGGTGATGCTCACAGGGGTGAAGCACCGGGACTTCCCGGGAGGTCACCCATCCCAGTACTACTCCAGCCTGAGCGCGCTTAACTACAGAGTTTCCTCCATAGTTAAACCCAAAGCTTGCAACCCCATTTGCAAAACCTTCACCAAGTGTTGTGCCTTATGAACCATTCATTAGAAAGCCCCTTAAGCTCATCTATTGATAAGTAGGAGATAATTTCCACAGCTAGTCAAATTGTGATATGAATATCAGGATTTAACTGTGTGATTTTGAGTCAAACTCGATGACCCATGTTTCATGAGTAGTGATTCAACATGAATCCATCTCTCATGAGAATAAATGGAACACTTAGCACTCATTGGATCTAGGTGATGCTCACAGGGGTGAAGCACCGGGACTTCCCGGGAGGTCACCCATCCCAGTACTACTCCAGCCTGAGCGCGCTTAACTACAGAGTTTCCTCCATAGTTAAACCCAAAGCTTGCAACCCCATTTGCAAAACCTTCACCAAGTGTTGTGCCTTATGAACCATTCATTAGAAAGCCCCTTAAGCTCATCTATTGATAAGTAGGAGATAATTTCCACAGCTAGTCAAATTGTGATATGAATATCAGGATTTAACTGTGTGATTTTGAGTCAAACTCGATGACCCATGTTTCATGAGTAGTGATTCAACATGAATCCATCTCTCATGAGAATAAATGGAACACTTAGCACTCATTGGATCTAGGTGATGCTCACAGGGGTGAAGCACCGGGACTTCCCGGGAGGTCACCCATCCCAGTACTACTCCAGCCTGAGCGCGCTTAACTACAGAGTTTCCTCCATAGTTAAACCCAAAGCTTGCAACCCCATTTGCAAAACCTTCACCAAGTGTTGTGCCTTATGAACCATTCATTAGAAAGCCCCTTAAGCTCATCTATTGATAAGTAGGAGATAATTTCCACAGCTAGTCAAATTGTGATATGAATATCAGGATTTAACTGTGTGATTTTGAGTCAAACTCGATGACCCATGTTTCATGAGTAGTGATTCAACATGAATCCATCTCTCATGAGAATAAATGGAACACTTAGCACTCATTGGATCTAGGTGATGCTCACAGGGGTGAAGCACCGGGACTTCCCGGGAGGTCACCCATCCCAGTACTACTCCAGCCTGAGCGCGCTTAACTACAGAGTTTCCTCCATAGTTAAACCCAAAGCTTGCAACCCCATTTGCAAAACCTTCACCAAGTGTTGTGCCTTATGAACCATTCATTAGAAAGCCCCTTAAGCTCATCTATTGATAAGTAGGAGATAATTTCCACAGCTAGTCAAATTGTGATATGAATATCAGGATTTAACTGTGTGATTTTGAGTCAAACTCGATGACCCATGTTTCATGAGTAGTGATTCAACATGAATCCATCTCTCATGAGAATAAATGGAACACTTAGCACTCATTGGATCTAGGTGATGCTCACAGGGGTGAAGCACCGGGACTTCCCGGGAGGTCACCCATCCCAGTACTACTCCAGCCTGAGCGCGCTTAACTACAGAGTTTCCTCCATAGTTAAACCCAAAGCTTGCAACCCCATTTGCAAAACCTTCACCAAGTGTTGTGCCTTATGAACCATTCATTAGAAAGCCCCTTAAGCTCATCTATTGATAAGTAGGAGATAATTTCCACAGCTAGTCAAATTGTGATATGAATATCAGGATTTAACTGTGTGATTTTGAGTCAAACTCGATGACCCATGTTTCATGAGTAGTGATTCAACATGAATCCATCTCTCATGAGAATAAATGGAACACTTAGCACTCATTGGATCTAGGTGATGCTCACAGGGGTGAAGCACCGGGACTTCCCGGGAGGTCACCCATCCCAGTACTACTCCAGCCTGAGCGCGCTTAACTACAGAGTTTCCTCCATAGTTAAACCCAAAGCTTGCAACCCCATTTGCAAAACCTTCACCAAGTGTTGTGCCTTATGAACCATTCATTAGAAAGCCCCTTAAGCTCATCTATTGATAAGTAGGAGATAATTTCCACAGCTAGTCAAATTGTGATATGAATATCAGGATTTAACTGTGTGATTTTGAGTCAAACTCGATGACCCATGTTTCATGAGTAGTGATTCAACATGAATCCATCTCTCATGAGAATAAATGGAACACTTAGCACTCATTGGATCTAGGTGATGCTCACAGGGGTGAAGCACCGGGACTTCCCGGGAGGTCACCCATCCCAGTACTACTCCAGCCTGAGCGCGCTTAACTACAGAGTTTCCTCCATAGTTAAACCCAAAGCTTGCAACCCCATTTGCAAAACCTTCACCAAGTGTTGTGCCTTATGAACCATTCATTAGAAAGCCCCTTAAGCTCATCTATTGATAAGTAGGAGATAATTTCCACAGCTAGTCAAATTGTGATATGAATATCAGGATTTAACTGTGTGATTTTGAGTCAAACTCGATGACCCATGTTTCATGAGTAGTGATTCAACATGAATCCATCTCTCATGAGAATAAATGGAACACTTAGCACTCATTGGATCTAGGTGATGCTCACAGGGGTGAAGCACCGGGACTTCCCGGGAGGTCACCCATCCCAGTACTACTCCAGCCTGAGCGCGCTTAACTACAGAGTTTCCTCCATAGTTAAACCCAAAGCTTGCAACCCCATTTGCAAAACCTTCACCAAGTGTTGTGCCTTATGAACCATTCATTAGAAAGCCCCTTAAGCTCATCTATTGATAAGTAGGAGATAATTTCCACAGCTAGTCAAATTGTGATATGAATATCAGGATTTAACTGTGTGATTTTGAGTCAAACTCGATGACCCATGTTTCATGAGTAGTGATTCAACATGAATCCATCTCTCATGAGAATAAATGGAACACTTAGCACTCATTGGATCTAGGTGATGCTCACAGGGGTGAAGCACCGGGACTTCCCGGGAGGTCACCCATCCCAGTACTACTCCAGCCTGAGCGCGCTTAACTACAGAGTTTCCTCCATAGTTAAACCCAAAGCTTGCAACCCCATTTGCAAAACCTTCACCAAGTGTTGTGCCTTATGAACCATTCATTAGAAAGCCCCTTAAGCTCATCTATTGATAAGTAGGAGATAATTTCCACAGCTAGTCAAATTGTGATATGAATATCAGGATTTAACTGTGTGATTTTGAGTCAAACTCGATGACCCATGTTTCATGAGTAGTGATTCAACATGAATCCATCTCTCATGAGAATAAATGGAACACTTAGCACTCATTGGATCTAGGTGATGCTCACAGGGGTGAAGCACCGGGACTTCCCGGGAGGTCACCCATCCCAGTACTACTCCAGCCTGAGCGCGCTTAACTACAGAGTTTCCTCCATAGTTAAACCCAAAGCTTGCAACCCCATTTGCAAAACCTTCACCAAGTGTTGTGCCTTATGAACCATTCATTAGAAAGCCCCTTAAGCTCATCTATTGATAAGTAGGAGATAATTTCCACAGCTAGTCAAATTGTGATATGAATATCAGGATTTAACTGTGTGATTTTGAGTCAAACTCGATGACCCATGTTTCATGAGTAGTGATTCAACATGAATCCATCTCTCATGAGAATAAATGGAACACTTAGCACTCATTGGATCTAGGTGATGCTCACAGGGGTGAAGCACCGGGACTTCCCGGGAGGTCACCCATCCCAGTACTACTCCAGCCTGAGCGCGCTTAACTACAGAGTTTCCTCCATAGTTAAACCCAAAGCTTGCAACCCCATTTGCAAAACCTTCACCAAGTGTTGTGCCTTATGAACCATTCATTAGAAAGCCCCTTAAGCTCATCTATTGATAAGTAGGAGATAATTTCCACAGCTAGTCAAATTGTGATATGAATATCAGGATTTAACTGTGTGATTTTGAGTCAAACTCGATGACCCATGTTTCATGAGTAGTGATTCAACATGAATCCATCTCTCATGAGAATAAATGGAACACTTAGCACTCATTGGATCTAGGTGATGCTCACAGGGGTGAAGCACCGGGACTTCCCGGGAGGTCACCCATCCCAGTACTACTCCAGCCTGAGCGCGCTTAACTACAGAGTTTCCTCCATAGTTAAACCCAAAGCTTGCAACCCCATTTGCAAAACCTTCACCAAGTGTTGTGCCTTATGAACCATTCATTAGAAAGCCCCTTAAGCTCATCTATTGATAAGTAGGAGATAATTTCCACAGCTAGTCAAATTGTGATATGAATATCAGGATTTAACTGTGTGATTTTGAGTCAAACTCGATGACCCATGTTTCATGAGTAGTGATTCAACATGAATCCATCTCTCATGAGAATAAATGGAACACTTAGCACTCATTGGATCTAGGTGATGCTCACAGGGGTGAAGCACCGGGACTTCCCGGGAGGTCACCCATCCCAGTACTACTCCAGCCTGAGCGCGCTTAACTACAGAGTTTCCTCCATAGTTAAACCCAAAGCTTGCAACCCCATTTGCAAAACCTTCACCAAGTGTTGTGCCTTATGAACCATTCATTAGAAAGCCCCTTAAGCTCATCTATTGATAAGTAGGAGATAATTTCCACAGCTAGTCAAATTGTGATATGAATATCAGGATTTAACTGTGTGATTTTGAGTCAAACTCGATGACCCATGTTTCATGAGTAGTGATTCAACATGAATCCATCTCTCATGAGAATAAATGGAACACTTAGCACTCATTGGATCTAGGTGATGCTCACAGGGGTGAAGCACCGGGACTTCCCGGGAGGTCACCCATCCCAGTACTACTCCAGCCTGAGCGCGCTTAACTACAGAGTTTCCTCCATAGTTAAACCCAAAGCTTGCAACCCCATTTGCAAAACCTTCACCAAGTGTTGTGCCTTATGAACCATTCATTAGAAAGCCCCTTAAGCTCATCTATTGATAAGTAGGAGATAATTTCCACAGCTAGTCAAATTGTGATATGAATATCAGGATTTAACTGTGTGATTTTGAGTCAAACTCGATGACCCATGTTTCATGAGTAGTGATTCAACATGAATCCATCTCTCATGAGAATAAATGGAACACTTAGCACTCATTGGATCTAGGTGATGCTCACAGGGGTGAAGCACCGGGACTTCATAAGGCACAACACTTGGTGAAGGTTTTGCAAATGGGGTTGCAAGCTTTGGGTTTAACTATGGAGGAAACTCTGTAGTTAAGCGCGCTCAGGCTGGAGTAGTACTGGGATGGGTGACCTCCCGGGAAGTCCCGGTGCTTCACCCCTGTGAGCATCACCTAGATCCAATGAGTGCTAAGTGTTCCATTTATTCTCATGAGAGATGGATTCATGTTGAATCACTACTCATGAAACATGGGTCATCGAGTTTGACTCAAAATCACACAGTTAAATCCTGATATTCATATCACAATTTGACTAGCTGTGGAAATTATCTCCTACTTATCAATAGATGAGCTTAAGGGGCTTTCTAATGAATGGTTCATAAGGCACAACACTTGGTGAAGGTTTTGCAAATGGGGTTGCAAGCTTTGGGTTTAACTATGGAGGAAACTCTGTAGTTAAGCGCGCTCAGGCTGGAGTAGTACTGGGATGGGTGACCTCCCGGGAAGTCCCGGTGCTTCACCCCTGTGAGCATCACCTAGATCCAATGAGTGCTAAGTGTTCCATTTATTCTCATGAGAGATGGATTCATGTTGAATCACTACTCATGAAACATGGGTCATCGAGTTTGACTCAAAATCACACAGTTAAATCCTGATATTCATATCACAATATTTAAGTTGGCGAGTCAAATCAAATTCAACAAGGTCAATTTCTCATCTAAGCACCTGCAATGAGAATATTTTTTATTCCCCGTTGTTGGGAAGGAAAATGTTATTAAATCTTCCTGGTCTTAGATTAAGTTTGATATAAACAAAGCTCATTTGTTTTACTGGTTAGTATAAATTTATTCTTAGAGGACGGTATATACACATTTCTCTTGTAGAATATTTTTTATTCCCCGTTGTTGGGAAGGAAAATGTGATTAAATCTTCGTGGTCTTAGACTAAGTTTGATATAATCAAAGCTCATTTGTTTTACTGGTCAGTATAAATTTATTCTTCAAAAACAGTATATGCACATTTCTCTCCTTCGTGGGAGTTTCATTGCAACCCGCCATTAAATCATTTCTTTCATTCATTTAACCTCGCCAAATCAGATCTCTACAAGAAACATTTGTTTTTTCAGTTGAAAATCTGTAGCATCTTTGGATCTTGTTGCAGAAACACCAGTATCGAAAAGCTTAAGAACCCTAATTGTAGTGTAAAAGAGGATACCAATCAGGATGCCCTGTTGCAGGGGGTCTGTTGTAGGTTCAGGGTCTTTTGCATTTCCAAAACCCCGCCATTTCGGCTTTATAACGGCTGGGTTCAACATCAGGGATGCCAAGCAGTTGAAATTTTCAAGAAATATGGCAATATACGGACAAATTTCGTTGGAGGATTGCCTGTGTTTAACGAGAGCTATGCACATTGAGGGCGGGGGAAATCTGGAAAATGGTTTCAGGATTGACATTGAAGATTCTTTGTACGACCATTCTAATTTTACAAATGATCCAGTGCACTCGGATCGGGGTGTAAATGGATTGCTCATGCCCGCTCCACAGTCTCGCTCTAATTTGCTTAAGGTGGCGGTGGATGTTGATGAAGGTGTGTTTTCCTCTTCGAATTTTCCTTGTTTTTCGTTTTAATTGCAAAGCTTAATTGGACGAAAATGCAGTTAAGATTATTGTTCTTTCCTCTGGCTGTTGGCTTCAGGAAGAGTGTCCCTGGCGAACCCATACAGTACACTTCTTTTATCAGATTAGATAAAAGGAAAAACAAAGTAGTCTATGAATGTCTCAAAATTAAAATAACAGAAGTTAAAAAATTTACAGGAAGAAGAAATAAACGCAGTCTGTGGATGCCTATGAAATAAAAATAATTATTGCCAATTTTATTTAGATGACTCTTAAGGAGTTTATTTTCCTCACAATTTCATCACTGTTTTGAACTTAAGAAACTCTGCCATGTAAGGGCTTCAGGATCTATCAGTATCGAGTCCCTTGTTATTGGCGAAAAATTGTTACATGTTAACTTGCAATCTTTTCTGGAAAATAAGGGACCCAATATTTTAGAGCAGGTTTTCAACAATTGCATGTTTCCCAGCAACTTGGGTCTTTTTAATTTTAGATAAACAGATCATGAATTCAGGATTAGAATTAGAAGCATTCCTCCAGAAGGCATAGAAAGGGTAAAAAATCCCAATTAATGTTGATTCAAGTAAATCAGGACTCATAAATTTGGTGCAGTGACAGTAATTGTTAAGGAACTCTGTTTGCACAAATTAATTTGGTTAGTCCTTTTTAATTACAGCTGTTTTTCCTTATAATTTTAAACTTAAGATGGCCTAATACTCGTCTTCCAGTTCTTGGCAGCTTTCTCAGTTCGTTGAATGCTTTTCTAGCAGAGAAGTACCTGGTGCATTATGATCTTTCAGAGTATTACGTCTATGACTTCATGAAGGTCAGTATCAACTATTCTGTTGACTTTGGCAGCTGTGTTGTTTTTATTTTCAAAGGTAGTTTTTCCCAAAAATTATAATTAAAAAGCAGTTTATAATATTGCATTGTTCTGGGATCTATTGTTTACCTAGATTTTGCTGGATTTTTGAAACTCTTTGAGTGAGTGTATGTCTGAATACATTATTATGTACCAGATGGAGTTGGAGGCATACATTTATTATTAGAGGAAGCCAAAGTACTCAGATCATGAACCAAGTCAAATTACTATAAACTTCCAAAATGGTAAAACTCATAAGGGAAGGCCCAAGCTTAAAAGAGCAACTATTAACTGGCCTCTGATATGGAGCAGGGCCCTATTCTGCCACGTTCCTTCAATTCCTCACTTAAAGTTTAGATGCACAGAATCCTTTCAAGATACTTTATCTGATGAGCAACTAGTAACTTACCCAAAGTCCGGCTGCACATAAGATGAATAGCCATGATGAAGAACATTATGGAAGTGACCATACATGAATTCAAATAAAAAAGGTAACCTATCAAAAAGAACTCTATGCCTTCATGCAGGCTCTGCACCTCTGCCTACATAATTTCTTCCATGCTCTGCAGAAAAAATCATCCTATAGCTGCACATCTGATTGGAACTAGGTGTGTACTTGTTCTCCATTTTTAAAATACTAGTATCATGGATACACAGCCATTCTTTAGATATGGTCAAATTTATGCACAATCATGCCCAGAAAAATATTACTGCCATCCTCCTACAAAGAAGGAAGACTGTTGCTATCTTATGATGGAAACCCCATCCAAGGTTTCTCTCAAAGAAATGGAACACTCAGTATGGTATCTGAAGGCAAAGGAATTAATATTCAAATTCACGGGGAGCTTACCCTGGTCCAAAAAAAATTCTAACTATTTGTTCTGATGAAAACTGGAAGTCCTCTGCTTTAGTTGACCTTCTCCTGATTCACAAAATATGTTTAATGGTTATATTCTCCGCAAAATTAGAAGCATCAGATCTTCTAAGGTGAGCCCTGATTTATGAAGAAATTAGGCTTATCGATATTCATGAAACCACAACCAGCACCCTTTACTCTCATAGAGGATTTACCTCATGTAGATCTCGTATGCAGAGGATGCTCCTGTTGCCTGGTGAACACTATCATTTCAAAGTTTAAAGGATTGGAATTGCAATAGGCGAGTACATCACAACTGCCATATTTACCGGGCAACCTAGAGTCCTAAACTGTGCTTCATCTGTGTTAGGACTAACCTGCAAAAATTTCACCCATCTCTGATCTTGCTTGACGTGGAAGTGATCAGATGGGAGAAACCCATTGACTACTAAAATTAAATCATAAAACATATCTTTGGGGCTTTTGCCTTTGTTAGCGTCTTGGCCTAATTGGGACTGGGTAATTGTATGATCCTGGTATGGGATCCTCTTTGCCTAGGGCCCTGCAGTGGGTGAATCCAGAGAGAATCCACCTAGGGCCTCAAAAAAGAGTCTTTTTTAAAATAAAAAAGGCAAACTATGATAAAAAGTTCCTGACAGCCAGGTTTTCTTGATCTCAGTTGAGGATGAGGGGCACAATTGCTACACGACTTATGCAGGGCACTAGTGGGAGAGGTACTGACATTACTTCTGCTTTCAGTTTTAACAGACTAGATGATGCTGCTAATGCTCTTGATATATGACATCAATTTTCTGTGAGGAGTTTCACCAATGCAAACCATTTTGATTAGTTTTTAAGTTAATTTTAATATTTGACAGTCAACATCAAAATACCAAAACTGGTAGCTTATCATAGATTTGTGTTGGTGGCAGAGTATGCTGTACCGAGCCCTACACACCTATGATAATTTACTTGTTTTTGGTATAGATACAAGATTTGGGTATTGCCAGTATGACAATTTTTTGTTTAGTTTGGTACAGCACAGCTGGCTATGGCTGCACACACAGACATGTATACATGTATAGAGATGTGTATATACACATATATATGCATGCATATATACATATGTATGTGTGTATGTATACACAACATAAACATATATACATACATAGATATGTATTATAATATATGTATCTATATGTACACATGTATATGTGTGTATATCTATATGTGTGTGTGTGTGTGTGTGTGTACTGCAATGTACCAAATGATAGACTAGGTTTCTTCTACTGTACGACTCCCACACTCTTCCCATACACTAGCAACACCTTCACCATACCACACGCACTTCCATTGTACCATACATACTTCCACCATACTGTGTACACTTCCATTGTATTGTATACACTGCATGCTGCACATCGCATACTGCATGACTGCACTCAGCATGCCATAATTTGACAGCCTTCAATACCTAGTATCGACAACCTCGGACACTCCACACCCTCCATCTCCCTTTGACACACAACACTTGTGGCACTCAACCTTTGACACTTGGTACCTGACAACTAAATATAATACTCGATTTATTTAGAATAATGAGTGGCTATCATTGTAATCCGAGGGAACACAATAGGTCGTAGATCAAGGCATATGCAAACCATAGAAATGAGTTGCTATCGATTGGATCCATATTCTCAGATTATATCTGATGCTTTTTTTTGGGTTGAAATAAATTAGTTAATCAAAGTTTTGTTTCCTTATAGTGTAGATCTGAAAATTTGTAGTAGAAAAATAGTTATCTAAATCATGCCTTCCTTTAAAAGAATCTATTTTTTATTTTGGGTAAGAAATTCTGGGCATGACATTATATCCAGATGCACAAATTTGTCTTTGCAAGAAGACTTCACAAATTTGATAATGAAGTACATAGTGAAATATCTAAAGCAATATCTCCAACGATAGACTAAGGTGAGGAATGATTCCCACCTAAATTGCAAATACAAAATAGGAGGATCTTGCACCTCTGAAATCGTAAATAAAGAGTCAAGTCCAACTAAAATCAGGAATAAACAAGAAACGTAAACTCCACAATGATTTCCTATAATACCAACCACGACTCTATGAAGAGCCCTAGGTAGTTTCTCGAAGGGTTACAAATAGGCCGACATACTTATTATTTTATTATTTTGACCGCCTTTTATTTTATAACTAAATTTATTAATTAAAGAAGTCCTTTATGATTTTATTTAAAATCTTGGAAACGCTTAATTAGTTAATTTAAGTAAGTCAGTTTATTAAATTAGGGACATTACAGTCCTCTTGGCTCAAAGATTGCTTGTCATCAAGCAATTCACAAACTATCCGTTGTTTAACAAGCTCTAGGATCCCAAACCATGCGCAAACATTGATAGCCATATCTGCTGAAATCTCCATGCCACAAGATGACCACATGTGCACACTTGGATGTAGGCGAGAAGAGTAAATTTCCATCAATCTTCTGCTGCTCCACTTTGATATAAGTTTTTCCATGCCCAGAGTCATCAGGATCCCATTGAAGCTGATGATCAAACACTTCGATGCCTGAACCCTTAAGCTATTATGCCATCATGCCAATCAATCACTTCCCATAAATGATGGTTTGGAATCTCAAAGCGCATATATAGATGTCATTCTTTTTGAAAAGCAATGGTCATGTTTGCCACATGTTCTACAAAAGGAAGAACTCCATACTCAACCAATTATAGACCTTGCCCATGAAAAGGACTGTTGGCAGAGTCTGCGCATTTGATTGATCAACATTGACTTTGCAAGCTTCATACAAGCACCCTCTTCAATCTTTTGGTTGTTCTATAGGCTTAGGTGTTCTCCATTGTAGGTGCAATTGTAAGATTTAGAAAATGCTTATGTGACTAAAGTAAACCTGTGATCATGTCTTCATCATCCTCATGTAGTTCATTGCTCTTATTTGTTAATTTTGTAACTCTAGTAATCATGACTGATCTGAACTACAGATCCTGTAATGCATGAATATCCTTAATCGAATTTGCCTCTTTATTAACCTTAGATGATTAACCTTATCGGCGGCCTCCTTAGGAGCATTTAATAATGTTCTTTTGCATGATTGTTGTTAGTATAATTACTAACTAATTATGTTTTCTGGAAGATGCCGATCATGGATTATAATCATTAGTTTATTCATAACGGCCAACCTAGAAAGAGATATGTCCTTTGAAAGGACATGCCACGTGGGTGCAATATAAGTATGAGGTAAGAATGAGGTTAGAGAACGCACAATACACAATCAAGTCTGCTCCTCTACATGACTGCCTTATGCGATTTATTGCAGGGATAAGAACATTTCCAGAATAGTTATTATACTATTGGTAACACTTCATACAAGTCTGATATATAAAACATCATCTTCAGCAAGCACTTAAAGGCATTGTAAAGTTTGGTTGTTCAGAATTTGCAGAAACTTTACATGGTATCAGAGCTCTGGTAGTCGAACCTAGGCTTTGCAAATTAATAATCAGATTTAAAATATCTAGCAACTCCTTCTACCTTCAATGGCTAGCACAATCAGACCCGAAGATAGGTTTGATGGAAAATAACACTTTGTTGCTTGGAAATTCAGAATTATGATGATTCTTGAAGACAATGATGTAATACTGTTTGTTGATAAAGAATCCAAGTGACCTGATGCTGATCCTCATAAAACTATCTGGATTAAAGGAAACAAGAAAGCCATGCAAATCATATTAGATTGGGTTAAAAATGAAATAGTACCTATGCTAATGAAACATTAGACAACATTTAATATGATGAGTGCATTATTAAATGCATATGAGGTTAACAATGCGACTACAACCCTTGCACTAAAAAGGCAACTAAATCATATACAACTAAAGAAGGGAGAATCTATGAATTCATACATCCTAAGGGTGGCTAGTCTAAGAGATTAACTTGCGAGTATAGGGACCACAGTTGAAGACAGAGAGCTAACACTTATGGCTATTGATGGGTTACCGGATTCATGGGAAACATTCTCACAAGGAATAAGTGCTAGAGACAATCTTCCAGATTTCAATAGACTTAAAGGAGATTGCCTTAAAGAAGAATCTAGGAAACTTAAGAAAGGAGGAAAAATTGAAAATTGAAGATGAAGAACTTCATGTTCTTAACACAAATTCCTATAAAGGTAAGAAGAAACACTTCAACAAGAAGAATGGTAATCAAAGAAACGACAAACCTAAGAAAGATTTATCCAAAATAAAATGCTTTAAATGTGAAAAATTTGGACACTATAGATCTAACTGCCCTGAGAATTCAAAGCAACAAGTAAACTATACAAACATTACTAGGCAAGAAGAAAACTATGATTCTGAGAAACGTGTAATGTATTCTGCACTATCAAATGAAGTATCAAACACAACATGGGTAATTGATAGTGGATCATCTCGACACATTACAGGATACAAAGAAGTACTAGACTCAATATCAGAAGAAGTTAATGACGAAGTTACCATAGGTGATAATCCCAATCATTTAGTCAAAGGAACTGGGAACTGCACCTTGAAATTGAAGTCGGGTGTTTCTCTCGATCTCAAAAGAGTACTCTATGTAGCAAGAATAAAGAGAAATCTAATCTCTGTTACAACACTTGAAGATGATGGACATAATGTTGCATTCATGGATGGTAAAGTGATGACCTGGTCTAAGAACTCTTCATTTAAGAAATCAAAATTGATTGGTCAAAGAAAGGGATACTTGTATGAATTAAACATAGAACCTATTCAAACCTTAATTCATGAAGCTGCTGATATAAACGAAATGTGGCATAGAAGGTTAGGACATCTAAACTTCAAAGCCTTATCAACTATGGAGAATATGGTTACTGGTTTACCTAAGTTGAATAAAGATCATTCAAGCATATGCAAAGGATGCGCTCTGGGTAAGAACACCAAAAGTCCATCTCATAATAGCACTAGAAAAACTAACAATGTTTTGGAATTAGTCCACTCAAATTTATGTGGACCTATGTATGTTTCTTCTCTTGGAGGATTTTGGTACTATATACTTTTTATAGATGATATCTCTAGGAAAACATGGATTTACTTTTTAAAATGTAAAGAATCAGAAGAAATTCTTAAGAGATTTAAAGAATTCAAAACCTTAACTGAAAACTTATCAGGACACAAAATTAAAACTCTTAGGACTGATAATGGAGGGGAATATACTTTAGACTTGTTTAAAGATTTTTGTAAAGAAGTAGGAATTAAGAGGGAGTATACCGTTCCTTATAAACCACAACAAAACGAGGTAGCAGAAAGGAAGAATAGAACAATTATAGAAGCAACAAGAGCTATGATATTTGATCAAAATTTAGAATATTATCTTTGGGCAAAAGCCTCTTGTACTGCTGTCTATTTCCAAAATAGAAGTCCTCACTCCCACCTTAGAGATAAAACTCGTTACTAAGGTTAAACCAAATATAAGCCATCTTAGGGTATTTGGGTGCCCAATATACATACATGTTCCAAAAGAAAAGAGAACTAAGTTAGAACCCTCCAAGAGGAAAGGTATTTTTGTCGGGTATAGTGAAACATCTAAGGCATATAGAATCTTCATACCTGGTCAGAAATACATTGAACTTAGTAGGGATGTAATATTTGAAGAAGATTTAGCATTCAAAAGAGCCCTTAGCTCTGAAGATCCTTACATATATACCTAGTTTTGAAGAAAATCACGAGTCTGAGTTTCAGAGGGAGAATAAAAAATGAAATTCAAAATCTTAATCTTGAGGAAACTCAAAATCCTAAGAAAAGACCACTTTGGGCTATTAAGACTATAGAGGAAGCACAAGACTTTGCTGCACCATCTGGAACCTTCAGAGAAAGCAAAAGACCCAAAATATTTTCTAGTTATGCAACAAACATGAGTGATTTATCTAAATCAGAACCAACAAATGTTTCAGATGCTATTAAACATACAACTTGGAAGGATGCTATGATGGAAGAATACCAATCCATTATTAAGAATGATGTTTAGGAAATTGTTCCAAGGCTTGAAGGAAAATCTTTTGTTTCTTCTAAGTGGATATTTAAATCAAGTATGCTATAGACGGTAGCATTGAAAAATATAAAGCCAGATTTGTAGCCAGGGGATTCTCTTAGAAGGAGGGAATTGATTATGAAGAAACCTTTGCTCTAGTTGCCAGATACACCTTTGTAAGGGCAGTCCTAGCTATTGTAGTATCGAAGGGATGGAAAGTACATTAGATGGATGTGAAAACGACATTTCTAAATGGAAAGATTACAAAAGAGGTATATTTGAAACAACCTGAAGATTTTGAAACTCGTAACCCTAAAGTCTATGTTTGCAGGCTCAAGAAAGCTCTCTATGGGCTTAAATAGGCTCCGAGGGCATGGTATGAAAGAATTGATAAGTATCTCTCTAGTTTAGGATTGAATAAAGCTGATCCAAATCTCTATTATAAAAAGGATAAAGATGATATGATAATTTTGATACTATATGTTGATAATTTACTAATAATAGGCGATGATCATCTTATAGATCAATGCAAGAAAGATCTAATCAGAGAATTTGAAATGAAAGATTTAGGACTCCTTCATTACTTCCTAGGACTGGAAGTATGGCAGAACTTTGACAACATCATACTTAATCAAGGAAAGTATACATTAGGCATCTTGAAGAGATTTGGAATGTGGAACTGCAAACCTATGTCTTCTCCTACGGAGACTAATCTAGATAAACTTAAGGAAGCAACAACATAATCACCCTCTATAGATTCTACTCTTGACAGACAGATGATTGGGTCTCTTATGTACTTGGTAAATACAAGACCTGATATTTGCTATGCTATTAATGCTTTAAGTCAATTTATGTGTGAGCCAAAGGAGATTCACCTAGTTGCAGTCAAACACATCATGAGATGCTTACAAGGCACTCTTAACCTTGGGCTCAAGTATGAGAAAGTTGACTTGGACTTACATGGGTACATAGACTCAGATTGGGCTAGAAGTGTTATTGATAGCAAAAGCACTTCAGGATGTTGTTTCAGTTTAGGCTAAGCAATGATATATTGGATATGCAGAAAGCAGGCATCAGTAGCACAGAGTTCCATAGAAGCTGAATACATTGCCGCAACAATGGCCTCTTGGTAGGCAGTTTGGCTTAGAATGTTACTTGTGGGATTATTTTGTCAACCCATGAATCCTCCTATTAATCACTGTGATAATTAGAGTTCCATCAAGCTTTTTGTGAATCCAGTTTTTCATGACAGGTCCAAGCATATTGAAATTTCTTACCATTCTGTAAGAGATATGGTAGACAAGAATACTGTAAAATTAGAATACATTTGCATTACAGATCAGACAACATATATTCTTACCAAACCTCTCTTTCGAGTGAAGATAGATCACTACAGAAAAAGACTTGGTATGGTTGAATTATAATACAGTTGTATTCTTTAATTATTAATGAAATAATTTTGAGTTAAAATTATTATTGTCAAGCTATTGACTGTTATGGGCTCCACCATTTGTATTCATTATTTAAGAGGTGACGATCTCTAAGATAATAAACACTTGTATAAAAAACATTATGAGAGATGACGATCTCTTAGATAATGTATTGAACAATAGAGAACTACTGTCAGATCTGGATGAGTCCAAGATCACATTTTGATATAGACATTTTTATGCCTATGAGTCACAACTTGGATAAAGGAAGAATTTAATCATTCTCTAGATTTTATCCTGTGTACTGGTAAATCTTAACTTAGGATCATATTGTGATATAGGTCTGCCAGTGCCTATGAGTCACAACTTGGATAAAGGAAGAATTTAATCATTCTCTGGATTTTATCCTGTATGTTGCATTCCATGCAATACTGTTATCACTAGTATAAGTGATATGTCATGTCATAGGTATAGTAATATGGCATAGTATCATGTGTTCAAATGATACCACATGCTTAGAAGATTTAGATAGATATAGAGTATCAATCTATGCTTATTCATCATAATTGATGATGCTAGATATGCTATCTCTCAGTATGATTATCAAGTTAAGAGGGAGTGTTAATTCTGTAACTCTGGTAATCATGATTGATTTGAATTACAGATCGTACCTTATTGGCGGCCTCCTTAAGAGCATTTAATAATGTTCTTTTGCATGATTGTTGTTAGTATAATTACTAACTAATTATGTTTTCTAGAAGACACCGATCATGGATTATAATCATTAGTTTATTCATAAGGGCCAGCCTAGAAAGGGACATGTCCTTTGAAAGGACATGCCACTTGGGTGCAATATAGGTATGAGGTAAGAATGAGGTTAGAGAACACACAATACACAATCAAGTCTGCTCCTCTACATTACTGCCTTATGCAATTTATTGCAGGGATAAGAACATTTCCAGAATAGTTATTATACTATTGTTAACACTTCACACAAGTCTGATAGATAAAAGATCATCTTCAGCAAGCACTTAAAGGCATTGTAAAGTTTGGTTGTTCAGAATTTGCAGAAACTTTACATTATTGTTGTCTTTAATTTCCTCACACGTGTCCAAATGAGGCTTTAGTTTTTTATCACAATGCTTGAATACATTATTAACCAATCTACATGCTACAATAGAAGGAATGCATTATAGATTACGAATGACCCATAGCATAGATAAGATAGGTTGGTATATTTCCTGCATCTCTTCAATACATGAAATCATGAGGCTCTCCATGGGAATAAAAAACTTATCATGGTACTCCTTGATAGTGACCAAGAAGTGATGAAACATATCATGGATCAATTTTTGTAATCCCAAGCCCAAAAGGTGGTTATTCACTTTGACTTTTGCATAGATCTCTAGTATTGTAAACCTCCTTGCGAAAGGGCTATTGTTGTCATCAAGGCTCTAAAAGATCACAAATATCAAGTGCAATATCTCCTTCATGGTGTTGTCATCATATGGTACTTAAGGGGTCAAGATCCTCAAAATCTCACTCAAGCATCAAGTAGCTGCTAAGCTTAAAATCCTTGTCATGGTGTCTTAACAATCTTGGTGTCTTAAGGAAATCTAATTGGAAAATGGATCCTCTGTATAAACATTGAAGGTGACTACTCCACCTTACTCAGACACGCTTCCTATTTTTCGAATAGAATATTAGTACCATTGTTGAGATCTTTCTTAATCTTTTGTAGTGCATTCAACCACCATTTTTTCATTGCTAGGTGCCATACTAAGAGCCAAACCCCCAAACTCTCAATCTCCCTGATAGGTTGCAAGATCACCAACTCTAATACCGCTATGATGTACTGAATAGTAGACTAGGCCTCCTCTACCGTGTGACTCTTGGTAGTGCACCAGTGTCCCTCGCAGTATTCACGGCATGGTTTAACATCGTCCTATGTCTTCTATGAGTCTAGTGGTTGTATTGGGCATCGACATGTTGATCTTTTGGTGTAACAACAACCACTACTTCTAACAAGTGGTATCAGAGCTTGGTTACAGGTACAAATCCACGTAGGCCACGATGAGCAATGGTGGGAGGTAGATTGTTTGCAATGTGCCTCACAGGATTTTCAACATGGTTTAACAACCTCTCGTGTCTTCTATAAGTCTAGTGGTTGTATTAGGCATTGACAAGTCGATCTTTTAGTGCAACAACAACCGCTACTTCTAACATTGATAGTCGCACTCTTCCTTAAGGTGACCCCTCAATATGCTAACGACACCTCCACTATACTATGTACATACTCCCATCATACCATGCACACTTCCACCATACCATGCACACTTCCACCGTACTACACACTTCCACCATACCATGCACATTGTCACCGTACCACACACACACTTCCATCGTATCATACACTTCCACTACATATACACATTGCATGTTGCACACCACACACTACATGATTGCACTTTGCATGCCGCAACTTGACACCCTTTAGCACCTAAAATCGGCACCCTTCAGAGTCGGTACCCTTTACCCTTTAACACTCAACCTTTGACACTAGGTACCTACCAACTGAATATTATACATGATCTATTTAGAAATATGAATGACTATTATTATAATGGAAGGTAACACAATAGATTGTAGATCAGGGCATATGCAAACCTCAAAAATGAATTGCTATAGATTAGATACATTTTTCTAGTGTAACACGGGGACTCACACCCCTCTCCTAAATCTCAAATTACTCGTCCCCGAGACCTCCCTGCACCGGGTACTTGCGTTCCAAAGTACCCCCACCTCCGCCATTCCACAGCCATGCTGCCGCTGGAATGGGTACTTGGATTTCTATTTTAATTTTTAATTTTTCGATGTTACTTTTAGGTTGTAATATGTTATTATGTTGAATATTCAATGGTTCTAGTTCATGTTGCAATTTTGCTATGTTCAAGTATTTTAATTTTGTATGTTCTACTGAGAAATCATTTCATATCAAGCATTTCATGTTCTATATGTCTAAATACAACACCCATCCTTGCCTCGTCTTCCCCTTGCCACTGCCCCTTTGCCATCCACCCGCCGTCTTGAAAATGAGGCCCATTTTCCCCCCGTCCCAGAAACTCATCCCATCGTCTTGCCGTCCCGACGCACCCCAGTAGTGGTGTTACATTGCTTATTTCCTTAGATTATATCTAAATGCACAAATTTGACAATGAAGGACACAACGAAACATGAATTTGACAATAAAGTGTAGAATGAAATATTTGAAGTGATATCACTAGGGTGAGGAACAACTCCCACAAAAATTGTGAATACATAATAGGGATGGTCTTGCACCTTTGAAATTGCAAATAAAGACTCAATTCCGACTAAAATTGTGAATAAACAATAAATTTAAACTTTACAATGATTTCCTAGAATGCCAATCACGACCTTATAAAGAGCTCCAAGAAATCTTCTGAAGGGTTACAAATAAGCTAACATACTTATTATGTTGACCTCCTTTTATTTTATAACTAAATTAATTAATTAAAGAAGTCCTATTTAATATTATATATATTCATATTTTGGGACCATTTTAATTAGTTAATTTAATTAAGCCACTTTATTTAAATTAGGGACATTACATATAGACACAAAATAAATCTTTATATACATAGATATGTATGTAAGTAAAAATGAAAATAACGATGTTTGAAGCTAGGATGGTATGATACATCATTGTTGGTCAATAATAGTGATAAAGATTATATCAATTGTCAACTGATAATTAAAAATTTCAATATTATGTCATAAATATGTCTGGGACTCTAGAGTCAAGATTCAAACAGAAATCATTGCAGTTACAAAGTTTGAAAATAATGCAACAAAAAATTTCTATTGCCGTCTTCAATCTTTGTTGAAAGCATCTAGATTGAAGTCATTATTTGGTTCAAAAACATTTGAACCACAAATTAATGGAGTGCCCCCCTCTCTAGGTATATCATGTTAAAAGAATGCTTTTAAAATTAGGTTCATCTTAGCCTGGACTTGTGTCGGGATCTTTTGCACTTTTATTTATTTATTATAATGTATTAATGTTAAAAAATGCTTAAAAAATTAGGTTTTCACCTTTTTTAATTGCCATTGTGGCGATGGGTGTAGTTAGGAGTGGCAGGACTGTACCCTGGCTGCTCTTATTTTGGGATGGGTACCCAGATTGGTTCGGTATGAGATCAAGACCCAAGGGGATTTGCCCTACAACTTAGTATCTATGCATACATAGTGTGTATGTGTATGGACACATTGATGTGCACACATATATGAATGTCTATATAGGCATGTGTGTGTTTACCAAGCCATGGCCCTAGCTAAATCAGATCAGATTTTTTCTGGCAAATTGCTGAATCTGGACTGGCAATGTAGCATTTTGTTGTAGTATTACTGTATTTGTCACAAAACATGGAGAGGAGACCAAAGAGGAAATTTGTTGATGTGAGTTTTTGTACTACTACATAACATATAAGCAATTGAATATTTGATACGGAGTATCAAACACACAATTCCTCTCTTGAAAAGTTAATGCTCATGGGACATGAGAATAACTTCAATGTTTCTTACACCTATGGATACTCGCTTAGTTTTATCGATGTGATTTGTTGGTAATCACGTAGGCCACCTTACGTTGTTCATTCAAGGATGACTTGGGTTTTTGTTGAGATTGTGATGATTTTGTATGAGTGTCAGATGATGTTAATGGTGACAGTGATGGTGGAGGATGTAGTGCCAAATAATGTTGATTGCGTGAGGAGGCAATAATGCTTCTAATGACTTCTACCTTTCTAACTTTCTTAGAGTGAAATTTGACTACTCAACTACTCACTATTCTACTCCTACTCTTATGAATGGAAAGAGTAGCAAATGGACAGGGATTGAATCTAATGAAAGTTATGAAATCCTACTTTAATTTGAGAGATGAGAAGAACCATGCAATACACTAAAATGATCATGTATATCCACCATGCGAGCCACAACAATGAATAGAGAACAATTTTGATAGTATTTTGGCAACAATTCTCCAACATAACTCCCTCACAAATGAGAGCAAAATGGCCTTATATAGAGGCCAAAATTACAATTGACAGTAGAGATAAAGAGGCAAAACTGACGATCCAAATTGAATCCTAAAAACCCTAATTAGGGTTGCCACCCTATCGGCCAATGAGAAGATGCCACCTCGTCAATGGACCAATGAAAAAAGTGGAAAAGTGGCAACCAATGAGAAGGCACCAAAATGGTGGCCAATCAGAATTAGACACTTGTCCTATTCTAGAAGAAAGAGAAATTGCCACTTGAGGCTTACATCAAATGATCTTCTAATATAAATCTCCCTTTTTCTTTCGTTCTTTTAGCCAAGGCAATGAACCTAGCTAGCCTTTCGTTGACTTCCTCCATGGGAGGACAAGGTGTATGCTTTATCTTGAGCTCAGCTGATTTCATCGTGTTGCTTGCTACCCATAGTGTCTTCTCATGGTCCTTCTCATACTCTTTTGCAAACCGATAAAGGCATTGAGGGAGGAAAGGGTGCCCAAATGTTTCTTCTTGATAGTAACCTTTCCTAACTCATCCAATCTTGATCCAAGCGTAGTCTCATTGATATCCTCTTCCTTGATGTCTTCAAAATCAAGTGCCACCCCAACGTCGCTCATCATGGTTGAAATAGAAGTGTCGACCCTTGGGTTGTGATGTGCAACCGCTTTTTGTATCTCCTCTTTGCCAAGGGGGATTAGCCTTCTTTTAGTCTGTCCTTTACCTGTAGCATATTTACTGTACCAACATTGGTATCGGTTATTCGCCTCATTTTCGAGAAGGAAGTTGTTTTGGGCATCATATCCTCTTTGTCTTTGTTAGTGTTTGTTCCCTTAGGTTTCTTGCTTGCACTAACATCTACCATCTTGTCAACCCATTACCATCTTGTCAATCCATGATAGGATGGTGAAGTGGTGGATGATGAATGCGAGAAGAACCAAGGGAGTCAATGTCTAGACAAGAACAAAAGAGAGAAATCCACTTAAGGACCCCTTTCAACTCTAAATGATTTGAAATTACCTTTACCAATAGGGGGATTGTCCTTCCTTTAGTTCGTTCTTTATTTGTAGCATATTTACAGTACCGACATTGGTATCGGTTATTTGCCTCATTTTTGAGAAGAAAGTTGTTTTGGGCATCATATCCTCTTTGTCTTTCGTAGTATTTGTTCTCTTAGGATTCTTGCTTGCACTATCATCCTCCATCTTGTCGCCCTATTACGGGATGGTAAAGTGGTGGACAATGAATGCAAGAAGAACCCAAGGGAGACAATAGCTAGACAAAAACAAAAGAAGGAAATCAGCTTAAGGACCCTTTTCAACTCTAAATGATTTGAAATTACTTTTACCAATAGTCGGGTCTTTTTCTGAAATATAGGATCAGACTTCGAGAATTTCAAACCCCTTGCAAATCTTGAGGCTCTAGCTAGAAAAATCAAAATTTTGTCCACTTGAAATTGCCCATGCATGTGCCAAAAAAATCAGATTTTATCACTTGTTCTCTTCACCAACAAAATCGTCCAATCTCTAGGAGAAAATCGTAGCCCCTCTTGAAAATCAGAATTTTGTCTTCCACAAAATTCGGTTCCCACAAAATTCGCCAAGGAAGAAGAGTGCAAAGCTGCCCTTGCAAAAAAAAAAATCATCCAAGGAAAATACCAATCTGCCCTTGCAAAAATCATCCAAGGAAGAAGAAATCTGCTCCAAGTCAAAATTGCCAAACACCATGAAGAGGAGGATGGAAGAATGAGACAAGGGGTAGGAGACCCCTTCTTATACCCCATTTGCATGCCCTCTTGAGCTGGCCGAATTGCACCGTGGGAGAGCAAAAAAATTAATAAATGCACAATTCATAGTCCAAATTAAATGCTTAGCTCAAAATTAATTTTGCCAAGATGAAATTTGCATTTTAAATTGCCGGTTAGACCAAATTGCAAAAATAAAATAAATAATGCCTTGGAGATGCTAAATGTTTCCATTTAATGATGATTTAGTAATTAATATGTCATTAAAATCAGATTTTGGCTAGCCAAAAGCCATTTTTTCAATATTAAATTACTAATTTCATTGAAGACCTAAAAATTTCAAGGCAAATTTAATCCATTTAATGCCAATTTTTTGCAATTCAATTCAAATCGATTTTGCCAAGTAATTTAAATTTTTTTAACACAAATAAAATTATTTCTCTAAAGTCTAAAATCGCTTTTGCAATTTGATTTCATCATCACAAAATTAATTTTTGTTCACCGATTTTTTTTTCAAGATTTTCCAAAAAATTCAAATCTAACAAAATTTCATCATTTGAAAATTATCCAAATTTATACAATTATATCCAAATTTTCAAAAGAAATCATCTAAGTACAAATTTTACAATTTTATCCTGCCAAGTGTTGTTCTTTGAAACGGATGAAATTAGTCGTTATGGAAAATCAAGTTGAAATCGGGTGAAGATAAATCTAACCCTCTCCCTTTTGGCTTGAAGGTGTCCAAATCTTAAAATTTTTCAAAAAATCAAACTAAATTTTTTTGGACAACTTCGAAAAATTTGCCAAGGTGACTGAAAAAGGGGGTCCCCAAAATTTTGGGGCGATGGTGTGAGAACTTCACAACATCTAGCATCAACCCAAAGAAATGTTCCTGAACATTCCAAGAAATAAGTAACTTAGAACAAAAATATTAGGATGGCCTATCCGCAAATCTACTTAAGGACGAGCACTCAACAAAGGAAAGAACTCTCAAGTTGAACCTAAGCATCCTGACCATAAGTTACCCACGTGTGCAAATGATTTATTCCCCGCTTGACAAGAACTTGATAATTTCTTAGATCAGTTAAACTTAGCTTATAATATCCTTACTTCAAAAGCAACCTAGATAGAGCCTCGTTGCTAGTTAGGCGTCTATAGCCTCGACGAAGTTATTGCTGTGGCACTACAATCATGGTTCTACCTTTAGTGATAATTTTTATAGCACCGATATAGATGATTGCACACCCTTGAACCAATTTTCATCTTTATTTTCACTTTGATACTGCTTTTTCTCTTTTCTCATGATGTTTTCTCTTTTTTCCTTTTCTTTTTAATCTTTTGTTTGGTTTGCAGGCAATGAAGCTTGCGGAGGGTTTGGAAAACCACAGTGGCGCTGAAGTAGGTATATGATTTTTACTAAGTCCAATTTCACTTGAAAACATCAAGAACTCAGAGCAATTAAGTGTGAGTAGAATATTTTAACCATGTCAGAGATAACTTGAGAACCCCCATCGAGTTCGACCCAAATTTAGTACAAGTCCTACCATACACCAACGACTAAGCACATCTTTAAATCTCTAAAATTTGTTAAATATACTCAAGAAACGAACAAGACGGATTCCGTTGTGTCACCAAAAATGTAAAATCTACACACCTCGCCCACGAGTGATAACATGGACCCCCTTTGCTCTTGCAAAAAGCCCAAAACCAAAACTACCTTCCAACTAAGGGAAGCTAAAAGACCCTAAGTCAAATGACTTGATGCAAATCAAGCTCAAGCTCCCTCACAACATCTAAACTAAATAGCTAAAAGAAATCTACTCTAACCAATTGAAATGGAAACTTTAATCTACCCAACTGAAAGGAAACTAAACTACTCTCCAGAACCAAATGGTCCAAGACAAACCTACCCTAACTATGTACAAGACTCTAGAGGGACAACACTAACCGATCTAATATATACACTGGATCTAACATGGTTCCTCAGGATGTTCAAAAGTAACAAGGTTTGGGTGATAGTTCTCAAATCTCGCAAACTCATCCTTGCACTTTGAAAAAAATTTGGTCACCTCAAACTCAAACTCTAGAAAATTATCATGCAAGACTAATAATTGAGGCAACTCATAGGGTCCATGATTAATCCAAATACAAGTTGTTTCTCTAGAATTTCCATAATCAAAATAAAAACTTTCAAACCTTTCATCTTTAAGAGCAGGGAAAGAAACAACCTGGCATGACTCAAATTCAAATGGAACTTGCAAATTCTCCACGACCTTAGGAGGTTGAAGTTGGTGGTACACCATCCCAATAGCATCAACACCCAACTCATTGGTAGTCCAAGTAGGATCAATCTTGGAATCAAGCTCATGAAATGTCGTCTTTGGGGGCTTGTCCCTGTGAACAGTGAACCATGAATCCTTGTGAATCTCCTCAAGTGTATCCTCAAAAATCAAGGATTTTTTGATATTTTTCCCATCAAACACCTCTCCAAGTTGCTTGAACACAATATCCAACCGTAGCATCAACCCAAACTGTGCTTTATTTTCCTTTTCCATGGGAGCAACTTGATCACCACTCAACAATCCTTGCATACCCTTGTCAATAGAAGCTTCATCATCTAGTATGTGATTTCCCTTTGAACTCTCTTCAGGAACATCTTGCAATTCTTTATGTAGACTCTCACCAAACATAGCACCTTCAAGATTGATAGGAGAACCATCATACATCTTTGTGAGTTGCCCATCAACTTCCATTTCAAGTGACAAAATTTTTGGAGGTCGAAGAAGATGTTGAATCATGCCACTTGCAACAACTTGATCACCTTGAAAGGCTTTGGGCAATGACTCCTTTTGTATTTCTTCTATAGGATCTTCAAGGATCCCCCCAAAGAATGTGGTGGAGATAGCGCCTTGTATTGGTTTATAAATTTTTTCCTCATATCTTGATTCTCTTGTGATATCTTGTAATTCCTTGTTCAACTCACCCACTTGATTATCTTCCTCTTTAAGGATATTTGAAACTTCTTGCAATCCATCCCCAAGAGTCACCCCTTGAATTATGCATGAAGGCTCACCAAAGATTTCCTTTTCGTCCACCTTTCGATGTTCCATTTGTAGTTCTTTGTGTGTCTTCACTTGTTGACCTTTGCCTACCATCCTTTCTCTCTCTTGGATAAATTCAATTGTTTCCTTGATTTTCTTGTCAACCTCTCCACCTTGTGATATAATGTGTGAAGGTTCATCCACTTGGTTATCTTGAACATTAGAATCAACTAGATCATCTTGATAAATCTTACCCTCTTCATTCTTTGGTGTCCAACTTAAAAGCTGAAAGAAATGTTTACCACCCCCCATTGATATTTACTCATACCAACCCAGTTGAAACTTAATCAAGTCAATAGTGTCTTGACAAGATGGGCAAGTAGATTCTAAATATGAGAGATTGTGTACCCTGCACTAAGAACTTCTTCTATATAGGTTTTTTGGTTCCCTATTGATATCTTCGTTGTAATCAAGAAAGTCTTCCTCTAAATTGACAAAGACTGCAGGCTCATGTATTTGTGAAAAAGAGAATTTTCCTCTTAATACCAAGTCCACTCTTAAGAGAAACACCAAACAATCTAGCTCCTCATGATCTGCAGTACCATGTATCCTACACTTCCTTGATACAACAAGTTGAGGCAAATCCAATGGAGGTAACCTTTTGTTCAAATCAAACCAAATGGGAAGAACGTCCACCTGTTTGTCCATTGAGAAACCTTTCCCTTTTTTGAATTTTTTGATTTTCACTTTTAAAAGAGATCTCTCATCTTAAATCTAGCTTTGAAAGCTCATTCCTCGTCAATATCTACTCTGAATTTCCAAGTTGATCCAAGAATGAAAGTCATTCAGCCCTCCTAGCGCCAGATAATGTTGATGTGAGTTTTTGTACCACTACATAACATATTAGCAATTGAATATCTGGTATGAAGTATCAAACACACAATTCCTCTCTTGAAAAGTTAATGCTCATGGGATATGAGAATAACTCCAATGTTCCTTACATCTGTGGATACTCGCTCAGTTTTATCGATGTGATTTGCTGGTAATCACGTAGGCGGCCTTATGTTGTTCATTCAAGGATGACTTGGTTTTTTGGTGAGATGGTGATGATTTTGTATGAGTGCTAGATGATGTTGATGGTGACAGTGATGGTGGAGGATGTAGTGCCAGATAATGTTGATTATACGAGGAGGAGGCAATAATGCTTCTAATAACTTCTACCTTCCTAACTTTCTTAGAGTGAAATTCGACTACTCAACTACTCACTATTCTACTCCTACTCCTATGAATGGAAAGATTAGCAAATGGACGGGGATCGAATCTAATGAAAGTTAAAAGTTAACCAGCGGCTCCACCTCCATAAATGCAATGATTCAAAGGAAAAGAGAATTAGTTTACCACACAAGGCTCCCTAACCAGTGGCTAAGATGCTAGTGGCCTAGTTGTAGATCCCTATCAAACATTCACTAACATCACCATACAATTAGCCATCTACTTTTACTCTAACATTATGAAATGAAATCCTACTTTAATTTGAGAGATGAGAAGAACCATGCATTACACCAAAATGATCATGTATATCCACCATGCAAGCCACAACAATGAATAGAGAACAATTTTGATAGTATTTTGGCAACAATTCTCCAACATAACTCCTTCACAAATGAGAGCAAAATGGCCTTATATAGAGGCCAAAATTACAATCGACGGTAGAGATAAAGAGGCAAAACCGACGATCCAAATTGAATCCTAGAAACCCTAATTAGGGTTGCCACCCCATCAGCTAATGAGAAGATGCCACCTCGTTAATGGACCAATGAAAAAAGTGGAAAAGTGAGAACCAATGAGAAGGCACCAAAATGGTGGCCAATCAGAATTAGACACTTGTCCTATTCTAGAAGAAAGAGAAATTGCCACTTGGGGCTTACATCAAATGATCTTCTAATATAAATCTCCCTTTTTGTTTCATTCTTTTAGCTAAGGCAATGAACCTAGCTAGCCTTCCGTTGACTTCCTCCATGGGAGAACAAGGTGTATGCTTTATCTTGAGCTCAATCGATTTCATCGTGCTGCTCGCTGCCCATAGTGTCTTCTCATAGTCCTTCTCATACTCTTTTGCAAATCCGATAAAGGCATTGAGGGAGGAAAGGGTGCCCAAATGTTTCTTCTTGATAGCAACCTTTCTTAACTCATCCAATCTTGATCCAAGCTTAGTCTCATTGATATCCTCTTCCGTGATGTCTTCAAAATCAAGTGCCACCCCAATGTCGCTCATCATGGTTGAAATAGAAGTGTTGACGCTTGGGCTGTGATGTGCAACCACCTTCTGTATCTCCTCTTTGCCAAGGGGGATTGTCCTTCCTTTTGTCTGTCCTTTACCTGTAGCATATTTACTGTACCGACATTGGTATCGGTTATTCGTCTCATTTTCGAGAAAAATGTTTTTTTGGGCATCATATCCTCTTTGTCTTTCTTAGTGTTTGTTTCCTTAGGGTTCTTGCTTGCACTAACATCTACCATCTTGTCAACCCATGATAGGATGGTGAAGTGGTGGATGATGAATGCGAGAAGAACCAAGGGAGACAATGTTTGGACAAGAACGAAAGAGAGAAATCCGCTTAAGAACCCCTTTCAACTCTAAATAATTTGAAATTACCTTTACCAATAGGGGGATTGTCCTTCCTTTAGTCTATCCTTTATTTGTAGCATATTTACTGTACCGACATTGGTATCGGTTATTCGCCTCATTTTCGAGAAGAAAGTTCTTTTGGACATCATATCCTCTTTGTCTTTCTTAGTATTTGTTCCCTTAGGATTCTTGCTTGCACTATCATCCTCCATTTCGTCGCCCTATTATGCATTGGTAAAGTGGTGGACAATGAATGCAAGAAGAACCAAGGGAGACAATATCTAGACAAGAACGAAAGAAGGAAATCAGCTTAAGGACCCCTTTCAACTCTAAATGATTTGAAATTACTTTTACCGATAGCCGGGTCTTCTTTTGGAATTTAGGATTAGATTTCGAGAATTTCAAACCCCTTGCAAATCTTGAGGCTCTAGCTGGAAAAATTAGAATTTTGTCCACTTGAAATTGCCCATGCATGTGCCAAAAAAATCAGATTTTATCACTTGTTCTTTTCACCAACAAAATCGTCCAATCTCTAGGAGAAAATCACAACCCATCTTGAAAATCAGAATTTTGTCTTCCACAAATTTCGGCTTCCACAAAATTTGGCTCCCACAAAATTCGCCAAGCAAGAAGAGTGCAGATCCACCCTTGCAAAAAAAAAAAATCATCCAAGGAAAATACCAATCTGCCCTTGCAAAAATCGTCCAAGTAAGAAGAAATTTGCTCCAAGTCAAAATCGCCAAACACCATGAAGAGGAGGATGGAAGAATGAGGAGATAAGGGGGAGGAGACCCCCTCTTATACCCCATTTGCATGCCCTCTTGAGCTGGCCGACTTGCACTTTGGGAGAGCAAAAAATATTAATTAATGCACAATTCATGGCCCAAATTAAATGCTTAGCTCAAAATTAATTTTGCCAAGATGAAATTTGCATTTTAAATTGCCGGTTAGACCAAATTGCAAAAATAAAATAAATAATGCCTTGGAGATGCTAAATGTTTTCATTTAATGATGATTTAGTAATTAAAATCGGATTTTGGTCAGCCAAAAGCCATTTTTTCAATATTAAATTACTAATTTCATTGAAGACTTAAAAAATTTCAAGGCAAATTTAATCCATTTAATGCCAATTTTTCGCAATTCAATTCAAATCGATTTTGCCAAGTAATTTAAATTTTTTAACACAAATAAAATCATTTCTTTAAAGTCTAAAATCACTTTTGTAATTTGATTTCATCATCACAAAATTAATTTTTTTTCACCGAATTTTTTTTTCAAGATTCTCCAAAAAATTCAAATCTAACAAAATTTCATCTTTTGAAAATTATCCAAATTTATACAATTATATCCAAATTTTCAAAAGAAATCGTCTAAGTACAAATTTTACAATTTTATCCTGCCGAGTGTTGTTCTTTGAAATTTGTCCAGCCTAAGGATGAAATTGGTCGTTCTGGAAAATCAAGTTGAAACCGGGTGAAAATAAATCTAACCCTCTCCCTTCTGGCTTGAAGGTGTCCAAAACTTAAAGTTTTTCAAAAAATCAAATTAAATTTTTTTTGGACAACTTCGAAATATTTGCCAAGGTGACCGAAAAAGGGGGTCCCTAAAATTTTGGTGTGATGGTGTGAAAACTTCACAACAAAATTCTTTAGAAGTAGAGAAGTTTCAATGAGTCTACATCAGGAAAGGGAAGGCCACTGACAGCAGGGTTCTACACGAATGAAGCCTGCTAGAAAAGTCCCTTTCTTTACCACTGTTTCCTCTACTTTTACCACAAGGCCTGGAACCAATGATCTGATTGTATGAATAGTTCCTAAATTATAAGGAAATGTTATCTTTCATCAAATAAATCTAGTCAAACAAAGAAAACTGGTTTAGGGTTTAGGGTAATTTTTACAAAGGGCTCACTGCCAGTGTTCTCACTGCTGGTTGGCTCACTATCGGTTGGGCTAACTACCCAAAAAATACGAAAGGTTAACTATTTTTACAAATAGGTTCACTGTGAATACACATAGGCTTACTGCCATAATATAAGAAATGAAAATTGAATCCACCATTGAAGTCACTGCACCAATACTCAACAATACCAAAATGATATAATTGTCCGCTACAAGTTGCACCAACTCGCATGGACATCAATACACATATCTTCCCTTGTCAGATTCACATTCACTTTGCATATACTTGCAACAAATAGAATCATTGCTCTCCTATACCATCCCATGCCAACAACTAGGTCGAATGCAATTTCAAATAGGTCACATAGAAGCATTCTACAGAGGGAAGGAAAGAAATGTGGACCACCTTTCTCAATGAAACATGTCTCACACCTATCGGCACGATACACCATTGTGAGATCTGCAGAACCAACAGATAGGATCTATATGTTACAATGCAAATGCTTCAACCAAGGCACAATAACCACTTTCCAGATAGGACCTGACTCAAACAAATGATCCACAATATGATGCAAGATAAATGGGACCAACAATGACACGGCTAAAGATTAATCTTTAAGGTACATCATCCGCTGCACACTCTACCAAATCACCATAACAAATAATTCACACCTAATTTACATCTATGCATAGGAAATGTTGACATCAATAACAACCATTACTGACAACAACAATGGTAGCATCAACATCACATTCTAACGGGGAGTTAGGAAATAACTACCATGGGAAAATATACGAAGTAATGCAATCCCATATGGAACACACACATGGCCAAAGGAGACAAGAATTTAAGAGGGATAAGAGAGCAAATTTAATTAACCATGAAAGTGAACATGGTAAACCCGAATGGTGAAGAGGGAAGACATAGATAGAATGTTGAGAGGGAAGAAAGACATTATAGAAGATTGGAAGATGCAAAGAAAATAAAGATTGATTGTGCCAAGGTGGGTTGTGTTGGGAAAGTAAAAAGAAAGGAAACCAAAGAAGAATGCAAGACTGGAAAAAATGAGTTCATGATGGGAAAAATAGGACAATTTTAAACTAGTTTGGAGAAGAGCATTGAGTCCAAAAAGCTGTTAGGAGAATGTTGTAGAATGAAGGCTCCATCTCTACCACAACTCTCTTAAACTCCAACCATCAGATCAGATCCACTGAACATAACAATCGAGTTAGATGATAGATCTCTTGAATTCCTATAGGTTCTTGATGAAATTTTGTCTGTCAAAGAGGAATATTCAAAAGAATTAGTTGAATTCTAAATAAATTTTGAAGAGATGAAAAAGAGAGAAAATAAAACCATGTTTATTTTAGTAGAAGAATTATGCTCACTAACTAATCAAATGCCATTAACAAATAAGAAAACAAAGAGGTGCTATGAGGAGTTACAATCCCTAGACTAGCATCCATCCCCCATGCCGTATACAACTAGGAGGATATTAGCTGAAAAAGTACCACATAGCAAAAGGAGAAGCAAGCAAGAAGGTAAGACACTGGGGAGAGATTCTAGGATAAGAATACAATGAGATAAAGGTGACAAGAGACAAGGATAGAGAACATAAGCCCAATATAGTCAGAAGCATTAAGAAGGAGAAAATAGACACCTCGCCACTCCACAAACCAAAAATAGATATCGAGAAGACCAGATCAGACTCATCTATCAATCTTCTAGAATTTGAGAAGGATACGGTAGAGCGCTGCAAAGCACATATTCCTCTTGGAATCAGTTAGCAAAGAAACAATATTGAAGAAGAAAAAAAACCAAACTGCTAGACTTTGCAGTCTTCCTGTGGAAAGACTCATCAGACTAGTATAAAAAAAATCCAAAATATGACAGATTGGGAGGTGAAAAAAGACTTACTAGCTAACTCTGACACTTTGGATAGCCCAATTGAGAGTATCATTGAAATGAGGGACCTAGTAGAAGGAATATAAACCAGTAAAGGCATATAAAGACGTTCAAAGAAGTGTATTGAAAATTGGAAGAACCATAGACAGAAGCAAAAGATAGAATGGCTCATTTCCAAACTACAAAATGACATTAGAGCCACACTAAATGGATCAACCTTTGATGCAAATTTGAATGTCGTAGCTATGGCCAAGTGCATTGAGGCCCAACCATTGAGGAAGGCAGACAAAGAAGGATAGAAGCAAGCCTTAGAAAAAATACAAGTGGTGGTAAACAGTTGACCTTGCAGCAAGATATCATGGCTTGAGAAAAGGTGAAGAAACCAAAACATGAGATTTGGTACTACTATTATGGGAAGGACACCTAAGAAATCAGTGCCCTGAGGCACAGGGAGAAAGAAAGTTGGCTGCTGTCAAAGTAAACTACAGACAATGTTGGTCAAGCTAATTCTTATACTTTGGGACATGCAGAGTATGGGATAGTCATACTTGAGGACATTGGCCATCTAATGCATTCCATCTTGGAAAAGCTGAAAACTACTTGGAACCTAGATGTCACTGAATCATGATTGTGGTAGGGAGATAGACAAGAATATGGCTTATGTTGAAAGATTTGGTAAGCAGCCCTTGTATGCTAATGATGGAGAATTCAGACAACCTTCATTGAGGATTGCGGGGAATGCTAACACTACATATAAATCTCTCTGGAATTTTCTAAAAGATAATAGGCAACATAAGTACATAGGAGGAAGAGGACACAAAAGGGGTAATCACAAGAGAGATGATGCACCTTGTTATAAGTGTGGGAAAGTCATTCACTTTTCCAGAGAATATTAGTCTGAGAAGAAGATTTGTGCTTTTTGTGATTATGAAACTATGATTCATTCAAATGTGAGAGGGCATAATAGTACTTTCAGAATGCCACCCCACATTCTAGAAGTGACGATCTTCAAGGGAATAGAGGAGCAAGGGTGATTAGAAGAATTCCCCTACATGTGTGAGAGAATGTTAGAGAAGCAAAAATGGTCATTAGATATATCCAATAGGGAATAATCTGGTGAAGAACATCGGCATCAGATGAGGACTCCAAAAAAAAATTCAACTAACAAAACAGATTAAGTTGAATTAATCTGCCAAGGGACATTTATTGGGAGAAATAAGCAAAAGATTGTTGAAGGATTAGTAACAAATTTGGTCTGGAAGAAGTTGAATATGATTACTTTCAGTCTACTCAACAACATGAAGAGTAGAAGAAAATGTGAAACAAACTATAGTACAACAGCAGAATGAAGGCTTTGTTTTTTAGAGGAAGAAGTCATTGAGCTGAGGAACTTAGCCTCCTTGGATCAATGAAACGAGCTGTTGGTGAAGCTGAAGCAATTGGGAAGATACTGGAATAAACAGAAGCAACTGCAAATCCGCAAAATCAGAGGAAGTCTAGAATTGGAAAACTGCAAATCCGCAAAATCAGAGGAAGTCTAGAATTGGAAAAATTGATCTCTGCTGATTGCTACACACTTGCATAATATCATGATAAAACATGTTATGGTGGACATGGGAGCAGATATAAACATCATTTTGGAATCTAACTGGGAATGAATAGGGTGATCCATGTTAGTAAAAATCCCATTTTATATAATTTAAGCAGATGGATCAGTAGTGGAGACATTAGGCACATGGAAGAATGTAGAAGTGAACATGCACGACTTAAAGAAACTATAGCAGATTTTGAGGCAGTAGAGATGAAGGAACCCTTTAACATTTTCAGAGCATTGCTAGGCCTAAAATGGTTTGTAAATGCCAATGGCATTATAGACTCAATGAAGGAAGATATTTCCTTTGCGGATGAAAATAGGGTGGTGCACCTCCCCTTAGGAGATGGCCATGATAAAACTCATGGAGGAAGTTGCTGAAGATAGAAATGAAGAAAATAACTCAATACTCAATCCGAAAACTCCCAATCACAGATGAAGAAGGTTCAAATGGCGTAGGATAAATTGCGCTTGTTAGTGATAATACTAGCATAGATAGTGGTAGAAGTCCTAGGCACATGGATGTAGATGAACAAAAATAAACTTCTCATAAAGTGTAAAAGCTGAAAACTACTTGGAACCTAGATGTCGCTGAATCATGATTGTGGTAGGGTGATAGACAAGAATATGGCTTATGGTAAAAGATTTTGTAAGCAGCCCTTGTATGCTAATGATGGAGAATTCAGACAACCTTCATGGAGGATTGCAGGGAATGCTAACACTACATATAAATCTCTCTGGAATTTTCTAAAAGATAATAGGCAACATAAGTACATAGGAGGAAGAGGACACAAAAGGGGTAATCACAAGAGAGATGATGCACCTTGTTACAAGTGTGGGAAAGTCATTCACTTTTCCAGAGAATATTTGTCTGAGAAGAAGATTTGTGCTTTTTGTGGTTATGAAACTATGATTCATTCAAATGTGAGAGGGCACAATAGTACTTTCAGGATGCCACACCACATTCTAGAAGTGACGATCTTCAAGGGAATAGAGGAGCAAGGGTGATTAGAAGAATTCCCCTACACGTGTGAGAGGATGTTAGAAAAGCAAAAATGGTCATTAGATATATCCAATAGGGAATAATCCGGTGAAGAACATCCACATCAGATGAGGACTCAAAAAAATAGATTCAACTAACGAAACAGATTAAGTTGAATTAATCTGCCAAGGGACATTTGTTGGGAGAAATAAGCAAAAGATCGTTGAAGGATTAGTGACAAATTTGGTCTGGAAGAAGTTGAATACGATTACTTTCAGTCTACTCAACAACATGAAAAGTAGTAGACAATGTGAAACTAACTATAGTACAGCAGAATGAAGGCTTTGTTTTTTAGAGGAAGAAGTCACTGAGCTGAAGAACTTAGCATCCTTGGATCAATGAAACGAGCTGTTGGTGAAGCTGAAGCAATTGGGAAGATACTGGAATAAACAGAAGCAACTGCAAATCTGCAAAATCAGAGGAAGTCTAGAATTGGAAAATTCATCTTTGCCGATCACTGCACACTTGCATAATATCATGATTAAACATGTTATGGTGGACATGGGAGCAGATATAAACATCATGATTAAACATGTTATGGTGGACATGGGAGCAGATATAAACATCATTTTGGAATCTAACTGGGAATGAATAGGGTGATCCATGTTAGTAAAAACCCCATTTTATATAATTTAAGCAGATGGATCAGTAGTGGAGACATTAGTTACATGGAACAATGTAGAAGTGAACATGCACAATATATAGAAACTATAGCAGATTTTGAGGCAGCAGAGATGAAGGAACCCTTTAACATTTTCAGAGCATTGCTAGGCCTAAAATGGTTTGTAAATGCCAATGGCATTATAGACTCAATGAAGGAAGATATTTTCTTTGCAGATGAAAATAGGGTGGTGCACCTCCCCTTAGGAGATGGCCAAGATAAAACTCATGTGGAGGAAGTTGCTCAAGATAGAAATGAAGAAGATAACTCAATACTCAATCCGAAAACTCTCCATCACAGATAAAGAAAGTTCAAATGGCATAAGATAAATTGCACTCATTAGTGATAGTACTAGCACAGATAGTGGTATAACTCCTAGGCACATGGATGTAGATGAACAAAAATAAACTTCTCGTAAAGTGTATGGGTTCCAAAAAAGTTCATGACACAACCAATACAAGAAACATTCCCCATTTACCTCAAAGAAAAGATGACACTGCAAAAAGCTAAGGCTAATACAAAACCTGCATTTAGTAAATCTTTTGCAAATTCTATACCAAAAGGTTATACCTACACAAAGTACCTCAGGACTCATGTAGATAAAAGCAAGGACTACTTATAGGAAATAGAAATTACTTCCCAAATTATATAAATTATTTCGTAAGAAGTGGATACTATCAATTAGGTTGAGTTTGAAAACCCATTTCCTTGGCCCAACCCTATGGACTTAAACAACATACAATAGTTGTACCATAACATTAAAAAATAACTTGCTGAATTGAACCACAAAAAGTATAGAAATCTGCGCGTGGGTGGACAAACAACTATAACAATTAATACACCCTGTAACCTCATTTTTATAAATATACCAATAGGACATACACAAAATATTTGTTCTTGTATATTGCTACTACTGCACGTACTTCCAAATGGTCACACTCAGCTCATGCATAACAATGGCAGCTCCAATTTTTGTAGATTTTTTCGAAGAGCCCCAACTCAAATATAAGAAGTTTCCTTCAAACCAATGGAGACAGATCTGGAGGGGCCATTTTCTAAGGTACCTATTGATGTAATTTACATTGAAGACATTAGGAAGTACATCCATGCACCTATAACATAGATAGGCCATAACCATAAGGGTCACCTTGCAATAGCTTGGGACACAACAGTATATGCCATAATAAAGACACATCACAGAACGATTGGATGTATGGAGGGAATTTCTGAATTTTACGGTTACCCAAGAAGAGAATTGGGTCTACATCATATTGAGTCGTAATCATGATGAGCCTATAATAGGACCAGCTATATCAAATCACAAAGGAGGCTATCCAGGTAGTCACAAGCCTTTATGCAAATGAGAGGTGCTACTGAAAAAGGCAATTGAGTATGCAGGGGTAACCAAGCTAATCGGGGTAGCATATGAGGTAATAATAATCACCAACTCTGCGGTCAACTATGTTACTGGGGGCATAGCTTACGAGGTTTTCATCACAAACATGGAAGATTTAACTTCCACAACCTCCTTTCACATGGCATATCAAATGGCTATTGAGGGCAGGAATACTAACCTATGCAAGGTTGTGGAGCAGGAGCTATTGAAGAATATTGAGTGCACAAAGCAATCCCCCTATCAATTCTGGTAGGATACCTTGATTGTCTCACCTTCTACCTCATAAATGAATTGCTAGCATTTGTGGGAAAAATTTGGGACACGATTAGGCCGGTCTTTGTTTAGATACAAGATCATGCCAAGCATTTTAAGGATGCCACCTCTTATACGACCACATATCGAGGTTTCCTCAAATCTCTTCAATGGAAGTTGTAGGAGAGGTAATACATCTCTTATGATGTATTTCACAGGTATCTAAAAGATATAGTTTTCTAGTGGATAAGGACTATACTTCTGTGGAGGCAATTGAAACTCGGACATCTTGGATCCAACAACTCCCATATGAAGATCATGTCAAGCATTTTAAGGATGCCACCTCTTATATGATCACATATCGAGGTTTCCTCAAATCTCTTCAATGGAAGCTGTAGGAGACGTAATACATCTCTTATGATGTATTTCACAGGTATCTAAAAGATATAGTTTTCTAGTGGATAAGGACTATACTTCTATGGAGGCAATTGAAGCTCGGACATCTTGGATCGAACAACTCCCATATGAAGTCACAAATACGTAATTTGACTCAGATGCAACAAATTCTACTCAATACTTAAAAAGACCCATAGGCAGAAGAGTTCACAACATACCAAGAATACAAAAACAATTTGGCTAAACAGTAGTCTAAGGAACATATAGATACGGACCAAAAAAAAAAGGAGAAATGGGGTGTACCAAAGGAGGAGCTGAAAGAACAGAGCACCTTTACTCTGTAGAGGTTAGGAAGGCTACAAGTTGGGACATCCTCATCAGAATCCACACAATCCTCAGATAGCTCAGAAAGAACAAAAAGGCATTGGCCACCACAGAGTTCAGAGGGAGCATCAGAAGAAGAGGCGTTTGCAACTCTACTACAAATGAGTGTGGAAAGGAAAATGAAGCAAAAGAAGGAAAAAGGCCAAAAAGAAATATCACCGAAGGCAGAAGATTAGAGTTTTCTTGAGGATAGTACTGTCAGGAGTTTACACAATAATTTGCAATGACAAAATGTGTATGGTTGATACCATAAGCAATGATAGCAGACTCAATTTGATGATAATCTGAGCACTATCGATCATATCTTGATCGGAATTATTTTTGGAACATGATCAATGATAATCTGCAATGTTGAATGTCTAACAGACATGTAGATCAATATTATACTTGGAACTAATATATGATATTTCGATCTGATTTATGAATGATAATTAGTCTCAAAAATAATACAATGATATTATTTCAAGCATTTAAATATGTATGTATGTATGTATGTGTATATATAGACATACATATACTTACATGCATATAATTATATCATAGTAATGATAACTGTCATTCATAATCATTTGACCGAAGCTATCATTTCCAACACTCCCTCTTAGCTAGGGAAGATAAAAGTTAAACCGAGCATAGATCACAACAATATCACCTTGTCATATCAAAAAACATGACATGTTTAAGAATATCAAGTCACATGACATTCTTCATAACACAAATATCTATATTATGGCATGTGCACTGACATCAAGACTCATGATGTCGACCATAAATATGGTATATCCATGGATACACTATCCACCATGACTATAACTTAAGGGTCATAATGATCTTCAAATGATATCAAGTTTCATGATATCTATCAAAATGTACAAGAGATACTAACTATCATGACATGTCTACAGATATCAAATCACATGATACCCATCATGATAGTGAAGCAAATCATTGTAAAGTCATCACCTTACAATGTCAAATATGAGTGTTCATTATCTGAAAGATTGCCACCTTCATTAATGTCCACAGGGGCCCATAAAGTCATGGAGTCCAACACATGACAACACAAGAGTTTACACATTAAACAGCTTTTTATATATTAGTACAAATAAATAATAATTTTGAGACTCGATCTCAAGCTTGACTTACATTTTCAACTGTACCAAGTTTAATCCGGAAGTGTTCAACTTTTACCCTAGATAGAGGCTTGGTGAGAATGTCTGCTATCTGATCTCTTGTTCTAATATACTCCAAGTGAATCACATTCCTTTCTACCATGTCTCTAGCATAGTGATAAGGAATCTTAATGTGCTTTGATCTATCATGGAACGCTGGATTCACTGAAAACTTGATGTAACTCTGATTATCACAATGGATAATAGTAGGATTGAAAGGCTCACCAAATAATCCCACAAGCAATTTTCAGAGCCATGCTGCTTCTCTTGCTCCCATAGAGGTTGCAATGTATTCGACTTCTATAGAGCTTTGAGAATTTGATGACTATTTCATGATGATCCTAGACTGAAGCAACATCTTGTTGTACTTTTCTTATCCATTACTCTTCCAGCCTAATCTGAGTCAGAGTGTCCATGTAGATCTAGGTATATATTTTGTACTTAAGACCATATCTCATTGTACCTTGAAGGTATCTCAAAATATGCTTTGCAGCGAGTGCATTTACTACATAACATATATCTGGTCTTGTGTGGACCAAATACATCAATGATCCAGTTATCCGTCTATAGAGAGTGGGATCTGCAAATTTTGGTTTTGCTGTTGCTTCCTTCAGTTTGTGCACATTGCTTTCCATAGGTGTAGACATGGGTCTACAATCCAACATTCCAAACCCCTTCTAAATGTCAATTGTATACTTGATTAAGAGTGACGCCATCTGATTTTTGCCAGACTTCTAATCCAACAAAGTAATGTAAAATGCCCAAGTCCTTAATGTCAAATTTTGAAGCTAGGTCCTTACATTGAGAGATAAGGTGATCTTCTCCTTTGATTAGCAGGTCATCAACATGTAAAATAAGTATTAATATATTACCATTAATTAGCTTTAAATAGAGGTTTGGATCTGCATCATTCTTGGAAAACCCTAGTCCCACAAGATAGTGATCAATCCTCCCATACTAGGCTTTGGGGGCCTGTTTAAGTCCATATAGAGCCTACTTTAATTTGCATACATGTGATTCAACATTATGTATTACAAAGCCTTCAAATTGCTCTAAAAGGACTTCTTCAATTGTCCCATTTAGAAATGTAGTCTTCATATATATATATATATATTCCCAAAAAGCTGCGATTTCTTCCTTTTATTCATGCATTACAACATAGGCAAATAATTACATATGCATTATATTATCAAGTGGCCCACATGATGTACACCTAGGAGTTATTAATTCATAACTTAAAAATGGTTCCCCTAATAATAATTAATTGTAGTTAGATTTCACTTTAGCTTTGTTGCTTATATTTAATGTTCACCTTCTTAATTCTTTGGCTCCATATTGGGGGCATTACATTATGACCTAGGAGAAGTCTCTTTTCTGTATTGTGTTAAATAGTTAAGTTACAATGTGGATCAACTCCTTACTCCCTTTGTATAATTGAGTTTGGGGTATAAATACCATAGTTGGCATAATTGTTGATTGGTAACTAATTGCTGAGCTTTCCACTAGGGCGGGTAAATCTCGGAAAAAATTGCAACCCGACACTTCTCAAAAACTTGCCGAATTTTTGGTTTCTCGACAGATTAATCGCCTAGTTTTTACTTGCAACTCAGCTGCGTGACAAACAATGGCGTTAAAGGCCAAAAAAGGTGTTTTTTTGTTCACCAGTTTCATTTTCAGTGTTTGGAGGCTTGAGGAGTTGAGAGAAGAATAGTTCCAAGGCATTCTTACGTGATTGCAAGCTATTGAAGTCGGATTTGAGTGGATTAACTCATTACATGCATCTTCACATTGAATTTTTGAAAAAAAAAGTATTTTAAATTAAATTTAAGCGGTTTTTTAGGTTCTCAAGTTTTTCTTGATTTTTTTTGAAATCTGGCCTATTTTTCCCAAATAAACTTTTTGGGGCTTGGCAAGTTGTTGTAGAGTTAGAGTTTTCCAACTATGATAAATACAACATATAAAAACTACTTGGGGCTGAAAACGTTGGCATATGTTCCCCATTTTTGTTGCTAATATAGCATATTACAATTTGTTGTTCCTCCATCACAGCTTATAATCAGAAAAAAATGCAAGATGGTATGTCCTTTAAAGGTCTTGAATCAATCACTTTGCTCTGACCCTAAAACTTAGAATTGGGATGCTTCTGCACTAGCTAATTTATGTGACTATGTCCTCTTCACCCCAGTTTGCTTCTTGTTTTTGATAAAATTGGTTGTCTCCTCTCCTGTGACGGATGGAAAAGGGTTCTTATGATCATGACATTAAACGTTACTTCTCCGGCTATGGGGTCTTTGTTATTCATCTTCTGTTGCTCCCATCTTTGCATTCCCCTTTGCCCAAAATCAATCTACACATGGCTTGATCCATATGAACTACAGACTATCTTAATGCAGTCTAAGTATTCTCCATGGATTCTTCCACTAGCATTGTAATATTTTATTTCTTCTCTACGATCAGCTGAGTATAACACCATGGTTGATCCCTCAAATTGCCAAGAAGGTGGCTCTGACACAGGTGTTTTTATGGTTGCAATGGGATCCTAAAAACTCTTAGGATGAGACTTTAGATCCGCAAAATAAAAAAAGTAAAAATTTGTGAATATTCGTAAAAGAAAGTCATCCTGTTATTGTATAAGGATTGGAGGTTGTGTTTAAAAAATGAAAAAATGCCTTTAACTTAGTATAGTTAAACATAACATGTGCTTGGTGAGCGATAGATGAGGATACATTTCTCTAGTTGGAATGAACACCAAGTCAGGTCAAGAAGTCTTCAGGTGTAGCATGGTCGCTGTTGCTGGTCAAGATACAATCTCCATGGACTTGTGCACATGGAAGAACTTCAGAAAGAAATGCCCTGCTCCAAAACCTAAGAGCCCATACACAGCTGGCTCCCTGCAAAGCTTTTGCTCGTTTTGTGTGTAGAATGTTAACATTTTTTGTCTAAAGCCAACTGACACGAAGAAAAAATATTAATGACTACAAATACACCTGATTGGACCCACAAAATGGTCTTTGTTGGACGATAAATGGGTCTTAAGGGACAAAAACTGCTAAAAGAGGACCCATAATATCATCCAAACAGATCTACAATATGCCTACTGGGCATAAAAGGCAATTTCCAAGCTGCTTACCCTCAATCAGCTTAGCATCTTCACTTTTTGACAGCTAGACACCTATGAAAGATTTAAATGGTATACGCACTATTATTTTGTATCAAATTATTTGAGATGCTATTAGGGAATATGAGTCCCAAATGTGATGTAGGTCGTAAATGGCACATGGAAATTGGGCTCCGATAATTATTTACTACTTAAATTGAGAACATCTATAATTTGGGATACATATATTAATGAGGTGGGCTGCCTCGTATCTGATGCCAAGGAGGCTAGTGGTGATGGAGTGGTAAGTGGATCAAAACTGTCAAAAAGTGCAATTGAAAACCCTTTCTGTTTGAAAAAACCTACATCCAATGGGATGCATATGTTAAGGAGCTGAGCTACATTATTTCATGTGTTGAGGAGGCTAGTTTGGAGTATTATTTGGTTTTAACATATGTAGAAGTTGTTGAGATGGTGCATGAAATATACTATAGAAAACAGAGTGTGGTAGCAAATCTGTAGAGAATTGAGAATTTTGTTCTTTCCTATTTTATTTATTCCAGGCTCATATCATTTATGATTTTTCCATTAGGAGTCATGTTATTATTATCATCATTTGGACACTCGTATCTCAATGAAGAATATGTCATTTGTTTGTTTAAGGATTCGTTGATTTATTTAATGGCAGATATAATTTTATCTTTGAGCTTTATTGTTTATCGTTTATGATTTTTCCATTAGTAAACATCTATCAGTTATGATTTAGTCATTGCAATCATCAACTCATGCTATCCGTATGATTGTGGGTTTTTTGTATTGTTGCCATACACACAATTTTCTCCTTTAAGTTTGGAAACATATGCAGGAAATGCTGTATATTTGATCTTTGGTAGTTCATTGTCAGTGTTAATGCTCATTCATTGGTTAAATTGCTCATTCCTTGTGAGATACAAGTAGGAAATTTCTTTTAAATGTTTATTAAATCTTTTGACATTATGTATTCCTTTTGCAGATTTGGAATTGCACACAAGCAGAAGGTACTACAGCTTGTTGTAGTACATTGTCTCTTTAGGTGATTTTCGTAGCAACCATGTGATACCTTGTCATGATATTATACATTTTGTTGAACAATTTCATTTTCTGGTCATGATCATTGATAAGGGGTGATTTTATTACTAAGAGGAAAATAGTACTTTGTGTGCTAAATTCTTCTAATCTATTAAAAAAATTTATGTTACACATTATAGGAAGGAAAAGCTTTCTAACATTGCAACAGTTGTTTCCTTCGGTCTGGTAGAAAAATATAGTATAAATGTACAAAATATGTTACAAATAAGCTTTCTGGTATCTAGATAACACTTTGTAAAATCTCTTTGGTCTGTATTTGCTGAGAATTTTATGGATTGCAAATGTTCAAATTACACCATGTAAGGAGAAATACAGCCCAAAAACTACCGGGAATACCAATTAAAAAACATAAAAATGCAAGAGTAAAACTAATTTATATTTTCAATGCTCGATGAGATTAAGGAGTTATTCTTAAATGCATATTTCTAAGTTCATGTTATCAAACCCACATTTCCCAACTGCAAACTGCATAAAGCCCATGGAATCCAAAGTAGCAATTTGGGTGTCCATTTCAAAACATGCATTTCAAATTTACTGTGACCAATCAGAGAAACAGTGGAAGTTTTGGAGATGCCCAAAACCCTCTTTGTTGAATGAGTCCCAGCATCTTCCAGTAGCAGCCTAACCACTTTTGACATCTCTCTAGTGAGAATGTTGTTATGTTGTCAATGATGTTGAAGGTTGATGAAAAATGTCATATAAATCTCAGAGGATCATTCTAAGTAATAAAAATTGGTTGAGTTGCTTGCTTGGTTGAGCTGCTTGAGCTGCTTGATACATTTGAGGTGCTTGAGCTGGTTGGTTGTCTGGTTCATTACCTGGCTGTCTGCTTGCTTGTCCTTGTTTGTGTAAGTCAAATCTTGAACCACATCAAAGGTTGAATTTTCAAATTTTTTTATCCTCTATTGAATCTAATTAATCACTTGTTTGTGGCTTGGCTATCACTCATTTATGTGGATGATTAATTTGGTTCAATAATCTTTGCCATATGACTACTAAAACAAAGGTGATGCTTGCATCACACATACTTCGCCATGATGAGTGTTTCAGCAATGGATTTTATTTGAAGCAATCTATTTATTCCTTCCTCCAATTGGAGAGGGTGGCTCTTTTATGGTGTTGGCTATAAGAGTAACTGTTTGTCTATTCTTGAGCTTTTGTTTTATAATACATAGACTTCAAAACAAAGAATTTACTCCAGCCATTTAGAAGGTGCGCGTATCATCGAATGTTGGCCATAAGAGCAAAGTTAACAGAATCTATAGTATTGCTCTTTTTCCTAGCAGTTCTCCCATCTACGAGCTCATCATCATGAAGATCAGCAAGTGTCTTAGCCCACCACTTAGGCCGGATAGGAGAAGGACCAACAATAGTACTAGGAGATGCTTGATCAGCAGGATCCGCATCAGAAGAAGCTGGATCAAACTTAGGTGAAGCATCTTCAACACGAGTTGATTCTGTAGGAGAAGCCGGAGGAGTCTGTATAGGTATCACTGGAATAATTGGAGCTACAGGAGCTACTAGAGCCCTCCCATCAAGTGGACCTAATGGAAGCCGAACTCCCAAATCATGAGCCTGCATAGGCTGGTCTGTTGGATCAGGAACAAGAGAAATAGGCATGAATGGTCCTCGTTGCTCATCAAAGACTACGTCACGGTTGTATATAAGATGAGATGTCTCAACATCAATTAGGCGGTAGGCTTTGTGAAGACTGCTATATTCAGCAAGCATTAGTTTTTGACTCTTGGCATCCAACTTGGTGCGTGAAGCATCAGGGATCCAAACAAAAGCAAGAGAACCAAAAACCTTCAGGTGACTGATTTTGGGCTTGCGAGCTGACCAGGCCTCTTCTGGAGTTTTACCTTTGACCGCCACTGTGGGTGACCGGTTCAACAGATAAACTGCAGTGTTAACTGCTTCTGCCCAAAATTGCTTCGGAACATGTCTGTGTTCGAGCATGGAACGAGCCATCTCGGTGATTGTCTTGTTCCGACGTTCAACTACACTGTTCTATTGTGGCGTGTGGGGTGTGGTGTACTGGCATTGGATGCCATGTGTATCCAAGAAGCTGGAGAAAACATTAGAACAAAATTCCCCCCCATTGTCTGATCTAAGAGTAATAATAGATTTCCCAGACTCTTTTTCAACTAAGGGTTTAAACTTTTGAAATACAGTAAATGCATCGGATTTCTTTTTAAGGAAATATACCCACATTTTTCTACTGAAATCATCTACAAACAACAAAAAATACCTGTACCCAAGAATAGAAGGAGTGGCCATAGGGCCACATATATCAGCATGAACAAGTTGAAGTACTTGAGAAGCTCGCCAAGAATTGCCATTGGGGAAAGGTGTGCGATGTTTCTTCCCAGCTTGACATGTGTCACAAACTCCAAGGTGTTGAGTTTGAATCTCTGGCAAACCAAGAACAAGCTCATCCCGAGCAAGTTGTGAGAGATAATGCACATTTAAGTGCCCATATCGCTGATGCCAAAGTGTGCTTATGGAAGATTGCCGAGCAACCATAGCCAAGTCCTGAGAATCACCAGAATCAGTAAGTTTGAAAAGACCATGATCCTCAAGACCAACTGAAACAGTAGACTTAGTCGCCCGATCAGTGGTGGTGCACTGATGTGAACTGAAGGTGACTGCCAAGTGTGGAGAATGTCGCAGCAACTGACTAACTGAGAGTAGATTTAGTTCCATCCCTGGAATGTAGTACACATCAAGGAATATGAGATTCCTCCCAACAGATTGAATCTGAATGTTGCCTTTACCGACAACCGTGTACTCTTCTCCGCCACCAAAAATAACAGAATTTGAATAAGGCTAGTAGTTAGTAAACTAGTCTTCGCGGTGAGTGAAATGTCGAGAGGCACCTGAATCAATGTACCAGGCAGACGACTTCACATGATTTGCAGGTCTCTTAGCCATAAAGGCGTAAAAGGCAAATTCTGCCTGCTCAGTGTGCTTTACACTATTCGCTTTGGGTTGCGAACCGGATTGCTTAGACTGGGCAGCTAAGCGTTTTCGACATTCAACCTTCATGTGACCAAACTTGTGACAGTAGTTGCATTGAATGTTCTTCTTTTTGGTACCATCAGATGCTGGAGCAGAAGACTTTTGCTGAGATGGTTGCTGAAACTTGCCCTTATCCTTCTGAAAGGATTTTGCAGCAAAGGCTTACTCAGTGGAGGTGGAATTGGAGCTGCTACTGAACTGTTGTTTCCACCGATCTTGCTGAAGCAACAAGGTGCAAAGATCAGTGAACTTTAGATCAACACCAGTAGATGTGATGTTGAGAGTCTCGATAAAATGCTCATAGGATCTTGGTAAACTCCGAAGAGTGATTACCACAATATCCTCTTCCTCCATCTTGCAACCAATGGCAAGTAGCTGATCACGAATTTCCTGAATCTGATTCAAGTGTGCTTGGAGCGTGGTCCACTCGTCCATGACAATAGAAAATAGAGTGTTTTTCAGAAAGAAGGCTCTGCTCTTGTCAGAAGTCGCATGAAGACCTTTGAGGTGTGTCCAGATTTCGGCAGCTGTCTTGCCGGATGGAATCTGAGAAAGCTGATCATCAGCCACGGATAACTTGAGAAGCATTACTGCCTCTCGGTTATTCAGATCCCATGTATCTTGATCAGGACCCGGAGAAGTTGGACGCTTCGTAACTCTTAGAACAAGTTGATCGGTGTTCCGATATTCAAAGATTGCGATGGTGCGCTACTTCCAGGTTCCATAATTGCGACCATTGAATTTGGAGTTAGCTCGAGCATAATATTTGTCAGAGATGCCATGGTATATCTTTCAATGAAAATCTGTGAAGGCACGTTGTTTGAGGCAAAAATATGGAAGACCTAGAAGAATCAAAGAGTGACCCAGAAGAGAGCTCGAAAAACCTAGAAGGAATATGCTGTTGTTTTTTGAATCCGCTGGCTCGAAAATTGAGGCACGAAAAATGAGGCACCCAGAAAAATGGACGACAACCCAGTTGAGCTCTCGAAAAACCCACCAAGAATCTACAAACAAAATTTTTTTCTGACCCCAAAAATTGTTTCGAGCCAAAAAATCAGTCGGCAGATTTAAAGGTCAAAGCAACAGAAAAATGGTGTTTGCAGGTCTGAAAAAGACGATTTTGATCAGAACAGGGGCGTTTTTGCCTGAGACAGCATAGGCAAAGAGATTTTAGTATAAAAAACTGTGATTTTACCCTAAAAAATGTTGTTCCTTGACTGCAGAAAAACAGATGCCAAAACTGAAACCCTAGCTCGCAATTTTCAAATATGATGAGGATCCAAGTTGCAGAAAAACAACCTCCAGACCTGCGATTTTCAGCAGCTGAAAAATGACAGTGAACACACGAATTCTTCAAAAAATGGAAAACCCTAGACGGGTTTTTGAGAAATCGCAGAAAAAACTTCGAAAATTTTGAAGCAAATAATTTCAAAAAAGAAATTATAGAATTTTTGAAAAAACTTCAAGTATTAGCTCTGATACCATATTACGGAAGTAATTGGTAAAATACTTGCTGGTTATTAACAGAGACCAAGCGGTCAATTTATACAAAAGAATAAAGCGATGTTTCCTTAGGAAACTATAAAAAAGAATAGAAATATTCTATTTTAACAGATAAAGCTAAAAAAGTGAAAGCTAACTAAAGCTAACTAGATATTTACAATAGATAACCATTAACTAATAATAGATGACTTATCTATTATTGTAATGGTGTGCACACTGCAGACAATATTCATTTTGGTAGAGGAGTAATATTCTCTCTCTATTATTATTAAGCTGTTGGTGACGGCTTTGGAATTCGAAAAATACAAGGCAGCTTTTTTGGTTGTAGAGGGTAGTGTTTAAGTGATTCAAATAAAGGAAATGGTGAGATTTATTTCAAAGTGTAAAATGTCCAAGAAGGTATCAAGGGGAGTTTGTTTTTGAATGGAAGGGTGGATCCAATGTACCTCGGGGACATGTCCTCCCCAAAATCCCTAGCATTGCTAGAGCGAAGATGCACCAAGGATGTGGGGACAAAGTTTTGGTGTCCCTAGTAGCACCACCCAAATCACCGTTGTCCCTGGAGGGGACAAGGAGACACAACGTTCCTTGACCCCTCAGGTGATGCCCATGCATTACCCATCAGAACAAATAGATAAAGTGCATTTAAGAAAAAAAAACATTTTTGATTTGTTTATGGGTTCTATTGTTTCCTTGGGGTATGTGTGGTCCATCTCTTGTGTTATATTCCTTCAAAAGACTCTCAAGCTTCATTTCTATTCATTTTTTCCTTTCTAATTGTTTGCAACAGCAACGAGAAGAATAGTGAAGAGCTGAGAAAAGGGTGTTTGGAAGAGAGAAAAGAGTGATTACAAGTCAAAGAGGAGTGACAAGGAGCAAGAAGATGAAAAGAAGGAAGATTCTTCACCTTGTTGAAGAGAGTTTTCAAGCAAAAAGTAGGGTTTCCAACTGAGTTTTTATTTTATTTTCTGATTCTCAAATGAATGTTCATTTTTTTTAGTTTGACATTTCTTGTTTCATTTTGTTATAGTTATTGCATTTCTAGATTGAAGTAGATTCTCCTTGTTTCATTTTCTAAACTTTTGTTGTTTAACTTTAAATTTTAAAAATTTAAAGTAGGGCTAGGCTGAAACCGTGTGCTTATTGATTTTTTTTTCATTTGGTGAAATGCAGAGTCAAAATAAGTTCCCATAGTCATGAAACAGTGCACTGACAGCCAATCAAATTACGAATCTGAGCATGATGATGATACCAATGAGGGGGGTGAGCATGTGCCAAATCCGCAAGGGAAAACCAGTTCCATAGTGCACGATCTGGTCCACCATCTACTGATTGCCCCTCCACGCTTTTGACAAAGTGGGCTAGGGGTACTTATGATCCTAAATCTCCTCTTAGACAGTTTGCAACAAAGGGCAACAACCCCAATGCCATAAGGTGGTGGCACAAGGAAATGAAAATGCAACACTTGTGGTACATAATGGTTTGGTGGCATCACTAGAGTGAATGTACACTTCCTCTTTGGCTAGGAAAAGGTGTGGAAGCATGTGATTTTTGAAGAAGCCTAAGAATCTGCATTATAGAATTGAGTTCAACAAGCTTTGGGTGTTCTCGATGGCTTCAGAATTGCAATGCTTACTACCATGTCTGGTAGGCAACAAATTTAGAGTATTCAACAGGTGCATGAACAATAAATACAAGGGAAGACACCCATTTCTACTCCTAGATTGTAGTAGAGAGAAATAACATTTTCAGGGGTAGCGTTAACACCTTCATCCACTTATAGTGCTATGGCTGAAACTCAATCAAGCAAGGGGAAACACAAGGTGCAAACTGAAAGTAACCCCATAGCAGATTTGTTAAATGCACACATGAAAGAGCAGATAGAGGAATCCATTGGCAGATTCTTTTTTTTCAATGACACCCCACTTCATTTAGTGTGATCTTCTTATGATGAGATGACATAGATGGTGGAAAAGGGGGGAGAACTATCATTTGTGCCACTAGGTGAGTACAAATTGAGGACCACAATCATGGATAAAGAGTATGCCACGATCAACACAGCGATAGAGACCATGAGGGCATGTTGGAAGGAGCTTGGATGTAGCATTATCATAGATGAGTGGACGGACATTAGGAGCTGCCCACTCATCAATATCATAGTTAAACGCTCAGAGGGCCCATTCTTCTTAGTGTATTTGATTGTTCAAGGCATGAAAGCATGCTGATTTTTAGTTTAACATCCTTTAAATAACTATTGAGGAGAATAGGCCACAAAATGTGATCAAAGTAGTGAGAAATGCAACACCTGTGTGCAAATTTGAAAGGAGGCTTATTGAGGTTGCATATAGACATATTTGACAGACTCCAGGTTGTGGATATGCTATGAACAATGCACTCAAGGATATGAGGGAGGTTGATTGGATTAAGGGAGTGATGAGATATGCTAGAGATGTACAAATGTATATCTACAACCACCACACTTCACATGCACTTTTTAGGAGCTTTGCAAAGGAGTTCTTAAAATTAGTTGAGACCAAAAATACATCCCATTTGATTCATTTGGATAGAATGCTTGACCTTTAAGAGCCACTGGAACTCATGATTACGATGAATGAGTGGAATCAATGGGATGGGTCTAGGACAAAGCAAAGGAGCAGGGTAAAGGAGATAGTGAAGAGTGATGTATTTTGGAGTGATGCAAAATAAGTTTCTATCTTCAGTCTAGTTTTTCTAGGTCATCAGATATGTGGATGTGGATGCACCTAGTCTTGGATAGGTGTACGAGTGCATTGATTCTATGCTTGGCCAAATCAAAGATGTGCGAGATAGGGACCTCATTTTTAGCATTCTACAATGAGCTCATTCAGCCTATTATTCAATGTAGATGGGATAGCCTAAACATTCACTTACCCATGGCTGCTTATGTATTGAACCTAAAGTGTTACATGCCTAGGTCTGGTAGGGTTACACTAATTAAGGATGATGAGGTGATTCACATCATGCTACTCATTGTAATCATCTTTATGCCTCGTACATCTTTTCATCATTAACATCTTCTATTTGTCAATAATGTGAATTTTAAATTTTGTAATTTTTCAGGTAAAGGAAGGGTTCATCTGGTGCATTGGGCAGATGTATGACTCTGAGATTACTGGGATGGTTCACATTGAATGGACCAAATTTGCTACTCTTAGGGATTATATGGCTGTGATAAAGGGGGACATAAAAACTATGGCACATGTGAATATGATTTTGTGGTGGACTTGTGATGGACCAAAATCTATGACTACTGAACTAGTCATTCGTTTGTTGTCTCGGGTTTCTAGTTCTTCAACTTTGGAGAGGAATTGGTCTACATAAAGCTTCATCCACTTCTTTGAAGAGGAACAAACTTGCCTCTTAGAGAGTAGAGAAGCTAGTGCTTGTCCAAAGTGTCTTGCATATTATTGACTGTAGGACGTGTGTACAAGGAGAGCCTAGCATCACAATGGGATGCAAAGCCAAAGGAACCATCATAGATTGATGAGGATGATGATGCTTTAGATTCAGGGCTAGTTGGTGTTCCTTTCGGACTCTTGACCTTGGAGAGTGATAATTTTGGGGATGATGAGTTTGACGACCTTCGAGGGATGCTTAGAGGCCTCCTTCACCATGTTTTGGGGTTTCGCATTTGATTTTATAGATTGTGCTTGTTTTGATATCATGTTACTCAATAAAATCATCTTTATGATTAGATACTCATACTTGTAATATCCATTATATAATAGAGCTCTTTCATTTGCTGATTTGACTATTTAAAATTTATTTTTCAGTGTTCAATGCAATGTTCAGGGATTTAGTAATTCTAATTTACTATTTTACAGTTATTGTTTTACATCTTTATGTCTTATTTGTTATACATCTTATCATAACTAGCATTTTAAGTACCACATGTATAGTATATACACTTCCTCCCTGTCTTGGAAACTTGCCCCCTCGTTTTTCCATCCCCTAGGGTGGTGTAACTATAGGTGGATATGAATATGGAGGGAGCTGTGCATATTGGCTAAGATTATATCTTGGTTCAATTTTTAATAAAAAGGATATTGAGCGTGTAGGTGTTGTTGAAAAGGCAATAGTGTATCATCATATGTAAAATCTTTGGTTTATGTGCATCGAGCTATCTTTGGAGTTATCGACATGTGTAGAAACTAATATATCTTGCAATGTGGATGCTACTGTGTGAAAAATGAGCATATACCACATGTTACTGAAATGGAGGAATGAATGTTGAGCATGTAAGGAGTCGAATAATCATTAATTTAATGTGTGATTTTGAAGAAGAGACTAGAAAGATATATTATTTGTGGCAAGTAATAGAGGTCAAGTGATTTATTGTATCAAGTAGCTTGCGTGTGTAGCAAATTTATTCAGGTTGGCGGTATTGAGTTTTGAGTTGGTGCCTCAACTATTCGAAGTTGGTGCTCTCAAACTATAGTTGGTGCTTCAATGTGTGGAGTAGGTGCTTTGAAGAGGGTTGGTGTTCTTTACAAGTTGGTGCTTATTGTTGTAATCTGGGTTGGTGCCCATTTTTGTCAATGAAAGCTATTGTATGCTATGGTATTTTACCCAATAGAGTTTCCATGAGAAATCTGGTATATGCATCTTTATGGTTGCTTTCATTATGTTTTATGGGATTTCTTGTAGTTAAATATTTTAAAACTTCTAAAATATTTTGGTATCAAAGTAGGGTGCATTTGGAAATAGAGCTTATATGCTTTGAGGTTGATTTAGATTACATTCACGGGTTCTCATGAAGGTCTGGCTACGATTAAATCACATTTCATTTGATGGCTCTGACTATGCAACTTGGAGAATTCAAATGGCTACTTATATAAGGTCTCTTGATTTAGATGTCTAGTTAAGTGCAGAGATTGCTTACACTATTACGACAACAAATTCTGCTGAGAGGAAGGCATTTGAAAGTAATGCAAAAGCTACGAATGCAATCTTACGTGGGCCATTAGAAACAAATTTGTCAAGGTTATGCATTTTGAAACAACTTATGAGATTTGAGATGAATTCTAGAAAACATATGAAGGAGATGACAAAGCTAAGAAGGCAAAACTTTAGACTCATAGAAGACATATTGAAAGTCATAGAATGGAAGAAGAAGAAATTTTTGTTGCTTATTTTTTGTGAGTAGATGAAGCTTTTAACTCAATTAGGAGTTTAGAGAAAAGATTCAGGAGTACAACATAGTTCAATTTTTTTAAGGTCTCTTAAGGTGTGTTTATTGCGAAAGTTTTAGTTGCGAAAGAGATGAAGGAGCTTAGACTGCTGATGTGCTTGATAACAATCAAACAACCTATAAGACGAGGACAACTTTTGATTCTTCATGCAAAAAGGAGACAACCTTTCAAAGTTTTTAAGAAACAAAAAGAAAAGAAATATGTATAAAGTGAAAGTTCAGATGAAGAGTCTTCATGTGAAGAAATACTGCTCATGGCCCTGGATGATGTACATGATGGAGATCAAGAATTTGAAGATTATACTGATGGAGGAGAAATGGATTTGGAAGAAGAGCTAATAAGGGCTCCTATTAAAATCAAGTCTTAGGAAAAAAACCCTAATATGAAGTTTGCTTCTACAAGAAGGGAATGAAGTGAAAACCATGATATCTCTAGCACTTGGAAAAGCAAAGACACTGAAGCCAGGAAATCAAAAATCACCTCAAGCTTAAAGAAGATTGTGGAAGACTGGAAGCTACAGTTGTATCACGTAGAAAGATAGACAAATCTCCGACATGATTGAATCATGCGAATATAGATTATAAAAGTTTCATGTCATTGGATAAGATTATTAGCTCACAGAAATCATCTAAAGACAGTTGGAGTTGGTCTTGAAGAAGGTCAAAGTTCTATGTCTACAAAAGAAGAACAACAAAAGTCAAACCTTAATAGCATAAATGATTCTACATCAAAGATCAGCAATAATGCTTCAAGAAGCCTCCTGTCTGAAGACAAACTCGTGCAAACATGTTTCATGATTCTTTCTTTCATAGTTACCATTTCTCTTGCAATTATTATTGACACAAGTCAATCAACTATAAAACATTTGCAACAAATGATTTTAGATTGAGGAGTAGAAACTGTTTTGCTTCTCCATGAAGTTATAATGTTGTATGCTAATGCTATACATGTAATAATCTTGGTCACATTGTAAGAACTTATAGAAGTGGTATGACATATTTCTCTCAATAGAACAATGTTTTAAAAAGAAGAAAAAGTAAAGGAGGTCACTAATCTTTGAAGTAAGGAAGAGAAATAAGTGTTAGTGGAATCTCTGATTATACAAACAGCCTCTCTTGCACAAAATGGAAAAGACATGGTAATAGACAAAAATGTGTATTCTAGGCATATGGCTAGAGATGAGCAAGTTTATCACTCTTGAAAGCACCAATTTAGGAGAGGTAATTTCTTTTGGTAATCCATCTACAAAATTTAGAAGTCCAATTACATTTCTTTCAAATAATAGCAAGGCAAGTTGAAAACGCCTTATATGTAGAAGATCTGAAACACAATCTTTTAAGTGCAAGTCAATTGTGTGATCAAGGACATTATTTGATTTTTAATTTAGATTGTTATGAGATTAGAAAAGATGGTAAACATATTGTTGATGAAAGAATGGCTTTTAACAATCCATACATTCTCGATGATATCAAAAGGGAAAAGTTTGGAGTGATTTTACTCCATTATTGATTTTCTGTTTGGACTTGGAGAAAGTTCTCTTTGTCAAATTCTTTTGGCTGCACTTTAGTTATGTGGAATGGTTTGAGTTGTGTAACTTGGTTTCAGTTATGCAAGATGGTTTCAAGTATGTAGGTTGGTTTAGTCATTGATGTTAAAGGAGGAGAAATAAGTCAAGGGTGCCAACTTTGTTTCAGTGTAAGGCGACATGCTTCAATTTATTTTAAAGTAGCATTACTTTAGAGCTTCTTTGTTTCAGGTTAGTTTTAGGTGGAGTTGCCATCAATGACGAAGGGGGAGATTTTTGAGTATGTTGTCATTGAGGTCAAAGGTTGATGATCAAGGTCTTGTAAATCTTTGAAGATTATTCAAAGTAATAGAAAATTGGTTGAGCTACTTGCTTGGTTGGTTAAGATGCTTGAGCTGGTTGGTTGCTTATTCTAGTTGTGCATCTACTTCACCCGCTTGCTTGTCAGCTACTTATTTGTGTAAGTTAAATCTTGTGCCACATTGAGGTGGAATTTTCAAATATATCGATCTTCCATGTAATAAAAGTAATCCTTTTGCCGTGTCTATTTGTGGCATGATCATCACTCATTTATGTGGATATTTAATTTGGAGTGATAATCTTTGACACATGGCTACGAAAATAAATCAGCTTCCATCATGTTTACTTCACCATGATGAGTGTTTCAAAAAGGGATTAATAATGGATTCTATTTGAGACAATCTATTTATTTGTTCTTCCTATTTTGGTAGTGCGCAACTCTTTTATGGTGTTGGCTATAAGTTAATTGTTTGCCTATTCTTAAGTTCACGTTTTATAATGCATAAGCATCAAAACAAAGAATTTACATGAGGTATTTAGGTGTGCGTACCCTGGATGTCGTGTATAACGAGTGTGGCTGGAAAAAGCAGTTTGTGCATTTTTGGAGAAACAAACAGTAAATAAGTCTTTTTGTCTATTTTAGTTTTGACTAAAACAAAAAATTGCAAAAGGAGCTTTGCATATTGTGTGCAGACAATATTCATTTTGATAGAGCAACAATATTCTCTCTCTATTATTATTGAGCTGTTGGTGACGGTGTTGGATTCTAAAAAAACACAAAGCAACTCTTTTGCTTTAGAGGATTGTGTGTAAGTGATTCAAATAATGGAAATGGTGCAATTTCAAAACATCTAAGGAGTTACCAAGGGGAGTTTTTTATCTGAATGGAAGGGTGTGTATGAAGATGGAGGGAGCTTTGCTTCTTGGCTAAGATTATATTTTGGTTCAGTTCTAATAAAAAGAAGGATATTGAGTGCGCAGGTGTTGTTTAATAGGTGTTAGTGTATCATCATTTATGAAAGCTCTGAGTTGTGTGCATTGAGCTATTTTTGGAGTCATTGACATGCTTAGAAGCTAATAAAGCTTGTAGAGTGGATTCTATTGTCTAGAAAATGAGCATATATGCCATTTTATTGAAATGGAGTAATGGATGTTGAGCACATAAGGAGTCAAACAGTTATTAAGTCAACATGCGATTTCTGAAGAAGAGATGAGAAAGATATATTATTTGTGGTAAGTATATTATTTAGAGGTCAAGAGATTTATTGTTTCAAGCAACATGTGTCTGTAAAAGATTTATTCAGATTGGTTTTATTGAGTTTTGAGCTGGTGCTCTAACTGAGGTTGGTGCCTTTGTTTACCGAAGATGATGCTTTATTAGCTCAAAGTTAGCGCTTTTAAGAGGGTTGGTGCTCAATCTTATAATCTAGGTTGGTGCCCATTTTTGTGAATGAAAGCTATTATGCCGTGGTTATTACCTGAAAGGGTTTTGCATGAGAAATTTTGTGTATGCATCTTTATGGTTGCTCTCATTATGGTTATAAAATGCTCATTCACACCCCCATCAATTATTCAAATGTGCACATTATTTCTTGTTCCATGGGATAGGATGACAGACCAAACAATTGCTAAATGGAAACAATTTGTCTGAACTCTTAAGTACCCATTGGACATAAGTTAGTTCTTTTGTATCAAATTTGGAAGGTTACGAATTCGAAGGCACAATTGCTCTTGTAGATCACAACTTAGATTTTGCATCTTTTGGTGTTATGAGTATTGATTTTGAGAACACCTTTTAAAGTTATATCAATAGTCTCCAAGCTTTATAAAGTCATTTGTTGGGTGCTCAATATGAGCATTAAGTCTTTACCAAAATTGTTCTAGATTTTAGGTAATCTTAATTTATCAGTAGTTGGTTGCCCATGATTCATATATTTTTTGGTATAAGATAATTGGAAAAAATGGGCTTGCATGTTAGAAATTTGTCCGTCTTTGCTAGGCCAACCTAAAGTATACAAATTTTCTAAGGGACAATGAGATTATTAGTGTCCACGTTTAAGATTATTTCAATTTATTGTCAAATACTCTTGTATGATATTTCTTCCGTTGAGCTCAATTGTTTGTAGCCTATGAAAAACTAGCCAAAATTATGATTCTTCTGTTTGGGTCTCATAAAATCATGTATGAAGCTTTCTATGCATGGGTTAGAATATCATATGTTTGCACCAAGGATTTTATTTTAGTGTGAATGGATTTGCGACCACGATGACGATGATGTTTGAAAATGTGACCTTGATTCATTGCATACAATTGGTACTTCATATGGCAAGAAATGATTTGATAGGGTCTAGGGATACACATTGGACAACTTGTTGATTATCTAATTATTTGTGGCCCAAGTATATGGAAAGCTTGTGAATCTCTTGAACCCTGCTTGTATGAAATGGAGACTTGTTTTGAGTTGCTATTTCTTACAATAGTTGTTCCCTTTGATGATGACTATTCTTTCTACACATTGGCGAGTTCCTTGTTGATTATAATGTGAATGGATTAAATGAGTAAATGATTGAATAAGTGAATATATAAAGAAATAATTTTCCCTTACAAAGGCATCCCTTTGCTTAGAACCATATCCAAATTTATTTGACTTTGTCTAGTAGCAAAGAAAGAGGCAGTTGAGAAACTCTGGGCATTGCAAGAAACAAGTATGCCCTTTCTCAATTCTTCTTTCCCCTTTTGGAGAATTAGTTCATTAGTAGCAATCCTCGTGCACCTTGCAGTGGAAACCAAAGATTCATCCAATTCTAGTTTGGGATGTCCTGATAAAGAAAACACTGAACCCTATGAATCGAGCTTTGCATTTCAAATTGATTTATCAATGCATTTTTCTTTTGGCATTTCAGCTTAGAGATTAAATGATATCAAGTCATTGCATTCATTAGGTGGTTGACATGATGGAAAGTATTGTGTTAGGCTTGTCGTTGCACCAAAAGGTCACCCTGTCAATGCCTGATGCTACCACCTGATTTATAGAATACACGAGGCAGTTAAGCCATGTCACAAATCTCGAAGGGGAATGTTGGCGGTTAGTCCAACAAAGGGAATTAAAATTGTTCAAAAGAGTTCTTCTAGGATGGACTATCTGATCCCTGCAGCAATAAAAAAATTAGAGGTAGAGACAATTCGTCCTTGATTTTGTGTTTTCCAAAATTGATATTAAATTAACAGAAAGATTGGAGATGGAAAGTTCAAAGGCCATCTTGATAGTCACCTGGGGAATCTTACTAGTGGTTGTGCTGTGCACTTAATGTTGACAACACGTTCAATGGTCATTGATGCATTGAAATGTTCTCAGTTAACTTCAAATTCTATGATTGGGTGCTTAACCTCCTAGCAATTGTTAAGATCAGTGATATGCCTCTAGGGAGGCCACTTAGTACAGCTAGATTGACAAAAAACCTGCTATAGAGAGAACATAGACTATCACTGGTTGAGAAAATGTTTGATGGATGACAAGATGAGCATATTACCAACTACAACTTCTTGACTACAGCTAGATGGTAAGGGCATAATTGCATGGGAGAGAATTTGATTGACTACAACTACATTGATAACAGCTTGGCCTCTAGGAGGAAATTCTAGTACTTATGGTATTTTGATGTGAAGGAGAGGCCATTCATTTAATGTTTGAGGATCAATTAGACAATAGGGTCTACTGCTTGAGCAATCAATAAAATACAAGTTAGGTTCTCAATGGAATTGGAATCAATATGTTGAGTATTCTTGTTGACCAAATGGAGAAGAAATTGCTTTCTTGAATGTTGAATCCTAAGGGTCATGGGCTTTTGGACTCAGAATAAAAATGCTAGAATAATTAGTATTTGGGGTACTAGTGCTCTCCACCACAGAAAATGCTACTCATTTGGTCACTTGGTCCACAATCTTATTGATTGTTATGATATAGAGGTGCTAAGTGGTTAGCAGTTCCTATCAGAATGTTGGACTCATACCAAGTTAGCTTGTTGAAGAGTGCTCTCCACTTATCCATGTGCATACTTGATCTGAAAGCCCTCTTGCTACTCATCCATCATTTGTGTAATTGTTTTGCGAACCCTAGCCTACATGCTGCTAAGTTAGATGATTTCTCTCAGCTGTCTTCATTGCACTCAAAAGCATAGGGCCTCTACACAGACAATAAACTCTCCTCATGTTTATTCACTCTACTGATAGTATCCTTGCAGACAAAAGCACTTCCGTTCCTTACAGAAAATAATTTAACAAGATTAGCTCTTGATTGCTTCTTGGAGATAGTGTCTCAAGATTTATCACTTATCTTGTTTGGACAAGAAACGGAATAAGTTAATAAGAATAATAGCTCTTGATATCTTCTTTATCTTTTTTGATGATAACATATCTAGGAATTAGTTTCTCTGAAATACCTTTGCACAGATGGGGAGAGGATGGCCTAGCAAGATTATCTTCAAAGATTAGCTCTTGATATCTTCTCACACTCAGAAGTATTGGATATATCTTCACATAAAATAAGATGATATTCCTTCTCCATTACAAGATATTTTCATATAATAGCTGAGAGGACTGCAGTATCAATCATGTCCTAAAATGAGGCTGCCCTGAAAATATGATTCTTTTTTAAAGTTAGTTGCCTGTTACTCACTTGAATTCTGGCCAATATGAGGGGTCTTTCTGACAGTCAATCAATTTTTATATTTTATATTTATTTTGGAAAATAGTTACTAAAGAGTTGAAAATCAGTCCCAAATATTTGTCTTTGTGTTGGATTATAGCCTATCAGCTGATCATAGAAGTGCCTAGCGTACACTTTAAGTCCCCTAAGGTTGCCCTTAGGCAACCTTGTGCTGGGTTTTTTGCTGGATATGCCTATTGATTGTGGCATTCACAGCCTTGGTTTGTTCAATTGCTAAATGCAGGTCCTAGGTCATGAATTTCGGAAGGCCTTTGCCTTATTTTTTAAACTTTCAAGTTTCAAGTAGGCAATACACAAAAATCATAATGGGATGTGTGGAACCTGATTCTCAAGCTCAAAGGAGATGAGGAACATGCCCAAGATTCTCTTCCATCTGTTGGGTTGTTTTGCAAGTGCCTAGTGAGTGGTGCAGCACTTTCCCTATGCCCAACTCAGTTCTATCTAGGAAATGAATGCGGTTGCCGAACCCAGAATTTTCTCTGAAGTAAAATATCTTGATTGTTAGGAAACTGGAGGCAAAATGTATAAGTATTAAGAACATTGGAACATAGGAGTTGATATTATAAAAAGAAGACTCGGGGGAATTTTTTTCATGTATTTTAAGTTTAAGATAAGGCTACCAGGTAGTTTGATCAGCATATCTTATTTACATCCCTTGAATCCAAGATAGTTGTTGACTTTAAACGTCAAATATTTGATGTTTGAAGTGCCAATAGAAAATGTAACTAACTGTTCATCTCAAAAATGTTTGGCATAATCCTTGTATACAATACAATTAAGGATTGTTTATTGCTCATTTTTATTCAAGTGGCCATTAAATGCCCATGCTAATTCCATCTTGTATTTCTTTGTACTTTGTAGACATCCCTTTTGCTCTTTAATGCCTTTTTTTTCACTCAAATGCATCTTCACATAATGTAAAGCAAGAATAATCCACCATTTTTTGTTATTTATCTTTAGAGAATGTGCTATTGGTTCTCTAGTCCTCTTGGGTACTGCATCATTTCTCTACAAGTCCAGTCACTAGTTTTGGTATCGATTTATATATGAGCTTTATGGATTCTATGTATTTAAAGAAGTCTAAGCATTTTAAGAAAACATACAATTTCCACTATCTTCATTAAAATGCTTGTGATAGTCTCGAAAGCATTACTCATAATTTGCATTATCTGAAGTGTTTCCACGTGCCAAAACAGGTGTTTCCTTGAAATTTCTGGTAGTATGGCTGTGGATATTTCTTATCATGAACAAGTCCTGGTCTCCCATTTTTATTCAAGCGGTCATTAAATGCCGATGATAATTCCATCTTGCATTGTTTTGTAGACATCCCATTTACCCTTTAATGCCCTTGTTTTTACTCAAACACAACTTCATGTAATTTAAAGCAAGAATAATTCACCATTTTTTGATATTTATCTTTAAAGAATGTGCTATTGGTTCTCTAGTCCTCTTGGTGTACTGCATCATTTCTCTAAAGTCTAGTCACTAGTTTTGGTATCGATTTATATATGAGCTTTGTGGATTCTATGCATTTAAAGAAGTCTTAAGCATTTTAAGGAAACATGCAATTACCACTGTTTTCATCCAAATGCTTGTGATAGTCTCAGAAGCATTTTATATAATTTCCATTAGCCGAAGTGTTTCCAGGTGCCAAAACAGTTGTTTCCTTGATATTTCTGGTAGTATGGCTGTGGATACTGGTCTCCCATACAGGAGGATTTATTCTCATCATTACTGCTTTTGGCTATTTGTTTGTTGTGTGGCGACTGTTACATTGTTTTGCCTTATATACTGGCACATAATTGACAATCTGTTTTAATGATGCATTCAGTGGAAGGCTTAGGACCTAAGGGTTTAGGCTTTTATGGTGCCGTTTTGATCATAGCGCCCCGTGAATATGTCAGGATTGTTTTCCTACACCACCATGCTCTTTTTGCTACAAAGTTTTATATTTTTCTTTTAAAGACTATTTGAAAGCCTTTATTTGAAAGGACAGAAACCTTTAAAATTGGGTCATTCTGGGATGCTTTCTAGCATGGTTTGCAAACTCTGTGGGTGCTCTTTGAGTTGCTAAATAATCTCTAATTTTTTCGCTGGGCCAAAAAAATGTGGGAAAAATGTCGATGCAGGTAACTGTAAAACGTTTGTCAAAATGCATTTTTCACATGTTTTTGCTATGAAACCATGCAATGTCTCTTTTGAGATGTCAATTTTTAATTTAATAACATTTTATAAGTGTATTTTATGGAAAATATGTTTTTAAAGAGATTAAGTTTTATTAATTGCTAAGGTTGCCGAGTTTTTGCTGAGTTGAAAGTTTTGGGCCTGCCAAGTACTCTCTGTGTCCAAGTGTGCAAACTATGCATTGTACTGTAAGTTGCAGGCTTATCCATGGAAGAGTTTGTACTGTGCACTTCTTACTCAATTTTCAAGACTGAAGTAGGCACATTTTGATTTGCAAAATGTAAAATCTGCAAGATGATATAGTTAAATTTTATTGAAATTTTGATTTGATGTGCTTACCTAATAAAGTCTTGTTAGCATGAGGTATTAACTTGCTAATGCTTGTATTGAGCTAACTTTTTTGCTATTTCAATAGATGCTTATCCTTCTATAGCAATTGAAGTTGTAATTTCTGTTGGAACTAAATTGTCTGATCCTTGCTTTGTGGCAGCAAATCATCGGGTGCATGCTTTCTTTGAATCAAAGCATTTTAATAATGGCATCTTACCAATTACTGGTGCATATCAGTCTCTAAGTCGACTGTCGTCATATTGCGAACTGGTGGTAGTGACGTGAGTTTAAGACTTCTTCAAATTCCAGCTGCTTTAATGTTTAGTCTCTTTGATGGTTGCTTCTGTCAACCTGTTTAATCATAGGGCATTTTTGAATGTGTAATCGGGAACCAATATATTTTTGTTTAGAGATATTTTTATTTTGGGATTTATTGTAGACTGATATGTTTTGATGTTCTGGTAATGCAATCTTTCTGGTTCAGGTCACGGCAGCATGTTATCAGAGAGCCTAGTCTAGAATGGATTGCAAAACATTTCAAAGGAATTTTTAGCGAGGTCCACTTTGGAAATCATTTTGCACTGGAAGGAAAAGCTAGACCTAAATCTGAAATTTGCAAGTAAACTATGAAGCTTTCCTATGCTATACCTATGTTTCTTTGTAGTATATTTGCTTGCTTCTTGATATTAGTTATTGTGCCAGCCCAACAAATTCTAATTCAATGAAACAACAGTTTTAGAAGGGAGTTTCTGTGGAAATATTAATGTATAATTTTACAATGAATTGCATGCTATATGTTTACAGTTTTTCCTATATCATTCATATATTGAGAAAAACTTTACTGGAACTATACTAACCATGATAATGGATCATACAGTACTTTAAAGATCAATTAAATATCTACTGACAATAAATGTTTATGATGCTTTTATATTCACTCTAATAATATTTATACGAATCCTAAATTATTTGGTGTTCCACTCATTTTCATAGAGCAAGAGTGCTCTTTGGTCTACAAATTGTTTCTGATGCTTTTTATATTCAAACTAATGTAATTTATACAAATCCTAAATTGTTCCGCGTTTCACTGGTTTCCAAAGAGCAAGAGCACTCTTTGATCTGCTTAGTGCATTTTTTGTTACCCCCTTATACTATATAAGGACAACTCTACAATGTACATGTATTGTTGCAGTGACATTGTAACAAGATATAAAAAACAGGAGTCGACACTGTTGTGCTTGAAACAACGTTTTAGAGTTGAAAAGATCCCAGCTGTGTTGTGTTGAGAGTTGTAATCTATTTTGGACATTTAAGGGAATAAAATGGATTGATGGCTTGTGATAATTTAAGGCTTGGAAACTTCATGGTCTCTGGATTGAAATACTTTAATGGAAAGAGGATGATATGCTGAGGATGGCATGACAAGTGATATATTATTAGATCAATGCTGTTCACTATGAACAAATTACTTTCATAGTTGGTAACTTATATTGAACAACAATCTGCACCAGGAAAGAGAATCACCATAAGATTTACAATATGAGGGCTAACAATGGAATGAAGGAGGTCCAAGATGAACATGGAAGATAGTTTATAGGAGTAAAAGATGCCAGCTGGCATCAGGAACTAATTATCACAGTTCCGAAAAGTAAGGAGTCATTATCATAATTGAAGCATTTCTCCCTGACATATTATGATTTTCTGGTTTTGTCTTAGTAGAAGGAATAAGAAAGGAGTCATTATCATAGTCGAAGAATATATCCTTGAGATAACATGATTTCCTGAATTTTTCTTTGTCAGCTTGATGCCTCCTTGAAGTGTTCTTCCTTCATAGGCCTTTTTGTACTTTATTCTTTTAAGTTTTTATTTAGGGAAACTGTTTGTTAAGTTGACAGGCATAAACTACAGTGGGAGCAAGTGTGCAGTGTAATGACATCAATAGGAAACAATATCTCTAAATTAATAAAACTGACATTGTAAATAGAAAATAAAATATCACAAACAATGAAGCAAGAAGAATAAAATACAAAGAGTGCAAAAAAAAAATAGTGACAGTTTCCAAATCATCATATGGTTATGCATATTGCTTTTCTTATCAGTAAATATGTTTGAGTGGAGCAACGAATTAGCGAGGCCAAAAAATGGGGGATCTCATCCCCAAGCCCAACAATCCAGACCTGTGAGCACAAAAGCCTAATAAAGACCCTGCACTATAGATTGAAAGATCTGAGTGCATTCGATTCAGAAACATCAAGCACGAAAGACCTGCGTGGGTCCAACATGGACTTCACGAGCAGCCTCTGCCAAGGGGAATTTGGATCCACAAGCAGCATGCAACCTACATGGGGTAGTCATTGGGTCTGTGAGCACACTAACCTAGTGAGGGCCTGCCGCAGCTAGCCCTTAAGATCCTTCATAGAACCTCCTTCTCACCTCACATGATCACCATCTCCGAACTCATCCACAACCACCAAAACAACCACCAAATGTCAACCAAGGTGGGCCAAATTTGGAATTAACCGCAACTTGGGCCAGGCAGGGATTTGAACTTGGGTTGCACCTTTAACAATGCAAGCAATTCACCACCACACCACAAGGTGATCCCCAGTTATGCATATGTTTTAATATGTTCCCACAAGTTTCTGGGACAAGGATGGTAGGGCACGACAGGACAGGTTTCTACGACGACAATTTATTTTGTCGAATTTTGGGGACGAGGGGCGACGACAAATGGGATGACTATATAAATATAGGAAAGACATAAAATATATAGGGAAATTTGCATATATACGTTACATTCATATAAAGACATAGATAAACCATGCCATTTAAACATCATAGAACCTTAACATACACCATTTTAATAATCAAACTCAATGCTCAATGTGCTTATAATGCATTCAAGATTTGGAATTATTGTCAATGTGTGTGTCACATTAAAATAATAACATAAAAATTTGAAATATACCCAAGAACATAATTAAGATTTCATTTTCAATAACAACAAGAACAATGACCCACCTTCCAAATTGAAACATACTATTATCATTTAATTTTGAAACTACACTTATTTATTGGAAGTGGACTAATATTAATACAAAAAGGTCCTCTATATAGTTCTTATCAGTGTTCCGGGACTCTACGAGTCCGAGGCAGAGGCGACCTTTCTGAGGCAAATGGCCTCTGACGTGGACTCGTCGAGTCCCGAGCTCAAGACTCTTTTGAATTTTTTATTTTTTATTTTTTGTTTATTTAATTTTTTTTTAATTTTAAAAAGATAGAGATTTCTGGAAGGTGTTGTTTTTTTAGTGTATATTAATTCTGAAAATAATGTTGTGGGGCTCACTGCCAATATTGGTTACTATTTGAGTTTCATTATAAGAAGTCGCTTTTAGCATTGTAGAGTTCAATAATGTTGTACAGATATTTTCAGATTTACATATATTTGTGTTATAATTCTATAATGATATATATGAGTTTTTTTTTTTTTTTTTTAAAGATTTACGTGTTCATGAATGTTAGAACTCTCTAGTGTTGTACATAAAGTTATAAAATTTCAGACTTACATGTATATGTGTTGCTGGCTACATCTTTGATAATTGTTATTAAAAGACTTTTACCGTTAAAGGTTGTGTTTCACCAAGCAAATTGATAGACATACTTGAGAGCCTTGTTGTCTACAATGCTCACATAAGCTGTAACAAACATATTTCTCAATATCTAAGTCTTCCATGACTTATCTTAGGTGTATTCGTAGGAGGGCATAGGCTACTATGAACCGTAGTCTTCTACACTCTAGCAGATATTTTGATATATGTTTTCAATTTTTGATTCCATGAATTTCATATATTGTCGACATTTGACAATAACACTATGTTTAACTTTATATTATGTTATTCGGTTTTTTTCCTTTATAAATTTGCTTTTATACTTATGTGATTTATGCAAAAGTGTGTATGAGTGTTAAGTAGCTTCTATTTATCTCAATTATTGTGTATTGATGTTAATTGACTAAATATGCATGAAAAAATCTTTAAATCCTTAAAAATCTTTGAATTTCATGAGTTTTTCGATTTTCCGAGTCCTTGCCGAGTTCGAGTCGGATTTTGACTTTCCGAATAAGAGGCAAGTCCGAGCCCCGTAACCATGGTTCTTATCATGATATAGGTTTGTTACAATAAGACGGTATCTTGATGCAACTTCCAATATTCTTCCACAAAGGACCTAGATCAACCCAAGACCAACCAAGCACTGATCTATTGCCAGGAAATGACATAAGGATGCATGTTCTAGGTCTATAATGCACTTTTGAAACTTTCCCAACACCTTGTAGACAGTCTGCTATATAATTTTGAGCATAGTGTGACTGTAATAGCAATATTAATTCCATGATTCTTAATGTAATGTTGCTGAATACTAATTAGAGGGCCCCAAATAGCATGAATTAACTACCAAATAGTAATAAGCATGTTAGGTTGAACTTGGAAGGAGGGGCCCACTTCAAAATAAAAAAAGAAAAATATTTGTAAGTGTTGATGTTCTCTATAAAATTGGAGACACCCATCCGTCTTGGGGACCTCTAAGGTGTCCCCAATCGTCTGCGGGAAGTATGGATGTCCCCAATTTTTTTTCCCGAAGTCCCCAAGTTTTTGGGACGTTTTTTGGGAATTTTCAAAAAAGGGGGACAGGATGGGAATGTCCCCTAGCCGTTCCCAACTCCTCGAAATGTTTCTAGTATGGGGATGGGGGGTTTGAGGCCAGGGACGTATCCCTAGGTAACGTAGATAATATTTGCTTTCTAGTTATAAATTTATACCTATATCTATTTGATCAAAGCTACCAAAAAATAAAATAGTTCTCAAGGACAAGTTAAAAAATTGTGTCCATCTTAAGTAAATAAAAGAGTTCTTAGCTAAATAAATTAGCTCAATGTTGTACTTATCCATTTATGTCTATGTAGCTTAAGCAAAATATAACACTTATTGTTTTAAGAAAGTAAAATAACTCTCTTCATCAAATAAAAGTTTACCAAAATAATTTCTTAAAATAGCACTTTGTTTTACCTATCTATTTATGACTGATTAAATTAAACTAAGTTCTCTAAGCTACTGAAAAATAAAAATAAAATAGTTTTCAAGTACTTAACAAAATAATTCCTAAAAATAGCACTTTGTTTTACTTATCTATTAATGACTGATTAAATTAAAATAAGTTCTCTAAGCTACTGAAAAATAAAATAGTTATAGTTCTCAAGTACAAGTAAGAAAATTGTGTCCATATATGTAGTACATAAAATAATGCTATAAATAAGAGACAAGTACTCTTAAGTAAATACTAAATAGAAGAGTTCTTAGCCAAACAAATTAGCTCAATTTGTACTCACCCATTTATGTCTATGTAATTTAAGTAAAATATAACACTTATTATTTTAAGAAAGTAAAATAACTTTCTTCAGTAAATAAAATAATAATAAAATAATTTCTAAAAATAGCACTTTGTTTTACTTACCTATTTATGACTGATTAAATTAAACTAAGTTCTCTATGCTACTGAAAAATAAAAGCTAGTTATAAATTTATACCTATATCTATTTTATCAAAGCTACTGAAAAATAAAATAGTTCTCAAGTACAAGTTAAAAAATTGTGTCCATATATGTAATACATAAAATAATGTTATAAATAAAAAACAAATACTCTTAGCTCAATGTTGTACTTACCCATCTATGTCAATGTTCCTTAAGTAAAATATAACACTTATAATTTTAAGAAAGTATATTAACTCTCTTCAGTAAATAAAACAATAATAAAATAATTCCTAAAAATAGCACTTTGTTTTACTTACTTATTTATGACTGATTAAATTAAACTAAGTTCTCTAAGCAAAAGTTAAAACTTATGTACTCATGTATATAAAATAGTTTTTAAATAAAATAAAATAACTTGAATAAATCATATAGCTTAATGCCCTGCTTTCTTATTCATGTGTCCATGTCTAATGTGAAAAAAATAAATGAAAATATCTGAAAGCTTAAATATCTCAAGTACATTGACTTAAAAGATTCCAAGTTACATCTCTCAAATTGCTAGTTGTGTCTATTGCAAAGTAACAAGAATCGGAATCGGCAAGGCCGAATCAAATCGTGAATCGGCCATGAATCGGAATCGAATTGGCCATGAATCGGAAAATTTAAAAAACCCTTGAAATTTAGTGAGTAACTTATTTCATAAACCCTTTATCGCTAATTCGATTCACCGATTCACAAAAAATCGTTTGGCTTGAATCGAATCGCCAAATCGCGTGAATCGCATGAATCGCCGTGATTCTTGGAACTATGGTCTATTGACATCTTTTAGGTTAGATGTTTTTTTTCTCAGGAAGATATCTCAATTCTTTTATATATATATATATATATATATATATATATATATATATATATATATATATATATATATATATATATAAAAGGTTTACCCATTGTTATATTACATTCCTACTTTCTTGAGTGCATAAAACTTAAATCGTTATATTCCTACTTAAATCTTTGTAATCTATGATCCTTTTCTTTTAGCTCTTCTCTAATAGAAGTTAGAAAATGTGTTTTTTTGAGTTTGGAAGCTAATTAGAAAAATTGTCTTGATACAGTGCTGAAGGCATCGAATTGAGAATTCAGTTCTATGAGAAACTAAATGTAGTATGAGACATAGTTTAAAAATTTGGTTTCGGCAAATATCTCGGCCAGTCTAAAATTTTTGAAGATCTTGGAATCGGCAAAAACTTGGGAAAAAATTTGACACTTTTCTTGAACATTTGAAAATATACAATTTCTTAAAATATTCTTAAAAACAAACACATACACACCAATTTTGTAGAACATATAATGATTTGAGATATCCACCATATATTAATCAAAATCTTGAATTAAACAGTAATTCATAGCAACTAAAACTTAATAGATTAACATAGTATCATCATACCTAAACCAATTTTTAATTCTCTTGTTTGTCTCCTTCTCTTCCAGCCATCAAATACACCGGAGTCTTAGCCACAACATGAACTGGAGTAATTTCAAATAACTTTACAGTTTACACTACCTTAAAGAGAAGAATACACCTTCCAATATTATTATTAAGGAGAGAATTTCCATTTATCACATAAACTGGGAAAATTCCTCCTTGAGCACGATTTGATAACAAAATGCGTGTTGGCCAAGAGGCGAGTTGTGTTGGTTAGGTGCTGCATGCTCTTGGGCTTAGTCTGAACAATAACAGGGCACCTTTTGTTGATTTCTTCTCCAAAACATAAATATAATGAATAATGGGAAATGGAACCATGGATTGTTATTGCATGATTTAATTAAATATGATAAGATGATTATTGTTGTTCATGCTTATAATTGTTGATTGAACCCCTAACCTTAATAGAAATAGTCAGTCTTAGGCATTATATTTCAAATGTTGTTGAATATTATTGTAGGTGCTCAATCGAAATTTCTATTGGAAAGGAAATTGTTATATGGGAAGGTGTATCTTAACAAGTTATATTTCTTATTTTTATTCAACTTGTGTTTTCTAGGGCAAGATTTAGGGCAATCCTAAAAAGGGGACATTATAGGCTATGCCATCTAACTAGAAGGAAATGGTTCCTCGGGTGCATCCCGATCCTTGGCCATCATGTCCTCGAATCCAATGCCTTCCAATGCTGATTCTTCTGCACTCTCTTCTACTTGTCTTTTAAGTTTGACAATTTTGTTCCACTGCTGATTCTTCTGCACACTCTTCTACTTGTGTTTCAAGTTTGACAATTTTGTTTTCTATAAACTTGGACAGTTCTATCTACTCCCTCGGTTTGCTTATGTATTGGGACTGGTGTGTCTGTCTAGTGTGTGGGTTTGGACAAGATGTTTTTTGTGTAGGGGTGGCTGCCAAAGTTTTGAGCTGATTTATTCAGGTCACTATCATTTTTATAATTGGCTCTGAAAAAAACTTTAGGCACCCATCTTGAAAACCTGCCAGAGTAAAGTTCAAAGATATTAAAAAAATTCACTGAAAGGTTTTCTGTGATGTCTTTAATGAATGTTGAGTGAAGTTTTAACAAAGAAGTTGGTGCATTTTTTTCGTATGAGAATGAATGAAAATGCCTGGGGAGACGCATCATCAACTTTTTATCTACTTTTCTCTAACGATAGCAAACATTTGTGAAATTTATGAATATTGGCCAAGTTACCAGATTCTCTGCAGCAACCCTCAAATTCTGGTTCAATTCTGTACAAAGTCTGGTCCTCGTCAAATTCTCTTGCAAAGCTATGAATTTTTTGTAAATTCTGTCAGAGGAACCCGGGCAGAATTTGCAGCAGATTCTGAAGAATTTGCTGTCTAGACCTAGGCTGAATTTGGTCTCAGAACATTTTTTTAAAGACTTTTTAATTTATTTTTTGGTTCTCTCAACTCTATTGTGACCACTAAAAAGACCAAAAAAGATGTTTATATGTCATTTATGCATTTTGTGTATGAAAATGAAAACTTGCTCATAAAGGAAATTCAAATTGACAATAGGTGACATCTAAATTGATGATTATAGAATAATGTCTTTAAAAGATATGATATCTTTGAATCCAGGACTTCAAATTTGTATCTCACCTTTTTATATTGCCTCGTTAGAAATGCTCTAACCAATACAAAAAAAAAATTCAGATAACTGCACTATCTTTCATTCTCAAACTGTCCCCATGATATGGAAATATGTTCCATGCATGTAACCAAGCAAGTGTATCAAGTTGTATGTATTGCTAAATGATGCAATTAATGCCCTATTGAATTGAAACATAGATTTGGTGGTGTATTTTGCTATGTTCCTTTACTATTAGCAGATTCAAGTATGGATTACTTTTTTGTTGCATATATATATACATACATATACATATTTAATATTTTTTTTTACTTTTGTATGGATGAACCCAAAACGAATCTGAACCTAAGCCCAAAAATATTTAGACAAATTTCGAACTCAAATCCTGAACCCGCATCCATACTGGAATCCGAACCGGCAACTTAGATTTTTGGTGAGACGAATCGAATATAGCAATATTTATTTGATGGAGGTTTTATGTGTAGTGAGAAATTAAGACTGACTGCTTTCTTTGGATGCTGTCATTCTAAAGCAGTATTTAAAGGAAAAAGGATCCTTCATGAGAAATTTTATTAAATCTTTATATTTTCAAGAATGAGAATAGTTCATATTGTACTCAGGAGCAGATGTTAAAAAGATATACCAGTGCTATTTGTAGTTGGCGACTAAAATTTTCTAAGGTGGAAGGGTTCTGGGACGTTAAAGAAAATAAAAGAGAACCACAGGGGATGCTGTGAAACCCTAATACGATATGTCTCAGATCTGACAGTAGTGATATTTCTTTCTCTATTGCTCACTCAAATTAGAGTAGGACAATCTATTTGAGAATCAGAATTTCTTTTAAAAGTTATTGGAAGGTAAATTAGTGGGTGACCATCTACAGATTTTGAGGACATCAAAACTCAGCTTGCAGGTATAGGTGAAAAATATTGATGGACAACTACAATTCCTTGTATTTAATAGTTTCATCATCAAATATATGTGGTCAAATGGGAATGCAGCACAACCCTCATATTATATCTTATACCAACTGTGCCTGTGATGATGCAGGCGATGGTGTTGTTGCATTGAAGAACCAACGTCTTTGTATATGGTCCGGAACAAGAGTAAGATAGTTTATTTGTAAAACAAAATTTATACTTCAAAATTAGAGAAACAATTTAATAAGAGTGATCTCACAAAAAATGGAGGGAATTAGAATTCACCTCGCAGGTAATGAAATATAAAACATAGATGATGAACTGTTGACATCAATTTCATCAAAAAGTTTCACCAAAGCTGTACAAGGAACAAGTGAAATTGTCATTTCTTAGCGGAAGTGTGCCTTAAATCTCCTTAGATTTCACATCGAAATTTGGAAACCAACCCACTTGCTCCTTGTATTTTCAATCTATAGCCAAGATAAAGCATGGTGCAGTTTCCCTAAGGTTGATGCAATCCTGTTTAGAAAGGTGGTTGGCAGTCTTAGATACATGGCTAATATTTGTTTTGATCTTACTTTGCCATTGGTCTCGTGTCTTGCTTGATGCAGGATTCACATGAGAATGCCACTGGAAAACACCAAAAAGAATTCTACACCATATGTGAGGTCCTTTAGTGGGGCTTCACATCCATTAATGGGTTACGTTGGATTTTGATTAGGCTGCAAATGCCAACATCAGAAATTGATTGTGAATGATATCACACGATCTAGAAAAGAAACTGATTTTGATCACTCCTTATCATGGTGCTGTTGGTGCTTCCAAGTTGTCTATTTGAATTTGATAGTTTCTTTAAGAGTTTGGGTTCAACATGCAGTGATCTACCTGTTGTCGTGACAATCAGAGTTCCATAAATATAGCAAGTCCAGCACCAGCAAAATAAACATGTGAAGATTAACATGAACTACGTTTGGCAACTCCTCTGTGATCAGGTCATTGATCCATGCTTATGCCCAACTGACGTCAAGTTTTTCGCGTCTTTGGACTTTGTTGAGTAGGAAGGGGTGGTGTGATGTAGCATATACTTCCTTCTTTCCTGCCTCTTTTGTATAGTTAATCTCAAGGGGCATGCTAGTATACATTGTACCTCGTATATACCAAGTTATATAAGCTTAAGTTGGGTCATTCTCCAAGTAAAGGCAACTAAAGAGTTTTTTTGTTTTTATATTACCTAAGATGAAGGACTTAGTAGCACATATTTCTTCCTCCCTTATGAAAGTTGATCGTAGGGGTTATGTTGGTGTACGTAATACCTAGTATATACCAAGTATATAAGCTTAACTTTGGTCGTTCTCCAAGTTGAGGTAATTCAGGTTTGTTTATACAGCGCAAGATCAAGGATTTTAATATCTGCTTATCAATAAATGATTCAATGGTCACAATCAGGCTTCCATGATAATTTACTTGATGGCGACTTTCTCATCCTCTTCCCCATTGATTTCTTATAGATAAAGGCACAAGAGTAAGGGCAACTCTGTCTCCACTTCACCGTATATTTTCTCTGATGGATTTCTGTTGTGAGCTGGACCTCAAGATGATTTCTCTGTATTTTCATCTCTTGTATATAGTTAATGCTGATTTCTTGATCCTTGTCCGTTTAATTTCTTATACATCTGAATTTATTATTTTTAAATGCTGGAAAGAAGTGTAAATTACACCCTTACATAAATAGGAGCCACATTGCATCAGCTTCTTCTTGGATTTCTCTATGAAGAAAATTGTCACTTGATTCTGGTTTTAAACACAGGAATTTGAAACAAATGATGATTAGATCGAGAAATGAGAAATTCTCATAATTTTTCATTCCTTTGTTAATTTAACCTTGTAACAGTTATAATTTAGAGCTCTTCTAATGGATATGCTTGATTGTTTGCTTCGACTATAAATTTGTATTTTCCCTTTTTAAGGATAGAAATTTAGAATGATTCATTACATTGACAGGTCTCTGGGAGTGGAGTTACTTATAGATGACAATCCAAGATACGCTGTTGAGTGTGCCAAGCAGGGGATCAAAGTACTTCTATTTGACCTGAATTATAGTTATCCATGGAGTAAGACCTCAGAAGGTCCTTCTCATCCCCGTATATCAAGGGTTTGTAATTGGCACGAAGTTGAGCTCCAGTTGATGTCCTTGTGTGCCTCGCATTGTGAATTGAGTTAGATGAATGGTTGATCTGGCATCGGGAATAATTCTGGTGCAGTTATTTCTCATTCAGTAGGGTGGAAAAGTTAAATTAAGATCTTGTCATTTTGCAAAATAATTAATCATAAACTGTTATTATTCATACTTTTATGTGAAGTGATATGTAATTTATAACATACAGAGACATGATAAACAAATACTATATCAGGCAACTGCTTTGCTGTTGCAAATCTCTCGTTTGATCATTACTTTACTTGTTAAGCTCATTTATAATCAATATGCTTCAATGCACTCTAGTTGCTTTCTCTATTTCCTTACAGTCAGGATATGTACAACCTGAGTTGCTTTGTCGTAGATCAAAATGGTCTGGATAGGGCTTTAACACTATTTGTGGAATGTTAATGGCACAAATAACAAAAAAATTGCTTCTAACATTAAAGTGATAAAATATTGTTGGAGCGAAAAAAGTCCCATGGAAACTCTAAACTTCTCTTTGCACAATAGTTTCATTGAAAATATAAAATAGCGCCTCCAAATGTTTCAACATCAATATTGTAGAACTCATACTGATCTCTTTATGATGCAATATGTATTCATATTTGTGTGAACATGCTTATTGTTAACTTTCAACATATTTAGTGAAGAAAAAAGAAGAAATTATTATAAATCTTGAGATAGAAAATTGGGATATTGCTGTCATTGTCTGAGACCTCATCTCAATGAACCTTCGGCAATCCCATTGAAAAGTTTGTTCTCACTAGATCCAAAATTTAAGTTATAGTATTTGGCTTGGTGGTATGAATGCATGGTATCAAATTTGCAATGATAATGGTATTCTTTGAAGTGTTTAAGTTAATCTCTTCGATCAGAAATGAAGATAAACATATATTGACTGAGTAATAAATATCTACATTAGCAAACTACTGATCGGACAATCTTCTTTAATATTCAATAGCTGAAAAATAATTGCAAGAACAATGATACGAAGGGCTAATCTTTCATTGCAAGTAGCAAACTAGAAATAATTTTTAGTAACAAATACCAGTCTGAAAATGGAGCTGCAATGCTCTGGAAATATGCATCAGCCTTTATAATGTGTGTTGAATTATTAATAAAGCTCAGATTTTATGCTATGTCCAGGAAAGTATAAGCGTGCTATTGAAAGCAAACCTTCAGCTACTTTCAGTAAGGAAACCGACCCTTGCTTCACACTCAGCAGTGAGCCACGCCCTCTCCCAATAACACACGTTCTATGCACAGTGCTAGTGACTTTTATTGTTCATAATAGAACTCCAGCAACCTAAGAAAGTTTCATGTCCAACTTGCAATCTCATCCTATATAGCATTCACCTGGTTTATGAGGAAGCACAGGTCTGGCTTAGGTTCATTCTTCGTCCACGCCAAGCCCGAAGTCAAAACTTCTTATTAAAAAGACAATCTCCTTTGCATATCAGTTGGGTTTCACTTCATGCCATGATTCGCCAATGTTGCAACTCGATCTCCCTTTCCAGTGCCCTGCCAAACAAGAACGGGATCATTTGCAAATAACACTCACCTAGATAACCAACAAATAGGCTAAAGATGATGTCCTCCTTGTTAGTTTTACAAACTCAAAACCACTATATTAGTCTTTCTCGAAGATTTCACTAATTTCAAAAAAATGTATTTTATGGGATAATTTTAAATAATTCCTTTCAACACAATTCTTGCCTATGAGAATTTAAATAGGCTAATTAATCACTCGTGTTCCGTGGAAGGGGATATTGTTCTTTCTTCGAGTTGTTTGCCTCAAATGGCATTCTCCATAGGCTAGTTTCTCCATTTGATAAGATTCTCTGACTACTCCGTTCTATAATCTTTGCTCTCTAATTTCAATAATCTTATTGAAGTCGACACTAGTAGACCCTCATCTAAATGTGGAAGTTTAGGTGAGCATGTAATACATTGCCCTAGTGCCTTTTGAGGCAAGACACATGTATTTTGCTGTTCTTTGTAAATTCTAGTCATAAGTTTCTTTTCCCATTCTTAGAGTAAATCTTATATGACCTATGGTACTAATTTGTCTACCAACAAATATATATAGGGACTCGATGTTGGCTAATTTAGTTCTATTAGAGTTAAACATGATCATGAAAACTCTCTAATAAAACTCTTGTAATTATTACATAATTTGAAAAAACCCAACAATTTCTAATGTGTACTCAATGTTGGCTAATTTAGTATTCCCTATATATTATCTCTATGTATGAGAACACCCTACACATTAATCACAAGGCCCAAGTAGATAATCTTTGTCATCCAAAACTTGTGGTTGGAAGCCTTGATGCACAAAGACTGTGCCTCCAAGATGATTAGAAACTCATCATGATGTCATACACATTTTTACCCTGTCCTATTGTATATGTATATGTTATCGAAGAATGTGTTAAACAATGATTGGAAAGTAGGGGGAACATTGTTCCAGTCAAATGAGATGACTATAAACTCACATGGTCCTTAATGAAATACAAATGTTGTTTTTCAGATGTCTTGTTCTCTAACTCTGATATGGCGATTCCTTGATTGAAGATCAATATTTAATAAGTCCATTGCTCCATGCAACTCATCTAATAACCCATCAATTCTAGGGATATGATATCTATTCTTAACAAGTTTTTGTGTTTAGGGAACAATTATCTAAACGCATGCTCATGGTCATGTCCTTGTTTTCTAGGGCAACTAAAAAAGCAAATGGACTTAAATTGGGTCTATTGTGCTGTATATCTAGTAGCTCCTTGATGGATTTTTCTATACTCTTAAACTTCTTAAGTTGCTTTTAAGGTGTAGTGATGATTATCTTAGAGCTCTCTTCTAACTCGATAACTTTTTAAAACTTGTCTAGAGGTCTCCCTAGAGGAATTTCACTAAATACCAAATTGTGTTTTTCGAACATTGATTGAATGTCCACATGAAAATAATGATTGCTAGCTGTAGGGACCATGGAGGTGATTAAATACTATGCCACTATCTTCATCACCATGTCTAAAAATACTCTCTAGTCTCTTTGTTGGCACAATCTTGGGAGCACCATCTGAAATTATTCTCAATACAACCCTCTTCCCATCCACTCTGTACTTCAATTGCATAGTTTGAATGCTCGGTGAATATTTTCCCAGTGAATGACATCACTAGATGCCCAATATCATATTTGTATTTCCTAAGTCAATCACATAGAAATCATCCATAAATTTGATTACCAAATGTAATGTTTAGCTGAGGCACCCATTGAATGCAAACAATGTTGAATCCGTTTACCACCATAATATTGAATTGATCAAAATTCTCTTTTTATACCTCTCTTCCCTACTAGTGTTGAGTCAATGAAATCATCGGCTGCCACATATCTTACTAAGATTGTCACATGCTACCCTAGTAGGATTCCATATTCTCTAAAATAATTAAATATAGGTGCACTAGTCAAAGGTAACACTGGTTCCATCTTTTGTTGAAGTTTAGCATCAGTCAAAGTAATATTGAGTATCTGAATCTAATATGTTGTATATAAATTGATATATATACACATACACATGATTATACACACACACAGACACAGACACACACACACACACAGACACACACAGACACACAGACACACACACACAAGTTACACATGTTCGTGATTCAGATTGAGTTTCTCTTACTATTGTCATCGATTCATATCGGGTTGATTGAATATTGATATCATAACATCTATGTTTTCACCGATCAGGGATCAGACTCCAAACTGTATTGCCTTCGATATACGTCAAGTGTTGTTCAAATTGATGTCGAACATGTCTTATCGAGCATGATTAGTTTGGGATATAATCACTGGTTGGTTATAGTTACCAACGGGCATGACCATGTAGGGTCATGACCCTATGTGGCCTGTCATGCCCCCGTAGTGTCATGCCCCTATGGGGACATGCCCCTTCACTTTATATAAGTGTTAATTCTCATCGGTGGACAAGGTAATATCAATACAACATACTTGCAGTCCCAAGCTCGGTAGAATTATATACGTTGGCAATGTTACTACATTTGCAGAAACGATCTTAGAAAAACAACATGGCAGTAGAGCTGCAGGCTGCAAATGAATAAAATGAAATAAGAAGGAAAAACATTACCATAAATTATCATCGAAGGGGTTAAATTGAATATGCAAACATTGAACAGTGAGCGGTAGTTGATTACATGTTGGTTGACAACTAGGAATAATTTAGCAAGTAGGAGATCTAATATGAGGAATAATGTGTCCATATACCTGTTACAAACGTAAATGGCAGAATAGTTGATATATTAATTAGAGATCAAATGATCTATATATACAAAGAGGAGAGTTGAATAGAATAGAAACATTCTATTCTAGACTATAACTAAATATTATAAACATTCTAATATTTACAAAGATACAATAAGATACAATAGTGAGCATTAAAAAAGAAACATAAAGATTATTCTAATACCCCCCCTTAATGCTCAATCTATTTACTACACTAATAGATCCCCTAAATTTACCAAACTTGTCAGGACCAAGGGGTTTTGTGAAAATATTTGCTGGTTGCTTTAAGGTAGGGACATAGAGTAACTAAATAGATCCATCTTCTACTAACTGTCAGATGTAATGACAATGAAGCTCTATGTGCTTGGTTCGTTCATGAAACACTGGATTCTTGGCAAGTTTGAGTACTCCTTGATTGTCTGAAAGCAAAGAAGTCAGACTTGTTTGAGGAATATGCATATCTACAAGCATCTGACAAAGTCAAACTGCTTCACAAGCTACCTTGACAACTCCTCGATATTTTGCTTCTGTTGAGGAGAGTGCCCGTGCCTATTGCTGCAGATCTGATATTGAACACATAGCTAGAAGTAGATTTCCTGTCATCAACTAAGCCGACCCAATCGGAGATAGTGAATCCACTGAGCTGAGGAGTAGCACTCCTTGTGTAAAGAAGACCATAATTTGAAGTACCATGTACATAGCGCAACACACATTTCACTGCAATCCAATGATCAGTCTTGGGGCTCGTCATGAACTGTGAGATGTAGTTGACTGCAAAACTGAGATAAGGTCTATTAGTAAGGTAGATGAGACTACCTACTAATTGCCTAAAGAGTGTTTCATCTACAGGAGGAGAATCCGATTGTGTAGACAATTTCAGACCAATCTCCATAGGAGTGGAGGCAGGTTTGCAATCCTGCATTCAGAACCTGTCAACCAAATTTTTGGCATACTTGGACTGAGACAAGAAAATACTATTGTTAGTTTTCCAAATCTCAATACCTAAACAATAATGAAGCAATCTGAGATCTGTCATATCAAAAGTTTTGCATAGATACTGTTTGATATCTGAAATCAAATGTTCTGAACTCCCAGTAATGATCAAATCATCCACATAGACAAGAAAAAAAAGAATATCATTACCAGAGTGTTTAATATATAGATTAATGTCTGACGGGCTATGCTGAAATCCTTGAGCAACCAAGTATTGATCAATCTTTATGTACCAAGCTCGAGGGGCCTGTTTAAGACCATAGAGAGCCTTTTGGAGTCTACAGACTTTTGGTTCTGAACCGACAACCTTGAAACCTGGGGGTTGCATCATGTAGACTTCTTCCTGTAATTCACCATTGAGAAAAGCACTATTCACATCCATTTGATGAACTTTCCAACCATACTGAGCTGCAATGGCAAGAAGAAGGTGAATAGTGCTCATCTTGGTTGTTGGGGCAAAGGTCTCCTCATAGTCAATGCCTTCGCGCTAGGTGAATCCTCAAGCAAAAAGTATGGCTTTGTATTTGTCCAAGGTACCATCTGCATGGTACTTGACCTTATAGATCCACTTTACAGCTAATGGGTTTCTTCCCAGGAGGGAGATCTGAAAGAACCCAGGTGTGATTCTTTTGAAGACTTTGAAGCTCAACACCCATTGCCTATTCCCATTCTGGAATTCCTTTGGCCTCTACATATGCCTGGGGCTCAGGGATATTGTGGATGTTGGCCATAAGAGCAACATTAACTGTGTTGTGCTAAATCTTCTTATTTTTGGAGGTTCTACCCTTAATGAGTTCATCAGGACGAAGATCACTAATCGTTTGAGCCCACCATTTTGGTCGAAGAGTAGAGGAGCCAATATTAGATGTCGGAATAGCTAGGTGAGGAGCAAGAGCAAGAGCTATATTATTTGGAGGTGGTTGTGGTGTTGTATCAGTAGCATTAGATGACTCATATAAAATAGAATGGCCCAAGTCAGAGATTGCTGAAGATTGAATCTCATAATGTGGTGGGAAGGCAAAGAGTTGAAATGGTCCGAGTTCCTCATCAAACACAAAATCACGATTGAAGATTAAATGATTAGTGTTTACATCAATTAGTTTGTAGGCCTTATGTGTGTGATTGTATCATGTAAACACGAGTTTCTAGCTTTTGGAATCCAACTTAGTGCGTTTGGCATCAGGAATCCACACATATGCTAGAGAGCAAAAAACTTTCAAATGGTTGATCCTAGGTTTACAACTAGACTAGGCTTCCTTAGGAGTCTTATGGTTAACTACAAGGGTGGGTGACCGATTAAGAAGGTAGACAGCTGTGGATACTGCTTTTGCCCAATATTTTTTGGGAACATTTCTATGTTCTAGCATAGCCCTAGCCATTTTTGTGATGGTATGATTTTGACGCTCTACAACACCGTTTTGCTGAGGGGTGTGAGGTGTGGTGAACTGATGTCTAATGCCATGAGTAGTACAGAAGGCAGAGAAACCAAAAGAAAAAAATTCCCCCCCATTATGAGTCTTAAGAGTACGAATGGGGGAACCATGCTCTTTTTCTACTAGGGCTTTAAACTACTAAAATACAAGAAAAGCATATGATTTTTGCTTAAGAAAATATACCCACATTTTGCGACTGAAATCATTCACAAAGAGTAAGAAGTACCTATTCCCAATAACAGAAGAAGTATTTATAGGACCACATACATCAACATGGACCAGCTAGAGTACTTTAGATGTCCGCCATGATTCACCATCCTTAAATGGTGTCCTAGTTGCTTCCCTGCTTGGCAAGCTCTGCAAATGTGATGGTTTTGGGTCTGGATATCAAGTAGGCCATGGACTAAATTATCCCAAGCAAGTTGTGCTAGATATTGAATGTTCAGGTGACTGTATCATTGATGCCAGAGGCTGCTGTGAGCGGATGATTTGGCGATGAAGGCACGCTCAAGGAAATTGCCTGAATCTACAAGCCTACCATGATCTTCAAGACTGACAACAAGTGTAGTGTGAGAAGCACGATCAATAATTGAACACTTATTTCCACTGAAAATGACATCCAACTAAGGGGAGTGCTTTAACACCATCTAAGGTTGATACACTTGTGAAAGTTGTTACTCTTGAGAAGAAGCAAGAAGAAGAAAACGATAAAAATAGACAACAGGAAGTAGGATAGATAGTTTCATCTGTACCTAAAGCACAAACACAAGGTGCTATTCATGTCATTGTATTAGACAAGAGCCAATCTAGAGAAGGCGAGAAAACACCTAAGGTAAAGGAGCAAGAAGCCATTCAGGCACTAGTAACACTACCAACATCTGGCACTTCTCCTACAAAAATTCTTCCGAAGTCAAGCATGGAAGCTATATCGTTGTAGATCTCAGTGCTAGGCTCAAGCTCTTCAAAAGTTGATAAGGTAACTCACTATGGTGATATCACTTTAGATGAAAAGATTATTATTCCAAAGTTTGATTATGACATAGTGAAAATAGATCAAATACGAATTTTACAAGAAGTTTTAGAGAAGAAGAAGCATCAAGAAATGCTTAGGAAAGAATATAGGCAAAAGCAAGCACTGCAAGAAATTAAAGACATCTTTTTAGATGCATTCAACTTGCCTACTCTTGAAGAAACAAAACCACTATTAGAAAAATTGTCAAACATAGTGGAAAAGGTCAACAATGAAGACATTGATACAAGTGCCAAATTTTTAGAGTGGTCAAAAAATAAATTCTAGAGCAAGGTCAATGAGAAGATATTTGGTGACATAGCACTGACTCAAGTTGCATTAGCAACAAAGGTTGAGGATGTGAAGAATGTACTTGAGAACATATTCTCATTGTACACCAAATTGTGTGACCCTACACTCTTCATCCAAGAGAATAGACATCATATTTTGAGCCTGGAGAGAAATCTCAATATATCAGGTACAAGGTTGCCTTAGAACCTAGCTTAGAGTGAGCAACATTTTAATACATTGCTTCAAAAACAAAGTCAATTAGTTGTATTAACAGTAGAAGAGGCTAGCATAAGAGCAAAATTGACAAGTATACAGGAATCTCTCAGCCCTCATATGGAGATACTACACAAAGAGCTAGGCTATGCAGAAACTTTGCTAAAGAAAGACCCCAATGTTTCTACTCTAGATGGCCTAGTACACCTTGCTGTCGAGCTTGCCATCCAACTCAAGTCATTGGATGTTGCATGTGACAACTGGTATGTAGCTCTAAAAATCATAATGTAGGTCCACAAATCATTTTTGGAAAAACACACTATCTGTGTATAGCCCATTTGACATAAGTGTCAAAAAGGGGGAGATAGAATATAAGTGATAGAATATAAGGGGAAGAATATCCTATGGGGAGATAGATAAAAAGGGGGAGACATCAAAAAGGATGAGAATATCCTACGAGGAAGAATAAAAAAGGGGGGAGTTATACACTTTTGGGAAATACAATGCAAAGATAGAAACAAAGCAGAACAAAACATGAAAGAGTATAAGTGCATTAAAGTCAAAGAGTATCAGTTAGTAGAGACAAATCTACTCAGAGTGGAGAACAGATTTTGGATACAAAATAGACATATTAACTCATGGGGAGTTATAAATTTTGAGGTATATAGGTTATTGCAAAATTTTGAAAATTTTGAAACTTTGTATATAACTTGAGTCATGGATATGTTATACTTGAGAAGATTAGATTGATTATGTATATTCAAGTGTTTTTGACACTCATTTCAAAGGGGGAGATTGTTGATCTTAGATTGGTTTTGACAAGTGAGTGTCAACACACTTAAGACATTTACTTACTTAGTGTTGAACTAGTAATGCATGTCGAGTACAACATGTAAATATTAGACCATGCCAAGTTGCAATGAGTGTTGAGTCACTCAAGTGCTAAAAAAATAGACCATGTTTAGTGATTCAAGTGTCAAGTAAATAGTAGATGCTGAGTAGTTTAGGTGGTGAGTTAGAATAGTATATGCCAAGCATCAAAGACTACATGTGTCGAGTAACACAGATTGGACATATTTGTTTGTTATGGCACAAACAACTATGTAAACCATTTTTCAGCCAACCTAAGGATAGCTTTTGATCTTTTAAAGATAAGGAAAAATCTATATGAAAATCCCCTATGCAATTAAATGCAACTAATCAAAAAATGGGAAGGTTTAAGTAGCAAAATGGATGAATCTTAGCTATAGATTCATACCTAACCGTAAGCCACCTCCGTGTTCTTAAGGAGGATGAAGCCCTAAATTTTCAACGATGTTGAGAGCGTTGTAAAGGGGTGAATGATCAAATTGGAGGAGCGAACAAGACCGTTTGTAGAACATTCAAGGTGACTTAGCCATAAGAGTGAATTGCAAAATCAATTAAAGTGAAGAACAGAGAATAGAGGATACAACATTGATACATTAGATCATGAAGGATTAGTTAGAGATTGGATAGAGGTGATCTATTATTAGGCAAGCAAGTGCCAATCACAAGATCTATACTAAGACATTTTGACAGGTGATTTTAGTTAGATCTCTTAACATAGTAGTCTTAATAGGCTGTATGAAATCTTTTAAAAGGGTGCTTACTTAATTGTAAGTTGAAGTCCTCTAACAAGGCACACTTCTAATAGGGTGTTGAAATCCTCTAACAAGGTGGGACTTAACAGTCTTTGTAAGTCTTTATCAGGGAAGGCCTTTCACAGGGCAGATCATGATCCATGGTCAAACCATTGTAACGTTAATTGGATACACTTTATTAATATAGTAGTGAAGATTTGCGCATGTCATCACCACCCCAGTTTTACCTTCTCATTTGGAGGGTTTCTAGGTAATCATATCTAGCGTTAAGTGTGTGTGTATTTGATTACATGTTTACATGATTGATGCATATGCTTTATATGTTATTTCAATTTATTATGCATATGATGTATGAAAGGTGAAATTTTATGGGTCCAAGTTTAAACTCCTAATTCACCCCCCACGCCCCCCCCTCAGAAGTTTACTCTTTTCCCACTTGTAATTCCAACACAATACATTTACTATAGTACTTTAATGGACTATTGTGCTCCTACTTGTAATTTTAGGACACAACTTTTAAATACTGTTATGTTTAAAGTAGTGTATGTTAATCCCCAATATTCTAAGACTCGGCTATCTTTTGTGATTATTAGCAAGGTTTTGACTGATAAGTTAGACTCTAGTATTAGTAGTATTTATGTTGTGTTTTTATTAAGTTTTGGTTTGTGGAGGTTCTCTAATAGTTTGTGTTAGTGATGGTCTTTTCTGTTGCTTGGCTTTAATGGCCCAGAGCATAAAAGCTCTATGTTCTTGTTGTTCTTCAAGTCCCTTTTCCTGCATCTTGTAATCAAAAACATTATGATCTCTATAAATACCAAATAATTGTACACATAACTCCTAATAATATATATGATTTTTTTATTTATCTTTATACAATTTATTTAAAGACCAAAAAAATTCAATAAAAAAAGATATTTTTTCGTGGAGTTGTTGGGTTGGACAAGGATACCTGCAAGATTAATAAAACAAGAGAATAACCTTCCTAAACATTAGAATCCTAGTAATAGATGTATCTCTTCATTCATCATGATAGAAGGTAACAAAAACACTAATAAAAACTTGTCCTTTGAGATTAGATTCTAGTTTATTTAAATACTATTTTTTAGTGAAAATACTAGTACTTAGGTAGCTAGCCAAGGTTGTTGAACTACAAATATAAAAACAAACTCTAAAGGCATTTGAATATTAAAGCAATCAAGAACTCAAAAATGCTTTTGATTCCATTTAACTTTTTAAATTCATCATTCATCACTCAACATATCAGCCAAACTTCTTTATTCTTCCTTATGGATTCCCTCCTACACCATTTCACTTTGGAGCCCACTATGTATTGATGTACCAAACCAAAAAAAATCATGGATACATCTTTTGAAATTTATATGCTAGAAGAAATTCACCTTTGATGTAGGAGCATCTTGGATGTAGGGATAATCTTGCAACACTCCAAAATATCACCTAGTTTGTCTTGTTAATAAGGCTTATCTTGATGCAAAGTTACTATTTCTAGAAGCTTATTGTTTTTAGTAATTTTTTTATTGGAGCTCAAAATTTTGTAATTTATTTTGTAGAGATTCCCTTTGGATATCTCAGTTTACAAGTAAAGTCTCATTGCATGATCAAGTCTAATATTGATGATATTAGAAAACAATAGGTATTGGTAGCAAAGTACATAAACTTTAGACTTGGTTTTGAAGGTTTTAGAGGCTCTACAAAGGGATCAAACCAAAACTAATTGAAGCTTGCATAAGTGAAAAATTGTAGAGCGGTTCATGAAATTTTTGAAATAAGATCATAATATCCAATTAGAACAACTAGCGGTAAGTTGTGGTCTTTAGAAATACCCAAAATTAAATTAAATTAAATGAAATTCTTACAAAATTTCTTTTGAGCCCCAAATATTATTTAGCCTATTATAATGTAATTAGCCAATCGACTATTATACTACACACTTTGATCAAAATGTGTAATGTCTTGCCTAGAAAATTGTGCCACTACTAAATATTTATAGAAAAATATAATACAATGTCATTTTCAGAGTGGGTAGGTACTAAGAGTAATTATTCCAAAATAAAATATGACTGCCAACATTGTGGATTTTTTTGGAATGTGAACGTTTTCATCATCTTCGGCAGAGTCGACATAGAAAATGGCAGCATGGCCTTCAGAGAACAAGGAAGGAATGATCTTTTGGGCATGGGGAGAGTTTTTCTCTACACCAACATGCTCTCCTTGAAGACTTTTCTGGCCTCAAACCCATTAGAAGTCTTCCTTTTAATTCTAGCGAATAGAGAACGATTGAGTTATGCAGGTAATTTTTACTTAAATGCTCAATAAACCCCTCTTCGATGGACCATCTAGAAGCATGGACTTCTATATTACACTTGGTTTTCTTTCAGCGTTTGGAGGGATTATCGAATTGCTTCATATGGTGTGGTTAATGTTATCGTAGCAATATGAGTTTGCAACGGGGCTCGCTACACACGTCTTCTCTACTTATTTTGTTTTGCACCGTGCTTAAATTTAAGACGTCTTGGAAACAACTTTCTCGAGTGTATAAAATTATTGTTGTGTGAAGGCTGGCCATCCCTAACAGAAGCGTTTACGCAGCAAACAAAATGTCTATTTATTGGTATTTATTTATTATTTAAAATGAAATTATCTTTTTCAACAATTTAAAAATAATATCATTACATTGAATGAGAGGATTTTTATTTTGTTGCTACATTATTTTATTACTCCGGCACACTCGAACCATTGACTAATAGTGGCTAGGAGTGGGTCCAGCTACTCTTTGCCAATAGCTTGGGACCATTGTTATGCATTGGTCTCATGCTATTGGTTAAGAGTGACCAGGGCCGCTCCTAGCCACTATTGGTCAATGGTTTGAGTGTGTTCGTTAAGCCACTCGCTCCCGATGTTGTAGTCTTTATAGGTGATGTAATTAGAGTGAATGTGGTTTTCTTATGTAAGTTGAGAAGAGAGCAATGAAAGTAGCATTTAGAGGAGAGGATTTTTAAAGAAAGAAAGGTGGAATCTTAGTATTGGGCAATGCATGATACCAGTAATGCACTAGCCTACTTAAACATCACACACTAAGCTTGATTCTGAGGTTAAAAGTGTTAAATAGTCAAAGTTGACTTTTTTTCCAAGCTTAACTCTTTCCTTAGTGTGTGATATTCAAGAATGGTTGGAACTCACTAAAATACTTTAAATCAATAGATGCAATAATCCTTTCAATCCTCTGTAATGTCAGATAAGAAAGGATCTGGATGGTCAAGGCGCTGATAAGAAGAGATTTACCAGGATTCCAAATCCTAGCTGATTTACCCACTATCACTACACATGCATCGAATATTAGTAGAGAAATAAAATAAGAAATGCCATCGGCTTAAAAACATCTTCAATTAAATCATCAACTGAACCCATCTTTTGAAATACCAGAGAAAGCAGACAAACACTGAGATGGTTTATATGAGTAATGTTGTCAACCGTTTTTTCCCTAAAATTGATTACTCAGAAAAAGAGAACTAATAATGGAAGATTAGATATAGAAGAAAAGGATAGAGTAGAAGACATACATGTTATAAATCAATTGAACAACATGATTTAGCTTTGGATTTGCAGTAAAATTGGTCTGAGAATCTTGAGTTTTATTTCCTTATCAGGAAAACGAAATATTCTGAGACCAATTTTTTTTTCAATTCCAAACTTTTTTGACCAGATTATGTTCTATCAAATTGTGTGGTACAATCTACGTCAAATCCCTCTCGCTGATGGACGATCTGACAACTGTTGCTGGATACTCAGACAAAGTTGTGTGAAATCTATTATAAGAATTGTTAGGACAAGTATGGAACATCCTTCAGAAAGTGAGATTGCATTGCATTATTTGTATGATATGTAAAACTTTCAGTTGATTTGCATGAAGAATATATATTTTTTAATGCTCGGTCCACAACTTCCTCCAAATAGAAGCCAATTAGAGGACTCTTGTCTCACAGCTTTTGCATTATCAATTCAACTTCCATTTTCAGTCAAAAGTTGATAGAAATTAGTGTTTTAACTCCACCCTTCAAATTATGCCTTGCGCTAGCAAAGACAAGAAACATCTGATAATATATTAAAAACAGAACACAAAAGAAGAAGAAACCAGAGGAAAGAAACCAAAGGAGAAACCCAGAAAATGGGCTCTGCTGAACACAGGCCCAGTCTATTAATTTATAGACAAATACATAATAAATGTTGTTTACACTGTAGTAGAAAGTTAGCTGAAATAATTATAAGGAGCAGTTGAGATGGATGGTGATTGATTGGTTGGTCTGTATTGGACACATGCAGAAATTTCTCCTTGGTCTGTGCTGGGCGGCTGGTCTGGTGCCAACCATATTTGAGATAATTAATTTATTTCAACATCCACTATCTTCTATGTGCTTTAAATAGGTGAAGTGATTGAAAAATTATTTGCAAATACTTGTATTATTAATATATCTAACTTCTATTTTTTATTATTTAAACTTGGACCTTTTGAGATATGTGGTGTACATTACATTAAGGAGTGAAAAAAGAAAAACTACGTTTCTATGTTTTAGAATAGTAAAAATATTTATAATGGACTTATTTAAGAGCTTCTTGGGTTCGACCGATTACCTATAATTTTTTTAAAAAACATTAAGGATTCTAGATTGTTAATTAATCATGTTATTTCCTCTAAAAATAAAATCTTTGCATCATTTAATCATTCCCTAATTTTAATTAAATAATTAACTTTATTTAATTATTTAACCTTCAATTAATTGATCATACTAGTTAATTAAATTCAGTTTCTTATAATTTAATTAATAATTAAATCATTTAAATTAACTAACTTATTCCTCTCCATTCTAAATTTAATTTAATTTCATCTTTTTTCTATCAATTTCCATTTAATTTCAATTAATTCCATCTTTCTAATTCAATTAAATCTTTTAAAATAAAAAATCAATTTTATGAGGACTTATAACACTTGAAAATCAGAAAATCCTCATAAATTGAAAATTTGTGTTTTTTGAAAATCCAACATCATAAAATATTTCAAACGTTCCATTTTTAATTTTTGGAAACTTTATCTCTCCAAGATTGAAAATATCTTAGATTTGAACCTCTTCTTTTTCAATTTAAAATTGGAAACTTTTTGATTGTCTCTCCAGTTTCTTTCATCCCCGTCCATTGATCATGCTTTTCCCAAATCAATCTCAACCATTTATGGATTTTCGAAAAATCTATATAAACAACCCTCATATCTCACAATTTCATGACTCACTTTCACATCAAACTTCTGTCAGTTTGCTATCATTTGAAATCATATATTTTTATTATATTTCTTAGAGCTCGAAGTCTAATTGTTGCCAAAATCACAACTTAGTGTACACTTCATACAAACAAAAAGAAGCAATGGAAGATATTAGGCATCATTCAATTTTCTTTTATTTTGTTTAATTTATTTGTTGATTATCATGCCTATATTTCATTATTTTGTAATGTTGGGTTTATTAGTAGTTAATTTAGATCAAATATTTTTCTACTAATCTCTCTTTCTATTTGTGTAGATTTCCTCTACGACATTTTGGTGAACCTAGCGTGAACAAATGACCTAAATTGAGAGTTCATATTTAGTGTAGTAATTATTATTCTATTAATTAAGGGTTCTAAATCATTAATTAATCATCTCATTTCCTCTAAAAATCAAATCTTTGCATCATTTAATCATTCAATAATTTTAATTAAATAAGTAAGTTTATTATATTATTTAACCTTTAATTAATTGATCATTATCAGTTAATTAAATTAAATTTATCATAATTTAAATAATAATTAGTAATTATTTAAATTAACTAACTTATTCCTCTTCATTAAATTAAATTAAACTTCATCTTTATTTATTTCAATTTCATTTTTTATCAATTCTTATTTAATTTCAACTAATTCTATTCTTCTGGCACAATGGTGAAAACCTATGAAAAATATTTTACAATGACTCAATACATCATCATGTTGATAACACAAGTTTAATTCTTCTAAATCATATCTCCTAATTCATTCTTCTAGCTCATCCATGCTTCTCACTAACATTTCTTCTATCTATCAATTTATCAAGATTTTTAAATCTTTTTGTCAATCGGTCAATCAATCAATTACCATATGTCTTATACAGGATGTATCTTTCTTGAAACCAAACATTGTCTCATGTCTTATACAAGGTGTATTTTCTTTGAAACCAGGCACTATCACTAGTCTGCAAGATGGGTCCTTCCTAAAACCAGACAAGATTCTTGTTAGCAACAATCTCTATCAGTTAAACAATCATCATCATCTACCAAGTCTTCACTTTTTACTCACTATCTAGAGTTGTTTAAATGTATGGATGACATCTATTTTAATGACCGTTTAAGCAACATGAATTCTCTTGTAGTTGGTTTCATTGGACACATGTTTAGATTAAGCAATATGCATCACCATCAACCCATGCATAGTGAGAATCACAATGTTTTTAGTGACAATAAGAGGAACTTATAGTAACAAAAATGAGATTATTATGTCTATGCAATGCAACAAAAAATGAAAGGAGTTGGTGGAAGCAATCAAATTCATTAGTCTTATTAGGTATGAAAAGTATTAGCTGATCAGAGTTTCTTAAATATATGGATGACATCTATTTTTATGATCATTTAAGCAACATGAATTCTCTTGCAACTGGATCCATTAGACCCATGTTTGGATTAAGAAACATGCATCACCATCAACTCATGTATGGTGAGAATCACAATGTTGCTGGTGACAATAAGAGGAACCCACAACATCAACAACAATAGGCTTATTATTTCCATGCAATGCAACAAAAAATGCAAGGAGTTGGTGGAAGCAAAATCAAATTCACTAGTCTCATCAGGCATGGCAAGAAAAAGTAAAGATCAAGTAGTAGGAGATAGATTTACCAAAGATTTCTTAGATGTGGGAGGGGCCTCAAATGCAATCTTTCTTACTAGAAACCATAACCCAGATAGTCTAGCAAAACGTATGCTCAAAGGAATTTCCCAACTTCATATAACACCAACAAAAAAAATAGTAATCAATGGGAAAATTTAACGATGATTTTATTCTTTTGGGTGGTTGAACAAGTTGAGCTTGAGGGACTTTGAATTACATCTAAAAATGCAAATTTCTAGGACTCAATGATGGTAAATATCCATTTCTTTTCTTTTCTTGTTGTAGAAGAACCCAAAAAAAAGGTTATTTCATGTCCTTTTTTTAATTTGGTCAAAAATTAATAGTTTTTAGTGACAAACTATCGTAGAACGAGAGAAATGAAGTTTTCCTTTCCTTTTCTTCTAGTATACTTTTCTACTTTTGAAATAATTACTCTCTATTTCTCATTTGACATCGAATACAAAAGTATTGCATAGTTTTAGTCCTTTGCACACTACATACAACTATTTTATCTTTAATATTTTTTGAAAGTGTATGAAAAGGAGGAGAAATATTAATGGTATCAAGTTTTCACAATCTATAGAGTTGTAAGTTGTTGTTTTGAATTAGATTGGCTTGACTTTTTCTATCAATGTTTTATATTACACAAGTGATTCCTAATCAAAATAATTTATAACTAGGATAAAAGAAAAGATGACTATGATAGATTAAATATGATATTTTTTTGTTGTCTCTACAATATATTAGTATGAAGAGTTAATATTCATTTATACATATTATTCTACTCTAAATATAGATTGCCTATCTTTATTTATAAAAAAATTCGAAAAACTTTCATGTTTTATTAGTTATGGAAGAGGAATTCACTCTTATATGACAACTTTGATTGGAGTGACTAATTTGAGTGTGTGTTTCACTTGTACATCTTATTTGAAATAAATTTTTTTTCTAAACCAAGGAAGACAACTAGATACCATCCTTCAACTTTGGAAGGACCTATAACCACTTAATATTTCTAAATTTCTCACCCACCTAGCAAGCCATGCAAGTTAGTGGCTATCCATTCTTTTTATTTCACTTAACATTTTTGATTTGATCACCTACATAGCAAGCCATGTAGTGCCTCTCATGTTTGCAATTTGTACCTTGTTTATTTTGACTCAAGAGATGCTAGTACTTCTATTATGTTTCACTTGAGATGACATTAGGGTTGGATGTTATACTTTGATTTCAATATCATATTTGCATGTTGATACCATTTTGAGATGACAGTATATTCTATGATGATATCTTGTTATCTAGTATTATGGACATATCACTAATTCTGTTATGTGATGGATTTTATGCTATGGATATTTACTTCATTTTGTTTTAGCATGCTTTATGTGAACATGAGTGATGTAAGTGGCTAAATTAGGTATTTAATGCATTTATTGCATTGCCTATGATATTATATGCAATTGCACTTGATCATGTGTTTTAGTGTGCAAGAATGATATCCCTGGCAGTGGCACATGGAGTTAGTGATTCAACTATTCATATTTCACCAATGTCATCTCTATATGGTCGATGTATCTTATTTTAATGTTTTAGTTTTAAATATTTTGGTAATTGTTAAATTCGAACTCATTTGCATTATGTGACTAGACCTATGAGTGTGTCTATGCACTTAGAGGTTCACATTGTCATTAAAGTTGTTAAAGAAATTTATGTTATTTTGGGTTTTGTGGCTTTAACTTTTGTTGAACTTAATTTCTAGTAGCTTTGCCACAGATGAATTCCTATTTCTAGGTATAGTCTATTTTCCTTTGGGTCGATTCAAGGTCTAGCTAGTCTAATTGGCTATTTGCTCTAATTGATTATTCACTTGAAAAGTGAATAAGTATTGGAATAAGAATTTAATTCCTCACTCCTAACTTTTGTAAAATACAAAATTAAGAGCATTTTTTGAGAATCCTCTTCTAGAGGATCATGTTTTTGTTCATTGTGAGAGCTATGGGTGTGGGATCTTTGTGAGGTTAGTCTCATTGAATCTGGCTCGGGGAGACCTTGGTGTGCTATGATTTTTGAAAGTTTTTGTGGGTGATTTATTTCTTTGTGTCATTTCCTATTTCAACCCCTTTTTGCTGTTAGGTAGGGCTCTTTTTTTTTTTAGTTTTAGCTTTGTTTTTGTATCTGTTTTTGGTAGCTATTGGTTTAGAGGTAGAGAACTATTGTTCTCCTTTATTTTTGTTTGCTAGTCTTGCATAGTTGGTCGGGTATGAATATTTTCCCTATTTTTGGGATGAGGGTTTGGGGTTTCACACTGTTATGTTGGTCATTTTTGCATACAGTGTCTGAACACAAATTTTATTAGATTTTTGAGGCTTTTGTGCCCACAGGCTGAATGGGTTTTAATTTTGAAGTTTTCCTATTTTATGGGTTTTACCTCATTTTTCATGCCACCCTATTTCCTTAGGTTTTCTTGGCATGATGTTGGTCATGGACCTAGATCATCCATTTGGATGTTAGTCGGACCATTGTTGCACTTTTATGTTGCATTGGGATGTGTGTTGCATCCATTCTCCTAAGTTATTTTGGTTGAGTGATATTTTTCTTGTGTTCTCATCCAGACCTTGTGTTATGATCTTCATGATGGTGGTGCACCACACACGAGTACGTGCGCATATATTTTTTGAGTGACCTGCAAGGCCTAATCTTTCATGGTACTTCTGGGAGTTATGATCATTAGGGTTGGTTTGGGAATATGCATGCCTACAGGAACTCATTATTGGATGAGCATGGGTAGAGTATGGTGGCACATGGAGGGGCTTCTATCTCGCAACCTGGTGACTATTTTCCATTGGTTAGCAGAGGAAGTTTTATATAAGTGATAACTAAATTAAAATAAGTTATGTGGTAATAAATATAAGATAGTTTAAAAGTGGGTTGTGCACCTTCCATTGGGAAGAGTTGTTGCTTGGGTTGTGCGCCTACAGTTGGGGAGAGTAGCTTCCAATACTAACTTGGGCTTGTGGATGTCAAGTGACTCTCCATGATTTTAGCCCTTTCTTAGTACCCCATTGAGTGTCTGACAAGACCTGTTGTACTTACATTGTCTCATGATCTTTGTTTCTGTCATCATTACTATGTGCCATGAGTGTTTGCCATGGACATTTTCTTTAAGTGTGTTTTTGGTTGGATCATGATCTCCATCAGCACAAAAGGAGTCGACTTATGGGTTTGATGTCATTGGGAGGTGTAGCTACCTTCACCACTGCTGGGTACTAGTGTACAAAGATGGTATATTGTCCTAGTGCAACCGTTGATGGATGCTTTCACTTGGTACTTCGAGTTCTAGAATATGCTTTCTTGTGATTTATGCTTTCATTGGAATTCATGTATATCATGTTTTGATGATATTAGTTTATTAATGCATTCCCTTATTATGATGTTTAACATACGATAGATGATGTTATCTACTTAGGTGGAGTATCTATTGCTTTTGGTTTAGCATGTTACATTTCCTATTCTTGATGTTATTATGCTTTAGTAGTGACATCATTATAAGATAGCTCTAACTATCTAGTTGGTAGTTTGGGATGTTATGTGTGCGTGATGACTAGGACCTTCAAGGTCTCATGATGCTATTACAGTTGGGAGGAACCACATGTACTTAGCTCTTTATTTTAGTACATTGTGATGTTGCTTTTAGTTATTTCTTTCACTTCTATGTTTGATGGATAGATGTAGTTTCTAGTTTGTAATTAATGTTTGAGTGTCTATGCCTCGACTGTGGATCCGGTACTCCTCGGTGTGGAGGTTTTGACTTCTTATTTTATCCCCTTGTTTGCCTTGGAGCATTTCTTATTGTTCCTAGAGAGACCATGCATTAGCATTGTGTGATACTTTAAAGTGCCGCATGCCCAAGGTAGAAATATTGTGCAACCCCTAAGAGTATCACACGTCTTAAGAAGAAATTTTGTGCAATACTAGAAAGTATCACACTCCCATTGAAGAAAGGTCATACAATACTTGCGAAGTATCTCATGCCTTCTTGAGGAGTGTCAAATAGACCCTGAATGTGTCGCATACCTTCTTTAGAAAGGTCATACAATACTAGAAAGTATTGCATAGTGTTGAGTTATTATATCACATGGGTCTTAGGAAAACCTATTTGGGAAAACATTGGGCGCTTTTTGGATTGTCTGGAAGTTTTTAAAAGTTTTTTTGTCTACTCTCTTAGGTGTTCTTGAATACCTTGGAGTTTCATTTTGATTTTTGAATGTTTTAGTTTTGAATTTGATTTTGTCCTTTTGTGGTTCATCATTTTTGGTTAGTAGTGGCATTTGGAGATCCATTGGTGTTTGGATGTTTTCTTAGTCTTCTATTGTGATCTTTGTGATCCTTGTATGTCGTATGTCATGTGCATCCATACTTTTTAATATTTTTTTAATCTTGGCTTGTTTCTGTCCTTGTTCCAAGGGTCTCCAGGCAGGGCATTACATCTGGTATCATAGCCCATGTTGCAACATTGGGATCTTTGTATTATGCTTCCACTATGGTTTTATTTTCTGTATATATTTTTTAGTTACTACTTATTATTTTGATAGCTTGATGTGACTCTTATGCTTAGGACTCATTTGTTCTGATCTTATCTCATTTCTTCCATAGTGATGCCTCTTGCATGTAGATCTAGTGGTTGGGGTGGTACCTATAGCAATAACTATGGAGAAGAACACAAGGAAGAGAAATGTTAGGATGGAGAAGGAGAATAGGGTAATAATGAACATAATGGAATTAATGCCAGTGCTTTAGGAGATTCTTGCTCACTTGGGCCCTCGTGTAGAGGAATGCCGATAGGATCATGATCAGGAAGAGGGATCTCATCATGGGGATTCCCATCAGTTAGAGCATAGAGAGGAGAAGCATGAATGTGAATGCTTTTCGTACTCCATTGGGTGGCCAAGGACACCGTCATGGTGGTAGGGACCTCAGTAGTGAAGATTCCATCCATTTGGATATATGAAATCTCTTCAACAATCCAAACCACCATTGTATGATGGAAAGGGAGGTGGCCTCAAGGCAGAGACTTAGTTGTTAAACATTAAGCGTTGCTTCACCATGTACCCCTATGCAAGCAATATGAGGGCCCATTGTGAGATTATGTAGTTAAGGGACCACACATCCATATGGTGGAATATTGAGGGGTAGAAGCTCCAGGTTAGCATTGCATATCTCACCTAGGAGATCTTTGAGGAGAGATTCCAAGATAGATTCTTATCTGCCTAGTTCAGAGAGGCTTGTGCTAATGAGTTCCATGAGATTAGACAAGGAAATATGACAGTGGACTAGTATGAGATCTAGTTCTTTGAGCTTAGGCAATACTCATGCTACAACCATGATGATTTACTCTTGACTCATCATTTAATCTGAGGCCTTAAGGATGCCCTTATTGGGGAAGTTCATATGCATTAGCCTAGGACTCTTGTTCTCATTGTTAAGAAGGCATGTATTGTAGAGAATAATTTGGCTAGAGGCTTTAGTGGTAAATTAGGGTCTTAGAATCAAAGTGCACAGAACTCGGGACAAAATGCATAGTTTACCTAGTCCTCAAGAAAGGGCCAAGCCCAATCAACATCCTCTCAAGGTGATAACAGTGGTTGTTATTGGCGTAGGGCTAAAGGGGGACAATTTTCTAGTACTTTAGGAAAGAAAGGAGATAACTAGAGCCATGGACAAAAATCTTAGTAGGATCACCCTTCTCAAGGTGGTCAGAAAAACTCTAGTAGGGGTAGTGCACCTTATCTTAGCACTACTCAAGGTGGCCACACAATAGGTTCTAGCTTCAGGGGTAACTATTATTCTTATGGTCATCCTGGTCATAAATCTTTTGAGTTTTCTATCAAACCATCTACTGGACCTAATAAGGGTGTAGCCAGATCTAAGCCTACTATGGGAGATGTCGGTAGGAATCATCGAGTCTTTGCAGTGGTTGATAATGTCAAGCTGAGCATCAAGGTATGGTAGTCGAGGCTACAAGTACATTACATGGCACTTTGTCTTTAGTTTTGTTTGACTTTGGTGCTTCAAATTCTTTCATTTCACCATCTCTTGTTCAATAACGTGGGCTAGTGGTAGTAAATTAGGTCAATAGGTAGTAGGTTTAGTTAGCCATGAGTTCCATAGTGGCTATAGAATCCTTATTAGTGGTTGTGTTTTGAATCCAAGAGCCTTCTCCACCATAGTGGATCTTTGTATCCTACCTCTAGGATAGTATGATATCATGTTGGGCATGGATTAGTTAGCTTCTCATCAGGAAAACATAGATTGTCATTGCAAGTTGGTATAGTTTTTTGATGACATAGGTGGGTAGGTGGAACTTTTAGGGGTTCAAAGGTCAGTCTCACTTTGAATGATCTCAACTAATAAGCTAAAGTAGAGTGTGTGGAAGGGTTGTCAGATGTTTCTTGTTTTTGTTAGTAATCTTGAGGAATATGAGAGCCATACAATGACACTTGATGATCACGCACTCCTTCATGAGTATGTAGATGTGTTCCTTGATGATATACCAGGTATGCCACCTTAGCATGACATTGACTTTTAAATTGATCTTGTACCAGGAGTAGAGCGCATTTTACAAGCTCCTTACCGCATGACTACTCAGGAGTTGAGTGAACTCATATTGTAGTTGGAGGAATTATTGGCCAAAGGCCACATTCATCCTAATATATCCCCATGGGGTGCACCATTCATCTTCATGAAGAAGAAGGATGGATCTTTGTGTTTGTACATTGACCACCGATAGTTGAATAAGGTGACAATGAAGAACCAATATCCTTTTCCGAGGATAGATGACTTGTTTGATCAGAAAAAGGGAGCATGAGTATTCTCAAAGATTGATATGAAGTTAGAATACCATCAAATTTGTATCTAGGAGGCTAACATTCATCGAACAAATTTTTGTAAATGGTATGGGCATTATGAGTTCACGGTTGTACCCTTTGGGTTAACCAATGCGCCATTAGTGTTTATGAGTTTGATGAATGGAGTATTTTGCACTTAGTTCAATCAATGTGTCATCATAATTTTGGATGATATATTGATCTACACAAAGATTGTGGAGGAGCATGAAGTCCATTTATGTCAAGTGTTGCAGTGCTTGAGAGATCATCAATTGTATGACAACTTGAGTAAATGTGGGTTCTTCTCGTCAAAGGTAAAGTATTTGGGGCATATCATCACTGCTGATGGTATTGCAGTGGATCCAAAGAAAATTCATGCTATCATAGATTGGTTGGTACCCTTTAATGTCTTAGAAGTTCACAGTTTCATGGTATTGGCATGTTATTTATGTCGCTTGGTGAAGGACTTCTTACGAGTAGCTCATCCCATCACTTCTCTTTAATGGAAATGGAATATATATGCTTGGTTAGACTAGTGCAAGGAAACTTTAATGCTCTTAAGGAGTGTTTGACTAGTGCACTAGTCCTTGTAGTACCTAATCCTATAAGTGATTTCATGGTTTGCATAGATGCTTTATTGGAAGGCATGGTTGTTGTGTTGATACGAGATGGTTGTGTGATTGTATATGAGTCTAGAAAACTCAAAGACCATGAACTTAACTACCCCACTCATGATTTGAAACTTGTAGCCATGGTGCATGCTCTAGTTTTTTGGAGACACTTCCTTTTGGGACATAGGTTTAAGTTGCATATTGATTACAAGAAATTGTAGTATATCTTTACTTAGCCAAACCTGAATGCACAACAACATCTCTTGATGGAGTTCTTGTGCAAATATGACTTTGGTGTTCATTGCATTAAAGGGAAGGATAATTTCATCATAGATGCCTTGAGTAGGAGGTGACATGAGATATTAACATTGTCATTGGGAGTGGATTTGTGAGGCAGTATCTTGGAGGCTTTTCCTAGTGACACTTGGTCTTAAGAGGTGAGGGTAGAGATCGAGTCTAGATGTACTTTAGAGGGGAGATTTTTAAGTTATTTACTTGAGTTTGATGGACTACTGTGGTACTTTGGGTGTATCTATGTACCCATGTCTAGTGATCTTCATACCTTGGTTTTTTTAGAAGCACATTGTGCACCGTATTTTTCACATTTTGATGTTAAGAAGATGCATGTTGATCTTAAGCAACTGTACTTTTGGGAAAGGATGAGATGTGATGTTGCTGATTTTGTGGCTCAATGTCTCAAGTGCTAGAGAGTTAAGATAGGAAATCAACATCTGATGGGTCTTTTTCAGCTGCATATCATTCCAGAGTGGAAGTGGGATACAATATGTATTGAATTTATCATAGGGTTGCCTATGTCATCACATAGACATGATTGTATTATGGTGATAGTGGACAAGTTGTCCAAGGTAGCACATTTTTCACCAATGAGAGCACCCTACATAGCTTCTTTTGTAGCACATGTTTTCTTGGAGGATATTATTCATTTGCATGTGATCCCTCATTGGATTATTTCAGATAGAGATCCAGTGTTTAGTTCTACACTGTGGATGTCTCTCTAGTATGCTTTGGGCTCGTAGCTCAATTTTAGTTTGGCTTATCACCCAAAGAAAGATGGTCAAACTGAGAGAGTGAATCAAGTTCTAGAGGATATGCTTTGCATGTATGTCATAGATAGGTAGGTGATGTGGGAGGATTATTTATACCTTTTTGAGTTTGCATACAACAATAGGTATCATAGTTCTCTTTGCATGTCACCTTTTCAGGCCTTGTATGGTAGACCATACTATACCCCTTTGAGTTGGGATCATTTAGAGGACCAATTTCTTTTGGGTCCAGAGATGCTTTAGGATATGAAGCATTTCATTGTTCATATTAGTAACCATGTAGATGCCCATAGGTTGGATTGTCACTTTTCTGTTGGTGACAGGGTGTTTTTGAGAGTGCATCCAAGGAAGAGCCCCATCTATTATGGGAAGGCCTCTAAGTTGGCACCACATTTTGTTAGGTTATTTGAGATCCTCAAGAGGATTGGTCATGTTTCTTATTGACTAGCGCTACCACCTAGTCTATCGCGCATTCATGATGTTTTTCATGTTTCTATTTTGAGGCAGTATATTCCTAAAGTGACCCATGTTCTTGATTGGAATGCTTTGGAGGTAGCAGACGGACAACTTATTTTGGAGTGGCCCATCTGTATCCTTTAGCATCAGAGGCTAACCTTGCGAGGTTAGGACATAGAGAAAGTAAGGGTCCAATGAGACCTGAGTAATGAGATCTTTGTGACTTGGGAAGATGCTACACGATTGAGAGAATTGCACCCCTATCTATTTTTTGGTTTCTAGGAGTGAGCCTATGCTAGTGGGGGAGGACGTAGTGCCTCTCATGTTCACAGTATGTACCTTATTTATTTTGACTCTAGAGCTACTAGTACTCTTATTATGTTTCACTTGAGATGACTTGAGGTTCATATGTTATACTTTTATTTTAGTATCATAGATGTTTTACTGCTATGTTGTTCAGTTTATCATATTTGCATGTTGATGCCATTTTGAGATGACAGTATATTTTATGATGATATCTAGTTATTTAGTATTATAGACATATCACTAATTCTATTATGTGATGGATTTTATGCTATGGATATTTACTTCATTTTGTTTCAGTATGCTTAATGTGAATGTGAGTGATGTAAATGGCTAAATTAGGTATTTAATACAATTATTGCTTCAACTATGATATTATATGCAATTGCACACGATCACGTATTTTATTATGTGGAATGATATCTGAGGCAGTGGCACATGGAGTTAGTGATTCAACTATTCATATTTTACCAATGTCATCCCTATATGGTTGACGTATCCTTATTTTAGTGGTTTAATTAAACCATTTGGTGATTATAAAATCCAAACTTATTTTCATTATGTGACTAGACTTGTAAGCATGTTTGTGCATTTAGAGCTTCACATTTTCATGAAAGTTGTTAAGGAAATTTTCTATGATTTTGAGTTTTCGGACTTTAAATTTTGTTGAACTCAATTTCTAGCAGCTTTTTCATAGATGGATTTCTATTTCTAAGAATAACCTATTTTTGTTTGGGTTGGTTTGGGGTCTATCTAGTCTAACTGGCTATTTTCCCTAATCGATTATTCACTCAAAAAGTGAATAAATATTGGAAGAGGAATTTAATTCCCCACTTCTCATTTTTGCAAAATACAAAATTGAGATCTTTTTTTGAGAATCCTCTTCTAGAAGATCATGTTTTTGTTCATTGTGAGAGCTGTGGGTGTAATACCTCCTCTACTTGACTTTTCTCATTTATTTTGACTAGATTCTTTTAGGCATGTTCTATTATTACGTTTTATGATTAGTGGTGTTGGATTACAAAAATTGATTAGTTATATTTCATATTCAGTTGATATATATGTTGAGGTACTTAGTGCTAGTTATTTCAATTATTAAATGATGCTAGTTAGATGAATGATTTTTACGCAGTTTCTAGGGATACTTATCCCATACTTGCATGTGTATGGTGTGCATGTATGTTTTCTTTATGTTTGACATTTCTAATATGGTTGAGGAAGGGAGTCATAGTCACCTGCTAGTCGAGATCTACATGATAAACCACTTCTTGACATTGCCTATTTAGTTTAGAATATTGTGTTTGTATATGCATGGATTTTATGCAGATTGTAGGTACTATGTATCAACTTCCCTAACTCACCAAGATGAGCATACCCTATCACAATATTTCAATAGTATAAGTGGGGAGACAACTCTTGAGTCCAAATCCTAAACCCTAAGCCAATTGTCTTAGAAAATAGAACAAGTATCTGAGTTACTTTCACCTTTTTGAATTTGTCAAGTGATGTGAATTCGTGATTTTAACCCTGGAATTTGATTTTTGTCCTATGTCTTCAGTTGAGTTGTTATATTTGGTTTTGTGGATTTGTTGTGATTTTCTGTTATAATTAAATCAAATTAAAAGTGATTTAATGATTTAATTTAATAGAAATTTTATTAAAAAAATTGATATTTAATCATATTTAATTAATTGAAAAATTAATTAAATAAAAGAATTAAATTTAAAGATTTTATTAAAGTTTTATATTTGACATATTTATATTTATTTAATTTAATAATTATTATTTAGGAGTTTTATTTTAATAACAAACTCTAAATAACATTATTACTTGAATTAATAAATATATTATTAAAAAGTCTCATAATTAACTGGAGAGAGAAAACATAAAATTTATAAAGTTTATTTTTATTAAATTGCATAAATCATATGCAAGAAATTTAAAGATAAAATTATATTTCTAATTGTGGCGTAGTTATATTTATTTAATTTAATGATAATTATTTAGGAGTTTTATTTTAAATAATAACCTCTTAATAATGTTATTGATTAAGTTAATAAATATATTATTAAAAATGCCTTGTTAATTACTTAAATAAGTGAATAAAATTTAAAGATAAAGTTATAGTTCTAATTTTGGTGTATTTATAATTATTTAATTTAATAATAATTTATTTAGGAGTTCTATTTTAATTAATAAATTCTAAATAATATTATTAGTTAAATTAATAAATATTATATTAAAAATGTCTCATGATTAATTAAAGTGATAAAAAAATTTAATTTAATTAAGATATTTTAACTTAAATTGCATAAATTTGTTGCATGAAAATTGTATATAGAAAATTCAATATTTAATTATATTTAATTAATTGAAAAATTAATTAAATAAAAGAATTAAATTTAAAAGATTAAATTAAAGTTCTAATTTTAGCATATTTATATTTATTTAATTTAATAATAATCATTTAAGAGTTTTACTTTAATAATAAACTCTAAATAATATTATTAGTTGAGTAATAAATATTATTTGATTAAAAAGAAAAGTTAAAATATGTGAATATTTGATTAATTAAAAAACTAATTAATTTATGCTTTAAATAAAAAAATCTCAATTTAGAAGTCTAAATTAGAGGTCTAAATTTAGAAATTTGGTTTAAGAAAGATTAGAATATGATGTTATTTATGTACTTAAAAATTAATTAAATATGTACTTCAGTTTAAAATATTTATTTTAAAAGTCTAATTTAAGAAGTTGGATAAAAATAGAATTAAAATATTAAAAAATTAAAGATTCAATATTGTTTTATTATGATTATTTAATTAATAATTGTTAGATTAGAGTTGCATTTAAATAATGAGCTTTAATATTCTTATTAATTTAAATAATAAACTATGCTTTAAATAGTGCTTTCACTAGTTAATAAGTGGAGGAAAAGAAAATATAAAATAATATTTTAATTTAAAAGTTCTTTAAATGTGCATGAAAGAATTAAATTTAAAAGATTTGATTAAAGTTCTAATTGAGGTGTATTCATATTTATTTAATTTAATAATAATTTATTTAGGAGTTTTTTTTAACAAACTCTAAATAATATTATTAGTTAAATTAATAAATATTATATTAAAAACATTGCATGATTTAATAAGGGAGAGAAAGCTTTAATTTAATAAAGCTTATTTTAATTAAATTGCATAAAGTGTGTGCATGAAAATTAAGATATAGTAATTAAAGACAAAGGGTTTTCACATGATTGCATGATCAAAGCCTTGATTTGGGGGGAAAACTCTTTATTAAGGAAATTAGAGCTCATTTCTAGATACACAGGTTTGGAGGAGCCAATTTTTGAAAAGAGGGTTTTCAAAAGAAAATGAAGATTCTTGCATGTTTGTGCGTTCATTGTTTTAGCATCAAATCCAGATAGGATCTTGTGGACTTGTGTAGTAGTTGCTCGTTCTTTGAGTTCCTACCTTCTTCATGTTTGATGTGTTTCTATTTTTAGAATTTGTCTGGGTTGAAACCCTTGTTTGAGAAAATTGATTTCCATTATAGAATTGTCTGTGATTTAATCTAAAAATCTTTAGTAAATATTGAATTTTAGGGTTTTCAAAACCTAATGAATTATGAAATTCACTTTTGTATGTGCCTTATGTGATGTGTGATTTACTGGTGTTGGGGTTTTTGGGTTTGTCTTAGCTTTGGCCAGTTAGGATGTTTACCATAGGCTTGGGGGTTTTTCTATGATATCATGATGATGTTTATATACAATGTTTTATACTCAACCATGGTAATATGTCTTGTATGCTCTATGAGGTGTTTTGATCTATTGATTGTTATTTGTTTTTAGCATTCTTGTGTGATACTGAGGTGAATGGTGTGACCTATCTAATATAACCTTTGAGTCTTTGATCAGTTGTATTTGGATTGCTTTGTAGTCACTTTTATAAGACTGAGGTGTTTGTATGATTTTTTCTTGGTGATGTCATGTTATGACATGGATTGGTGGAATTTTTTATTGTGATCAGTGTTTTTCAATACTTATCAATTGTTTATTTAAAAACTGATGTATGGTATGTGGTCTTTTGTGATATTTTGATTTTACTGAGCTTAAGGTAGGTTATCTATATGTCATGTTAGGAAGTGGCTTGCAATGGAGGCCAAGGCCCAAAGTGGTTGCCAAGGTAACCCATTATAGGTTATTTAATAAGTGATAACATTTCATTAAATGAGTTTTACATGAATTAATAAGATATTGGTACCATAGAAAGTCACTAAGGGGCTAGAGGGTTAAAAGACTAGTCGAGTAACCTTAGAGTTGACTTGTTAGTATGCCTTGTTAGTATGAAAGGGTACTAGTGCCGCATAGAGTCACTAGGGGGCCAAAGGATTAAAAGACTAGCTAGATAACCCTAGAGTTGGTTCATGTGATGACACTTGTCCACTTGCATAGTAGATTTCCTACATGTCTGTGTTGCCTCTAGGATTAGTTGATACTTTTATCTTGGTACCCTTTGAGATAGTTTGCTTTCAGGTGATTCCTTGAACCTAGAGGTTGGTTTTTGACTTTTGAGTTTTTTATCCTATTTGGGACTGGAGACTATCTCCTCAACATAGTGGGAGTGGACCATTTAGGTTCCATGAGGTCAGGTGGTAGTGCTTTTTCTTATACCATTGAGATCTAACTGTCAGATGTCGTTGTTGGATGTGTTTGTGTAGATGTTCCTTTTTATCCATTCTTGTATTTCTATGATGGATGGTTGTACTATTGTATTGTATTTGATTTCATAAGATCTTAAGAGATGATGTGATTTATTTCATTATGTATATTATTTCAGCCTTTCATATCTTGTGACCTATATAGTGGATGATTGTGCATTCTATTTATTTCCAAGTGGCATCAAATGTAATTTTATATTATTTAAATGGATTGGACTTATAGTTATTCTTTCATGTAGATGTGTTATTTATTTTACTTAGTATTAATAAAATTCAAATGTGATTCAATGCCATAGGGCTGTTAAGAATTGTAATCTATTTTATGGTATGTGTTGTTGATGTATGAGTGTATGTTAATTGCTTCCACTATTCTATTACTGTTTTTGTATCTTTATCTTTAAAAAAAAAATGTTTGACAAACTTAGTAAAACTTTAGGTTGACTTCTTTTGGGTCACATGGCGGGGTGTTACATCTAGTATCAGAGCCCAAGTTTCTACATTGGGAGCTCTAGGTATATTGGAATGCCACTAGTTGTTAACTAATTGAATTGAAACAAAACCTAAACTATGATATGTATTTATTACAAAGTTGAACATTTGGACTAGTTAATCAAAATCAAAACTTGAACTTTTATATGTATCTTTTACAAACTTGAACTTCAAACTGAAATGAAATATAAACAATGTTATGTAACTTTTGCAACTTTAACACTTGAAAACTTCAAACTTGAACATTTGAAATTTGAAACTTTAGACTTGATACTTGAAACATAGAAAAAGGCAAAACATGGATAACTCTTGAGTTTATTTTTAGACATATTTTCTTATGACTATGCTTTAAGGAAGTATGCCTTTGATTATTTTTATGAATATTATGTTGATCTTTTGTTTGGAGTGTTTGAGGGGATCTATTTCAATATTTGTTAAAAAGATGAATGTTAGATCAATATGGCTTTCAATTTACTATTAAACCAAAATCATATTGCTCTAAGTGACTGAAAGTGTATACATAGTTAACTTATTTGCATGAGTTCTTAAATAAGCTTTTGTTTGACATTGTAGATAGTACTGTTTGACTTTTAGTTACCTTAGTCATTGTAGCAGGCTTCTAGAAGTAAGCCTAAGTCTAGGGTGAGTGATGTAATGCCTACCTCTAGTTTAGTTTATCTTTCTTGTAGGCTTCCAGGAGTAAGCCTAATTCTAGGGGGAGTGGATGTAATGCCTACCCCTACTTGACTTTTCTTATTTATTTTGACTGGATTCTTTTAGGCCTGTTCTATTATTATGTTTTATGATTAAAAATGTTGGATTACTAAAATTGATTAGTTGTATTTCATATTCAATTGATATATATATATATATATATATATATATATATATATGTTGAGGTACTTAGTGCCAGTTATTTCAGTTATTAAATGATGTTAGTTAGACGAATGATTTTTATGTGGTTTCTAGGGATACTTACCCCATACTTGCATGTGTATGGTGTGCGTGTATGTTTTCTTTATGTTTGATGTTTTTGATGTGGTTGAGGAAGGCAATCATAGCCACCTACTAGTCAGGATCTACACGATGAACCACTTCATGCCATTGCCTATTTAGTTTAGAATATTGTGTTTGTACATATATGGATTTTATGCAGATTATAGGTACTAGGTATCGACTTGCCTGAATTGCTAGGATGAGTGTAACCTATTGTAGTATTTCAATGGTATAACTGGGGAGGTAACTCTTGAGTCCAAATCCTAAACCCTAAGAAAATTGTCCTAGAAAATAGGACAAGTATTTGAGTTAGTTTCACCTTTCCAAATTTGTCAAGTGATGTGAATTCATGATTTTAACCTTGGAATTTGATTTTTGTCCTGTATCTTTAGTTGAGTTGTCATATTTGGTTTTGTGGGTTTGTTGTGATTTTTTGTTATAATTAAATCAAATTAAAAGACAATTTACTAATTTAATTTAATGGAAATTTTATAAAGAAATGTGATATTTAATCATATTCAATTAATTAAATAAAAGAATTAAATTTAAAGATTTTATTAAAGTTCTATTTTTGACATATTTATATTTATTTAATTTAATAATAATTATTTAGGAGTTTTAATTTAATAATAAACACTAAATAATATTATTAATTGAATTAATAAATATATTATTAAAACATCTCATAATTAACTTGAGAGAGAAAACATAAAATTTATTAAGTTTATTTTTATTAAATTGCATAAAGCATATGCAAGAAATTTAAAGATAAAGTTATAATTCTAATTGTGGCATATTTATATTTGTTTAATTTAATGATAATTATTTAGGAGTTTTATTTTAAATAATAAACTCTAAATAATGTTATTAATTATGTTAATAAAGATATTATTAAAAATGTCTTGTGAATTTCTTAAATAAATGAATAAAATTTAAAGATAAAGTTATAGTTGTAATTTTGGTGTATTTATAATTATTTAATTTAATAATAATTTATTTAGGAGTTTTATTTATTTATCGATAAATGGCCAAGGCCTTGATTAATTTTATTAAAATAAATAAATAAAATTTGCAATAGCTTTTCTACATTCAAATGGGCAATGGTAGGAAAGAACAGAGAAGAAAACCTCTAGTTTGGCCCAGGACAGATGTCCTATATTATTACATTTTAAAAGGGGCATACCCTAGTAGAATATATTAAAAAAAAATTTACATTTGTGCATAGGGGCATACCCCTGAAAAGATAATAAAGGAAAAAAAAACTTGTAGAAGGAGGCCTATTAATTGAAAATATCTTGCTCAAATTGAACTCTTATAGTCCTGTCCATCTAAGAACAATGATTAGAAATGCATGTTAAGAAATCAAATAAAGCATCTTACTAAACTAATATCCGAGAAAGACTAATTACCCATATTAGAGGCATCATAGTTACCTTAAACAAATTTTAGTAATCTAAGAAATAGTAAATAAAGAAACAAAATACAAACAATGATAACATAATTAGTGAAGGAAAACCAATAATAATCCGAACAGAGAATCAAATAAAACAACCTAAAGATACTAATAAGAAGGATAACAAAATTAAAAAACTACTGAATGAAGGCTACTAAACATCACTAAAGAATGTGCATAACATAAACCTATTAAATTTAATGACATACCCCACTTGGGCCCATACCTCAAATATCACATAAACATCATAGAACACTGATAGGAAACACTAAAACACAGAGACTTGAGAAGATCATCCATAACGAACAATAGATCTTACTGGCTCATGAAGAAATTTAACCCAAATCAGATACAAACATAACCTTGAAGCCATCATGTTTCCCACTCATCATAATCCTCAAAATTCAGTGGAAACCCATTAGAAAAAGCATACTCACAAAGTGTGCCTGGGTAGGAGAAATGCAATGCTTAAAACATTACTTGCCCTAGATTTCAATAGTTTAATTTAAGGCTAAGGAGGAACTACAAGAGTCAGTTGTAGATTATGGCTTTAATTTGCAAATGTTAATACAATGTAAAGGAAAGATGTGTTGGATACAATTAAGTAATTGTGTATTGTCTTTGATGTTACACAAATGTCATATCAGTTATCAGACAGAGTCTACCGAGTTCTATCAACCAGGAAAATAGTTTACAGAGTCTATCGAGCTCAGTTGGTCAGTAAAAGCCTTTTGCAGTGTATACCGAGCATTCCAGTATGTCACACGGTGAGTTAGTGTTAACCGAGTTCACTTGGTAAGCTAAGGAAAGTTTAGTTCTTACCGAGATCACTCGGGTATCAAAGGATTTTGTAACGAACGGTTAAGTGTTAACCAAGTTCGCACGGTAAGCTAAGGAAAGCTGAGTTTTTACCGAGCTTACTTGGTAGTCGAAAACAGCTTTTACCGAGTCCAGTCGGTTTCCAAAGGAAGTGGCAGGATTACCGAATTTCCTGGTAATTGTAGTTCTTACCGAGTTCTGCTGGTTAACACAGGAAGTTTTTGACCGAGCAGCGTCGGCCAGTGAAAGTTTTTTTTGTTCAAGCCAACTTTAGAATATGTTTAGTCAAGTTGGTTGGGCAAGCCGACTTTGGAATTGTTTTAACAAGTTGGTTGGGCCGACCTGGTATTATGAATAATATATAAAGAGGTGCTCAAGATGAAAAAAAATAGAGAAAAGAATGAATATACGAAAAGTGCAAGGAAGTGCAAGGAAGAGACTTGCATGTGCCTAAGCAGAATTGAGCAGAGGGAAATCTTGGAGCTACAGAGATATATATTTGATCAGTAAGGATCTTGTGGAGCAAAACTGAGATTTGTATTCAGCAAGATAAGTTGCATGTATTTTCAGATCATTCATTGTTGCTTTCTAACCATTGTAACAGTGATTCCAAAATCTCCTAACAGAGTTGGTTTAACAGCCATTTCATAAATCCTTTAACAGGGTGGCAATTCAGTTGAATTGTTCAAAAGACCTCTTACAAGGCCACTCCTAACAGGGTGATTAAATCCTCTAATAGGGTCACACCTAACAGTGTGTTTTGTAACCTTTAACAGGGTTGGCTCCTAACAGGGCTCACTTCAGAAGAGTGAAAATTGGTGACTAGTTGCTGGTGGTTTTTCCCATATTGGGTTTCCACGTAAATCTGGTGTCTACTGTTGAGATAATGGGTGTTGCACACATTGCATAATATTGTTATTTTATTATTTTATTTTTATTATGTAATGTTGTACCTAGATGGACGTGCAACATGTAAAGATTCCCATAGAATATTCTTGATGAGTTGTATTGTAACATTGTAAAAATATTTTATGTAATTATTTAATATTGGGGAAAAGAATTAAATGCCCAATATTAAATGTGGGGTCAGTGGGTTAGGTAGCACATGGTTTTAGCACATGGTTTATGTAATACCACTTGGTGGTTTTGTGGGACTTGCTACTATATAAGCAGCCACAAGGGTAGTTGTTGTAGAGAGAGAGAGGAAGAGTGACAAGAAGAAAAAAGGCAAGAGTCGAGCGAGACAAGGCTTGACAGGTTAGCCAAGGGAGCATTTGTGAAGGTTGAAAGCATGGCATGGGATGTGTGGATTCATGCTTGTTCACATAGTTTGCTCGGTTGTGGCTATGGCCATGAAGGCTTCCATGGTTGTATGGCAATGGTATTTTTGCTGAATAATACAAGATGATGGATGCTTTTGGAGGCTGGGTTTTTCCCTCAATGAGGGTTTCCCAGGGTATATCTTGTGTCACAATTTTGTGGGTATGTTGTCTATTCTCTTGCATGTGGATTTTAATTTCCTTTTTATTTCAGATTTATTATGGGTTATGTGGAAACGGTTATATTCTTTATTGCCAAGTTTCTTTACAAGTGGTATCAGAGCTATGGTTTTATTATTGTAACCCTAGATTGAATCCATGGGAATGCATGAGAGGATAAAAGAAAGGGCAAGATATATGAATGATTTATTGCAGATCTGAGGGTTTTAGATTTGCTATTATGATGGGATGTTAAAAGATTTGGGCATGTGAAATTGTTGGACAAAAAGATTTTTTCGGATGTTTCATTTAAATGAGGGTTTTGGGGGGTAGCTTGCAAAAATGACCTCCTGGGTAAAAACAAACCTCACCATTGGATCCGGGTCGACATTTCCATAAAATTTGATATATAATATGCCCTAGTTTGGCCATGTTCAGAGGAAATGAAAGAGTTTTTTGGTTTCAGCCCATGATGGCCGTCAAATTTAATCCCGTCGAAAATTTCGTCACTGAAAAAAAAATAAAAATGAAAAATCGTACTGAAAATGGTAAAAAGACTGTCTTAGTAAAACGGCCATAACTTTCTCTCAGAATATCAGATTTCAGAGTTCTTATAGGTGTTGGAAAGATAATTCAGAGCACTACAACATGGTGTAGGTTTGGTTCTGTGATTTTAAAATTTTTTCAGGTTTTCAAAGCCCTAAAGTCAGATGTTATTTATTTTGAGCACCAATTGGGGCATAACTTGGGCATACGGAGTCAGATTTTGGACTTCGAGTAGTCAACGGAAAGCTCTACAAATTGGTTCAGATTTGGTGCAGGTTTGGCATGATTTATTTGTTGATATATTTATCTGAACTGTTTATGGTATATTTTGACTATGGTAACATTGTGAGTTTATGGCATTGGAGATTTAAGTTTTTGATGTCATTGTATACTCAGTTCATATTTCAGATTGGTCTCATGATGATATGGTTATCAATGTTTGGGTTTGGATATGCATGATGACTTGTTGGGTCTACAAGTTGTGCAGTGTTGTAAGCGGTCTATACTTACAGGTTGCATTTATGGCTTGGTTATGGGTTGTCTTTGCCCATTGATCTTTCATTATTGATGCATATTCAGATTGGTGGCTTGGATTTGGGTTGTCTATGCCCTAAGTCACATGATTTTATTCTTCATGTAGAAGGGATGAGATGTTGTTACCAGGTACAGTCATGGTGGAAGATTGTGGTTGACTATGCTGACAGGTTGGACATATTGAGAGCCAAATGCTCGATTCATGGATGTGATCATGGTGTCATGGATTTTGGCACGACATGATTGGATATACAGGTACATCCTTGATGTTCATTAGCTTGGATTTTTTTATTCAGTTATGGTGGTATATCTTCGTGGTTGAGGATCATGGTTATTTGGTTTCTTTTGAGGAGCTCATGATGTGCACTTTGAGTTCTTTGATGGTTTGATGCCTTGGTTGATTCTCATGGTTAGAGGATAGATTTGTTCATCATTATGTCATGGATAGCTTGGATACACAGTTTAGTGGGAGCTTGTGACAGTGATGGGGTGACAGTGCAGGATTAGTTCCTGGTTTGGTTTATATCTTCTTGGTTTGGAGAGGATGGATTTTATGATGCCATTGGTGACTTGGTACCACGGTTGAGTGGGAGTTTTTTTTTTTGGCATTGATATATTTATTGAGTGTTTGCAGATGTTGGAGGTTTGTCTTAGATCCTGTTGCTGCAGAAGCGTCTTTGACATTTGCATGGTGCACTTGTTATCTTCATGGTGTTTGAAGATGGTTAGATCTTGAGGACTCATGGAGTTCTTGGTTATCTTCATGGTGTGTGGAGATGGTTCTTCCTGGTATGTGGAGATGGTTTTCTTCATGGTGTGTGGAGATGGTTGCATCTTGAGGACTCACAGGGTTCTTGGCAAAGGTGTGGTTTATGTTTTTAGTTGGCATGTTATCCTTGGTGTGAGGATGGTTTCATTATTATGTCATGGTATACTCTTGATACGCGTTTAGAGTTGTGACATGTTATGGTATGTTCATATGGAGCATGTTATCTCTTTGGTTGAGATGGTAAGATCATGTTGTCATGTTTATGTTCCTGAGGCCATGGTTGGAACTTTGACATTGATCTTGGTTTAGTTTCTTGATATTGAGTACACTGATCATAAGCTGGATACTTCATGATATTTCTATATTGCATTTGGAGTTGGCATGGATTGATTGGTTACAGGTGCTCATGGATACTTAGAGACGGTGGTGATGCTAATTTCTCTTGGATTAGAGAAGTCTTTGTTGAGACGGTTGATGATTTCAGCAGGAAGTCCGAGGGGCAGTCACCTGATATGGACTTAAGAGGAGATTGTTCTTAGATGAGTCTTGGTTGGAGACTTGGGTATCTTGATGAGCATTCTCATTCCCCACTCTTGGTCTACTCGGCGGTTTGCTACTTGAGAGTTATAGCCCATTTTTTGTTTCTCTCAGTCGCATTATATTTATGCTTTTCTTTCATGGATATGAATCTTGAGCTATGGTACATGAGTTAGTTCTGGAGGGTTCATTTGAGAGATGGTTTAGCATTGGTTATCTCCATGTGCATATGTTGTTATGCTGGTTGAGTTTGGGAGATGGTTTTATATTGGGCATATTCCTTGGTTTAGGAATGGTTTATTGAGTTTGATCTTCTTGTGAGAAGCTTACATCCATGATTAGTTATATGGTATGGTTTGGGTGTTGTTGAGGCTTCTTGTTGGGGTTTTATGGAGGAGATCATACTTGCACAGTTTACATCTAGAGGTGTGTGTAGAAGTACATGATACAGGTTATGATTTGCATGATTTCTTTGATCTTGGTTATCTTCCTGGATGTTCAATTTTGCCTACATTGGATTTGAGATTGGTTGGAGATTGTGATCACTGGTTTGTGCTCATGTATGTCATGTGAGAGATGACATGGTTATTCCTTTTATCTCTTTCCTCTGTTGGTTGCGGTGAACTTGGGAGAGCATTGAAGACTTGTTATGAGAGTTGTTCTTGCAGGATATCAGTTTATGTATTGTGGATGTCCTTGATACTACATGGATTCACTTCTTTGAGATGTGTTGAGTGAATTGGTTATAGATTTGACATTATCTTTTGCAGTGGGAGCTTCTTGGTATATATGTGGCAGGTATTGCTCTTGAGGCTTGTGATTGCAGGTTACAGATTGGATATGTCAGTGATATGAGATTCACTTGTTATACCTTTGAGGTATGGATAGTTGGATGGGTTTGGCACTTGCTGTGGGTGTTATTTCAGCTATGGATATTTTGACAACTACAGATACATGTGATTACCTTTGGATCAAGTTATTTGTGCTTGGCATTTTCAGTTGGTACAAGATTTTATGATCTTCTAATGCGACAGGTTGGGTGGTTTTCTCTTTGGATGGCTTCTATGTATGTCCAGTGAGAGTGGCATAATAGGAGGTGAGATCATTCATGTTTGAGATGCTGGATACTTTGATTTTGTTGTGGGTACCAGGATGGAGCACTTGGTGTATTTTGATCCATGATGGTGGATGTGCTGGGAGGGATTGTTCCTTTGTTCATTTATGTGGCTACGGATTGACCCTATGCAATGTATACAACAAGTGGGAGATTGTTGAGATAATGGGTGTTGCACACATTGCATAATATTGTTATTTTATTATTTTATTTTTATTATGTAATGTTGTACCTAGATGGACGTGCAACATGTAAAGATTCCCATAGAATATTCTTGATGAGTTGTATTGTAACATTGTAAAAATATTTTATGTAATTATTTAATATTGGGGAAAAGAATTAAATGCCCAATATTAAATGTGGGGTCAGTGGGTTAGGTAGCACATGGTTTTAGCACATGGTTTATGTAATACCACTTGGTGGTTTTGTGGGACTTGCTACTATATAAGCAGCCACAAGGGTAGTTGTTGTAGAGAGAGAGAGGAAGAGTGACAAGAAGAAAAAAGGCAAGAGTCGAGCGAGACAAGGCTTGACAGGTTAGCCAAGGGAGCATTTGTGAAGGTTGAAAGCATGGCATGGGTGTGTGGATTCATGCTTGTTCACATAGTTTGCTCAGTTGTGGCTATGGCCATGAAGGCTTCCATGGTTGTATGGCAATGGTATTTTTGCTGAATAATACAAGATGATGGATGCTTTTGGAGGCTGGGTTTTTCCCTCAATGAGGGTTTCCCAGGGTATATCTTGTGTCACAATTTTGTGGGTATGTTGTCTATTCTCTTGCATGTGGATTTTAATTTCCTTTTTATTTCAGATTTATTATGGGTTATGTGGAAACGGTTATATTCTTTATTGCCAAGTTTCCTTACATCTACTGTGTTAATGATTACTTTCTTTTGCATAATCGCTTATTTCAGTAAATGCTTCATAAATTAACTAAACATCTATCAAGTTTTAAGCAGTAATTTTTATGTTTATTGAGTAGCAGCAGCAACTAAGTTTAAGGCATCTTTGGGACTTTTGAAAATGTTTTTGTGGTAACTGATTCACCCCTCCCCTCTCAGTTGCCCCATCTTCATTTTCCAACAAGATGAACATATCAAACTACATATTGTATTAAAATAAATATGGTAGTCAGAGATCTGCCAGAAAGAAATCAACCTCTCAATCGCATGATTTAAGTCTATAAAAAACTACCCACCACAATACTATCTGATGGCGAGGTAGGAAAGACCAATCTCACAAGAGAGATCTCAAAGATCCACCAGATTATCCTGATGTAGAGATTTGATGAGTAGATTGCCATTAATTCATAAACCACATAGATAATGAAAGCGTAAAATAAGGAAACAAATCAAGAAATTCGTAGCATAAGGAGATGTAACCACATCCTAAAAGAGGCATATTCAAATAGATTGTAAAGGAGGCCAAATTTGTACAAAGAATCTAAACAATATGCAGAATGCCAAAACATAACTCAAAGCCCTACTCGAAACTTCATCCATGCAATTAACCCTAATTTGAAATAAAGGAATTTAAAACTAAAGATTAGAATTAAAGCATGAGACAAAAAAATTCCATGATAGAAATAGGGCATAGACCAAATACCATGCATTATAAATATTTCATAAAGTCCACTGAACAACATAAGATAACTCTTAGGTATTTATAATAGAGAGATACAAAAAATTACATTCTGATTTAAAACGAAGGTCTTTTCATTTCATGGGTACTTAAGCATACTAACAAAATCACTACCTATATATAAACATTGAAACCCTATAGTACTAATCCTAACCAGAATAGACTACCAACAATCAAGCTGGGCCCCTGCGTTCCTTCTAGAGAACCATGATCACATCTGTGATGTCATTGGATTGCTCCATCTGGAAATTGGGAGGAAAATCAAAGTCAAATTTTTCTCTACTTGTTTTTTTTGCATTAGGGGTACAAAAGTCTAGATCATCGAGATTGTCAAATGTCACCCCCAGTTGGATGCAAGCGTTGGAGATATGAAGATAGTTGAGAAGCCACTCCATATTTTCTTTTGCAATGATCCCTCACCAATGAAGGAGAAAATGCAAACTGGCCTCCATTTTAGGCCATTCACGATAAAATGCTATGCTCTCTCAGATGACCAAGGACAATCATTGATAAGAGGTGACTAAATCCAGATGCCCCAATGGTAGATTCATATACTTTTCTGGAAGGGGAATCCTAATTTTTTTTATCAATGTTGTACATTTCTTGTTCCAATCCTTTTCTCCAAGTTGGGACAAATAGGTCATGACAAAGCTTGATGATGTCATCTGCTTCCACTTTGGCTCTTACCAAACAACTGATGAATGACTCGATTATATTACTATTGGTCCTCCAAGTATATTGATAGTCAAAAAGTCCCTCTCCAAGAGCTTGACTAATTGCAAGATGAGATATGTCATCCATCAGATAGAGAATCTAGTTTCACCAACCCACATAATATCATAATGTGACTCTTGGTGGCATGGAATAGATGAATGTTGGACTCCATGCTTAACGTCAAGAATGAAAGTGAAAGATACAAAATGAAACACCTAGAAATAACAAGTAGAAACATCTAGATGCAATCATAAGAGTCACACGCTCGATGTCACAAAAGGATTACATCAGATGGCACTTAAATGCAAAGTACCAATACATGGGAATCACCATAAAGGAAGGAATGATTACACAATACTCCAAGCTACCCAAAAACTATGGCTGATGATATGATAATTAGGAGAGTGCAGAATCCGATTCAAATTATATAAATATTTTGTACTAAGAAATTGTCAAGGACAAGCCAATATATAAAGCATAAAACTTAGGACTTGATATAAATAAGATCGAACAAATAAATAAGGTGTGAGGATACAACAACGATATAAAGTGACCAATAAGAGTATATACTAATTGGATCACATAAAAAAAACTAAAAGACTGAGACCAAAGATAAATGCAAGTTCAAAGAGGATGAGAGCAATTATCATTAAATAAAAATGAATTGACTCCATCTACCCCTAAGTTAGCTAGCTGATCCGCAAGTTGGTTGCCTTCCCTATATATGCGATAGATCCTATAATCTTCTAGCTTATCTATTAGGGAGAGGACCACCTCTAACTGAGAATTAAGAACCTAGTTAGGAATAGACCTTTTCCTAATGGAATTTAAAATGATTTTTGAATCTCCTTCAATGTTGACTTTATTTAATTTAAGTTTAATACATAATTGAATACCTTGATATAGAGCTTCAAGTTATGCTAGATTGTTAGAGGTAGGAGGAATTGACATCGCTTTTTTAACTATCCAATGCCCAACCTCATTATTTATTATACATCTAATGCTAGCTATACCCAGGTTACCATGAGGTACTCCATCAAAATTTAGTTTGACCCATCCCAAAGGCAGAGGCTCCCAATTGCAATTTTTCCTAGCCTCTTTATTGTTCCTCGAGTAGAATAATATGGGATTAATCAAGTTGGGAAAAATTTTCTTCATGAGGCCATCCCAATTTGAGAATGAACCTTCCTCTAGCCGCAAGTTTCTAAGATAAGAATTGATCATTTCTACAATAGTAGCTTCTATTTTAGCAATAAGATCTTCAGGTTTGTATTCCAAATTTCAAAAAATACAACGGTTCCTCTCTTTCCAGATTTCCCATAACAAAATAGAAGATGAGATATTCCAAAGTTTTCTATAAACACCCTTGACTAGATTTACAGGCCATCCTTTAAGCAAATCAAACAAGGATTTTGGGAAGGGGGTCGACCATCCCAACATCTACCTGAGCCACTCCTAACAACTTTGAGAGTAAGGATAGTTAAGAAAAAGATGGTCATTATCTTTGATGCTAAGTTTGCAAAGAACACATCGGGAGGGACCCTAAATGCCAAGAATATATAATTTGTCCTTGGTAAGAATCCTATTTTGAATAGCTAGCTAAAGAAAGAAGCCCACTTTTGGAAGACAAGAGGAATCCCAATAGAGCTTTAATGGGATATCCACCAGTTTAGGTTTATGAGCTTCTAGAATGGCCCTATATCCATTTTTGACATTATATTTCCCATCATTAGAAGTAGCTCAAATTAAGGTGTCCCTTCTATCTATTTGCTGAAGTGACCTGCCTTCCAAAATCTTTTCAAAATCATTAACTAATTTATCCTCAAAACCCAAACCCTTCAGAGATTTCCATGTCCATTTAGGTGTTCCTTCTAAATCTATCAAAGTCTTATAATCTTTGACTTTGTTACCCCAAAGAATAGATGATCTATTTTTAAGAATCAGAGAGAAATTGTAGAGAGTAAGGGGGAGTTTACCATCCTAGGAATCCTCCCAAAAAAGGGCCTCGTCACCTAATCCAACATAACATGTTAAGAATTTGCAAATTAGCTAACAACATCTTATCATGAAGTTCCAACATTTTGACCCCTTGGGAGGAGAGATAACTCTAAAAATTGAAAGCAGATCATCTACATAAAGATATTTGTTATAAAGAATCTTGGCCCATTTACAATTTCTTTCGTTATAGAGGTGCCAAATAAGTTTCACCCCTAGGGCTTCATTTTGCCACTATAGATTCTTGATCCCTAAACCCCCTAATTCTTTAGGTTTACAAATGCTATCCCATTTGATAAGGGCCAATTTATTATCTTCATCCCAATCCTTCTAGAGAAAATTCCTTATCTTAGATTCGAATTTTTTGAGATTTTTCTTAGAGAGAGGAAAGCACAATAGAGGGTAGGTTGGAATAGCCAAAAGAACTGCATAGATCTTAGTGCATTTACCAGCCTTTGTTAGCTACCTATCCTTCCAAGAGCATAGCTTGGAGTCTAGTTTTTCTAACATATTTTCCCAAACCTTACCTGATTTAGTCCCTTTTTCTAGGGCAATGCCAATATATTTACAAGGAAAGGATCCTTTCTTAAAACCCACTACCTTGCAAATTTGCTGCTCTATTTTTGGTTTGGTATCAATGAAGAAAATTTAGGATTTGAGGTCATTAACCTTCTAACCTGAAGCTTCCATGTATGTATTTATAATGCTTTTGAAAGAGCAAGTCTTTGAAATTGTACTTTTACTGAGAAGAATAGTATCATCAACGAATTGTTGGTGGGTTATATTAGGCAGATTTTTGGAGATAGTAATCCCTATAATCCTTTGCTTATTATATGCATCTGTCACGGCTCTCCCAAAGGCTTCTACCATAATAATGAAAAGAGACAGGGATAAAGGGTCCCCCTATCTAATTCCTCTAGATATATCAAAGAAACCTTCTGGCATGCCATTGATAAGAATAGAGATCTTAGGAGTGGATATAAATTTGAAGATTAGATTAATCCACTAATCAGAGAACCTAAAAGCTTCCAGTGTCTTACATAGGAACCTCCAATCTACCATGTCATATTATTTTTGGATATCCAATTTCATGAGGATATAGGATTCTTTGTTTAAACATGTAGAGTGGATGGTCTCTTGAATGGTGATGATACCATCAAGAATGGATCTACCTGGCATAAAACCGGTTTGTTCCTCAGAGATAATCTTGGAAGGGATCTCTTTAAGCCTATTTTCTAGAACCTTGGAAAAGATTTTATAAACTGTATGGCACAAGGCAATCGGTCTATAATCTCCTAGAGATTTAGGATCAGACTTCTTTGGAATCAATGTGAAGAATGAATGGTTGATCTCAGCGAGGAGAGAGCCTCCATTTTTGGAGGCTTCGATCACTTTCCTAGGGTCAACACCTATGATGTCCCAACACTTTTGGAAGAAGAATGTCTAGAATCCATTGGGACCTAGAGATTTATCCAGATTCATATCGAAGATCACTTTCTTAACTTCTTCTAGAGTGATGGGTTTGGTCAATTTTTTGTTATCTTCTTGAGTTACAAATTTAGGGATAACTTTTAATAGGCTTGATTGCACTTTTCTATTTGAGCCTTCATGATTATTTAATATATCCTGAAAATATTTAACAAAAGTGTCAGCTATTTTGCCAGGTTTTTCTGTTAGAAAACCTTGATTATTTTTAACACACATGATTATGTTCTTAGCTCTGTTATATAATGTGGAGTTGTGAAAAAAATTTGTGTTACGGTCACCTTTTGCTAGCCATCTTTCTTGAGATTTCTATCTCCAGAACATTTCTTCTTTGGATAATATGTTTTCTTGCTTGGCTAGGAATTTTTTTTTGAGAAGATAACTCCTATTATCCATGCTCTTGCTGATTATTTCAAAGTTCAATTCTTTAAGTTGGTTTTAAATATCTAGTTTTTCTTTGAAGATGTTAAAATGTTCTCTATTCCACTTAAGGATACGTTCTTGAAGCATCTTTAGTTTGTTGATGAAGACAAACATTTTGGACCCTTCATAGCTATCTTGCACCCACCATGATTTGATATTATTGATAAAGTTTGGGTCTAGGAACCATATTTTCTCACACTTAAATGGGTTTCTAGCCAGTTTGAGGGGCTCAACGAATTCGAATCTGACCAAGAAGTGATCAGACCCAGTGATAGATAAAATGGAAGATTGGATATTAAGATCATGGACATCCAGCTCACCCTTAATTATAAATCTATCAATTTTTTTCGCAATGTAAGAAAAGTCCTTTCTTCTATTATTCCATGTGTAAATGCCATTATTGGTAGGGATTTCATTCAAATTATGCATTGCCCACCACTCTTTAAAATCTTTAGATGCTTGTGATAGCACCTGAATTGTAATGCCCTGCCAAGGGATCCAAAGAATTAACCTAGAATTTCACTAAGTTTGGTAACATTTTTTTATTTATTTAAAAAATATGAAAATAAATACCACATATAACTTATGCACCATAACGGAAGCAATAGCAATGTCCATCAAAAGTAAACATAACATACACAACTGGTTACATTCTTTAAAGATCCCTTAATGTTGAATTACATCTAAACAACTAACATACATGAATCCATCTAGTACAACATCCACATGAAATAATAATGATAAGTCCAATGTTTATACATTACATTTCCAAATGCTCAATCATCCACTGTACATGTCACAGGGTATGAAAATCCTAAAAGAATATACATATGTGAGATAAGATACATCATCCTATTCTAATCCATGATACATCAAAGTAAAGATAATCACATGATACACATGATACATGATCATAGAAGATATACATCCATCATAAAGATTAAATATAATAAACTAAGTGCATGGTTCCTCCCAACCGTTAATAGCATCATTAGACCATCATGGGCCCTAGCCATCCCTCCGTGCGTAACATTCCAAAATCACCAATGAGATCATCGGTATTAACATAGTAGGAATGTCACTCCTAACATACACTATATCATATGCAGAAAGTAATCTAACATGCAAATAAAAGCATAAGATAACATCATCTAACATATGCTAATCATCAATGAATGGATACATATCCACCATCATGAAGGACGCATCAACCATGATGTCTCAATGAATCTCAAATGATAAGAGTGGATAAACACTACCACCCGACCGCGTGGAACCTAAGTGGTCCACTCCCACCATGCTGAGGAGATAATCTCAAGTCCCATACAGGCTATCCAAAAACACATAGCATAAATCTCTTTAAGTCCAGGAATCCTAAAGGTATACTAACTCAAAGGTTCCAATCACAAAATCGACATCTAATCCTAGAGACACAAAATGACACGTAGGAACCTACTATGCAAGTGGGAAAGTGTCATTGCATTTATCACATACAAGTTACCCTGGTAGTTAGCTAAAATCCACGGGTCCATACTGATCTCATGCAGCCACTAGTATTCTCTTGTACTGATGAGGCATACTATGGAATGCAAGGTCACAACCATGCATTCTCTCTACTCCCATCCTAGTCTATACAAGCACTCAAGGCAGGGGCAAGAACCAAAACACTTATCTTTTTAGGTTCATTCAGTTAGTATTAGGTGTGAATGTTTTCACTTATTAATCCAGCTTACAATGAGTTACCTTGGCAGCCTCTTAGGGCCCCGACCCCCATTGCAAGCCACTTCCCGACACTACATGCAGATATCCTACCCTAAGCTCATGGAATCATAAATCTCAAAATCACAAAAGATAATCCATAAAATCATCAAATATGCATAAAAGCATCAAATCTCCATGAGCAAGCATCCATAAAAAATCATGATCAAAACAACTCTCTATTGGCAACTAAAGTATCACTGATAATCAAAAGTATCCATTGGTTCTCAATAACCAAAATATATCTCAATCATACTGATTGAAGACTCCAAAATGGTTGAGTCAAAACATGTCACAACATGAAATCATCAAGAATAAATCCACATTTCAGTCCCATCATGGCGACTAGAAAATAACCAAGGATAACTGATCGATGACCAAAAATGGTTAAGTCAAGTGTCTCATACATAAGAATCTCAACTATAACAATCAGTAATTTGCAAACATTACATAGAGCATTCCATCACATAACCATGGTTGGGTTTACAAAGATCGAGATTAAAACATCATCATGACATCGCAATCACATCACCCCCAAGCCTCTGGTAGACATCCTATAACTGGTCAACACTAGTCAACCCAAAACCCAAAACAATAGCATAAAGAATACACAATGCAAACACATGTTTTGGATTTGCTAAATTTACATACTTGAATTTAAATGTAGAGGTCTCAGTTTATGTTTCCAAGTTTGGGGAATGAATGGAGGAACATTTTATACAGTTTTCCTAACACATATATTATTTTGGATGAATAAAAATTTTCCTTAAAATCCATCTTTCAATTATAATCTTTGTTTGAAAACGTCCCCAACCAAACTATCAATATACTTTATTTAATAATTTAAAACAATTAAATTATGAACCTTTAATCATTTATCAAATAATAATAATTTAAATCTATTAATAACATATTTACATATTACATATATACATATATATATATATATATATATATATATTTAAATATATATATACATACATATATAAATATATAAATAATTATTATTACGTTTTATTAAATTGAATTAATAATTTTGATTGATACCATATATCATATGAAAATTAAATAACAATGAACAATCGAATTCATATGAAACGACTGTCATACCACATATATACAAAAGTGTGTACCCCGGCGGTATGTAGGGCCCTGCGATCGCAGGGCCTGTGATGTCAGCGGGTACTGTGTACCCCTGCCATCGCAGTACTTGCGGCAACTGGTACACTGCGATCGTAGTGGGCATGGGGCGCGAGTCTCATCCCCCCCATTAATGCATATCACTTTTTTTAAAATCGCATAAGCGATTTTCCATTCGAGTATGCGATTTCAATTTTAATAAGGTTTAATGTTTTTTTTCAAAAACGTTTTCGATTACTAGTATGATGTTCAATTTTTAATTAAATGAGTATATATATTATATATACATATGTATGTATATATGTGTGTGTGTGTGTGTGTGTGTGTGTGTGTGTGTGTGTGTGTATACATGCAGAGTTTTAAACATCACATCATATAAACATGTATATATATATATATATATAAAATTGCATATACATATATATATATATATGTGTGTGTGTGTGTGTGTGTGTGTGTGCAGATTCAAAAATATAAACATGTATATACACAATTTATTTAGAAATTCTAATTTTTTAAAATTTTCCTATAAACTTTTAATCTCAAATTTATCCAAATATTAATCTAATGGATTTCGCTACAATTTAAACCCTAGCCCCATGAACTTTTCAGATCTATGCATATAATCAATTTTAACTACCCATATTGAGAATGCATACAAATTAAATTAAAAAAACTCTCAGAAGACATATGGAAGACACGAAGAAGATAGGGAATGCAAATTGCAGAAATAGCATAAGTAAAATCACAAGAATCTACCCGGATTCTGATGCTAATTCACTCTTCCTCAGAAAACCCGTAGGGCAAGCTCCTCCCTTCTTCAGAGTTCCCTAGTCCTCCAATGTTCCAAATGCTCTCCACGCTATGTCTAAGCTTCTAGGAATGCCTGAATATAAAGAGCTCTCAGGAAATATCTAGAATGCTTCTAGAAACAGCTAGAAGGTGTCACCAACTAAGCATGTGTCTTTTCCAACCTTCTAGATGAGTCATAGGGTTGTAGACACCATGTGCTTAATTGATGCACTAACCCTCGTGTTGTTGACATATGAGAAATGAAAAGGTGCATTAACTCCAATGCAAGCTTATAACTCCAATTTACTTTTTATATAATTTCTATTAAAATTTTTATAACTTTTATTATTATTATTTATTTATTACTTTATTATTATTTTATTATTATTAATTTTAATTTCTATTTTTTTAAAAATTTAATTCTTTTTCCTCAATTAATTCTCATTTAATTAATTATAATCAAAATATCAAAACCCATGATATTTTATATTAATTTTCTCAAATAATTAATTTATTAATTAAATCTATTTATTAAGACTTAATTAATAGAAAATTCACCATAGACCTCCAAGATAAAATATAAAAACCCATCATAGAGCAATTCACACAAAATTAGTCTAAAGGGTTAAAAGTCACGAAATATGTCATTCGACACATTCGATGGGTAAAATATCCAGATACTTGTCCTACCTCACTAGGACAATTAGTTTAAAGGTTTGGGATTTGGACTTGAGAATTTATCTCCCTTCTCTTATCATTGAGATAGTATAATAGGGTACGCTCATCCTGGCAATTCAGGAAAGTCGATTCTCGGTACTTGCAACCTACAGAAAAACCATGCATGTACATACAATATATATAATGCTAAGCTAAATAGGCAATGGCAGGAAGTGGTGCGTAGTGTAGATCTCGAGTAAGTAGGTGACTATGACTCCCTTCCTTAACTATATCAGAAACATCATACAATAAGAAAACACACACACCATACACATGCAAGTATGGGGTAAGTATCCATAATTAAACACATGAAATAATAAACCATCTGACTAATAATCAACAATAACTGAAAGCAATATAATGATCATCATGCATACATGAAATGTAAAGTCTAAATGATCTCATCATGTAACCACTGAATCCATAACATAATGTCTGAGAGTATCAAAACAATACTACTAATCCATCAAAATAAAACTAATCCAACATAGTCTGCTAATAACAACAACAATGTCCAGAAAAGATGTGAATGAGGGTAGGCACTACATCCACCCCCCCTTGGGTTAGGCTTACTCCTAGAAGCCTACAAACAAGTAGGGATATAACTCCCGTAATCTAGCTGCAACCTCCCAAGTAGTTGAAGAATCATCAGTAGGGTCCCATTGGACCCTTACCTGCTCGATGGTTTGACCCCTGAGGGTCAATTCCTGCTGCTTCAGAATACGAACCGGCTCCAAAGCCAGCTGCCCGTCCTCTACCTACAATGCATTCCAATCTAGAACATGTACAATATCAAGAATATATTGCCAAAGCACTAAAACATGGAAAACATCATGAATGCGAGCTAGGCTGGGCGATAGAGCAAGGCAATAAGCAACCAGGCCAATCCTTTCTAGAATCTCGAATGGTCCCACAAAGTGAGGTGCTAGCTTAGAACCCTTTCCGTATCAGATCAGACTCTTTTGCGGATGCACTCTTAAGAAAACCTTATCACCCACAGCAAACTGCTTATTAGTCCTATGAGCATCAGCATACTTCTTCTACTTATCCTGTGCCGTAGTCAAGTGCTCAAGGATACGCACTACCTGTTGCTCCATATCACGAAGCATCTCAGGACCCAACAGGATGTGATCCTCAAGGCTGTCCCAACTCAAGGGTGTATGACAAGGACGTCCATATAATGCCTAAAATGGTGCCATGCTAATAGAACTATGATACCCGTTATTGTAAGCAAACTCCACCAGGTAGAGATAGTCCTCCCAATGTGTCTGCCTATCCATCGTAGCATATCCTCCAAAACTTGATTCACCCTCTCTGTCTAACCATCAGTCTCTGGATGATATGCCAAACTAAAGTTTAACTACGCTCCAAACTCATGCTACAATGATGTCCAAATTGTGGATGTGAATATAGGATCCCTATCAGAAATAATCTTTCTAGGAATACCATGTAATCTCACAATGTCACACATGAAGACATTAGCTACAGAAGCTACTGTGTAGGAAGACCTGATCAGTGAGAAATGCGCCACCTTAGTCAATTGATCAACGGTAACCATGATAGCATCATGACGTCAAACAGTCATAGGTAATCCTACTATGAAATCCATGGAGATGATATCCCACTTCCAAGAAGGAATGAGATTTGGCTGCAAAAGTCTAGCCAGGTGCTAGTGTTTTGCCTTAACTCTCTGACACTCAAGGCACCTAGCCACAAAATCAGCAAGATCTTGCTTCATCCCAGACCAAAAGAACAAACATCTCAAATCAGCATGCATCTTCTTGACACCTAGATGTGCTGAGTAAGGTGTACGATGGGCTTCTGCTAGAATCAAGGTGTGAAGCTCATCCAAAGATGGCACATAAATCCTCCCCAAATATCTCAAAAGACCATTTGATTCTTGAACGTACCTTACAAACTTACCTTCCAAAGGTCTTCCCGAATCTATCTCTCTGCACACTTCCTGATACCAAGAATCAGTAGGAAGTGCCTGAAGAATCTAACTCCTCAAATCCACACTAAGAGTCATCGATGATACCACATGTCTCCTGCGACTCAAGGCATCCGCCACCACATTCTCCTTACCTTGAATGTACTTAACCTCAAAATCATACTCACATAGAAACTCCATCCATCGCCTTTGGTGAGCATTCAAATTAAGCTGAGTGAAAATGTACTGAAGACTATGATGATCGCTAGGTAGCTTGAATCGGTGCCCCAACAAGAAATGTCTCCACCTTGTCAAAGCATGAACTATTGCTGCTAACTCAAGATCATGTGTAGGATAATTTAACTCATGATCCTTGAGCTTGCATGATTCATACACAATCACTCATCCATTCTGCATCAACACTGCCCCAATCCCTTCAAGAGAAGCATCTATACACACCATGAAATCTCCTTATGGATCAGGTACAACTAAAATCGGTGCACTAGTCAAAACCCCCTTGAGCTTCTGGAAAGCTTCCTCATATTTCTTTGTCCATACAAACTTCTTTCCTTTACTCTAAAGAGAAGTAATAGGATGTGCTATCCTAGAGAAGTTCTGGACAAATCTACGATAACTAGCTAGGCCCATGAAACTACAAATCTCAGACACATTAGTCGATGTCAACCAATCTATTATCAGCTGAATCTTTGCAGGATCCACTAAAATACCATCACCTGAAATGACATGCCCTAAATACTAAATCTCTAATTTGAAGAATTCACACTTAGCTGCATTGGCATAAAGCTGATTGTCTCTCAGACACTGCAATACCAATCGCAGGTGTTCCTCATGCTCCTTCTGAGTCTTAGAATATATCAATATGTCATCAAGAAACACAAGTACAAACCTGTCCAAATAAGATTGAAACACACCATTCATCAAACTCATGAAAACTGATGGAGCATTAGTCAAGCCAAAAGGTACCACTATGAACTCATAATGCCCATAGCACATTTGAAAAGCGGTCTTGTGAATATCAAGCTCCTTGATGTGAAGCTGGTGGTATCTTGACTTAAGGTTAATCTTGGAGAATATTGTAGCTCCCTTGATCTGATCAAATAAATCATCAATCCTAGGAAAAGGATACTTGTTCTTAATAGTCACCTTATTCAATTTTCTATAGTCAATAAAAAGGTGCAAAGATTCATCTTTCTTCTTCACAAAGAGCACTGGAGCTCCCCATGGTGATACACTAGGTCGAATGCTCCCTTTGGCTAGAAGTTCCTCTAGCTAAAGATGTAACTCACCCAATTCCTGTGTAGTCATACGATAAGGAGATTTAGAGATAGGCTTCGCTCCAAGAATTAGATCAATACTAAAGTCAATGTCCCACTTTGGAGGCATGCCTGGAACCTCACTTGGAAAGATATCTACATACTCCTGTAAAATCGGGTGATCTAAAGTCTTTCTCATAGGATCTTCCTCATCAAGATCATTTACCATAACAGCAAATATCTGACATCCCTTACAAAAACTTTGCTTCATTTGCATAGAAGAAATCATCCGCAAAGATATAGGCCTTAATATCCCAACTATCTTCACATCATTCCCTTGGTCATCTTGGCACATAATAATCTTTTTCCTATAATCTATACTGGCTCTATGAGATCCAAGCCAGTCCATGCCTAAAACCACATCATAGGAACCAAGGGGTATGACTTGAAGATCCACTATAGTATTAAAGCTTCCTAAGCTAAGCCCACACTTATGAACTATAGAATCTGTGGAGACCTTAATGCCTGAGGCTAGTTCCACTTGCCAACCATGATCTTGCTTCACCGCATCTAGCTTACACTTAGAAACTATAGATGGTGAAATAAATGAATCTGTAGCTTTTGAATCAAACAATACTGAAAGAGATATACCTCGAATAGCACCTGTGGTCTCAACCACTATTTCCTGATGATCTGCCTGACAGTGATCTACTACTACAAATACTTTATGGGCTCTACCTACATCACCCGCTGTAGGCTTTGAAACTGTAGGTCTAGGTCCTAAAAATTGAGGTGCTCGCTGTGGACACTGAGCTACATAATGTCCAATCTGACCACATGAAAAACATTCTGTATTTCTGCTAGATCCTCTACCCATAGGTGGTACATTTTATTGCTGATGACTTTTCCTGCTAACAAAAGACTGGCTACTATGAGCTGGCTGATTGGGCTGATTTTGTTTATTGCATTGAGCATTGCAGTTGTTCTTGGAATTAGAACCTTTGCCACCACCTTGAGCCCGAGAATTCGATCCCTTTTGTTGCTGTGTCTACTGAGAGTGTTGCTGATACTATTTCCCCTTAGAGAAAGAAGGCTTCTTGTTACCACCTGAATTATAATTACCTTTAGATCCTGATGCTGTTGGCGCTCCTACAAAACCTCCTTGACCAAGGTTGGCACTTTGCTCAACAAGGATAGCTCGATGTACCGAATCCTTGAGGGTTTTTGGATCAAATACCTTGACACCCCCAATTATATGGTTGTTCAAACCCCTAATAAAGTGTTGTGTCAACTGAGCTGAATTTTCACTGAATTTTGAAAAAGACATGAGCTCATAAAACTTATGCTCATACTCGGTCACTGACATAGTGTACTGTTTGAGGTTATGAAATTTATCTACCTTTTGCTGTTTCCATTCCTCTAGTAGGAATCGTTCATGAAAACTTTCCAAGAATAGTTCCCACGTAACACTGCTCATATCGATTCCCAGCTTCTTCTCCTCAATCGTCCACAAGGTGGCCCCAAAATTCTTCCAAATTAGTGATCGCAAATCTTGCCTTAACATTGCTGTCGAAATCTTGCATGGCAAAAATCCTATCGAGGGAAATAAGCCACTGTTCGGCCCCATAACTAGAACCTTGCCCATTGAAAGGCCTAACCTTGGATCTTGAAAGATCCTTCATCTAAGTGGACATAATGGACCTCTAATGATCCTTTCGAGGACTCCTAGATTTGGGTCTATGCTCTTGTTCTGTCTGATGCACTTTGGGCTATTCTTGAATAGGAGGTAGATGTTCAAGAATAGTCTGCATCATCTATCTCAAATCAACCCCTTCAGGCTCAGCTTGGTCCTCTCTACGGCTCTCTTCCTACTGCCTACTAGTGTGCTCTTCCCTGATCTCTACATGAGCTGATCCCTCATGGGTAGACTCATGGACACTGATAGCTCTGCCACGATCATGGCCTCTACCACGACCTCTACCACGGCCTCTAACAGAAGACCTAGTCCCAGATACCATCCTATATCAATACAAAGTACTATTACAATCAAAGGCACATGTTTGCAATAGACTAAGTTCAATTCTATGTTTAGGTTTAAGTAAAATTTCCAGTTTTGAAACTAAGTGTTGAAGTATGAAAAATATACAAGTAACAGTTCAAGTTATGTTTCGATTCACCTAGTTTCAAGTTTGAAAAGATACACTTAATAGTTCAAAGTTTCTAGTTGTTCCAAAATACCCAGAGCTCCCAATGTAGAAACTCGGGCTTTGATACCAAATGTAATGCCCTGCCAAGGGATCCAAAGAATCAACCTAGAATTTCACTAAGTTTGGTAACATTTTTTTTTTTTAAAAAAAAAAAATATGAAAATAAATACCACATATAACTTATGCACCATAACGGAAGCAATAGAAATGTCCATCAAAAGTAAACATAACATACACAATTGATTACATTCTTTAAAGATCCCTTAACATTGAATTACATCTAAACAACTAACATACATGAATCCATCTAGTACAACATCGATATGAAATAATAATGATAAGTCCAATGTTTATACATTACATTTCCAAATGCTCAATCATCCACTGTACATGTCATAGGGTATGAAAAGTCTAAAAGAATATACATATGTGAGATACGATACATTATCCTATTCTAATCCTTGATACATCAAAGTAAAGATAATCACATGATACACATGATACATGATCATAGAAGATATACATCCATCATAAATATCAAACATAATAAACTAAGTGCATGGTTCCTCCCAAACGTTAATAGCATCATTAGACCATCGTGGGCCCTAGCCATCTCTCTGTGCATAACATTCCAAAATCACCGAAGAGATCATCGGTATTAACATAGTAGGAATGTCACTCCTAACATACACTATATCATATGCAGAAAGTAATCTAACATGTAAATAAAAGGATAAGATAAAATCATCTAACATATGCTAATCATCAATGAAAGGATACATATCCACCATCGTGAAGGACGCATCAGCCACGATGTCTCAATGAATCTCAAATGATAAGAGTGGATAAACACTACCACCCGACCGCGTGGAACCTAAGTGGTCCACTCCCACCGTGCTGAGGAGATAATCTCAAGTCCCATATAGGCTATCAAAAAACACATAGCATAAATCTCTTTAAGTCCAAGAATCCTAAAAGTATACTAACTCAAAGGTTCCAATCACAAAACCGACATCTAATCCCAGAGGCACACAATGACATGTAGGAACCTACTATGCAAGCAGGAAAGTGTCATTGCATTTATCACGTACAAGTTACCCTGGCAGTTAGCTAAACTCCACGGGTCCATACTGATCTCATGTGGCCTCTAGTATCCTCTCATACTAATGAGGGATACTATGGAATGCAAGGTCGCAACCATGCGTTCTCTCTACTCCCATCCTAGTCTATACAAGCACTCAAGGCATGGGCAAGAACCAAAACACTTATCTTTTTAGGTTCATTCAGTTAGTATTAGGTGTGAATGTTTTCACTTATTAATCCAACTTACAATGAGTTACCCTGGTAGCCTCTTAGGGCCCCGGCCCCCATTGCAAGCCACTTCCCGACACTACATGCAAATATCCTACCCTAAGCTCATGGAATCATAAATCTCAAAATCACAAAAGATAATCCATAAAATCATCAAATATGCGTAAAGGCATCAAATCTCCATGAGCAAGCATCCATAAAAAATCATGTTCACAACAACTCTCTATTGGCAACTAAAGTATCACTGATAATCAAAAGTATCCATTGGTTCTCAATAACCAAAATATATCTCAATCATACTAATCGAAGACTCCAAAATGGTTGAGTTAAAACATGTCACAACATGAAATCATCAAGAATAAATCCACATTTCAGTCCCATCATGGCGACTAGAAAATAACCAAGGATAACTGATCGATGACCAAAAATGGTTAAGTCAAGTGTCTCATACATAAGAATCTCAACTATAACAATTAGTAATTTGCAAACATTACATAGAGCATTCCATCACATAACCATGGTTGGGTTTATAAAGATCAAGATTAAAACATCATCATGACATCGCAATCACATCACCCCCAAGCCTCTAGTAGACATCCTATAACTGGTCAACACTAGTCAACCCAAAACCCAAAACAATAGCATAAAGAATACACAATACAAACACATGTTTTGGATTTGATAAATTTACATACTTGAATTTAAATGTAGAGGTCTTAGTTTATGTTTCCAAGTTTGGGGAATGAATGGAGGAACATTTTGTACAGTTTTCCTAACACATATATTATTTTGGATGAATAAAAATTTTCCTTAAAATCCATCTTTCAATTATAATCTTTGTTTGAAAACATCCCCCACCAAACAATCAATATACTTTATTTAATAATTTAAAACAATTAAATTATGAACCTTTAATCATTTATAAAATAATAATAATTTAAATCTATTAATAACATATTTACATATTACATATATACATATATATATATTTATATTTAAATAAATAAATAAATATATATATATATATATATACACATACATATATAAATATATAAATAATTATTATTACATTTTATTAAATTGAATTAATAATTTTGATTGATACCATATATCATATGAAAATTAAATAACAATGAAAAGTCAAATTCATACGAAACGACTGCCATACCACATATAAACAAAAGTGTGTACCCTCAGCGGTACGCAAGGCCCTGCGGTCATAGGGCCTGCGACGTCAGTTGGTACTGTGTACCCCTATCGTCGCAACACCTGTGGCAATTGGTACACTGCGATTGGAGTGGGCAGGGGGCAGGGGTCTTGTTCCCCTCCATTAATGCATATCACTTTCTTTAAAATCGCATAAGCGATTTTCCATTCGGGTATGCGATTTCGATTTTAATAAGGTTTAATTTTTTTTTCAAAAATGTTTTCGATTACTGGTATGATGTTTGATTTTTAATTAAATCAGTATATATATATATACACACACACACACACACAGAGTTTTAAACATCACAACATATAAACATGTATATATATATATATGTATATATATATATGTATATATATATATATGTATATATATATATATATATATGTATATATATATGTATATATATATATATGTATGTATGTATATGTGTATGCAGATTCAAAAATATAAACATGTATATACACAGTTTATTTAGAAATTCTAATTTTTCAAAATTTTCCTATAAACTTTTAATCTCAAATTTATCCAAATATTAATCTAATGGATTTTGCTACAATTTAAACCCTAGCCCCGTGAACATTTTAGATCTATGCATATAATCAATTTTAACTACTCATATTGAGAACGCATACAAATTAAATTAAAAAAATCCTCAAAAGACATATGGAAGACACGAAGAAGACAAGGAATGCAAAATGCGAAAATAGCATAAGTAAAATCACAAGAATCTACTCAGATTCTGATGCTAATTCACTCTTCCTCAAAAAACCCGCAGGGCAAGCTCCTCCCTTCTTCAGATTTCCCTAGTCCTCCAATGCTCCAAATGCTCTCCATGCTATGTCTAAGCTTCTAGGAATGCCTGAATATAAAGAGCTCTCAGGAAACATCTAGAATGCTTCTAGAAATAGCTCGAAGGTTTCACCAACTAAGCATGTGTCTTTTCCAACCTTTTAGATGAGTCATAGGCTTGTAAACACCATGTGCTTAATTGATGCACTAACCCCCGTGTTGTTGACATATGAGAAATGAAAATGTGCATTAACTCCCATGCAAGCTTATAACTCCAATTTACTTTTTATATAATTTCTATTTAAATTTTTATAACTTTTATTATTATTATTTATTTATTACTTTATTATTATTTTATTATTATTATTAATTTTAATTTCTAATTTTCTTTTATTTAATTCTTTTTCCTCAATTAATTCTCATTTAATTAATTATAATCAAAATATCAAAACCCATGATATTTTATATTAATTTTCTCAAATAATTAATTAATTAATTAAATCTATTTATTAAGACTTAATTAATAGAAAATTCACCATAGACCTCCAAGATAAAATATAAAAACCCATCATAGAGCAATTCACACAAAATCAGTCTAAAGGGTTAAAAGTCACGAAATATGTCATTCGACACATTCGGTGGGTAAAATATCAAGATACTTGTCCTACATCACTAGGACAATTGGTTTAAGGGTTTGGGATTTGGACTTGAGAATTTATCTCCCTTCTCTTATCATTGAGATAGTATAATAGGGTACGCTTATCTTGGCAATTCAGGGAAGTCGATACCCGGTAACTGCAACCTGCAGAAAAACCATGCATGTACATACAATATATATAATGCTAAGCTAAACAGAAAATGGCAGGGAGTGGTGCATCATGTAGATCCTGACTAAGCAGGTGACTACGACTCCCTTCCTTAACCATATTAGAAATGTCATACAATAAGAAAATACACACACCATACACATGCAAGTATGGGGTAAGTATCCATAATAAAACACATGAAATAATAAACCATCTGACTAATCATCAACAATAACTGAAAGAAATATAATGATCATCATGCATACATGAAATGTAAAGTCTAAATGATCTCATCATGTAATCACTGAATCCATAACATAATGTCTGATAGTCTCAAAGCAATACTACTAATCCATCAACATAAAACTAATCCAACATAGTCTGATAATAACAAAAACAATGTCCAGAAAAGATGTGAACGAGGGTAGGCACTACATGAATACCTCCTACCTTTTCAATGATATCTAAGATAGTATTAAAATCACCTCCTAGAAGGAATAAATCATTAAAGTGACTATCCATGAATTGACCAATCTCCTCCCAAACTAATTTCTTATCAATATTATTAATCGGGCCATAAACATTAATGACATTAAATTCAAGATCTAATTTTAAACTATGAACATTATCACTTATCTAATTGTTAGAATTATGGAGGATACTAATAATAAACTTCCTTGTATCCTAGAGGATGCCTGGATGCCCCTAAGGATTCATGAAACATAGAACACCAAACTCTTAGCAACCTACTAATTTTAGCTATTTCTAATATATCTAATTTAGATTCTTGAATTAGAACATTATCAAAATTAAATGATTTGAGGTTATGTTTTAGTAACCTCTTTTTGCTAGGGGCATTGAGTCCCCTAGCATTCCAAGTAGTGATCTTCATACTTGATCAGGAAGGCACTTCCCCTTCCCATTGTAGAAAATTTGATCCATCTTTTGCTATTTCTTGCAAAGACCCTCTACTTCCCTAAGTTCCTTAAGATATTTTCTTCCTCTTTTGCCCCTTACTTTGCTGCAACATGGAGATTTAAGCCCTTCTTGAGACATGTAGATGCCTAGTCATTCTAGGTTAGCTTCTGCTATCTGTAATATATCCATCTTTTCTGGTAGAGGTTGTTCCTGTACCTTTGACTCAACTTTTGTATTGAGCTAATTAGAGAGACCATATTGTTTGGAAAATTCTGACGGCATATCTTCCAATTAAATATTTAATATGTCTCTTCTGAGATCTTCACAGGTATAGTTTTCCCTGCTAATTTGAGGATTCTTTGAATAAGTTCTTCCTTTTGAGTTGTCAAGGTTTTGTCAACTCTTTTAGTACTAAAAACTTGGAATAATTCATCAATAAGCTAATCAATATACACTTCTTCTGACTCTATCATATCGAGTTTAGCATCTGAAGAATCCAATAGGCTTTCCTTCTTCAGAAATTCTTGAAATTCTTTAACTGGTAACTTATTTTCTTGTTCACTATCTAAATATTTATAATGGTACCTACTGATAGGAGTGAATGGCATACTACTTGTTGTAGCTAGAGTTTTCCAAAACTTATTATTTTTGACAGGGGTCTCTAGGATGCTACCATCGAGCCGGGGCTGATAAGGTTTCAGAGAGACTACTTCCTTTTGGGATTCTTTCTTGCTGCTTTCCTTGCATGAAGTAAACAACATAAGATTTTCAAGCTCTTTTAGATGTCTTCCTTAAATATCTTCTAAAAAACCTGTTTGTTGAAGGGAAGAGATCACAACCCGCTGCTCATCTTCACATGTCTGTTGTAATTTATCTTCTATATCTTTCTCATGGGCTGTCTCATTTGATTGCTTTTGATTGGATGAGTTAATCCTTGAAGCTTCCTCCTTACTAACCAATAGCCCCAGTTCCTAAGAAATCTAAGGAGTCTAAACTGACCTATCTCTGCTCTTCCTTCTTTTATTTTTCCTTTCATTCTTTCTATGTTTCCTATTGTCCATAATTATGCTTTGCAACTTGGGTTTTCTAGATGTGTCGGTATGGTTATCCTTGGCTCTTTTAACAATCTCTTGAGTGGATTTGTCATTAATTTCTGGAAGGTGCTTGTATGGATGAATGATGTTGTCCTCCCTGTTTGCTAATTTGTCTGCATTATCTTTGAGGCATTTTTCCTTTTGCCTTGGCTTGAAATCTTCCTTCATTGGTATTGAATTAGACAAATCTAAACCCATTCTTGTGAAACATTCCTTTGGACTCTGATCTTCTTGAAGCATTTTGAGATGTCTTCTTCTAATTGTAGGAAGATACTCACTAAGATCTAATGTTTTGGACATCATGTTAAAAGACTGTCTTCTTTCATCATCAAGTCTAATGATTTTTGAGATTTTTCCCTCATACTTGAGAAATTCTAAATCATATTTGGATCTATTTGTGTTGAGTTTTAATTGTTTGGAATTAGATTTGTTGACTGGACCACTAATAAGGAGTTTCACATTATTGCTATTTTCATAAGCTAAATCCAATCCAATGAGGTTTCCTAGAGAGCTACCAATCCTTTGTAAGATGTTAATATGCTTTAATTCTAGAGGTAATGAGTAAACTACAAACCACGTGGGAATTAAAAAATCTAAAACACTTTCATTACAATTAGGAATCCAATCAAAGAAATGAATAGCATGGCCTTTGAACATACATTCAGATACCTTAAGAAACACCTTTTTAATTAAATCATCATAGCAATGAAGATAAAGGATTTGATCAAAGAATTTAGAAATACATACCTAGGTGCCATAGAACTCTCCAAGCCAGTCGATCAATCTATGCAAATTAGTAATAGGGCCATTCCAATAGGCAAAAAGGCCTTCCTCTTGAGATTCTTCCCATTGCTCTTCACTGACTTGATCATTGATGATGAAAACCATGTCATCAGATGCCATTGAGGAATGGTGGAGGGGTTTAGAGAAACTAGGACTGAGATGGGGATTTTTGCTAGCTCTGTGATGCGGAGGGATGTAGGGAGGGGATGAAGGTAGAGAAGGGAAAATCAATGAATGAGATGGTATTATTGGTTGATGAAGATGAGAGAAACCCTCAAGCCCTAGACAAGGATAAATATGGTTAATCCTAGCGTACTTGGTCGAATTGAACACAACAATCTGCTTATCTAAGCTTGAAACTAACAATATTTTGGATGTCATCTCTCGACTAGATCTTACTATCGTGTTTTCCTCCCTATCCATTTGTAGATCTACCAATGAAGCATAATAATTCGATGTGTGAACCTTTTCTGCGCCAAGATATCCATGATCGCTTGCCTTGCTTTGGAAATGATGGTTGAAAGGAGCTTTGCCAGATTGTTTGGAAGTATGAGAGTGACACCGATGATTTTTTCCTAGATTAGTCCTAGAAAAGGGGTTGGGGTTTTTCGTATGAAGTCTGCTATTCGCATTTTCTGCTTGCCATAGTTTTTGAATTATAAACAGTAATAATTTATTTAGTAGTTTTATTTTAATTAATAAACTCTAAATAATATTATTAGTTAAATTAATAAATATTATATTAAAAATGTCTCATGATTAATTAAAGTGAGAAAGAAAATTAATTTAATAAAGATATTTAAATTTAAATTGCATAAACTCATTGCATGAAAATTGTATATAGAAAATTTAATATTTAATTATATTTAATTAATTGAAAAATTAATTAAATAAAAGAATTAAATTTAAAAGATTAAATTAAAGTTATAATTTTAGCATATTTATATTTATTTAATTTAATGATAATTATTTATGAGTTTTATTTTAATAATAAACTCTAAATAATATTATGTGAATATGATGTTATTTAAGTAATTAAAAATTAATTAAATTACTTTAGTTTAAAATATTTATTTTAGAAGTCTAATTTAAGAAGTTGGATAAAAATAGAATTAAAAGATTAAAAGATTAAAGATTTAATATTATTTTATTGTGATTATTTAATTAATAATTATTAAAATAGAGTTGCATTTAAATAATGAGCTTTAATATTCTTATTAATTTGAATAATAAACTATGCTTTAAAAAGTGCTTGCACTAATTAATAAGTGAAGGAAAAGAAAATATAAAAGAATATTTTAATTAAAAAGTTCTTTAAATGTGCATGAAAGAATTAAATTTAAAAGATTTGATTAAAGTTCCATTAGTGACTCACACTTAATCAAATAGTTACATTACTACTGAGCTCTACAATTGCTATTGAGCCTATCATTCAGTTTGAAATGTTAACCAAGTAGTCAGAATATAGTGTCTATTGAACACCTGAGCCAATTTGTAGTGTTTGATGAGCTTTAGAGATAAGGCACAACGCAAACCAAATGTAGTAGAGGCTACCGAGCTATAATTGGAAATGAATAATATCATAGTATTAACCGAGCTAAGGTATGTTAACCAAGTTATATTATGTCTACCAAGTGCACTATGTTAACAATGTGAATCTAGTGTTGACTGAGTCATGTAGTGTCAACCGAGTGATTCAGTAGCTACCAAGTTTCGTAGTGTTCACCGAGTCACATAGTGTTGACTAAGTTTGAGGAACTTGGAAGTGATTAGTATGAGCCAAGATTCAAGTTCAATTGAGTGCCAGAGTTTGCTGAGCATTGATAGTGCTTGCCATGTATCAGAACATCGTTGAGTTTGTCTTCAGAACTTGAGTTATGGAAATTGGGCTAACTTTGTGAATTATGATGAAATTTGTATTGTGGTCTACTCTAGTAAGTTATGATTTGGATTGGTATACATGTAATACATTGTATCATATCCAAGAAAGTATGAAAATGAAGACTATAATAAGCAGGAGGGAAAATTAAAGAAGGCTACAAGCAGTATAAGGGACAATAGAGATTTATCTATCACAGTCAGGTGATCATTGTAATAGAAGGAATCTCAACCAAAAAATAAGAGCTGTAGATTAGAGATTAGCCACTAGTTCATCCTAATAGGTGTATTAGTAAAATCCTTTAACAAGGTGGACCTCACAGTCCGTATTGCTCCTTATAGGGAAGATCACCAAAAGTGGTCAATTGTAATCCTTAATAGGTTAACTTTAGACTACAACACTAAAGCTTGTGGGTATCATCCCCACCCCAAATTTGCTTTCTAATTGGAAGGTTTTTGGGTTACCATATCTTGTGTCAAAGTGCTATGAATGTTTATTTTGTTTCATTCATTCATGCATGCAATTAGAACAGAATATTATATGAAAGACTAATTGGTGAAGTTAGATAAAGTTTTATTGGTTCTTGATTCACCGTTCCCCTATTAGTAACCTTGCCTACCTTATATTTTCAACAATTGGTATCAGAGCTCTCAAGTTCTCACATTAGAAGTTTACTAGCTTGAGAAAAGATTAGAGGCAATGGAGCCTATAAAGATGTTGATAATAAAAAGTTGGATCTTGAATTGGTGATTGGACAATTGAAGAAAGAAAAGTAGCAACTCTCTCAATCATTGAAAAGAAGGAAAGATCTTGTAGTACAAATGAATGACAATCTCTACACTGAAGAAAGAATTAAAGACATATATCCAGAAAGAAATTTAGATGAAGTTGATAAAGCAATCAAAGACCTATTAGAAAAGAATTCAAATTTTCAAGAAGTCAAAAAGATGAAAAGAGAACAAGAAATCCAATCTGTTAGATTATGTGAAGTCATGAAATAAAAAGACAAAGGCAAAGAAGAGATAGAAGAAAAGAACAATGAAATTCAACAACTATCCCTTCAACAAATAGACATCATTTTTCAACTCACTAATGCAAATGAAGAACTTATGAATCTAAGATTAGAGAATGAAAGACTAGAGAATGATCTCAACATTGAAAAGAAAACCTATGAAAGAATGATGAAATCTTAGGAAAGCATGAACCAATTGAATGAACAAAGTCAGTATAGACACAAAGGAAAAATTGGAATAGGATACAGAAAAGAAGGTGAATCATCTCAGCAAGGAGCTCAAAAGAATAAAAGGCCTACTTGCAATCATTGTGGTAAGATAGGTCATACATAAAAAAAATGCTAGAGTAATGGTAAAGAAAAATTCAATGGAAAGTGTTATAGTTGAAATCAGTATGGTCATATAGCAAGTGAATGCAAAGAGAAACCTAATTTTGAAGGCAAATGTCACAACTATAAGAAACAAGGACACAAATTTTCAAAGTGCAAAACTAGGTAATAGAACCCAACATTACAAATTGTGAAAGAAATATTTGGATGGGATTACAATACATGTTGTAGATGTCACTACTATGGTGAATTTGAGTACATTGGAGAAAACTATGTGAAACATCATATGAGGAAAAGAGATACTACAAAAAGATGTTTTATTTGTACAAAACTTGGACATCTTTCCAAGAATTGTATGAACACAAGTAGAATTGAAGATGAAAAGAAAGCCAAAGCTAACAATATCAAAAAGAAAATGAGGTAGCAATGGGTACCAAAATCTCCAGAGAATAAAAACCAAGATCATGAAGTGAATGAAACCCAAGTTAGTGAGTTGAGTGGCTCAATCATTTCAACTTAGTTTCTTATGGAGATCAATGGAACTGTGATTCAATAGAAGTAATCTAACATTAGTTCTAGCTAGCAAGAAGGATACAAATTAGTATTTAAGATGCATAGGGATCACTAAGTATGATGAAAATAATGAGACCTTACTAAGCTAGGTTAGGTCATAAGACCTTACCAAGCAAGGTCAGGTTGCATGTTGTTTTAGTTATGAAAATAGAGTTGATAGTTCTTACTAAGTGTTGGTGAATCTATTGAGATATAGATGTCTCATAAGTATTAAAGATTAAACCAAGTAGAGGATAGATTGTCACTGACTAAGTATGAAGTATCAAGCATTAATGGTGATCAAAGAGAGGAAATTAATTAAAAGGAAGAGATCAAGTGCATTGTTTCACCATGAGTTTCTAGAGCTATTCGTGAAGACAAAATGCAAAGCCCCCAAGCAATTTGAGTATTTTCTGTTGATTTTTTAAAAATATTTATAAACCCTACCGAGCATGGAATCTTCAAGAAATGAAGCAAAGAAAGGTTCAAAAATATTGGTTCATGGAATTGACTACAAGGCACCTAATTTCAAGTTGAGTCTAGCAATTGCAGAGGTGTTCGACCTAGCTAGTGCACAGTCTCAAATTCTGCCCAAGGTATTACTCATGCATGACATCTATTCCTTTTACCACTATTATATTTAGGAATTTGGAACCCTATAGATGAATGAGGTGTTCAATGAATTGTGTGTGTATGGTGCATTAAAGCCTGAACATCAACATTTGGAAACCAAGTGATTGATGCATACTCATATGCAAAGAGATTTTCAGGCCAAATGGATTAGATATATTCTAAGCCATGTTCACAATGGGTAGTTATGGTTGGACCAACCCATTTAGATAATGAAGAAAATGATTAATAGAATCACTGGGCTTCCAATGCTAAAAAAAGCTAAAATAACCAAAACCCTAGGTCAGAAAGAACTGACCAAGAAGACTCTTGCCAAGTGGGATGGAAGAGGAATGAAGCTTAGTGGAGTAATAGACATGGATTTGAAGTTCAACATGCATATAATTGCACACAAGATATGCAACTCTAGTCAATTAAACAAAATGTCATGTGAAGTTGTTGACCTTGGATACAAGGTTGTGAAGAATAACCTATCCTTTGACTTTGCCGAGTTGTTGTTGAATTAGTTCAACAAGAAAATGGAGAGCATCAAAAGATCAAAGAATAATCCATGTAAGTTTAGATCTATTTTGACATGTTTATTCTTCTTTGTTTAGAAAATTTTCTCTTCCCAAGGTACAGTAATATGGAAGAAAGATTTTCATGTTTTATATCAGATCAATGAATATTTAATAGAAATGGGTGAAAATTTTGATAGTATCATGGATAACTATTTTGAATCATTCAAAGAAAAGATGCATAATAGATTTAGGATCCCTAAGAAACTTGTAGAAGATTACAAGGATGATATATGTTTCATGGTGGCCTGTAACAAATTATATATTCAGGCAGTTAGACCTAGAGTGGCATGGGTTAAGGCTCTAGAATATGAGGTTAACATTGATGACACTAAGGATATCATAGATGCTCTACTGAATGAGCATGTGGATCCTATAGCCACCTATTTTGGAATATATGATGAGGCAAAGGCAAGAATTGAGCTTGAGATCAAGCTACCTAAAGTAGTAAGTAAAGGAAGGAAAAGAGTAGAGAAGCTACTGAAAAGAACAAAACAAGTAGGTTCTCCTCTAATGCTTATCAAGGGAAAAGGTGTTGATGTAGAAGATGATGATGAAGAGGATGAAGAAGAGGAAGAAAAATCTAAGGAAGAAGAGGCTCTAAGGAAGAAAGGTAAGGTTATTATAACTAGACTTGCTAAGTCATCCCCTAATCTATTTACAAGAAGGGCAATCAAGTCCAAGAAGAAATTGAAGTTAGGCAAAGATGAATATGAAAATATTATCTTCAAGAGATCTATACCTACACTTCAAGAAAGATTGAAGAAGATGCAAGAAGGAACTGGCATGACATGTTTTGAATTTCTCAAGTATGAGATAAGAAATGATGAAGAGAAGAGGTAGATTGAGGAATTTGTTATTGTAGAACCAGAATCAGTATGCAAAGAACATTAACAAATGAAGTAAACATTCACAAACCAAAAACTAAATTCACAAATATGCTTAGACTAAGAAAGAAAATAAGAAGTGCAAACCTCACAAGAGAAAATACTCCATGCTTTCTTGATTCTGTAGATGTGTCCTTTTGTTGTGGATGTATGCTCAAGATGCTCAAAAGCTGCTTCAATGGAGATGGGTAATGGCAAATTGGTAGCTTTGTGAGCTCTCAATTTGGCATTATAAGGGTATGGTTGATGGCTTTGGTTCTCAAAATAGCATGGTAACTTTAGCTCAAAGATTGTTGATGAAATGGCTTGGGATGGGATTCAATTTATAGGCTAAGGGGTAGAGGGATGGAGGGCTTAGATGCAAGGATGGATGAAGGCTTAAGGAGGGCTAAGATGCACTCAAAGGGGAGCACATGGATTGTGCTTGTTTAGCACCAATGGGAAGGTGACACTTGTCACAAGGAGGATGAGTGTGAGAGGGTAGGGTTAAGGGTTGGTTAAAGTCATGATGAGTGGGGTTGAGTATGTAAGAGGGATGTAAGAGGAATGAGTGTGGAAGAAGGAAGAGTGTGGAAGATGGGTGTAAGAGTCATGAGTGGGCTTGTAAGAGTCTTTATGTTTTGTAAGAGCACTCATGACTTAGTGGTTGGGTTTTTTGAGGGAAGACTTTAGTTTGGATTAGGAAAGTCTTAAACTTGTTTAAGGAATGTGAAAACATTAGGGGGTGGATTAGGCTTGGGTTTAGGATTAGATTAGGGATGTTAGAGATGTGCAAGTGGATGGCATTAATGAGGGTGGGTGAGTTAGTGGCTAAGCTTGGTTAGCATGGGTGGATGGGGTGGATTAGGCTAAATGGAGGATTAGAGATAGGTTAGGGGTTTTTGAATTTGAGGATTTCATTTATCAAATAGATTTATTTAATAAATGGGGATTTTTGGAATTAGATAGAAGAATAGGATTTAATTGATAAATAATAGATTATTTGATTTATCAATTAGGACTATAGATGATTAATTAAATTAATCAACTAGGGGATGACAAAGGATTAATTAAATAGAAATTTAATTAATAATGCCTTTTTAGATAACTAAATAGGATTACTAAAATAGTGTAATCAAATTTAGGTGTCTACAGTTATGACCAAGCTAGGTAAATGGAAGTACACACTAGATGAGCTTGCACAAATTATTCCTAATGATCTTATGTAGGCAATAAAACCTAGATGGGAACGATGGACATCTATGAGTAGACCTTGAAGCAACTCATGCCAATCTTAGTAAGGAGGTAAAATAATCCTTGAAGAAAAATGAGAAGACGTTCAATCTTAAGTTAAACACTTGCATGATATTTTTTAGGGACATTGAATATGTGGTGAAGGAAGCTACAACTACATGGAAAAAAAATCTATCAATTGCATCAACCTAGTGACTTTGTGGTGCATGTTGATGAAAAGGATGATGAAGATGAGGAAGAAAATATAAAAACAAAGGATGATGAGTTATATGATGTCAATTTGGATGATGAGAAGGAAGAATGGGAAGCTACTAGAGGAAGCCTTCCAAAGGTTCAAAGCATTGAGGAAAAAAATGCAGAGAAAATTGTAGCAGCTGTCATGGCCTCATTTTCTCACACTCTGAGAAAAACCTTAGTGTAATCAAGCTCAAAGAAAGCTTCTACCAAGTTGGTTGTGGATACCACTACTATACCAAGCACCCAACCAAGCTTTGAATCTATTTAATTAAATGTTAGATTGATTGAGGTACACAAAACTTCATCTATCAAGAAACAAGGTCCTCCATCATCAAAATTGACCAAAAAGCAACAAGGTATTTCTATTGTTAGTGTTGTTTCAACATTTGTTTCTAGTCTGTCATTTTCTACAATTGTTTCTATTCCATGTATATCCATAGATAGTACAATGATAGAGAACTAGTCTTAAGTGAGTACTGAAGTCCTAGACAAGGGAAAGTAAATTGTTTCCACCATTCTAAAAGAAAAGGGCAATGAAGTAGAAGCTATTGATCTAGATGAGGATATAGTTATTCAAAATTGGGATATCTCTACCCTCACCCCTAATCAAGTGGACACCATGGGTGAACTACTGAAGAAGAGATCTAGGAAAAAAATCTTAGAGAAGAAAAGAAGAAAGAAAATCAATTTTTTGAAGACTTAAAGAGCATATATGTTGATGCTCTGAGTATTGAGGTTGATAGTACTCAACCCATTCTAGACCAATTAGTAGAAATTGTTCATAAATACAATGAAGACTTGAATGGATAGGAGAAGCTACTTCAAAGATCTGAAAGAAAGTTTGAAAATAGAGTGTTGGAACAAGTTGCACAAATAATTGAAATAGATCAAGTAAAGTTAGCTACTATTCTTGGTTCACTGGAAGCCTCTGTGAATAATGTTGTTTCATTATTTTTCAAACTAAGTGATACATCTATCTTTACAAAGAAGATTAAGGAGAAATTTTACAAGATAGATGAAGACATGAAGGCAAGTGCACACCAACTGTCACTTCACTCAAGCCATAGTTCTTCACATTACACAAAGATCAGATATTTGACAAATCTGTAGGCAAAATTATTGAAGTAAGAAGCTAGGATTAGGGCCACACTTGAAGAAATATAGGGCATGATTCTTCCAAACATGGATGCATTATAGAAAAACATTGCACATGCAAAGACTCTCATCCATGACAACAACTTCTCTCCATAGTTGATTACATGATGGAATTATCAACAAAAGTTCAGATTGCACTACATGCAAGCAAGGTACTACATGAGAATTAGGACAAGACAATGGTACTTATTTTGAAGGCATATTTTGATTTATTATCACATTTTGGTATTAATATATAGATATTATACACCTTTCGAATTTATGTCAAAAAGATGGAGAAGTAATATGGAAAAAGGGGGAGTATTAATATGTAAAGAGGGAAAAGATATTGTAAAGATGGAAAAGTTTACTATACTCCATTTGTATGTAGGAGAGATATATGTATGGGGGAGTAGTATAGTATCATGAAGATTCTTTTACAAATAAGCAAAAAATTTATTTACAAAAGCAATTTTGAAAAATTAGAAAAAAAGAGTATCTAATTGAGCAATAGCAACAGGAAGTCAAATTGAGTTGAAGACATACAATAATGTTATAGAATTTTTTTTGACTTATAGTTTTGAAGTTCAAATTTTTTGGTTTGATAAGTGTTTTTGTCACTGATTCCAAAGGGGGATATTGTTGACATTAAAATCAATTTGTCTATTAGTGACTCAACACCTAGTCAAATGGTTACAGTGCTACCAAGCTCTACAGTTGCTACCGAGCCTATCAATTAGTTTGTAGTGTTAACCAAGTGATTCATTTTATCTTGAGCCATGTAGTCAAAATATAGTTTCTACTGAGCACTTGAGTGAGTTTGTAGTTTTTTCCAAGCTACACAGTGTTTACTGAGCTTCAAAGAATAGAGACAAGGCACAATGCAAATTGAGCATAGCAGAGGCTACCAAGCTATTTAGTGGAAATGAAGAAGATTGTAGTGTTAATAGAGATATGGTACATTAACAAAGTTATACCATGTCTACTGAGATCACTGTGTTAACAATGTGAATCTAGTGTTGATCGAGTCATATAGTGTCAATTGAGTGATTTAGTAGCTACTAAGTTTCACAGTGTTCACTGAGCTGCATAGTTTTGACCAAGTATGAGCAACTTGGAAGTGATTAGTATGAACTAAGCTTCAAGTTCAAATAAGTGCCAAAGTTTTTTGAGCATTGATAGTGCTTTACATGTATCAAAACATCATTGATTTTTTCTTCAAAACCTAAGTTGTAGTAGCTAGGCCGATTTTGTGAATTATGATGAAATTGGTATTGTAGCCGACTCCAATAAGTTATGATTTGGATTGGTATATATGTAATACATTGTATCATATCCAAGCAAGTATGAAAAAAGAAGAATATAATAAGTAGGAGTGCAAATTAAAGAAGGCTACAGGCAGTATAAGGGACAACAAAGATTTATCTATCACAATTAGGTGATCATTGTAATACAAGAAATCTCAACCAACAAATAAGAGTTATTGGTCAGAGATCAGTGATTGGTTCATCTTAATAGGTGCATTAGTAAAATCTTTTAATAGGGTAGAATTAACAGTCTTTTCTAAATCTCCTAACCCAGTGCATACTTCATTGTATGTTTGCAAATCCTTTAACAAGGAGGACCTCATAGTCCCTATTACTCCTAATAGGGAAGACCACTAGAAGTGGTGAATTGTAAGCCTTAATAGATTAAATTTATATATATTGCAGTATTAAAGCTTGTGGGTATAATCCCCACCTTAGTTTTAATTTCTTATTGGAAGGTTTTTGGATTACCACATCTTGTGTCAATGTGTTATGCATGTTTATTTTCTTTCATTCATTCATACATGCAATTAGATTAGAATATTATATGAAGGACTAATTGGTGAAGTTAGATAAAGTGTTATTGGCTCCTGATTCTCCCCTCCCTTCTTAGTAACCTTTCCTACCTTATATTTCCAACAAGTTATGCTCAAAATTTTAAGATATGAAAAAAACAAAAGTAGTAGTCCTTTCCATCTAGTTTCTAAAAGTACTAATTTTTTTCAAAATGGTTTAGTTTTAGGTCCTCAAAAAAGGTGGCCAAAGAAAGTGGTACTATATTTTTAGAAAAAAGATAACATAGTGCAAAGTGTGCCCCCCCTAAAATTTTAACTTTCTTAAAGAATTCTTTAATTGCTCTAGTAAAAAGTTACCTAACACTGTGTAGCTTATCCCATATTTTTCAGGTAATTTTATAATGTGTATTTTTTTCAATGAATTTTGTAACTGGAAACATCACAAAAATGTGAAATATTTGTGTTCTACCCCTAGAAATGATTGAAAACTAATCTAAAATCAAAACTTCTTTTTTTCCAAGTGTATAGAATGGAGTCTAGTTTCTAAAAAATTAAGCTTTTGTGAAAATCTGCACCCCAATTAGTACATGTTGGTTTTTGATAGAAAGTGGACATACATTCAAAAGAAATTATAGTTGAAAGGATTGAAATAGTTCAAATTCAAAATAAATTATATGGTTATATAGCTAACACAAAGATCTACAATATAATGTAACCTAATTTTATCGATGCTCAACCACAATGAAACTTGAAGGAGAGAACACAAGAGAAATCAATCATTTTTTGTATGCTTGCTGCAAAACATGTCTCAGACTAGTTTAGAGACTCCAAACCTTTGGGTTGGATCCCCCAGGAAAATTCAAGCCTTAGGATTTTTGGAATCCAAAGCTTTAAATAGTATGTACACACTTTGTAAACCTAAATTTTAATGTTAGGGAAGGAGATGGTGAAGGAGAGAGGGTAGAGAGTGAGAGATAGTAGAGGATGAGGAGAGAGTAGGAGATCGAAGAGGGTGGGATAGGGAGGGAGAAATTAGAGAGAGAGAGAGAGAGAGAGAGAGAGAGAGAGAGAGAGAGAGAGAGAGAGAGAGAGAGAGAGAGAGAGAGAGCCATTAACTACTATGAAATGATGATAACCACTAGATTAATTGTTATCACACCATCATGACTTAGGTCCTTAACTCAGAAAGTAAGCCTACAATGGTGCGAACAATGAGTGTATGGCTATGTAGCTTTGACTAGGGTTTGCACTTAACTCTTTGTGATAATGTGAACAATGCATTCTATATCATTGTCATCTTGACCCTAGGTTAACCTTGATCACTTGTGATGGTGTGAAATGGACTGCTCTAGTTAGCTTTTGAACTCTTGGAAGAATCTGCAGATCCATAGCCTCAAATCTTTAGCTACTACTTCCCCTAAAATAAATGGAAAATCCCAAATGTGATTTAAAGAATGATTAAATCAACATAAAAGAGAGAACGTAAAATGTAATATTGATATTGATAAATTTTTATTGTATTGTATTGTATTCATAAATTTGTATTGATATTTAATAGATGATTTTTCAACTTATGTTGATGTATTGTATTCATAGATGCCTAGAGCCAATTATACCTATAAGATAAAATGGTGAGCATTAAAGAAAATTGGTATACATAGGAATTAAAGTATAGAAATGTAGTTAACAAACAATTACAAAAAAGTACCTGATCAAGGTTGATTGTTGTTGTAGTTCTTGATAGGGGAGAAGTAACATGATCTAGATAAGCAACATGACTAAGCATTGCAACTTTCTTTACAAGGCTTGCAAGCTCGTTGTTTGTGAGTCCAAAAAATCCTATCATGGCTCCCTATATTATTCAGATACAAAATTTAGCTAGTTATATGAAATTCTTTTCTATATATGTATATATTGAATTGAAGGTGAGTTCAGATGTTTTTGATTGCAAGAAAATTTAGTAGTAGGTATAGTGGTCATGGAAAAAAATATGGATGCAAAGTGCATTCAAAGGTCATACATATTCAAGATGTTGGCTTGGTTTTTCACATTTAAAAAAAAATTCAAAATTACATTGAAAAATCTGGTTATCCATTTGAAATCCCTAAAATTTTGTTACCCTAATGACTTTTTGTCATAGATTCCTAAAAGCGGGTTTACATTGTTTGCATTTTTAAGAATGTGTGGGAGTTTTCTCGCTTAATTTTTTAAAGTCCTAACTTGTTGTTAACCCTTGTAATGATGTGATGAGGACCTCATATGCACTTGGACCACCAAGACATGTGTCAAAAGCTCATATTCCCACATTGGGTAAACTTTGTGCATCTTCAGGAAGCTCAAAAACTCCAGCCATTGAGCTAACAAGATCTGATAGTTATGAAAATTGTGGGCCCCTTGATCTGGTATTCTTAAGGTAGAACTTAACCTATGACCATGTGATGTATGGTTAGTCACAACTTTGTGACTTGAAATTGGATGCTATCCTTCTGAACTGTGAAGCTCCACTGACTGTTGAGATGACTATATTGCACCTTCATGACCCCTCTAACACTTAAGTAATGAATTGGGATGATGGAGAAAAAAGAGGTAATCACATCATCACAACTTCAAAATATTTGTTTGATGTGAAGGAAAAGGACTTAGGGATATAAGGAATGAATAAGGTTTATCGCTATCAAATTTGCATGAAAATAAATGAAGACTAGATGTAGAAGACAAGACTCAGTCTAAGGGTTAGGTAATTCCTATATTCAATTGAATTCTCTTCAGATCTAGATTAACTTCCATAGAAACATAGGAACTCTCTACACTTTAGGCTTTGCAAGGCCAAGGCAGGTGCACCTTAGGGATGAGAATGACTAGATATTTTCTTATATTCTTTTTCACAGTTCATTCATTCACAATTCTTCTTAGATTTGTAATAAATCCTTGATTATAGTAGCTACTTATAATTCAGATAAATATTACTATAAATAAGTGAAGACCAACAATTTGATTCTTCATTACAAAAAAGAAAAATTGATTTGATTTATACGTAATTTTGTAACCAAAAAATTGCATCAATTTGCATCATAACTTATGATCAATGCCTTATCCATTTTTTGTATAGAGTCACACCAGTAAATACTTGATCTATATAATTGCATTGCAATTAAAATTATTAGTCATTAACCCTAAACCCCATTCTTATATATCCCTCTCAAATGCTTTGAAACCCTATTTATGGAAGCAATTACTTAATTCCTTGAATTAAAAGCAATAATAAATTAACATATAGTCTATCTAAGTTGTATTAAATTGCATGAACTTTGCTCACTCAATCCAAAAGTAACAAGCATATGAAAATGGTTACAGAATTTAGAGACACAGATATTTAGAACTCTCTCCTTGTATTAATATTCTTTGAAACTAATACATTACTAGTAAAAACTAAATAACAACTCCATATATGATAGATTTGTTATTCAATATTCTTAGACTTGTAAAATTGAATACATCATATAATTGACATAGAAAACTAGACCGACTATAGACAATAGCATAAACATTAAAAGTTATACAGACTTTGGACCCTCCTCTAGCCTTGGGAATTCACTTATACAGTGTGAGATGCAAAAAGCTACATACATAGAGGGAAAAGGAAAGTTGTCCTTAGAACAAAGGAAATACAAAAGGAAAAAAGTTTTTGCTATCACAAAAAAGACAAAATTTGGTGCTCACTTGCAACTTTACAATAGAATGTCTTTATTACTGAGCTTCTTGTAGTGGCACCAATTATGTTGTAGCAACTACTTTATGATCCACTACATCTGGTGATTGGCTCCATTGCATCTGTTGCTCTTCCAATTGTGGAACAACTTGGCTTATACTTGATGCATCAAGTTCAATGAACTAAATATTTATCATAATTGGTTGATCACCTACCATATCATTAGTTTAAACTACCATGCCCATAGTTGCAATTGGTTCTTCTTCATCTAATCTCTCTATTTGTACTAATTCTTCAATTAATTGCACCTTTTCTATAGCAAATGACTTGTCCACTTTTCTCATTTAACTACCTCTTTCAATAATTGTGTTAATGTTGGAGCATAATCAGTTACACATTTATCAAAGAGTGTATCATCAGACCAATTGAAAATCAATATTTCTTGTTCCTTTCTCAAGACATTTCCTCCAATTGTCCTTATTTCTTCAAAAAATTGTTTAAAAGAATCAAAAAATAATTGTACTTGTACCACTTCCTTTATAATTTTGCAAAACCAAATATAGTTTTTATCATTTAGAACTATATTAAGCCCGATGCTCATTAATTCATTCAATTCTTTAGCCCAATCCTCCTTTTCTCTTATCTAGCCTATACCTTTAAGTACATGTGGAAAGAGATCAAAAATTTTACCAAGGTATTTCAGGAAATAATTATTTATTTTTCTCTACAAAAAATTTCTCTGACAATGAAAATCTAAGAGATTAGTAGCTTGGTCATAACTTCTTTCAACTCGTTCATTAGAAAAATCAATCACATGATAATAAAGGGTCGTGATGATATCATCCCAACTAATCCATTTGTCCAAAATTTTCCTTAAAGCTGCCTCATTATTCATTAACTCATTCCACATCTCTACTAATTTTGACAATTCTACATAAAATGAAGGCCAACCAACTCTATCCACTAGATACAAAATTGTATCTTTGATTCTATCTTCATGCTTGATACCCTATTCCACATGCAATGACCATATTTTTTCCTTCTCCTTATCAAGCTCTCTTTTGTATACATTTTTGCCTCTTAAGAAGTATTAGCAATCTCTACAATTGATATGGTATTAAAAGGTGGTACTAGAGGAAGAAGATAAGCAATCCTGAGTTGACTAGATTGTGTACCTACCTTTTTTCCAAACTATTTATCCATTTGTGCAATCATGCTTTCTAGTTGGTTGATCTTATTTCCTATTTCCTTGTAGGAATCCAAGACCTTTTCAAATTTATCATTTAACTACAAGAATTTATTCTTGACTTTAATAGCAACAAGAAGTCCAAAATTAGCCATTTCTTTAGTCATTCAAGACACTTTATCACTATCTACCTCTTCTACCCTGTAAACCATGAGACTGCATGAGACCTTTTGAATTATGGCCTTGTCTCTCTTCTAAATAGACCATATGACCAAGGCTTGATGATCATCACTATATTTCAACCCTTTATGGGGTTGTAAAACTTCTTCCTTAGTTTTGAACTGGGTGTCTTTTGCCTTTCTAATTGCATCAAAGATTATTGCATTAGCAATGTCCAATTCAGGAAGTATCATGATCCCTGGGTCTTTTAGCAATTTCTTGCCCCCCTCAAGGGTTATTTCCTCAAACTCTTCTATGAGGCCAGCCTTGACATCTTCTTGAATTATAGAGTCTTGCCTATCAGGTTGCTTTGTTTTAATTTTCTTACACCTTGCCTCAAAATTGCTAATATTGCTCCTCCACAAAAATTGAGTAAATGCTCTAGACTTTACAAAGTTTTCATCATCTAAAAACTTCTTAGATGCCTATTCCATCGCAGGGTTAATTTCTCTACCTTAAAAATCTCCTATAATAAGAGCTAATGATGCCATGGGAGGCTTTTCAGGGGATCCTTCCTTTGTCTCTATTGTAGTTATAACAATATTCCTATCATCTCCCATCTATTTCAATTTCTCCCATACAGAGTCTTCATCATCTATTTGGATAGGGGTCATGAAGGAGAATATTCTTCAATCTTGGAAGAGGAACCTTATTCTAACTTTTGGTTCTTTGCAACAGGTGCAACTAGTGGACTCTATGGTAGTTGTTTCTTATAAAGAGGCATAGGCTAAATATTTCTTGCCACAACATAACTTGTTCTCTTCTGCAATGTGTATTGGCCCTGGTTTATGATTGCTCTACTAGCCAACCTATTTTCTACCTCAATGGCCTTCTTTGGATAAGTTTGAGTCAAAATTACTTTCTTTTCATTTAAGGTTTGCATAAACCCGAAAAAATTGTTCATAAGCATATCTATTTTGGTACTCCAATATTTCTTATCACCAAGGGGATTATACTTTTGCTCAAAGGCATTAACAAATTCAAGCACCTTGTTGTACACTTTCTATTTTTCTTTTCTAACCTCTTGCTCTTGTAGTGAAAATTGATTTCTAATTACATCTTTAGGAAAATAAACAATATAGTCATGTGATTTAGCTCTTGTTCTCTCCTTAAAAAAATAACCTTTAGGATCTATACAACTAGAATGAGATTGGGCCATCTGGTATTTGTCTAAAAAAAAATGTAATTACCTCCAACCCTTCTTGAAAAAAAAAATTGTGGACAATAGTAATATGAGGAAAGAAAGTACCTTTAGATCTTCTCAATAGTTCCTTTTCTTCTAAACCTCCTGTTTTTCAATAGAATTCTACAATCCCCACCTTCAAAGGTACTTGATATGGAAACACATGCGGTTTCCCTAGGAAAGCATACACTCTGAACACAGTAGAAACTGAACATTGGATAATTTCTCCCCAATTATGGCTCACCTTCAATCCTTTGGTATGATCCTTTAGTCTAATAAATTCTAGAAATGACTAAGGTATTCTAGGGTTATCTCTAGTAAATAGAATTCTTAACTTGGAAGCAAAATACTTGTCAAATTTGAGAAAATTGGCATCAGTGACCTCGTAGGTCATATCAATGCTCCATAGCTAGATTGGTAAATTTATCTCCATCCTTCTCTAGTTCCAACGTCATCTCTTTGGAGAAAAAGTTAGCACCCTTGTACATCCATTCAAAATATTTTGTAGAGAGAAAAATATAGTGCTTGAGCCCTAGGGTTGAAATATTTCCTTAATAATGGCTCTAGGGTATTGGCAGTCACCAATGGTAATTTAACACAGTGTTCCTCTAGTAGCCCTCTCCTTAGGTATACCCTCTATGCATCATATCTTGTTTGAAAATCCTCCATGTCAATTTTCTCATGTATTGATGATATGGGTTTAACTTGAAAACTTCCCTAATAAGTTCTAGTGAAACCCTAAAGAGATTATCTCCACTATGATTCTTGACCATCCTTGACACTAGGTCATATCTCTTTACTATCAGAGCCAATAAATCATTATCGAAGAAAAACCATGGGACAACTAGCTTACCAATATCGAACTCCCATCCATTGTATAGAGGAGTATCGATTTTTCTCTCTAAAAACCATTGTAGAGAAACTCTAAACTCCAACATATGTTTGGGCATCTCTTAACCAATTGAAATTGTCATAGAAGCCCTCACTGACCAGTAATATAGGGTTTTTAGGCACTAATTTTTTTCCTTTGGAAGACTCATTAGTTGATTGTGGTAATTGTTCCAGAAAACTATCATGCATAGCTCTCAACTAGTGATCTACCTTTCCTAAAAAACCCCATCATGGAGGCACTTTATCAATATTATCTCAATTCTAACTACAATTTCTTAACTAACCAAAGATTTTTAATACTCACTCGAAAAAACTTGTTTTCTCCATTGATAATTCTATCTGCAATAATTTGTGGCTTCGAGAAAATGCAATTTGAAATTCTCAATATTATTTCTATACTTTGAAAATTCTTTGTTGCTTGGTACTCAATAATGAGAGGAATCATAAATTTTATGGAAATTGGCTTCACACAAACTTGCATTAATTAGAATTAACATTATAATAGTCATATTTCAAGCCACGCCACAAAATTTGAAACCTATCCATTGATTTATGCCAAATCGAATGATTCCTTTTAAAACTTTAAAAATTTGCATTACATTTTTCAAAAGTTGGGCACATTTCAATGCATCGCTTACCCACATTTGTTAAAGTTCGATCATCTTCAAAATTTGGGGAAGTCATAATTTTTTATCATCATTTGATTGATGATCTTGAGTGACTCCAACTATTACTAAATTCACTTAAAAGACATTGGGCCCACTGATCCAACTCAACATCCACCTTTTCTTACACATTGTACCTTTGGCAAATTAAAAAAAAAAATTTGGTATATTATCCAACTTAGCATCATCTGGAAACTCATGGCATAGCTGACCCCACCAAGTCCATGTGTCACAACCCCACTTCCCTACTTTGGTTAGATTGTGTGCACTTTCAAAATGTAGGGAAGCAATGATGGTTGATAATTATTTGACCAATGGTTCCAAAAAATTGACACTCCATTTTCCTAGTTAGAAACCTTCAACCAATAGGAAGACACCAATCTATCACTTGCTCTGACAGTTTTCCTTTTGTGACCCACATACTGAACCCTATCCCACTTTTTCCACATGGTGGCTTCTCACTTCCCTATTTTTGTTAAACTCTGTGCATCTTTAGAATCTAGGGAAGCAACAATTGTCGAATATCATTTGATTGACAATCGAGAACTTGCATGATATATAGTACTTTAAAACTAAGGAAAAGGGGCCTGCACTTCCACGTGTCACAACCTTGCATCCTCTATTTGTTTAAACCTTGGGCAACTTCAAAATGTAGGGATATGTCCATCATTGATCTTAACATGATTGATGGTCAATGAAATAAACTCTCCAAGGGTAAGGATTTTATATCTGAGCTCATAAATATTTTAAGTGTGTGACTTAGTGATCAAGTTGATTGCATAGTAAAAGCTTATAAAAAGACAATAGCATTTTACAGTGCAACCTAGAAAAATAGTGAAGTTTTGCTAGTTCTTGAGTCATGTTAATTAAGCACTCAACTTCCTTTTAGCATGCAATTGAGTGAAACAGCTAGTAAAGCCTTAGTCATGTGGTCTCTTGAATAAGAGAAGTATAATGGACCTTCATAGTAACTAGAAAAACTATTGTGTTCGCATAGTCAGCGCCTCAGAAAACAAAGACTGAAAGATAATTGTGATTATGTGAAACTGGTTAGAAGCACATAAAGAACTTTATTTGCATAGTGGCACGGGTGACTAAATGGTTAGGATATTTGAACAACTCACTGGAGATAAAATTGAATAGCTTGGATATTAGGGTGGAGTGTTCATCACCATTGCAAGATTGGAAGAAGGAAATCCAATAGAACCTCCCATGCCTAGCCTAGAATTAACTATGGCTGATTTCAATGAAAAAGAGTTAGATCATATAATAGAATAGGTTAGCCATGAATTCTTATCTGATGATAGTTTTATAAAGTCAAGGGCCTTTTACAAAATTTTCATGGAGAATAAATATTGAAAATTTTAAGGAAAGATGTTGTAAAAGGAAAGTTGAGTAGACAGACAAAGAAGATTCTGTCATACAAGATGAGATCAAGGAAGAAATAATGCAAGGATTTAGTAGTGTGATTCCTGAAGAGGGAAGAAAAATGATCAAATTAGCTAGAGTTTTACTTCTTCCAAATTGGGACATTACAGATGCAATAGTGTTAATACTGTTACAAAGAAGTTGAGCACTAAGGAGAAAAAGAAAAGGGCACTCAGTAGTGCTAAATATAGTGAAGATGATGCTGCCTTAGTTATTTAGGCCTTAAAAAGAGGATCTAGAGCTAGTTATTCTCAAACTAGTGATTCTAAATTAATGGGGAACTTAATTGTCAAAAGAATAGATGATACTCTAAATGAAGAGGCAGTAGAATTAAAAGTTGAAACAACCAATCTTACCTTAGCCACTACTAGGAAAGAGAAAATGTTTATACAAGAGCTACAAGAGAAATATGGACTTAAGGAAGAAATTACTTAATTCCTTGAATTAAAAGGAATAATAAATTAACATACAACCTTTCTAATCTGCATTAAATTGCATGAACTTTGCTCACTCAATCCCAAAGTAACAAGCATATGAAGCAGAGCCAATTTATTCTTTCTCTCCATCTAAGATTAGTTTATTCTTGTTATTGCTCTTTCTTGTTGGCCAAGGCAGTTTCTTTTCATTTAGTTTAACAAACAATTGTTCTAAATTTAAAATAGCCAAAACACCCCTAATTTGATGGCCCCAAAAGTAAATTTAGCTTCTAGGAAAATCAGTTTCTCCTATAAATATAATGAGCGAGGTTCATGCTCTTTAATTTATTTTTTTGTTTGGATATACTCAAAACCTAAAAAAATTATTGTAGTGCAATGACTCACAAGGGAGAATCCTCATAAATGTAAGATCAATTCTCTACATCTTTTTCATTTTTTTGCCTTCACCCAGTTAGGTAAATCTATGGATTGTTGAAAAAATGGATTGTTTTTGTTGGAAATAGTAAAGGAACTAAAAGGGATTTCACATAGAAATTTTAGAGTAATGATGACAACTCAGTGGTTTGCTTGCACCCAAAAACCATGGAAAAGTTGTAATTGTTCCATGGTGATACAATTCTTATTAAGGTGTTTTCATTGGCTCTTTTCCATTTGTGAGGTTAGGGTATTTGTGTTTGGGATTTAGGGTTTTTAAGTTTTTTACTTTTCCCTTTGATGTCTCATTAGCATCGTATTGTAGGGAAAGAAAAAGGAAGGATATGATCTATATTGCCCTGGTGGAGAAGACTTGTGAAGAACCTAATATTAGAATGAATTTAGTACCCAATTCCCAAGTGTAATGAATTTAGTACCCAATGCCCAAGTGTACAAGTGGTGATATCCCATCTCTCTGCCAAGGGCTAATTTTTGTGATTTACCACCATATTTTTTCAGATTGCCTTGATTTTAGTAGAAGTATATCCTTTAGGAAGGATGATTTTGGAACTAGTTCTTTTGTGAAAATTCAATAAATTAGCTCCTCTCCCTTAAAGGATAATCCCAAGAATCCTAACACCTCTTCTCACAAAATAGTAATGAGGAATCCTTGAGCCCTAAAATTGACCAAAAAAAGATCTCTCCCTTAAAGAGTCCCTTCTACATGAAACCCCTCCCAAAAGGAAGAAGTTACCTCAAAATATTCCCAAATTCCCTAACACTAAATGTAATAAATTTGATAATGAAATTATAGACATTGATAAACATGGGTCTGAGGAATAGGCTAATAAAGAGAAACATACTAGGTATACGGAAATAAACTAGGAATCCAACTCTATGAAGAGGAGGTTGGAATGCCTCTATAAGAAGAAATAAATAAGTAACTAGCAATAACAAGATGAAAATGGTATGGGTCACAAGAAAGGAGTATGACCAAGGTGCTAGAGACATCACCAATTAACAGAATGTGCTCTATAATCTAGAGAAGGATTGAAACACTATCAAGTAGGCTTGATAGTTCTATTGCTTTTTGGCTTTTTCTCATTATGGTTATCTTTAGGTATAGAGATATTTATATTTTTAAGAACAATCTGAACTTATTAATGTTCAAGTCTAATAATCGTTACAACAATGATCTCTATTGGCTAAACATTAAGAGACATGATTTTTAGTTTGATTTCAATTTAAGTATGTTATTTATTAGGCTTAGCTCTATTATTTCCTTGAACAATACTCTTTTTGTTTGTTATGTGAAGAATCTTAGTGATGTTTGGTTAGTGTTTCTATTAGCTATTTTTGATAAATTTTATGGAAGGTATTTGTTATATGGCTAGTTTATGATGCTTTACCTTGCTGCTTGGCTATAATCACCAACAAAAATGCCAAGAATGATTACCCTCTGTAATGGTTCTATGGGTTCAAGGCCATCTCTCTACCTTATTTATCAAAAACAATATTCATTGTGCCAAATGTTTAGACCTTTCAAATTAACTTGATTTTAAGACAATCTTCAAAAAAGCCAACAAATATTTTCTCCAAAGTACACACTACTTCGTCCATTCCTAATGGAACAGATTAAAAGGAGGATATTAACATGTTAAAAGAAAAAGTAGCTCCTGTAAGTCTTTGTGTACTATCAAAACAATATTGTTTCCTATAAAACATTAATAAAAAATACATTTTTGTGTTGCCCTTCCTATGGCTAATCGTATATCTTGGATACTTCTCATTTGTTTTTGTGCACTTCATATGCATGTGGATTTTTCTATTTTAGAACTATTAGTAATGAAAAATTAAAAACACATTATACTAGAAACCATAGATGAATAATTAGCTAAAACAATAGAAAATAAATTTCTAGCAATAGATAACCAATTCACATCCTTATTTACATTAGAGATAGTTTTGGGTATTGAATTATGAGGGTTCGTTTGGGAGATGTTGTTTTTGTTCACCAATACTCCAATGTTAAGTACAACAAGCCTGTGCATATCCTTCCCATTAATGATACCATTGAGAATACAAATGGATCTTGAATGAAAATTCTATCATATCTTGAGTTATTCTTGAGTTTATATCATTAATGTATTAGTTTCAAAGAATATTAATACAATTGCACAATTTTGAGAATACAAATAGATCTTGAATGAAAATTCTATCATATCTTGAGTTATTCCTGAGTTTATATTAATGATGTATTAGTTTCAAAGAATATTAATACAAGGAGGAAATTTTACAATATCTATATCTCTAAATTTTTCTATAGGGGATAAATTTGAAGAAAAGAGTTTGAGTGAAGGAATTATGAAGTATAATATCAAATAACCAGTCATTTCCATCCCTAAGATGTGATAACCCTCATTTTCACTTTGCCAATTGTCTAAAAAAATTAAGGTGAGAGTGCCTTGATTTGTGTTATGCAGTAAAGATAATAAGTTGCAACCTAGTGATCACTACTACAAAGTGCATGAAATATTTGTTCTCTTAGTGTTCTCTTAGTCACATTGTCAAAGAAAATAAGAGTGATTAAGTCAACAACTCAATGATGCAATTAGCTTAGAAGAAAATACATGTGATCACGCTATCATAGTGGTAAGAAGAAGGTGATTGAAACAAGCCACGACATGGAAAAACCAACTAAAAGGCACTTGTTCACATGGTCATGCAGTTAATAAATATAATACATGATTAGACCACTACCATGTGATGTAGTCAGACTAAAAATAGAATATAAAGGGTCGCAAAGTCATGATATTAAAGAAATAGCAGTAAAGATAAATCACAAAGTGATGTCTAGGTTAAAAGAGCATAAAATATCCTTTTCTCGCATGGTCGCAAAGCAAAACCATTATCAAATAATCCAAGTTGTGACCTGACAAAGTCTTAAGGTTAAATTGTATATAGTATCTTGATTGCATAGTTGCAAGAATAAAAACTTAAAAGTGAGAAAGGTGTGCGAAGCCATGATTTCATGGTTGCCAGGGGTACTCACACAGTTGCAAATAAAAGTGTAAATGTTAATGAAATGAAGTGACCATGTGATTAAAGTTAAAGAGAGGTTAAATATTTAAGGTGACTAGTTGCATAATTAACAACCAAAAATGTTTGATAGACTATGAAGTGGTGAAAAGGGTTTGAAGCTATGGTCATCCAATCACTGGTGTTTAAGTACTAAGGTAGAAAATAACTACAAAACAATGAACAAAGGGAGTCACTGGGTCATAAGGATGGTTTTTAATGCAAAAATCATACCTTGAATCTCATGACTATGTTCTTAGTTTGAACATGTTGAGTTTCATTTTCATGTGGTCCTATCTTATCGACCTAATGTTAATGGATAGGGTATCAACCTTATAATAATCAAAATCTACATTATTCTCCAATAGGATTTCATAAATCATTATTAGTAACAAAAAATGCTAATCATAACCTTATTATCTCCTAATCATATTTATTCATCAAGATCTATAATAGGGTACTAGTGTGGGCCTTACATCCTCCCCCCCATAGCTATCGACTTCCTCCTAGAAGTCTCCTATAATTCGGAACACAATTCCCATATGTAGGGTTTACCTTGATTTGGCATAAGAGTTCCACTTAGGAGCCTTGCCTTAAGATCATCTCACATTCCTAACAGTTTTACATATATTTGAGATGTAGACTATAAAACATTGCCTCATAGCTTCTAGAGGAATAATTCCTCCTAAAATTGATTAACTCACCATTGGTTTGTTCGAGTATCATCCCAAGTTAGGGTACCTACCAATTATTAATATAAATATATTTGTGCTAACTTCTTTTTAGATGGATAAGGTGGCTGTCGTTTATATCTAGAATATTTAGGCTCATTGCAACATTCCAAGTCTCTTAGTAGCTAATAATGATTTATCACGAATAGCGTATTCAATAACTATTTCTGTAATTATACCTCTTTGGGTGATAGGTTAGTCCTCTTCATGGCATAGTCTTATTAACTTGTCAACTTCTTTAATTAGTATTATTTCTATTTACAGGTCGGTGTTACTTGTCTACCTATTTTCTCCTATGTTATACCTTAGTTGGCATACTTGCTCGATTTCCTTTCTCTCACCTGGTTATTCTCATTTTAGGGTTTTCTTTTCTATGTTGATAGCTTGTGGTCTTATATACTATCTTGCTTGGTTAGCTATTCATTTACCAATGTCATCATATTATTCATTAGTTCTTACTGACTATCTTATTCCTTATTAATTTTCAAGCCACTCACTAACCTTAGCACTGACCAGGTCTATGATGATAGTCCAAGATCAACTTATTGGTGAAGGGTTGATATCTTTCGTAAAACTCCAAAAATTCATTGGTTTTAGTTTAACATCAAGATTCACTTACAAGTCTTCAATTGTAGACACTCGGGGGTTACAGTGTTCTTTTGGTTACATCTTACTTGAGAAATCTGGCCATTACACTATTGGTTTGGTAGACTTATTAGATATTAATCAAATAGCATTGTGTATCCTTCAGCTTTTGGCCCTTATAGTCTTATCACTTTTTGAGCCTTCACCTAAGGTCCTTAGCATGGTGTGCTATTGGAGTCTATTCAACATTTGAGGGTTAAGGTATTTCCATGTTTATAGGGTTGAATGCAATCACATCTTATGATCAAGAAAAAGGGTGGGATCCAATTTTCCTCATGATGGTTGTTAGGAATTCTTCCTGATATGATTGACTTATAAATCATAATATAACATACTTACCGAAAAATACTTCATAAAATAACTTAAACAAAATAAAATCACTAATTAAACATAAGTGTGGCCACAATGGTAAATCTTTGTTAAAACAAGTCATGTCCCGAGGAAAAGGGGACCATACCTAGAAATCATCATACATGAACATTCCAAAAAATTACCAAAATATACAAAAATTTAAAACAACAACAACAATTTATAACAATTCAAATTCTCAAAAGCATTGTGGTCATATTAGGGTCTTATTGATGGAAATAAAGGAAGGGTTGTCCTATAGTTACATTGTAAATAAATGATATACAGAAATGATTCCCTTGCATTTTCAGTCCTTTCCAAGAATAGGTCACAAGAGTGATCTACACCCTCCTTACTTATGAGTTGTGCAGTCTTAGAAATTCATTCTTCAATTGCCTATGTTTCCTTGCCTACCTACCAAATACTGTCAGGAATTATTAGTAGTCTAGGGCCAGAGTTTCCACTCAATTTACACTAGTGGCTCTTTGGATAAGAACAAGATTATAATCGGTACTACTTACGTAGAAATAAGGTATAATAGGTTGTTATTAGAAATCTTGATGGGGTATCTCTTATACACCTATCACATCTTATTTCAAACATGATTCAGGTATATCGATACTTTTAAGAATGGTTCTCTCATCTGACCTCGTGATAGCTTGGGATTCCTTAAGATATTATTGATATTGTGAGCACTATTTTTCCTTTTTCAAGTTTTTGTATCTTTTGAACTATAGTGCAGATCGAGCAGACTATTGATGATCGATCAACAATTGTCACTGAGTTGCAAGGTGTTGTTGAAATACGACAATATTTGAGTAGAAACTTGGCTCTAAGTTCCATTGGTCGATGTTGAAAACTTAATTTTTAATGGTTTACCCTGGTTGGAGAGTATCTACAGTCATGTTACTCATTCTAAATGATGGTGTCTCAGGTGGTGAAAATCCCTCTTTAGGCTATGGAAAGTACATACTAAAATAAAATTTGTTTACCATGTTATATCTGACATTATCTATTTCGATGTGTGTTGTTCTTTCTATTATTTGTATATTGTTCCTTATTGTGCCCCTACCTGTTCAGCAAAAATCTTATCCTTATCAGGCATTGCTTCCAATGGGATTCCTCATGTGTGGTTTCTATCACTTAAACTATAGAGTTTATATCAAGATAGTCAAGGCATAAAAAATATTACCTTTGTTGTAGAACATATTAATCCTTGCACCATTACAATACATCGTGGGGGTTTCCTATCATAATTCTATAAGTTTCTATTCTTATCATTCTTGTTTACCCTAATTAAGAGCATTTTCCCTGAAGGACCCAAGCCCACATTTTACAAGGTTTTTTTTGAACTCTTACCAATGCCTAAACATCTTAGAGATGAGCTACTGCCTATTCAATCTTGAATGTTGGTATGTTTTAAGGAGAAATATTTTCACGTGTAAAGATTCAAAATCAATAATTCTCATAGCTATCGAGAGAGGGGGTTACATAGAGATCCTTTAGTAATTTAAAATTGTTTCCATGACTGATTAATGTTATCCATTTAGAGTGTTCAATCTTGTTGCTAAACAAGTAATGATATCTGTTATGAGTCAATATCCTGGGAGACATATCTCCTTTGCAATATAGTATTATGATAACTTACAACTGCACATCTCTTTTTGGACTCATTAATGCCCAGTGTTGTATAACTAGGCTTTGATACCAGAATGTCATGCCCCAATCCTACAAGGCAAAAAGTCAACTACAATTTTTTTTTTTGACAACATTTAAATTATATAGTAATGATCTTCAATAAAAATGAAAATCAAGTAAGACATTCATACTAGCATTAGGATAATGTTATCTTAAGGGTAGGACTATTACGACCCAGTGTGCAAGTATCGAGTTTCAAGGACACATTAGTCATTGATCGACTGCCTTCTACAATTCACAATTGTCCTATATATCCATCTGGGTGGTAAGGAAATTTATTGATAAATCACCAAATAATGGAATGCTTCATTAAACATGGCCATGATGTCAAGGTAATCTCGTACGTTTCTTTTCGAATCTATTCCTAGAGAGGATAAGTTCATTCATTGTCAATAGTATCACTAACTTACTAAGTTCACCCTAACTTCACTAGGTAATGGTAGGTTAACCATTTGTTCTCCAATGCTCATCAATTAAAGTTTGTATCCATATTCTACTATAATTTTACATTATAGTTCTAGTTGAGGAATAATGTAGATGTTTTAGAATCTATGATTTAAGAAAGGATATATCTAGTTACATAATTATATCTTTATCAAGCATCTTAGTGACATGGTTTAATGCATACGTGTGATATGACCCCTTGGCATATATATATATATATATATATATATATATTTTACATTAGATGATATGTATCATTGTGCTTATACATATTAATCTCCTAACATTAACATCTCAATACGAAGAACATAATTAATGTTCCTAGATAGTAATATCTAGAAACCAGTAGTACTTAGCCTTTACGCAAGTATCATGATATGCTTTATATTAACTATTACTACTACCAGAATTATTAATATTAACTACCTATCAACCAATCTCATTCTTCCAACTATTACTAGATGCCTAAGATTGAATGCAATAATC